>OZ038372.1:139916338-140516338 GCA_964036015.1 Leptarthrus brevirostris
ATGAAACTACCACTAATCAGGAGCAATCAGAAGAATTAAGTACTGAATACGAGGACGACGAATTTGAAGATGACGAAGGTGAAGAAGAGATTGAGGAAGGAGGCGAAGACCAGACAGACCCAGAGAAGCATGACGAAAATGCTAAGAAAGATCTATCTGATATTGTAGGACAAGCCGTCGTGCAAGTGATTACCACGAAGAGTGTAATCAATGGATCAACAGCATATCCACAACAGGTACAGTATGAAAGATAATAATTTGTATTCGTTTTTTTTTCTGTTTTTAATACTACATAGTGTCGCAATGTTGGCAAGCTTCGAAGTAGAATAATTATTTCTATTCTTTACCTTGTAACCACGCATATATTTGTAGCTAGTGCTTCAGGAGCCCTGAAGTCATATTGGGGATATTATGCTTTTCCCTTGCTGGGCAGAAGACGTTTACTATACCGATCTTTCATTTGGCCTTCAGCTCTTGTCAGTACTTACTGATTTGTTTTTTCTTTCCTCTATGGATCTTTTCTATTTATTGCACGGCATCTTCCTTGGTTCCCGTGTGATTTCCAATTCAGAGCCTGTTGATCGATGTTATTAATCTGTCTTCACCTTCACGTCTAATTCGCTGCTCTTCAAGATAAATTGCATCCTATACCCCGGAGTCCAAGCTCATTAGTTTGTTTTTAAAAGAACCTACCTTAACGCCTGCTCTTCAAATTGTTAGAATTTCAATGGTCACGATTCAGACTTTTTTTAAATTAAAAAAAAAAGGTTTTGATTCCCCCACATTCTTGGATTAAAGAAGAAGACTATTTGGTGCTATTCCTTCTAACCCTGGAGCCTTAACGAAATGTGCCGATTTTATCAGGTCTTCCACCTCTAACTATATCAGAAGTCTGAAATTAGTTAATGGTTATTGCAATATGCGGATTTTCAAACTCTGGTGAAGAACTATTCAATTGTTAAAGGGTGTTGCTTCGGACCTAAACAAAATATCTTCATCTCTGCACTCTTTAACATTGTGTTCAGTTTTGCAAATCTCCACTGTCACGGAGCTAGTCTAGGCCACTAGGCCAACGGGTATTCTTTACTTCCGAATGAATTCTTATTAGTGCCCGCTGGTGCAGTTGCAACAGACCAAACCATTTATATACCAGAGATTAGCATTTTTTTCTATAGAAGCTAACAAATTTAATAAAAATGTATTTTGTTAGAAAAATTATTTTTTATTTGAAGAATTATTAGCAAATAAATGTTATTTGGTGCTCATTATTTGAATTTCAAACAATTATTTGTTATTTGATAAGTTATTCGCAAATACTTTGTAATCCGATTACCAAACAATTATTTGTTAAGTGAATAATAATTTGTTTTGTTTTTCACTGTGACTTCACTACCTTCCACATTTGAATTCGAAATTCGAAATGACGAAAGTGAGGAAACAATTGAAAGTAATAACTCATTTAGTTTTTGTAATGAAGATAGCAAACAAAACCAAACAAACTATGCATAAACTGCATTTCCTTAACTAATATAAAGCATTGCCACTCTTCTGGAACCGACCTACTCAAATTGGAGCTATTCTGTTGGAAAGGGGAAAATCTTAAATAAGACACTAGGCAGCCAAAGCCTGTGTGTGAGATTTTTACTCACTAAAAAAACCTCTCCGGAGCCGAAACAGACTACATAGAAGCGGGTCCCTTTTCGTTGCCTCCCAGTCTCCCTTAGCGGGGGCCAACTGAGTTATCCTACTGTCGCCCCTAACGAAGATTCTCTGGGTCACTGACAGTATCTCCCTTTCTGCAGGAATCCATATCCACCGTCTCCAGTGTTCCTTCTTTCTCCGTGCGTTAATCATAACCTTCAGCCCTCCTCTGACCAAGTCAGTGAAGAGCCAAGCCCTGGTGCCTTCCTCATTACTGAGCTTGATTACCAGTCACTTTACGGGAAGGTTTCTCCAGTTGATCCTTCTTCATCGACTGGATCTTAACAAAGATCATTACAAGACCCCAGTTCAGTATATTCCCTGCTTTCTTAACGGCTTCCTCATCTTTCAACGGACACTAGACCGTCAAACTGGGTCCATCATATCTCTGCATCCGAGACACTCTCCACTTGGATGCATCTTTGCTACACTGGTTGTGGTTTCTCGACCTCTGTAGTGTGATATTCTTGTACGCAGGTTCCCCAGAAAAAAGATCATCATGCGGCTGATGCCTTTAATAGCATCCATATGGTCTACCTTCAACCTAGGTTGGTCAACTTTCTGACGGTTTCACTTACACAGGTCTCGGATTGCTGATCAACAAATCTCAGTGTTATCAGCTCATTCTTTAAGGTGCCCGGCATTTTCAAGCCTCCCTAAAGGCCCTAGTTGGATCGACTCTATCACCCCATCCCTACTCACGTCCAGACGTAGGCCACATGCCACCGCCACGGAGACCGGTTCTGAGGCCTGTCATCCATTCCTGGCGAACTTTTGTTTTCCGCCAGTACGGCTAGGGTAATGCGTCCACTTCTGCATAAAATATTTTGTGGGCTGCTGGTAGGCTTTCTGATGGCCGCTCTACCGCTCTTGCTTGCCTAAGCTCCCGCTTCTCCACTCCGTGCGATGGGGCTTCCATCTTAATTGTCCTGTCACCTTGATCCAACTTAGGACCTTCACCATCTGTTGAGGTTCCCGGGTTTACGGTCCTTAAGTTTACATATAGGAACCGTTTCGCCGGACCAGCATCTTCAGTTGACGCCCAATTAAGGGGGATTTGTTTAACCTCTCGGTCATTTGGTTGACTTCCTGACTCTTCGCGTCCCTCTTAGCGGCTCTTTATCGTCTTCTCCTGTTATGTCTTCTCTTACGCTTGAGAGGTTTAGTTTCAAGACCACAGCAAGCATACGGACCTTCTTCTGGATTAACTGAAGTGTTAGTTGTTATTTTGACAATGGCACCTTCTTTCAGGACTGCTACAGTACTTTCAGCCGACGCAAGGTCGACTAATTTAAGATTAACTGTAGCTAATCCTTCGGAGAGCAGGTCTGGTTCTTCTACTGGTGCGTGTACCGCGGAGTTAGCCAACTCGTTAGAGTCTCCCATTCTACCACCGCCACATCTAAGGAAGTGTTAGTTGTTATTTTGCCAATGGCACCTTCTCCACACCGTGCGAAGAGGCTTCCATTTTAATTGTCCTGTCACCTTGATCCACTTTTAAACCTTCACCATCTGTAGAGGTTCTCAGTTTTACAGTCCTTAAGTTTACACGTTGGAACCGTTTCGCCAGACCCGCATCTTCAGATGACGCCCAGTTAAGAGGGATTTGTTAAACCTCACGGTCATTTGGTTGACCTTCTGACTCTTCGCGTCACTTTTAGCGGCTCTTTGTCGTCTTATGTCTTCTCTTATGCTTGACAGCTTTAGTCTCAAGACCAAAGCAAGCACAAGTACCTTCTTCCAGATTAACTGAAGTGTTAGTTGTTATTTTGCCAATGGCACCTTCTTTCAGGACTGCTACAGCACTTTCAACCGACGCAAGGTCAGCTTCCGTACCCGCCGCAGAACCTTTGGGAGGTAATTTCGTCTGAGCTGCTTTCTTTTTTTGGGAGATAGTCAACCTGTTAGAGAATAAAACCCCTGTCGGCATGGCTTACTACTACCTTGGAGTTATGGGATTTTTCAAGAGGTTATCTCTCCCCAATTAGTTACTGGGTTACGTTCTAGTACGCATTGCAACAAAATAAATAATTATTCCATAAAGAGACATCATTAATTATTCAGTTATCGAATAAGAAATAACTACTTGCGAGAAATCAAATAACGAATAATTATTTGATAATCAAATAACGCACGATCGATTAAAAAATAATTATTTGAAATTCAAATAAG
Source organism: Leptarthrus brevirostris (assembly GCA_964036015.1). Taxonomy (NCBI): domain Eukaryota; kingdom Metazoa; phylum Arthropoda; class Insecta; order Diptera; family Asilidae; genus Leptarthrus; species Leptarthrus brevirostris. Next base: position 139,920,212 of record OZ038372.1, read on the forward strand.
GAGCAAGTAATGGGGACGTATCTGTACATGAAATATTTTTTTTAAATTATAATCGCGGTGGTTATTATTGATATGGACAGCAAAATTTACAATTTTTTCTGTCAGTGGTTTTACTGGACGGATCTACTGGATAGATTTAAATGGTATCGGTAGCTTATATCCCGTGACTTGTACACTATTTATCCCGGCAAAACGAAATTCTCGCGGGGTTGTGAAAACTTATTTAGTATACGTATATAAATGGATGTGAATTTAGGTGAATATGTGTATGTTGCAGCATAACCCTGGAACGCCTGGAGCAATATATACCAAACTTAGAAAGCAGATAAATTGCAATCTAAAAAGTATAATTTGGGAGTAAGTCACTCCTAACACCCCTAGGTCTGCGGGTGAGAAAGGAGGAACATTTAATAATCATAAAAAAACAACTGTTATTGTTGTCGAATTCAAAATGTTCAAGGTCGCTAAAACGAATAGTGATACTGCCATTAGGTACTATTGGGGTAAGATATCTTGTGAGAGTGGGTAGGGAATCACATATAAAAATAATGGAATACAATCGATATTAGTGTCGAATGCATAGTTTTCGGGGTCGCTGTATTGAACAATGGCACTCCCGAGGGTGATGGGAAGCCAGTGACACGTTAATATGCCTAAAGTCCGAGTAACGCTGGGTACGCGCACCTTGTATGAAATAATTATTTGCGAATAATTCATCAAATAACACGCGATCGAATAATAAATAATTATTTGGAATTCAAATAATAATTATTTAATTGAAAATTTATTCGAATAATGTTCATCACTGTTGTGTGCAACATAAACGTACAAAGATTTTCTTTACCACTTGCGGAATTCTGCGCTCGCAAGGATACGCTTTGATTAGTGTTTCCAGCAGACTAGAGTCTGAAGTCCTCGCGGGTATTTGGAAGTAGGACATACGACTGAAAATGTCAACGTTTAAGTATCATCTTAAGTTGCGGAATAACAAATATATGAGATTTTCGAAGCATAATAAGTAACGTTCCATCAACTGCTGGTGGCTCAAAAGTGCTTATCTCTTTTTATACTTTCGATAACCCCTTGTGGGACATAGGGCGACTGAAGAACTTCACCCAACTCGAGTGAACGATTGCAAGGAGTCCTACAACTTAGTGGAGTCCGAACCACCAACATTACTGCAACCCCAAATGGCCTTTTTATTGTAATCTGTTGAGAGCAGAGAACCATGGGTCGTCGTTGATGGGATTCAATCCTGGGACCTCCGGGATAGAAATTAAACACTTAATCACTTACTCCACCGACAACAATCACCGTCGTCCTAGCAACTTGTAATTGGTGTGGTACTAACGCATACTTCAACCTGCTTGGACGCCGAGTTACCAATTTCTACATCTCATCTCTCTATCTTTATTTTCACAGCTTCCTTTAATTGCATATTATTGTAGAAAGTCTTACCATTCGTTCTCTACTTTAACAACCTCTTTGAGAAACTCGGTTGTGTCTTCTCCCGTAATCTATGTAACTGGTTGGCAATGCTTCGATCTCAAAATTGAATAATATGTAGGCTGACTTGTCAAAATTTACCAATTTACACCCTTTCATTTTGTTTTAATAGAAACTGTCTTCAAATTTTATGTTAAAACTGTTCCCCTTAATATTTCTCAGGTTACACCTAGTACAGCAAAAGTTGAAGAGATTGTAAATCCGGAAGTCAAGGCTGCCGAAAATATAACTGAACTGAAAGAAAGCTTGGTATTGAATCAGCCTAAAATAAATGCCTCTATGTCCGAAGAGGAAGCAGTTAATAATGCCACTGAAAGTTATGTAGTTGTAGCTTCAATTCAAACTAGTCGAAGCATATCAGGAGCACGTTTCTTACCATTCCCAGTTGTAGAACAGGAAGAAACGAAGCAAACGCTCTCCGAACTTGAACGAAAAATTCACGAACAGAAAAAGAAGAAAGCACAACAAAGTGACCAAGAGACTGAAGTTATCGACAACATACCACCTAAGGAGCAAGAAACAACAACAGAAGCGACAATTATAACAACTGATCCAGCGCTGCCAGAAACCACCACTGAAAAGAGTGTTACAAACCAATCGATATCCACAGAAAGCATTATAGACAAATTAGATCGAGTTCAATCCGAACTCTCCAGTAGACTTCTCACTGGCAAGTTCCCGATTCTGAACGAAATGCCCGAGTTGGAGATGTCTTCATCAACGACTAGCACCACATCAGCACCTAAGTTTGTTCCAAATATAAGGAAATTTATGCCAAAGACAACTACTGCCAAACCAGAAAAGAAGATTGACATTGATAGTATTCCTATGGATGATCTCACAGGATTGTTGCCACCTGGGTTTAAGCCACGAATAAGTAGCTTTAGAAACAGGAAAATAACCACAACAACAACTACAGAGGCACCTAAATTACGATTGGATACGTTAGCACAAAAGCCATCTCGAAACGCAACAATTGGAAGATCTTTCAAAAATTCAGCTGTCGTAGCGCAGGACGTTGGACTTTCTGGTCTGTTTCCAAAAGGCTACAAACAGAATGCCACAACTACAACCGAGTCGTCTGTTACTCAAAAAAGCATTAAAGATTTACTTAGCAAAATAAAATTCGAGGACAATCTTGATAAGCTCCTGCCAAGGGATTATAGAGAAAAGGCATCGAAGACAGCTACTACAAGTAAGCCTTCTGTAACAGTTGTTGAAGATATTAGTAAATTTTTGCCCCCAGGTTATAAGCATCCGGCCTCAACAACAACCAAGAAACCTTTATCGGTTATACCCATTAAGGAAGATATTAGTAGTCTTCTCCCTCCTAGCTATAAGCCCCAAAATTCTTCAACGATAAATAAGCCTCCAATCGCAGTAGTGCCATTGCAGGATGATCTCAGCAAGTTCCTCCCTCCAGGATTTAAACCTGATCCCAACAAAAAGGATACCGATTCCGGTGCTATAGATATATCAAAACTGCTTCCAAATGGTTATAAACCTAAAGACGAGGAAAAAGAGGCTGACAGCATTCTAAAGAAAATCGAATTTAAGGACGTATCATCTCTGCTCCCTCCTGATTATAAGGATAGTGCTCCCAAGGAAGAAGCGCCTGCTGCACTAACAGAAAAACCAGATTCAAGTTACAAAGTCGTATTTCCGAAAGGTTTAAACAAACGACCCGGTGTTCGCCTAACAACTCCTAAGACTTTGATTGTTGATGGACCGGGAACACCACAAATCGTCATCAAAAAAGGACCTCCGACTAGGTAAGTTAATTTCTTTTTCGTTTAACTGTTCTAATCGCATTAACATATTTCAGAGCAACAACAGAATTTACTGGATGGCCAACACCTTCCACAACGCCAATTTCGATTGAAAAACTTCTAGAGCAACAGAGAACAGCTTCGATTGATATCTCGGACCTCTTCCCTTCATCCACTACGACCACCACCACAACGACAACGACCACAACGCCTGAGCCTCCAAAACCAACACAGCCGGGTCTATGTCACTTCGAATGTGATCTCGCCGGAACAATTAAAATCGTTGATGGAGTTAAATGGAAACCAGAGTTGCTCGACCACAATACAGATGAGTGGAAAACACTTGCTAGGGAGGTTGAGGCACAGGTATATGTTTTATAAATTACTTTCACCAACAAATATCATATTTTTCTTTTCTAGCTCAACGAGGTATACAGCAGTGCACCACGGCTTAGCAAATGGTACAGGAAGGTTCGCATAGATAGTTTCAACAAAGGCAGCGTCCTGGTTGACTATTTTGTTGAGTTGTCCAATATTTCTCGCGAAGTTAATACATTGGAGATCAGACAATTATTCCATGAAGCGCTGACAGCTGCACCACTTTCGGTAGTGCCGCTGCCAGAGAGCAATGAAACGACAGCGTACAATGAAAACGTTGAGGGAAAAGGTGAAAAACTAGTCAAAGAAACTTACCTTTTAGGCAGATTTGTTGTTGATCCAGTTTCGACTGATTTTATTGGTGAGATAACTATTGCTGTAAATAGGAAAATTTTAACTTCTCTCTTTTTCCGATAGTTATACCAAAACCAATTTCACCAATGGTGGAATTCGCCGAAGAAGAACTGCTCATTCCACAATGGGCAATTGTTTTGATAGTCATTGGTGTTGGATCACTCTGCTTCATTGTGATATTTGGGGTGACTGTGGTAAGTACTCTTGTAAAGTAACCTACTATTTTTAGTTCAACAATTTGGCTTTTAAACAGCTTGTTAATCGACAAAAACGCTCGAAGAAAACCCCTACACCACTTACGAATGATATGCTCCACGAGCTTAACAAAAATCATATGGGTGGTATGGATAACTACGGAGCTGATGAATTTTACAACGTTGAAGATACCTGGAACGACACTAAACAACCAATCAAACCAAAGGTAATTGAAATTTTATTTGTAATATTTTTGTCAGTAACAAAACTCTTTTTTTAGCGATTTACAAATTCAATGCACGGCAGCAGTGCTTCGAACATATACGACAGTTGGCGATCTCAACGAGGAGGCGACTACTTCTACGACAATCACAATTACACACCTCACAAAATAGACCCCTATCCCCCAGATGCCTTCTCAGATGCACACCAAATGTACACGTACAATCCTCGATCGAGGTACTACAAGGATTACGATCCAGACTTTTAGGGAATTCTGAAATTAACTCCGACGTTTTTTTTACCATTGCCTCATACTGTCGTTTTCTAGTTTTTAGGTTAAAGTAGATTTAAGAGAAATAAACAAATTTTAGGTTATCTAATTGATATTAAAACCGTCTACAGATTATTGTTTGAATTTCTAATTGTCGCGTCCTAGTGCCTTTAAGAAGAACGCAACTACTCATCGCCAACATTAGTACAGTAGCTGTCTGTAGTTGAATTTTCTCATTTAAATTTGTTTACTGTAAATAAATAGGCATAACTGAGAAATTAAATTGGAATAATTTATGTAACGAGATTAATTGAACAAATAGAAATTGAACAATTAAAAAAATATATAACGTGCTTAGCGACTTTTAACAAAAATCCTATGATCGACAGCAAATCATCTGTGACTAGTGTCCAGGTAAGAGAAAAACTGCAATTCGGAAAAGATGCAACCAATGTGCAAAGTAATAAGCTAATAAGCTGAAATTCATCCTAGTAAAGTTTAAACACTTGTGGGGCATAGGGCTGACACCCTCTCTGTCGAACCAGATATACTTTAGTTCATTTCATTATCTACCCATAGCAGGTTCTCCGCTTCCAGTTGAAACCTTGTTCGACTATAGCGCTGTTTTCGTGGGACGACTTCTTTTCTTCAAATGTATCGATGTTCTTCACTTTTCATCCTAATCTACAGCAAATTTTTAAGATTGAACGCAAACCGTTCAATCCGTGTAGTAATTAACGGAGTTACATCTGATTCCTACGAAATAAATGCCGGTATACCTCAGGGTTCAGATCTTTCACCAACCTTATTTCTTCTTTTTATTAATGATCTTTTATTCCTTACTCCCAATCCTATTCATAGTTTAGCCGACGACAAAACCCTTGATTTCGCGTACTCATTTGATTCTGTAATGAATTCAAGTAGAAATGTTTAGACCATTAAATAAAGTCATTTCTATGGTCCTCGCTTGGGGCAGAGCAAATCGTGTTTCGTTTAATGCATCCAAAAGTCAATGCTGTTTAATATTCCTTAAAAAACGCCCAGTTCACCCCCAACCCATTTCAGTCGACGGAGTGAATATACCCAATTCGCCCTCCCTAAACATCTTTGGTATTGAGATATCCAGTAATCTTAGCTGGACTGCTCATATATCTGCAATCGCTAAAAGTGCGATGAAATGCTTGGGGCTTCTACAGAGATATAAGAAATATTTCACCCCTTCTGACTTAGCGCTGACCTACAAGTTCAACATCAGGCCTGGACTTGAATATAATTCCCATATTTGGGCAGGGGCCGGACACACCGCATTGTCCGCGTTAGACAAAGTCCAGCGGAAGGCTATTAAACTTATTGGCGATTCCTCAATCTCTGAGGGCCTTGACTCTCTGGATCATGGATGAAAAGGCTATTTCCATTGCCATTGTTCTAATGAAATTGCTAGCCTAATTCCTTGTAGACACATGACAACTCGCGATACAAGATCTGCAAGTCGCTCCCAACCAAATAATCTTCAGGTAAAATTTGGACGTACCGTCAAATTTCGGGAATCTTTTCTAAGCAGAACAACACGAATGTGGAACAGTTTACCATCTTCTGTTTTTCCCTCGTCATATGAGTCCGAAACTTTCAAACCGGGCGTACATCGACACCTCCTTCACTCAACCTCCTAACCCATTTCCCTCATCCTTAATTCCTTTCCTGGCAAGGCTGTGCTTAAGCATCATAGGGTATCCACTGAGCTTTTGCAACATCCAACATCATATATATATAAAAAAAACATTTATTAACGATAGTTAGATAGGCGACTAATGGATAACCATCTATACGTATCTCTGGAAAAGATAAATAGAAAATAAACTAAAAACGGGGAATCCCATGTAGGAATTACCAGACTTGACAACGGGACCAAGCTTTACCCAATGCTGCAATACCAAGCTTTGGCTTCACTAGCGTTGCCTAAGCCTTAATCACGGCTTAAAAATCATACCCTAGTTTGTTAGTCACCAGACCAAGCTTTGGCGAAGCTTGGGCTGAGCTATGAATGACCTAGATTTACTAGTCCACCCCAAGCCTGAGCTTAGACTCAAAGGGACGAAGAATATCTCGCCCGGCGCGAACGGATGGCTAAGGCCGGCTCTGGTCATGTTAGATACAATTTTTATTTTTCAAAAATAGCCAAATTTAGATTTCAGAGGCCCTGAAGCATGGGTGCTTCTAAAAAAGAGGTGGAGAAGTAGAGGGGGATTCCCCTCTTTGCAAGACAGGAAAATAGATACCGCCCACATCTCACGATGTGAACAACATTTTTGTAAGGACAACAATCGGGGAACAAAACATCATGCAAATCGACCTACGCTTTACGTAACGACAAATGAGGAAGAAATCCCGTACATAAAACGAACCATTCAAAGGTAGGTACCGCGTTATCCGCATCATCTCCCTATCAATAGGTGAACATACGCTAGCCAACAAAAAAGCTTCTTGATACATAAAACAGGTACAAATAGGGAACTTTTGTTTTTTTACGAAGTCGATTGAAAATGTTATTCTGAGGTAAAAAAAAATGTATGCATCGGCCGGGAATCGAACCCGGGCCGCCCGCGTGGCAGGCGAGCATTCTACCACTGAACCACCGATGCTTCTTGCAGTTCAATCTCAATTAATTTGTTTTAAATTAATTCATCAAATTTATATTTCAATTAAAATATCTGAAGGTCTTTGAATACAAAATTTTAATGGAGAGTGATTTTCATAAAAAATTTACTTTTGACTATAATATACTCTTCTGCAAATTCATCAGCTCATTTGAGGAGCAATCCTTTAAAACGCAATAAATCTACTTGAAACAATTTTGAGTTATATAAAAATAAATAAAATATCTCTAAAATCAAACTTTTTTGATCATAAGTTTAGAGAGAACACAATTAATTCTCGTATGTGAAGAAATATTTTGTGTATAACTACTATTTCTTAAAAATTGGATTTACAACATTTTAATTGATTTAAATAGATTTATTACAGTTTTATTGATTTATGGTAGGATAAATCTCACCGTAAATCAATCAAGAGTAATATCTTAATCTATTTAACGCAAAACGTGCTAAATCATACTTTTTTAGAAAAAATACCTAATACTAGACAACTTAAATAACACACAACACTTATCTCACGCAGCTAACATTAAACTAACCACTACATCGGAACAACCTTACGAAATTTTTAGAAGAGCTATATTCAAAATTCATGAATGGTGCGCAGAAACAGGGGCAATTTTACCATAAACCTTTTTGATATTGATATTATTAGGCGAGACCATTTGAAAACTTTAGGTATACCTAATTTTTGATAGAAGACTTTCATGGAAATCTCACATAGAGGAGCTAAATAAGGAATTAGAGGCACCTCAATACCCGTCACACTTATAGTTATAAAAACTCTTTTACCCGGATACTCTGACTACGGACTTTTACTATATGGGACTGCCAAACAAACTTTACTAATAAAATACAAATAAAGATGTACAAAATTGGACGAACGGCTACGGCTATTGTACGAATAAAATTCCTTAGTTATTCTACAAAAGTAAATAATATATTTTTTCTGAATAATAAAATAGGTATTCTCGTAATAATGATATTAAATAATTGATGGGGATTCGATATTAAGTCAAAACTAAACTGATCATAAATTTTCAGTCGCTACAAATGTAATGAAATGTTCAAAAGTGCAATTTCTACATCAGAAGCGAGTTTCTGTAACTTTCACGTGAGTATTTTCTCACTATGTGAAGTAAACTGTAGGCAACAAAAATTTCATTTACGTCACTGCGCGTGAGAAAAAACTCACAAAAGTTATAGAAACTGGCTGCATTCCTAGACTAGAAGATAATTCACATATTAGTGCAGAGACCGGGCTTACCACATTGTCCTCGTTAAATAAAATTCAAAAAAACATCGACTCTCTAAAGCATCGACATCAGTAGGTACATCAAAAGCATGCGTACATCGTAAACTCCTCAAATCAAAACCTATTATGATTAAAAAAAGATTCATTGAATTTTATTTAATGCTGTTATTAATAATATAATAAAAAATTGGTTAAGAGTATGTTGGAAATGCACATGATATTGGGTTCCGTAAAGTTATTTCTAAATTTCTCATAAACTATTTTTGGTACAGTGAACGTTACAGTTTTCATTAAAGGTACCAACCAAAGACCACATTCAGCAATATTTTGCATTGTAAAATATGCACGAAATGTTTTCTTACCCGAGTGAAATTGCAAAAAAAATTCAAATAAACTTTTTAAACCTCAAGCGACGAAAGAAATATAAACAATTTCTCAACACATCAGAAACTCTAACCGTCTTGATAAATTTTTTATATTTCTTACGTCGCCCGAGCTTTAAAAAGTTAATTTGAATTGTGTTTTAAATGAAAATGTCCTAAAACATTTTTGCATTTTTAGAGACACCTCACTTATTGGAGTAAGTAACTTTTCACTTTTCACTCTATGAGAGTCCAAAAAAAATTATTTTTTCAAAAATTTCATCAAATCTGTTTTTGGTAACATCCTTATACCAAATTTCACTTTATTAGGTTTATAAATGAGATCAGATGGGAGGGCTGTGCCATACAACAGACAGACGAATGGATGGGAGACCGTGAGACTAGTGTTTTATGGTAACTAATGTGTAAAGAAATATGTGTGTTTACTGTTAGTAGATATTAGGTAAAAACAGCGTCTATAGTTTGATCTTCCAGCACCTCTACCTATTATCAACATATCTTTGCTTTTACTTTGTGCAAAATTGTGGAATACGTTTTGTTTATGACTCATTCTATAAGGTAGACAAACAGACTGATATTAAAATGCAATTAGAATTTGATGGCTAGTCAACTACATAACTACCCCTCCCCCATCCCACTCTTAACAAAAACAGATCTCCGTCTGATACACACAAATCAGCAAATCAATCTCATACAAATTGCCCCCTTCCCCCTGAGCGAAATACTAGATCCCCCTGAATGCATATCACTTGAAGGAAATAAAATGAAATAAGCTTTAACATCGACCAAAATTCAGGAAGACTTTAATTTACGGTCTCCGCTAGACACATTCGCCAAATTTTGGCCATTAACGTAAAATATCAAAATAGACTAAAAAGTTTTCTCCGAAACATCAACATAAAAATAATAAAATGAAAAAATAATAATGAAAAAAAAGTTCTACTTAGACAGACCCGACAGCTTTCGCTATTGTTGACAGCAACGGGAAGTCAGATAAACACTAGATAATATACTAAAAGCTGGAAAATTATATGTCACAAATGAGCTGTTTACCGAGATATAGGTACTGGTAACAAATCATCAAGAGTAGTGACGTCAGTAATCAGAGGCTTTTATCAGACTTAAATTAAACCGGGGGACTTCCTGGCTCTCATCTCTTATTTTTTTAAATCAAACGCGAATCGAAATTTGATTATCACATGCTTTGAATTTCCATGCCTAAGGGCCCCCAGGGTTTTTTGAAGTCTTACCAAAGCCCCTGATTACTGACGTCATTGATATTGATCTTACGCCCTTTCATACCTAATACTTAAATCTCGGTAAACCCCACATTTGTGACCCATAATAGTTTTCCAGCTTTTAGTATATTATCTAATGTTAAATAAAACCGTAAGTTGTTCTTACTTATATCTTTACATGTCACTCTCTTCCCACTCCTACCCCTAGGCGTTCTAGATAGTAGTATAGTACCCAACGATTTTTTTTTCTGTCTCTTCCTACGCACCCCCCATGCCGCAGTATCGTTATTCATCTCAGCGACGCCGAAGACTATGGATTTGACACTAATATCTTTCATTTTCAATTTTATTTGTAATGTCACTCTTGCCCCCCCCCCCTCCCTTCCTAAAGATGTCTTATCACCAAATTATTTACAAATTATTTATTCGCATCGAGTGTGATTATTCATCTTACTGATCTCGAAAAGTATGGATTCTACACTAATATCGATCGTTTCGATTATTTGCGCATATCAACAACACCCCCCCCCCACTCCCCTCCCTGAACAGCTCGCTGCAACAATTAGAAGTGGGTAAAGAGTCATCTGCAACAAACAAACAAATATACGAAAGTGGAGCTAAATAAAAGCATTTCAATTAAAAAAATCACTCACTTACGTTGTTTGATGTGTGTAAAGATGGTTTTAAGATACTTTAAATCAACCTAAATAAATAAAATATTTTTAAAGCTGTTTAAATATATTAACTATATTTTAAAACATTGTACAAATATTTAAATATTACTAAAAATATTGTTAACATTATCCATGAAATGTGTTTCTTTCAAAATGGATTGTCTTCTCGGGCAATCCTTCTCATTATGCTTAAAACGTGTGCACACTAGACAAATCTTCGGCAAATTAGAAACAGTTTTACTCATCAAAGCGAAAGCATTGCGATGTTTTTTACTTTTTCTGGAAAGCTCTTTCCATTTATTGCACTTATATTCTGTGTGACCACGTTGTTTACAGATCCAACAATGTAAATTTTTCTGGTAGTCTTGGCAAGAATGATTAGCCTTTTGTGCACATCTTTTACATTCATTGCAATGTACGTAGTTTGGTTTAACACAATCTGCACAATAAATACAATGTCTGTATGCCTCTCCGTTTTTGGAAGGACACTTTTTGCATATATCACAGTGAACATTTTCTATGCCTGTCCATCGATTGCATTTTTCACAAAACTTATAGCCTTCAGATTTTGGTAATTCAATTAAATGAGGAGCAGTATTGGTGTATAACCGGACAGGACTTCCTTGTTTTCGACCTTTGGGTCCATCGTGGTATAAATCGTGATTGGTGTAATTTATTTTGTAGTCAATCATTTCCATTTCAGGCATACACTTTTTTATATACAATTCCATAAAATAAGGAAATATCCAAAATACAGGCATAATGTGATGGAAAGAGTTGACTCTTTTATATGTAGCGCTTATCTCTTTTATAGTATTAACGAGAGGCTCTGTCCTGCACCCAAATGGTGGATCCGTAAAAAGAAGAATTGATTCTTCTCTGAAAATTTAAAACCGGAATTATTACATACTTTCTAGTGGAATTTGGACTTGTTACCCGTTTACTTGTAAAAATTTTTCAAATATTTCTACTTTCGGATTTTCTTCGAAAAAATATGTATTAAACATATTGAACCATGCAAATTCATCAGCATCATAAAAATAGAAAAATCTATGGTCTAAGTCCAATAAAAAACTGTCAATTTGAAGCCACGAATGTTGCTCTTTTAGATATTCATGCAGTCGAGGTGCTCCCATACAGACAACTTTCCTGAAAAAGAGAACTTATTTTTTGGAACATTTAAAGAAAAGGCAAATGAAGGAATGAATAAGCTGGACAATATTTAATGATCTTAAAATCGAATTTAAATTTATACAAGATTGCAAAGAAACTGGCAGGTATGATTCTTGCAACTGAACATCCTGAGATACCAATGGATCGCTACTTGTCACGGAGGAGGGAGAATATTTGTTGAAGCCCTAAACAACACGTTTAGACCGTCAAATACCTCTTCAGCCGACACTGAACATCCGCTGGATGTGGCCAACATTAACGCCAGAACGCCGACAAGATTGGAGTTGGCAGATGCAATTTAGTCGATGAACCTCGGTAAGGTCCCTGAGATTGATGGAATACCAGCGTAACTACTTAAGGGGCCGTTCAAGTATTACGTAACGCAGTTAGGGGGGAGGGGTCTTATGAATCGTTACGGTGCGTTATAGAGGGGGAGGGAGGGTCAAGCAACGCGTTAACCCCCCCCCCCCCTCTTTAACGCACCGGAACGATTCACAAGACCCCTACCCCCCTAACTATATGATTACCATCGCAAGAAATTAGATTGAAACTTTTTGACCACCTCACGTACTTGGACAGTGCCGAGATGTCATGATGTCTCCTATCCAACAAAAAGAGTATTGTAGGCCAAATATCCGAAACCCTTAGTAGATAAAGTTGCAAAGCAGGGCCTAAGATCAATGCTGCTACCAAACTCGGGCAGCAGGAGAGAATATTAAATTTATCTTGAAGAACAGCAAATAGAACAAGGTCATATGCTGCCTCGGAAGCAGCAGCAGATAGCGGAACTAAAGCTGATGTACAGGTTCGCATCAACATGGTCAGAATTGTTGTCTTGCTGAATTATGGCGCAATAACATCCGCAGACACACAAAACTCCTGATCTTCGAATCGATTGTGAAATCTGTTCTGTTGTACGGCTAATCCACATAAAAAATTATTTGTCTAATACAATCTAAGCTACAAGCCTTTTTCAACCGGTGTCTCCGGCACACCCTTGACATACCGTGGCCGGGACCTAAACACACTTACAGGCCAAAACGGAGTAGACACCAGTGTTCGCAGCTAAAAGTGGAAATGCCTAGGCTCTACACTGAGAAAAGATCCCAAAACATCGCTCCACAGTCTTTACATTGGAACCCGCAAGAGACCCAAGGACGATTTAAAATTGGATGGCCAAACAACACGTAGAGAAGATCCGTAGAGAAGGAAGGTACCCAGATCAACAAAACGTGTCAACAGATGAAGGCGTTGGCGCCAAACCCGACCATTTGGAGAATTGGAGTATAATCGCCCTATGACACACAACCTGTTAAAGGATACTTAAATGTGAATAGTAACAATTGATTACGATTACCGAACTCCTAGTATTAAGCTAGACATGCTGTTTAAACTAAATTTTTACCTTATTCCCATTTCTGTAAGGCAATTTCCCAAAAACTGAAGTGTACTTTTATTGAAAAAGTATTGGGCTTCCGCCTTATCATCGCTTAATGGCTGTAATATTTGCGTTGGGTGTTTGAATAACTCGTCTGAAATACCTATAAGAACGTCGTGATCTACATGATCAAAACAGAGTTCCTTCTTGAAAAGAATATTGCAACTATGACAGTAGCATCGTTGTTGAGGATTTGTGGCTAAGATCTAAAATAGTTTTTTAAAATATAAATTATGTAAGGTGTTTTCCTTTTGTTTACGTACTTGTCCCCTTAAATTAGTTGCATTTATTGACTGAAAATATGATCGATGTTGATTCAAATTTTTATTATTAAGGAAATCCGATTTTTTCATATAAAACCCACAGCCCTTTTTACTACGATATGCTGAACATGCATAGTATTCTTCATTGTCATATTTTGTTAACTTTTTGAAAAGTAATGTTGGTCCATGAGGACACCGGGGATTCCTCTGGAGATCGCCACATATGACTTCAAGTTTCTCTTCTAAAAAGGTTAGATATATTAAACATTTCAAATAAGCATTAACTCTTACCCATTATATTTATTATTCAGGTACTATAATATTAATAAAATATGTAAATTATTGCTATTAAAATTAAGTTAAATAGCAATAGGTGTTTTAAAGCGTGCGATATTTGTTTGTAAACAAAAGGCAAGTGACATGAAACTCCTTGTTCTAAAATCTCTTTGAAAAAAACCTTTCAAATGTTTTTTTTTTTAATTTTCAAAGGCAACTTCATAATCATTAACTTTTATTCATCATTCAAGTAGTAAATATTTTGTTCGCTTTAAAGTTTTTTTTCGATAATAGCTGTGTTTTTTTAATGAGCTATACAGATCTCCGCCATACAAGCTGCTGAACCAGTTCATGGTCTAGTTCACTATCCCGCTCAAGGGAATTTAAGCAATTTCCCTTGAAAATAAAACGCTGCCAACTTCAATTTTAATAGAAATGTCATTTTTGCGAATGTGCAATATAGCGAAAGAAATTAAAATGTTGGTTAAATCCACAAACACATTTTTTTCAATGCGTTTTAAATATATTTAATATTTTATATCTTCTTGTTTACGATTGGGCTTTATCTTTGGCGTAAAATAGAAACTTAAAACGTCTAAAACTGACAAATATGTAACTTGGGAAGTGAGCTGCAGTTTTATTTTAAAAATTTCCCTAATCGTTCTTTTAATGATCTGATGAACCGCTCATTAAAAAAACACGGCTAATATAAGCAGTTATTGGGTTTTGCCATTACACTTGTACTAAACTAACTCACTTGGCAGTTCGTTGGCTCAACTGTCAACTGTTTCATTGCAAAACGTTTCCGACCTCTTGCATCATTTGACTAGGAAGTTTCTCGTGTGGGACCGGCGACCGCGGATAATTAATTAAGTTTTTGTGAAATAATTAGAAAATAAGATGGCAATGAATGTATTCGTAAAAACAACTTTCCGCGTAGCATCATTACGTGGACTAACGACATCTCTTAAGACAACTATTGGAAAACGCGACTTGACTCGTACCCTTTGGCACATGTCGAAACCCTCAGATAATAATTTGGGTTCCGGATCTTCAATGAAAGTCCACAATCCTAGTTTAACTTGCAATTGCGGCTGCGGATCTAAAGGTATTCACACCAAAGGTAATTCAAAGAATTTTCTATTATTAATCCGAACATAACCTATAAATCTATCGTTCTCCAGGAGAAAGAGAACTTGTAGAATTTCTAACTGAAGAAATCGTTGCCGAAAGGAAAGCTCAGAAAGTTAAGACAGTACCTACTGAACTGGATGGGTTCAAAGTAAATCTGAATGGTTCGGAAGTAGAACTTTCTAAAAATTCGGACAAGGAAAAGTAAGATTCTCTAAGAAGTTTTCTCAGTCATATACTAATGACTTTTTCATCATAGGATAGCTATTTCATTTAATGTCAATCACACTGTTGATGCAGATGAAGAACCTGAGATTGAACCCACAGCAGATAAGCCAAACATTGCTGAAATGAAAAGCAAGCCTCAGTTCGAGATTGATATTGTCAGGGGGGACACTACACTTTCGTTCACTTGTTCTTTTCTTCATGGCGCCGCTCAAGAGGGAGAATACAGTAGGAAACTTATGATAGTAAAAATGTTTATTTGACTATTGATATGTATTTTATAGATGATGTTTTTGGTATTGACGAGATTACAATTTACAAGGGTGAGTGGCATGACAAGGTATATGCTGTCGCCGGAGATGTTCTTGATGGAGTAAGTTAAATGTTTCGTGAAGATTTGTTTCTACTAAATCTATTTATTTGCAGTACCTTTATGATCTTCTAATGAATCTTCTTGAAGAAAAAGGAATCAGCAGTGAATTCGTAGAAAAATTGTCAGATCTAAGCACAGCTTACGAACACTCAGCCTACATTGGCCTGCTGGAAAGTCTATCAAAATTTACTAGTGGAAAGTAGTTTTTCTAACAATTATTCCTCCACAAAGACTTTTTAGTATAGATATAAGTTAAAATTGAAACAAATGCATTATACTTTTACTTTATGCATTCGACTTGCAATCATCATTTATTAATATTTAGGTGCCCCGGTTTCCGACGAATCACTTTCCCAAGAACACTTCAAAAAATTCCCATCATCATCCCGAATCCTAGAGTAGGTTTTTAAGGAGACCTACATAAACAATGCATCTATATTGTTAATTACTTTGAACATGTTCTGAACATTTTGTTAATTAAACGCATTTTGTTTTATAGTAAAAAATATTTAATTGTGAGAAATTCCAGTTTGAAAGCATTTGTTTTTATTAATATTGAATATATTGATATATACGTTTACGTAACATTGGTATTGCATGGTCAAACAGTTGGGATGGGGTTGCAAAGATATTTTTTTGTCCTGGAAGTATTTCTTTGAGCCTATGCAGTTACACACACTATCCAATGCGCTTTCGTCCTCTGGCATCGATGCCTACTCATTTTCGAGTCTGTGTGGTTCTTTTGGAATGACCTATGCTTAAAGCTTAGGTGTTATTTGTCACACTTGCGAAGATTTGCGTTACCCTGAACATAAAGGGAAGATCGGTACACTCTGCTTTACATAGCATACTACACCATTTCCAAGTCCGAAAGGATCCTAAGCAGGTTGGAGGAAAAGGGGGCGAATCAAGTGATAATAAACCGGATTGAACCCATCTTGGAATTCGTATAGTAGATACGAATTTCGGAAATGAAAAATTAACGGCGGTGGTGAATAGATGAACTCAGCAGGAAGGGATTCTTTCACCTTCTAAAAGTGTTGCTAGACGGGAAACTAAACTGCGGGCAAGACACACGAAAAGAAAAACAAAGCGCCGACTTCTGAGCCTGTAGGAATGAGATTAATAAGGTATAGGGTTTTTCACCCTATGTCATAGGGTTAGGTTAGAGTGTCTGCCTAAAAGGCACATTTAGGCCAAGGAGGCCCATTCTGATACCACAGTTGATGCTACATTTAGACCCCATATAAACCCCTAGGAAAGAAGAGAGTCTGCCTATTACTCTATGCATCGAGCCAGTTCCTTGTCTCCAGTGGAATTTAGTTTTCGAGGAGTCAATATAAATATTGGCTGGGCAAAAGGGGTTTAACCTTAGAGGCGGTTCAAGTATTACGTAACGCAGTTGGGGGGGCCTTGTGAAACGTTACGGTGCGTTATAGGGAAGGTACTATTAAGTTTTTGTTTAAATTAAAAGACAACTCTTGATTCACGGCTCAGTTTATATGGTATATCTACACTATACATATTTTTTACATACGAAAAGAGTCGCGTCACTGAGTATACGGAAGTATGTAAATGGCAAATAACTACAATAAGCCGTGTACCACGAGTCCATAGTTTGTACTCTAAGAATCCAACCGTTGCGGTTAAGCAAAAACACCTAAACTACAAGCCATACACTTACGAATTTCACGCACACACATTAGGGCCAAATTGGGCTGATATTCCGTTAATTTACATTGCTTCTTATTCCGGTATTTTGCGCAACATAATTTACATTTTTAGGTAAAAGTAATTAAGTGAGTGTTAGGTAACGTGGGGGGGGGGCTAACGCGAAAATTTACGGCTCGGGGAGGAGAGTCAGATAGCTTCAAAAACTGCGTTACGTTTTACTTGAACGGCCCCTTAACACGCTTCCGGGAACCATTTGGAGCTCCTGATAAACCGAACTAGGTCCCTGACGTCAGTGGAGCCTAATTCGGTTAGCTCTTCAGAAAAAGGAGGCGCACAAATGCCTTTGTCATAACATGGATGTATACGTGTGTAATCAGACCCATGTTTATACACGACACTATTTTCTGTTGGAAAACAATAGAGGTAGGCAGAAACCAAAAGGAATTGGATCAAGTGCAGCGCATGTGTTGCTTAGGCATCAAGGGGCAGCTAGGTCATCACCGACGAGGGCCCGTCAGATCATCCTAAACATTACACCACTAGAATTTCGTCAATTTTTTTCTCGTGGTATCAACCAGGGAGCATACTCTACCCAACAGAAAAAGAATTATCCAAATCGGTCCACGCGTTACGAAGTTAGACTACTCCTCCCCCCACCATGGGCCAAATTATTCTTCTATTAGCAATGGGTGATCACACTCTATACAACAGCAAAAGAACCATCCAAATCGGACAACGTGTTACAAAGTTAGGTTCCACCCACCCCCACCCCACCAGTAGCAACCAAGGATCATATTCTATCCAATAGAAAGAATTATCCAAATCGGTTCACGCGTTACGAAGTTAGACTACCCCTCCCCCACCCCCACCTTTCACCCTAGGACTAAATTATTGTCCTATTAGCAATGGGGGATCATACTCTGTACAACAAAAAAAGAACCATCCAAATCGGACCACGCATTACAATAGGTTTCACCCCCACCCTACCACCCCTTTTATGACATGGTACCCGGAAACATACATACTAACATACAAAAGTATCATCAAAATCGGTCAACGCGTTACGAAGTTATGCCCGGTCACACATAAAAAAAAATACGCGTCGAACTTAGAACCTCTTTTTTTTGGGAAGTCGGTTAAAAAGAAGATTGCTGCGACTTCCAAACGGTAAGGTAAACCTGAAAACTTCGCTTACAACAAAAAGAGAATAGAGCAACAATTACGTGATCCAAGAAAATAGTTATTTAAAAAATGAGTATCTTTTCGGTAGTCAATTAAGATTCTTTAAAAACGAAAACGTTTAATACAATAAAACTTTAACCATAAATATGTTCATATGAAAACGATTTCAGTAAAGAAAAATCTTACACATATGGAATATAAAATAGAGAAAACAACATATAATTTAAATTAAGGAACGCAATTTTGAAATTTATTCAGATCGAATTTACTCGTTTTCTAGGCGAAGGGCTAACGCTAAGTTCCTGTCAGCTGGCACTTTTACCTGGAGGAGGTTTGAATTCAGATCCTAAGTAATCACCTTCAAGTTCTTTGAATTCAATATTTTGTTCTCTCATAGCTCTCTAAAAATAAAATAATTCTTTATTTAACTTTAATGGTAATTTATGTCAAGGGCTAAACTTGTTTTTATATTTTTCTTACTTTAACGCATTCTTGGTAGATTTTGAAGAGTGGGGCACACATCGAGTCATCGGTGCTTCCTTTTAAAAATTTCTCTGTGAACCAAACGTTAAAACAAGCGTCGTACTCTTTCTTGAGTTCGGTACAATTGTTACCGATACTATTCATTGTAAAAGTCCTGGAAAAATAAATAAATAAATTGATTACTTAACCAGTATTTTAGTGCACACAATCTTTTCGTTACATTACATTGTTTTCATACATTTAGCACAAATAGTAAATTTTTAATAAATTCATAAATTACGAATGAAATAAGATGTAAATAAAATGTTATGTTAATAATAATAATAAATCTTTGTTTGATGCACATTTGGGATACCAAACTCATTAATACACGCATTAAACCATTGAACCCATTAGGGTCAAATTTTGACACAGTGTTCTCCATACTTGTAGCTATGACCCGAACCAAACAATTTTTTGTTGAAAAAATTTCAGGACCTTTTAACCCTTCAGTAACAAGATATTTGCTTTCAAAGTCGTTACCAAAGCACCCCTCTGTCTAATTTTTAAACTATCGATGCAAAATATCTAAAATATATCCTGAATGTAGCCTTTAGAAAATAATAACGAACACTGAAGCAAAAATAGTTTATGCACAATCAATTTGAATCAAATAAAAGAGCGTCATCGGCGAAAAATACAATCAAGTATTGATCCTTGAGGAACACCATATGTAGATGTCAAAGACTTCGACAGCATTCCGTTGATGGCCGTTCTCTAAGTTATATTTCCAAGGTATGATTTGAACCATCGGAACTTAACATATCTAACACAATAGTAGTCTAGCTTCTGTATGAGAATATCCCTATCGATTGTCTCAAACGCCCTTTTAAAGTCTAAAAGTACTGCAATGACCTTCTTGTTGATCTATGATTACATGATTCAGCGCATTCACAAAAATGTTGTTTCCTAAATCTAGACTGGTTTTCAATAAGGATGTTATATGAATTAAAATAATTTTCCAGTTATTCATGCACAATTTTTTCCAAAATCTTCCTGTAAGGTGGTAAGGCGTTTATTTGTCGGTAATCTTCGCAACGGTCGTAGCCCTTAACTTTCTCTATCAGTGTTAAACGCGATTCCTTTCAGTCATCAGGGAAGCATCCAGAGCTGAATGAATGGTTTACTTCCTGTACAAAAACCGGTCCAAGAACCTTATAGTTGCTACGGTACCCTAAAAAGCAATCTGGTCCAACAGTTCAAGTTAAAAAAATGGCTATTTTTAAGGTCGGGCACGCTGCCTTAAAACCTTAAGTTTAGCTATACTTTTCCTAATTTGTCGTATCGTTTACAGTAAAAGTTGGCGGTCGTTCAACACATTATCGGCGGGTAGCACCGCTTAAACCACACTAGCGGGTCTAGTGGGCGAAAATTAGTAAAGTATGAAAAAAGTTTACTCTTTAGAAAACAAGTAATATCTTCACAACTAATGGTAGGATTTCAATGAAATTTGGAAAATAGGTAGCAAATAATGTTTCAAAGATATGAATTACATTTCTAATTTACGTCCTGCGTAAAAGGTATTAATACCAGACCCTCCGATTGGCGCTAGTTTGTGAAAAAGATATTAATACCCAACAAGCCGATAGTGTGTTGTCTGTGTGAGTGCCGTCGCACAATATTTAGTAATACACAAAATAAAGACTAGATAAAAAAAGGGCGCATGTATAGTTTAAATATGGTCAGCTATTCATAATAAGGTATTTAGGTTGTTTTTAAGTCGTCGGTGGAGTTAGTGATAACGATAACAATCTGGAGGTCCCAGGTTTGAATCCCACCGGGCGCCGGGTGGTTGTTCTGTGCAGACAACAGATTACGATAAAAAGGCTATGGGGTTTGAGAGAAAATTTCAGTGGTTGGGAATCCACTCTAAATTGTGGGACAACTTGCAATCGTCTTGAATCGGGTGAAGTTATTTTCACCTTTATATAATTAAATTACGAAAACAATGCTAATTATATAAGTCCTATAACATAATAAATTGTGGATGTAAGGAAAATAAATCATCATTCATGTTTTGCTTGCGGGTACTAAATGACTTAATAACCGTTACATACTTCTTACGTTTAAATTATTATTTATGCATTAACTAAAATACTAATTAGTCTAATTAGTGTAATTAATCAATATTTTGATGCAATTTTGTACGTCCAACAATAACTGAGTTAATGCAGACAACAAACAATAAAACCACTGCCAGTTGATTTCATAAATATATATTTAGGAAGAGTATTTATTGCATTAGATTTTCTAGTTATTGCAAATTAAATAAATGTTTTAAATGTTTGTAATTGTAACCTCAATCATACAATGTAACTCATAAAGTATAATATGAAATGTAATACACTATGACAGCAAATTCAGAAAAGATTTTAACACACCTTGCTGTATAATTACCTTTAAAGAATAAGTCCTGTCACCGATAGGATTAAAAAATTAAAAACAAACCACAAATTTTCAATTATTACGGCAAGAATTTCCTATCGTGTGTCTGTCACCTGTCACTCAAACGAAGTTAGACGCAGTTCTAAATACTAAACCTTTTCGTAATGATGGCGCTGTTTCCAATTTATGTTTCATTTTATTCATTCCTCTCTCTGCACAAAATCATTTACAATTTCTGCACTAACGCTTTTAAATTAATTTAGAGAGCTTTACAACACCAACTACCTAGTAGGTGGATTAAGTTGGTTGCATTTCAATTAAAATAACCGTCATTTTATTTATATGTTATTTTTAAAATACAATTCGCGTTTATTTAAGGAAAGACATTTGGGCGCATGTAGTCCTCCTCTTCATATATCGTGTGGTTGCCTACCAATTTCATTTCAAATATGTAGTGCTGCAAAAACATCATAATTAATTCAACGTTTAAATTGAACTGTTGCCAACTTAAACCACCTAGTAGGTAGTTGATGTTCTAAGCTCTTCGAGCTCTTTCAAAGCTCTCCAAAATTTTCCTCTCTCTGTGCTTTTCGGAGTGGAACAGTGGACAGTGGACTCATGAAGTTGGCTCCAATTGAAAAACATGATATTTTTAAAATGATTAATGAAGGAAACTACCACCTTCGTTGCTAATTTGTATGTTGAAATTTTGTTTTAAACATATTAGCTTCTTTGTTTGTAAAATTTGTATGTTGCAATTTCATTTTAATCATAAAACATCACAAATAATTCAAATAACCGACCGTTGCAACTGAACGGGAACTGGAGCAAACTTCGGTCTATCAACTACTAAGTATAAAAAGCTGACCGGTTGTTGGTTAACTCGGCGAATTTGAAAACAATGATAGAGTGAGAAAGCTTATAAAAGGCCTTACTAAAATCAGTATAAATGCATCAGTTCGGCAATCATCCAAAAATTCCCCCATAGTGCATGAAACAAACTGCAGCAAATTAGAAACCGTGGATCTACCCTGAAGCAAAACGGTGCTGACAGGTAGAGATTAATCATTTACACGTTTGGGACAATTGAGACTGAATAATTAGTTCGAAGGGTTTAGGAATACAAGACGATTTAACAATTGACCTGTAATCGGAAATCTTTCTCTTATTGTCATTCTTGGAAGTCGGGATTAAAAAGGGTGGAGTGCTGGGTAGTGAACCTGCGAGAAGGACCTCCGGAAGAGTAATAGTAAAGGACATAATAACGCCGAAGACATTACTTTATGACTGCGGCAGGAACCGCGTCAGAACCATAAGAAAAGTTAGTTGGAAGATTAGTAATATGCTTTAATAAGACCTTCTCCGTAATAGATGGAATAGGTACCAGTGGTGAATTTCGATTAATTATGTGCGAAAAGTTTCTACTATCCGGATTAAAATCAGATGATTCAAATGCGCCTCTAAAAAATTTCAGCAAATAACTTACAAATAATTTTGGAATCTTACCTGAAATTTACCTGAATTCTATCGTCGAAGGATAGTTATCAACCCTTCTCTTCAAGTTTACGAGGGTTCGAAAATAAGTTGCGTTTTAAGAGCAATCTTCATATAGGAGATGAGAAAGGTTTTTGAATAATTCATGCGTGGAGTCAACAGTCAACATTGCTTACACGTAGATATGTGAACGCGCAACACATAGGGACGGAGTTGGATCGGCCAATGAGTGGCACGATCGATCAGTGTTCGAGCTCCCGTGAGTTTTTAAAATAAAAATTAAAAAATCCACTCCGTCTCTAGGCTGTCTACCTCGTAGCAGTTATAAACCGAGACATCCTTATCCAACTGCTGAAGTAATAATGGGAATTCCGAGATTTTGAAGAGAAAGCAGGCATTCTTTCCTTACATCATGCACACCTCGCCTGAAAGATAAACAGGTTTACCTAAAAACTAATAAAATGCCAATGAAAACGGAAGGCGAGGATTTATTGGCAGTCGATTGTACATGTACTTTGATTAGGTTGTTGACAAATTCAGTACACATATCCGTTCTTAAAGTCTTGAATGTTCCGTACTTCAGGATAATTTTTTCAACTATTATTTTCGATACTGTTTTAGCTTCCTTGTTGTCCAAGGGAAATGTTTCTACATATTTTGTTAATTGACATTGGAGATAAATATTATAATTCAAGTTTTGTTTCCGTTTTTCTTTAATTTTCTTCTGCATAGTATTAAATTCCTTTTTAAATTCTTCGATACCAATTTTCATAATTTTTCCATAATGTTGCAAATTGGAGAACAAATTTAATGGGAACACCGCAGTTAGATGCAGGTCTTATTTCAAAGCAGTTCTAAATACTACCCATATCATTTTTCGGATTGATAGTAAGCTTTGCTTTTTTCCGTAACAAATTCTTATTTACTTTTTATTTTGATTATTAATTACAAAATTACGATAAAATATTAATACGTTTTCAAATGAAAGGGAAAATGTAATATTATTTGACTTGGCTTGGCAACTTTCTTACCTGAAACGATTGAAACTGAAGCAACAACACCAACAAATGTCATACCGTTTTTCAATTTTCATTGATCTGTCAGTCAACAAACTGCTGCGTCGCGAGTTTTGTTGAGTGCATCGGAATTTGTAGTGAAAATTTTTAAAAGCTTTAATTTTTAAATTGCAGTTAGTGATTTGTGTAAACTATTTGAAAGATGTGAATTGTTATATTATAATTTTATTAAAATAAATTCGGAAGAATATTTCGAAATGGCCAAGTAAGATTAATAGCAAACTCCGTTTCTGTGCATGCGAATTTTTTACTTAACTTTCGTTAATTTCCCTTTTTAGTTGTTGTAAAAAACATATTGGCAAAAATAAAAGGTTTGTGTTTATTTAAATGTTATGAGATATTATTTTTGAAAATAAAATTATCATTTTCTTGGGATGTTGCGAAAATCAAGTGCAACTGGAGTCTGTAGAAGATGGAGATGGGTGGTTTTTCTTCTGTTTTATGGATTCTTTATTTTTGATATTTAGTTATTTATATGATTCGTTAAATTAAGAACATCGAAAAGATAAGCTATTGATACGTTACAACTGAAATTGGTATATATGTAATAAATTATTAACCTACCTGCTGTATGGCTTCCGGAAGGGTTGCCCTTGAGCAATAGTGTAGAGCTTATACAATTTTAATTTACATAATTATCCCAATAAATAAAATATTGTAGCAATATCACGTACAACAAAATTATTAGCTTCTCTTTTTGCTTTAATCAATAAAAAGACATATATTTAAAATAACACTTTAAACAGCGTCGGAATTAAAATTCCCATAATTTGAGAAGTTGTATGCAACCAGAACTAGCAAGCAGTATATATTTTGACTAAAAAATAATCAAAAGTAATTAGAAAATCCCACAGTCCATTGATCCCCTTATCAATATTACAGTAGTTCGCCGAATTTATTTATTCTTATTGCCAGACATGTTAACATTTTGATCCCTGCCAAATACGATTTTTATGCTATCAATCTTTTGATTACATGATATGGTTGGTTGAACTTACTCTTTGACGCTAGATTTCGTGTTAGTCGTTAATAAATACAGGGATACGCCTCGTTGCTTACCTTCCGGCCTTTTTCTGTCTAAGATTATGAATTTAAGTAAACAAATTATCATAGGCAGAGCTGTAGATTGGGGCAATGGTACAATTGCTTTTACAATATTTTCCAGTCAATTGAAATGCACAAAGTTTCGTTTGAAGTGCGTCATCTACCACTTCAAAAAATACACCTTCAAAAATTTTTTTTATTTTTCCTTATAAGATATGAATTGACAAAATTAAATGCAATTTACCAGAACTCGAACGTTTTCGAGTACGAAGCATTCAAAACTCCGCAGATTGCAATAGATCAAAAGTCTAGTACAAAATGATTTTTTTTAAATGCCAGATATTAACAGTCGTTTTTTAGAAAATTTCAAAATCATCTAGTACTTCATTTGCGGGTATATTTTTTAATTTAGTTGAATTACATTTTCAAATAGGTCTTGGGACCACGTAAAAAATAATACCAAACATGTCTATACTTAGGTGTATAGTTTTCGAGTTATTAGGAGTGAATGTACCCGGGAGGGAGGGGGAGGGGGGTGTTTGCCACGCCGGCTAAGCCTATGTGGAAATAAAATATATAACCTATACTTTTTTTCGCGATGAACATCTTGAACCGTTCAGGGAATTTTGATCCGATCACTCGTTTAGATGCGTTTGAGTTCACCCTTTTAAAATAAGTCCCTACCGCATCCAATTGCTCCAACGTATACACGAACTCTCTGCCTTATCTCGTTATTGATTTATAAACCATCCAAATTTTAAAGTACGAAAATTGTAGCCACACACAGTACACATAAAACACGAATTAAAAAAAAAGATGCTATTCCGGCCCATCTAAGGGCTTAATCGAAAATAGGGCTCCTATTAGGGTTGTGACGGAATCCAGTTCAATGGATTTCTAGTATATTTGCTTTTTATCCTATAAAAATCCATCCAGAAATGGCTTCAGGAAACGTCGCACTGAGAAAAATTGCTCACATATTAAATAATAGTTCCTATTAATAATAAATATATTTTAATTTTAAAAAAACTTTGGAAAGGAGCACTGATTTTAAGAGAAATACGGAGAACACTTAATAAAAATTATTTACAAACTCATAGCGCAATGAATTAAGCTTGTTAAAGCTTTTGCGTTTTTGCTTTTGCTTTAAAATATCTTGAAATTTGACACAGTTGGAGAAATCATTTCCCAGTGAAAGAAATTTCGAAGTTTTTAATTAAATAGGCGCAAATTGAGAACTATAATCTGTTCCAAAAAGATTGGGCCATTCCACACGAGTATTCTTGCAGCTGTTGTCGAACCGGTTTTCTGGGAAAGAGGTAATAGAAGAAAAGAGGTATTTCTACAAATGTGCTGCACTTTGGAGAGAAATTTGCATCAAAATCCAACCCTATTTAACCTGTTGTCAGGCACTAATACAACCAGAGCACCATTTTTCTGGTTTGGAGGAGTCAGAAATTTTTAGCGGAACGCATGATTTCATTCTTGTTTCGGCTGTTGAATGAGCGCGGCCAAGAAAAGATTTGAATCATAATCCAAATCGATAAAATTGAGGCATGTTGCTAAAAGTAGTAATATTATGGCTAATTTCTTTTCAGGCGGAATAGTTTGGTTCTTAATGAAATCTTGTAAATCAGTGCTAATTGGCAATTATTGAGAAAATTGTAATAATCTGTTGCGCCTATTTGAGGTCCCTCGTTAAATTTTGTTAGTTTTTTCATTGCTTTTTAGCCCTTCGCCACTCTTTTGTCCAACACGTTCACTTTTTTCGGTGATATTCATCTGCAAATAAACAACAGATAGCCGTAGTAGTTAGGGAAATAATCGCGGCGTTATAATTAGGGCAAATTCCTCTAAAAATTTGTATTTTTTTTAGATTAAATTTAAAAAATTATTATGTATATCAGTATATCAATCAAATCTTCAATCCTCATACTGATTTTGAATTTTCCTGAATTCATTTTGTAAATGGGCCAGTTGTCAAACGTACACGGCCAGCACTCAACTTAAAATGAAGAGCAATGCACACACATGCATAGACTCTTATTCGCATGTAAATTTAACAACTGCAGCAAGAATACCCGTGTGGAACTGTTTGGAAAACGCTGACTGTTGTCGAACTGGTTTGACAACAGCTGCAAGAATACTCGTGTCGAATGGCCCATTGGCAGTACACGCTCTTATGGACTATTGCTGTCTGCTTTATTTTCCCATCATTTTCCTCTGCATCCATAACTCTTCCTCAGCACGCTGTTGCCACTATTTCAACTCAGAACATTTTTTGATTTTTCCTTGTGAACGCGGGGTGCCATATCAAAAGCATGTAAATATAAAAAGTTTCTTGATGAACCCATAACCATTCATTAGGGCTTTTTTGTTATTAAAAGCCGTGCAACATTGAACCAAAAGTATATACATATTTCAAAATAAATAATTCAAAACAATTTATAATAAGTAAATTCAAGCATTTCTACAAACCTACTACTAAAAGATATAATCTGGCTACACTAAATGTTCTTTCCGACCATTTTAGTCACTCGAATTCGTATTGCATCGGATAATTTCGCATTTAAAAACACCCACCACTGAGTACTGATCATTGTCGGTCGTCCACAAACATCTGGTATGGCTGCTGAATGTTCTTATCACAATCAGTGCCTTTGGTTTCTCGACCAAGAAAGATCGAAAGGATAGCTGTACACGGTTTTTGGCTAGTTTGAGAAATTTGGCATCATAACTTGCAATTTACCGTGTACTGCCAATCTTTTTGAAACAGGGTATAAAACTCTATCCGAAGTCTCGTTCTTATTGTTTCCTTCAGTTCTGCAACTTTCCTCGCTAAGATGCCCCGCAAATTTTCTATGGGGTTCAGGCCGGGCCTTAACGACTGGTCATGGTAATAATTGGATTTCGCAATTCGGAGAACAAGGTAGAAGCAGCTGTATGGATGGGTGCATTATCCTGCTGGAAAATTACATTTTTATCTCCTGCCAGTATCAGCAGTAGATGCCTTCAAATAGCTTCTGATAAGTCACATCATTCATTCTACCATTGATTCACTCCTAGCAGTTTTCTTTAAGCTGCCGAAGTCATCCAGATCCATTTTTCTTTCCTTCCGTAAATCGTGCTAGTAGACATTAAATTCATCACGCCCATCGAGATTCTCCTTGTCGATGACATTTTTCGAAAAGTTTTTGGAGGCTATACCCATTGGGTAATTAAGCTTGGTTCACATTGCAAGTTCAACCGTCTAACAATTTTTGATGTTCGAGTGGCTGGGTCCGATAGTTCTTTCAATACTGCTTGTTTCCTTTAAGGTGAATATTTTGGAGGGCGTACTGATCAAGCTCCCCCCCAGGAACTTCTTTATTAGGAAAAATTTGACTGAAATACTAAAAAAATTACCTAAAATGTATATGAAATTAGATCTCCCCCCCCCCCCCCCCCCTCCATGTTTTATTACAATCTGCGATCTTTTAATTTCACTTCCGATTTCTCTCTGAGTTTTTCCACAGTTCGTTAAATCAGTAATTCTGTTTTTTAATATAACTTAATTTTTTAGCGCGCTGTATTTTAGGAGTCGAAAAAAATTTGTCAACTTTAAAAAAACACTTCCACGACTTCAAAGTATTAATATTTAACATAAAGAACACTCTTTGCAAATTCCAAACTGCAGCTGAGTTTACAATTATTCACAGCTACATAACGCATTTTTTCTGGGTTTCAACCTTGCACTAAGCGTGCATCAAAGAAAGAAGAAAGGTAGATAATTGAAAAGGTTTTCTGGGATTCCACAAATAACATGTTCAGGCAAGAAAAGTGATTTTCTAGAAATACTTTCAAAAAAATGCGGACAAAATGTTTGTTAGAAATATGGTATATGATTATTCTTGGCCGCGTAATTTTAAATTTTAATCACGCAATTTTACTTGACCTGTACGAGAATCAATTGAATTTCGATTGGCGACGGGATTCTTACTTGAAATAATATACGGCACCATGCTTTCCACTTCGCGGTTGGATATGTCTGTAATAAGAACTATTATAAATAGAGCTTACCCAAGTTATCGATCTTGCTTTAGTGTTACTTTATTTTCACTTTAATATAATATGTGGATGAGCTTTTACATTATATCCGATTATTAACTGATTTATAATTCCGATTGTGCGATGTAGCAAACATAATCTTCAGAGAGTAAGAAAGCTTTTCACTAGCAACGGGCATGCTTAACGATTCCAGAAAATTTTTCCGATGGCAGCAAACTTAAAAACAATGTTTACGTCAATAAATTTTTATTTAATTTAGTGGAACTTTGAAAATTGTAATTTAAACTGTTTTTGTATGGTAGGCTAAATTTTAAGCACAAAACCAATAGATATTTTATGCCGAATTTAAAAAAAATGGTTTGCGTAATCGTATTTTGTTTTCAATATTGTACTCTAAATACGCAAACAGAAATAGCTTTAAACAGATTATTTGCATTATTTCATAAAAGCGCATACTTTATAGTACAGACAAATTTACGAGTAAGTCTAAATCGCACATATCTTGAACTTTGAGATTACTGCTTGCTCCGTTAGCTGCAGCCGATTGAATTCTCGAATACGCCTCTATTTACTTATTTCTCATGTATATCATAACACATGGCACGTGAATGCTATGCTAGGCTTTTCTTTTGCCAAGCAAAACGATGCGACCAAAATATCTGCGAAAACAAAATTATTATTATTATAATTTAAAGGAGAAACAATTTGTTCAGAATCATAGAAGTAAAGGAACGATTTTCATATAAATTTTTAAAACAAGCAGAAAAAGGTCAAAATGATATTTCATCTGACTTCACTAGATCGTGCAAGAACATGCTAAATTTCTACTGGCAAATTTAACCAAGTTTAAGCAATTTTTCATATCCAAGAAACTTACGGAACAGAAAATGGGTAAATTCGCGACCATCACACGAACAAGTTGTCCTATATAAGTTGTAACTATATAATTACCTTTTTGCTGAAAAAATGCATGTTAAGTTTTTCTAATATAATTCCGTTTCTCGGTCTTGTTTTCTTGAAATAATTGCCAGCACTAAACAAAATAAATTTATGTAATAATATTAATAATGTTCATTGCAAAAAGAAAAAAAACAACAACGTTGAATTGCATACTCCATTAAGAAATTTCAATTCAACTAAGTAATTGACAAACATATCAAAAATTCAAAGTAGTATAAATAATAGTGGCAATGGAACTGAGGTTGTCTGCCAAGGTTAGCAAAAATACAAAAACTTAAATTGGATATTAACCTTAACTTTGTTCTTGGGGCACACAGCAACTTTTTAAACTTAAATATTATGTTGTTAATATCGCCATATCGTGATATTTTTCTTTTAGTTCTTCCGATTCTCTTTTTGTATGTTGACTGACACACACATATATGTTTTGTAAGTATTAGTTTAGGCAACGCCAAACACAACATCTCTGGTTGTTCTCTGGGGCGCACAAAATACATAATGGGCACTGTGTGCCCCAGAGTACAATCAAGTGTTGTAAACAGGAAGAACAAAGTCAAGGTTAACGATACTTGGAAGAAAAAGTAAAGTATGAAAATAAATCAATAAAGTATCACGTACACTCCGCGAAATAATTATAAAGGCACCACAATATTTTTTAATAAATTTATTTTTTTTCATTTCACTTCATTTCATTTTATACTTAAATTTATTTTTTTCATTTCACTATACATACTTTAATTTACATTATATTTTAAAACTAACATTTATTATCATTGTTACAAAAAAAAAAGAATTAAAAAAAAGGTCCGAAAGAATTATAAAGGCACCGCACTTATTTATTTTGCTATACTAAATTCATATGAATAGTAACTGTTTAATACGCTGTATGGCCACCGTGATTATTTATAACCTCTTCTAGCCGCCTTGGCATCGATTTGATTAAACTATGGATGGTTTCGGGATCGATTTTCCCCACTCCAACTTGACTGCCTCCCTTAGCTCTTTTACATTCGTATACTGCCACCCATGATGAAAAGCTTTGGCTGAGAATATGGACAACAAGTTCTCGATTGGATTGAGATCTATGCTAACTGCGGGCCAATCGAAAATGGGACTCCAGAAAGTCTTTACCTTTCCTTGATCAATGAATCGCCGTATTATCGTGTTGCAGTATGAACTCCGCGCTAGCTATCTTCTTTCCGTTTTCGATTAATACGTCATCTAATACTTCAATTTCCGAGTCAGTATTCCGATTTCATCCGAGTTGACACGAAGCATACCGGCGTGGGACCCTTATAAGCCATTTCAGCCCAAATCATGAGAAATCATCCTCCAAAATTTCTGCGCTTTCACTTTTCTCTTTTGGAAACTTTGTCCCGCCAATATTTATACGCACCGTCTGGACCATCAAAATTAAATTTCTTTTCATCAGTGAATACTACTGACTTCCATTCTTCGTCCCAGAAACGGTATTTTTCGGCAAATCGCAGTCTAGCCTTTTTGTGTCTTGCTTCGTCTTGCTTTTATCATATGTTAGATTTTAATCACACTTCATTATTTATTGTACTCTCCTACACCTACTACCAAGTTAATTTGCCCCCGAATTTCGTTAGCGCGAAGTTTTCTTTAACATTAAGCCTCTCTCTTTTTTCTCTGGCAGTGACCGTTGGCCTCCTTTCTGCTCTCTTTTTATTTCTGTATTTGTCGCCAATCTTAATAAAATTATCAATGACACAGCTCGATCTTTTTAAATTTTTACCAATTTCGCGATTGAAAAAGTGTTGCTCGTGATATGCTTTAATTTCAACCTTTCTAAATCGCTTAGTACTTTTCCACACGGCACTCTAAAATAACCTTATGTATTATTTCTTAAACCGCACTAAAATCTTTATAAAACATTTACAGAACCCGTACTTAAACGTGATTGCGATTTTGTCCACGAACAATCAATTTCTAACAAGTTTTCAAATACGCCTTTATATTTATTTCGAATCAAATTGCAGAACAAATAAAAAAAACTCTTTTATTACGCTTTAAACAATGCACTAGAATTGGTGTAGGCATAGGTTATAATTTACGCACGTGTTAATGTAACAAAGCAAGATGTTCGTATGAATGTATGTTTATTGCTTTCACCAGAAATAACAAAAACGCTTTTGCCTTTATAATTAATTAGCGGAGTTGGAATATAGAGGAAAGATTGATTAACGTAACATTTGTTATAATATTAATCTACTAGAAACTTGCTATACGTCCAGAAAGCTTAAAGAAATAAATCGCTGTTGTTTTTTTACCACTCATTACATCTGTTGCTTCGGATTCGTTCAAGATATGTTTACAAAAAATTTGCCCACGAATCTCCGTTAAAATAGAACATCCGCCAGAAAAGTTCAATAAGATCTCAGATTCATTTAAATAACATAAAAAACATGGGCTGCTTCCATCTCTCTTTCACGGGCTGCCATTTGAATGTGGTAAATCTCCCAGATTTTAAAATCAGATTGGTCTTTTCAACTGAACAGCAATCTTTAATATATGTAGCTTTGCCCGAAAAGTAGTGCAATTTGTCATAAAGTTCGTGCCGAACCGTGCCTCGAGTTTGATTAAATACCCTTCTCCTAACCCATGACTTTTTTAATTAGCTTCGAAACCTTAAACTTGAGGGAATTAAAAGTCTCCGGGTCAGCAAAAGTACTGTCATACTTTCCAGCTAGCTCTTTCCACGTACTGTGACAGGAAATATTCTTGTTAATAACGCTCTATGCTAAAAGATATGGCAGTCTTTCACTGATGTAATTTTACAGTAGTCTGGCTAAAGTGGCACTTTAAAGTGTTGATGTAAATATATGACAAATCAGTTTCCAAAGTTATCATGCAATTGGCTGTATGCTGCGGCTACTTAAAATTTTTTTTTAATAAAGAATCTTTCTAGCTTCTCAATGAGCTCTTTCTGCTCAAGTTCCCAAATCTGTGCTCCATAACACAGAATATGGGAACAATCGTTGCAGTGGGTATTATTGTAAGATGATGTCACGTAAAAGAACTTTTACAATTGAATTTTTATAATGGAGTGTAATATTGGTTAAAATTCTTAAAGGCCGGACACCACAGAAAAATATTTCGTTTTGACATGATTTTTTTCTATTTGGAGGACTCGAAAATTCTAATAATAAAAAACTAAAAAAATATCGGTTAACAATTTAAAATCGGACTATTGTAGCTAGAGTTGTGAATTCGGCTAGGTTGAGAATATCCGTTTCAAGAAAAAAGCCCGATTGAAAGTTTAAGGACAAGAACAGAAGTTTTGAGCAAAATTTATCCTGTAAATCTTAGTAAACGTTGTATGAAAAATTATAATTTATATTTAATATTTAGCAAAATTCGCAGATTTCGGTCCCATAAGAGCTCTTCATTATCGGTAGGCGTACTATTTGCTATAACTTCGTCATTTTCTCGATTTTTTACATATACACACGTGTCGCTCTGAGTTGAGTTTTTGATGCACCAATATGCCATTGAAACAGTCACGTGACCAGAAAAGTTGAACGTGATCAGTTCAGATCGAGACGCACTTCCTCCCTGCCTGAACTTGCCCCGCGCCATAGAATTTCGTGATGATAGTTCACTTCGTCTGAACAGGCACTAAGAGTTTCGGACTCATAAGGCAAGAGAAAACTAGAAGATGGTAAACGTTCCACATTCGTGTTGTTCTGCTTAGGCAAGATTCCTCGCGTGTTGTGGTGGCGATCATATGGAATTGTTGATGGAAATAGTTCCTGTAAAAATATTATTCTTTTTAGCGGAAGATGAATAAAAAAGAACAAAATATCTATTGGACACGCTAAATCCATTAAACACTTATCAATGCGGTTACTCTAGGTAAAATTTATCCATCATTCTGCCAACTTTTAGCAAAATATATTATATATTATATATATATAATTAATTACTTTGTTTTATAAAAAAATATTTTCAGACAGTAAAATTACCGACAAACAAAAAATTTTACTTCGGCATGTCACGGCATCATAACATATCAAAACAGAACCAAAACATTTTCCCTTTATTGACAGCCGGGAAAGTCCGTGTTTACTTTTTCCACATAATTCCGATTCTTTGGCTTCGTTCTTTTGAAGCCATGGATAATAAGTCTTACGACGCTTAAGAAATATGCAGACTAGTTCTATGGCATTTATGCCGGGAATTTGTGCCATTGTAGGACATTTAAATAACCGGATTTAAACCATTATGACCATTCGCGGTGTGCTTAAAGTCACTATTCTACTGAAAAATGACCTGTCTGGGTTCAATACCGGACTGATCAATGCTGATTGGCAAATTATTCTGCAGAGTCTTCAAAAATTGCTCCTTTTTCATTTTGTCATCGATTCGAATCAGGGGACTAACCCCGATCCTTGTTATTGTGCCCCAAACCGTAAGGGATCCACCGCCATGTTTCCTTATTTACTGACTCTGCGAGGTTTCAACGAGGAAGTATTACTCCAATAACTAATTTTGGTGCCATCTGACGAAATTGCCTGATATGAATACAAAATTCCTCAGCTCAGATCCGGCGAGTATCGCGGAGATTCCACAGATGTGATGAAATTCGGAAAATGGATTTTGCACCACTACTCGTTGTCAACCTGTGGGCAGACGCGAAGTCTTGTTGAAATTTCCATTCTTCGCCGAAGTGCTGTTGAACCAAAGAAGAACCACGGCCTCGAGGATGTGGTAGAGTCACACTTCTTGGCTAATTTGTAACCCCTGATCCACGAAAACCAGGGGTGTCTGGCCGTTGCCGCAAATTTCGCGCCAAACCATGACCAATTTGGGATTTTGGTGGTTGTGGGCTTGTTTACAGTGAAGATCTTCTCTTTCATCAAGACGGCTTTTTCCCAATTTTAAGTTGCGTTGCGCTGAAGGAGTTGGCGACATCGTTAAAGCCGTACTCGCTTGTTTTCATCCATAAGGAGCTGGCTTTTCTGGAGCTTGTAGGGCGTAAGGTTATATGCTAGACACACGATAAGCAGGAATGCTCATTGCTTCAATGACGTCATTCGAGCGATGACCATTCGTGCTCTGACGGACACAAGGCAATGGTTTGCTAAAAATTGCACATCTTTTCCAAATTTTCAATTTTTACAATAAGTTGTCATATTTCACCATAGCAACCGTCCCAAACAACAAGTAGGAATGGTCATTGGCATTGAATGAGCTTGCAGGGACGTAACTCATTCAATGACGATAGGAATGATAATTATTCCTATGACGTGATGACACAGGCTGTGCAATGATCATTCCTCCTCGAATGATCATTCATGCTTATCGTGTGTCTAGCATATTAACCTCTTTTTGTGCAATTCAACGGATTTCTTCTTTCTTCTGGAAAAAGATCAAAAGTTTAGAAGGAGAAACAATATTAAAGGCACGTGTATTAAAAGATATAAAGAATAGCATAAACCAAAAAAGAGACGCTAAAAAATTCAATCATTCGTCCAGGACATAATAAATTTTTTGATGATCAGGTTTTGTGTCCCCATGCATAACAAAACAATTTACTGCAAAAACTTTCTCAAGATAAATCCTGCAGTACATAATTATCAAGGCTGCCAAATATCGGGCTAACGGTTATATTTTGCAGTCATCATTATGACACACGTAGTCATAATTATCAAGGTTAAACTGAAAGACTATTCTCGTTGAACTAAACATACTCCGTTGCAATTTTATAGCAACAGGCACTCCCTTTTTATGTTAACTCACAATTCACATGACATTAAAATATACTTATTCCAATTCGCGGCGCCAAACGGTTATAAATAGCGATAAAACACATAAATTTAGATTATCAAAACAAAGCGAAAATAAAACTACAAATAAGCGGATTTGACCACACTTCATCAATAATTGATAATGGTATTCTTAAAAACTCGGACAGAGATAGTACGCTCGCGCTCCCAGAGCATGTACTGCATTTCCGATTTGATGTCATATTATGTCTGTAATAATTAGCAATTAAGACGGGAGTTATCGCTCTGAGGTCGCTAGGAACACACGCATGAACTTTTTGTTAAATTGCTTAGCGAATTTTGTGAAAGAATAAGGAAGGTACGAAACAATTTTATATTCAGAGGTCAATTTTTATTTACTGATAATTTTTGTGATTTATTGTTAGTAGAATTAATATTTCGATATTTTTGACGTGTGCTTTAAAATAATAAATTATTGAACAAAACTACTTTAACCCGAATTCCGAATTGAGCCGTTTTTTGTCATCTATCTATCAGTCGATGTGGTCGAGTGTGGCTGATTGTTAGTACGATAAGAAAAAGATGCATTTCGATCAGAATTAAATCGTTTTGTTCGCCAACTCACATTTTTTTCTGCACTAATATAAAAGTTTAATATTTTTTCAATTAAAATAATAATATTGTTAAAATTCTTACAGGGAGACGATGATAGTGTTCGTTTACGACACTGAGTGTTGTAAAGAGGAATCTGATGACCCTGTTGAAGCTGTTTTATATTTCCATCCCAGCTGGGTGTCTGATGTTCAAAAACTTTCACTATGTGGTCAACTAATGGGAACAACACACTTTCTGAAGGAAAATTTCTTTAAACCAAAAATTATTTCCTTGCAAAATGGTAAATTTGTCCTCAAAGAATTTGGACGTTTCATTTTGGTAAGTTTAAAAATTCGTTTCGTTTTTCAATGTTTCTTATATTTTTTTACCCTGTAGGCAGTAGGAACTGATCGAAATTTATCTGATTCTCTTCTTGAACACCGAGCTGAACTACTTACTTCTTTATTGAGATTTTTTCATCGCGATATTCAGACTATATATGACCAATTTTGTATAAATGGGCAGTACAAAAATTTGTCTGAAAAACTTTATCATATTTTCGAAACATATCTTCCGATTTTACAGTATAATGGAAATGTTTTCCAGAATGTGCCGACACTACGTTTACCAAAGGTGAGTAGGTTTACCAAAAGCACGATAGTTTAACATGGTAAAAACAGTATTGTGAAAAAAATTGAATACCTTAATTTACGCGGCACTATTTTTACGCGGTAAATTATAACACAATTTACGCGGAATTCGATACGCGATATCAATTTACGCGATTTTCTTTCGCGTAAAACAAATCCACGTGGAACGGATATTTCGCGCAAATTGATATATGTGTATATTTAGAAAAATTAACAGTTAAGAACAATTTATTTTTGCTATTATCATTTGCACTTTCCTATATAATCCGTTAAAAAAAAAAACGCATTTTGTTCATTTATTCAAACAATTTGAAAGTAGATTTTCCGCTCTATGGTGCAATTCCTAATAAGGCGTCCAGTCCCCGTAGTTGTCAATAATAGCTTGGCACCTTCTCGACATGATTTTGACTAATGTTTCAGCGTAATACACCGGTAAAGAGAGCCAGATTTTTTTGATGCGATAAGACAACAGGGCGCTAAATACGACTCGATTAAAATCGATCGTGACTAAAGGGGGCTAAATAAGACTCGATTGCAATCGATCGTAAATATATAAAATTTAAAATTGAATGGACCTAAAGCTCACGCAAGTACAATATCTCTTTTTAATCTCATGCAATTCAAAATTTTCTATATTTACGATTGATTGCTATAGAATAGTATTCAGAAATAAGGCCTTTAGGGGGTAATACGCATTTTCCAGCAAGTCTCCTCTTGATATAACGCCAAAGAGTTTTTATCGGATTAGCATCAGCAGAATGTGGCGCGGTCCTTTGGCTTTCCACTCTTTACAGAGGATTGCAAATGAAAAAAATAATTTTTTTTAAATTTTTATTGGGAAAGGCCCAAAAAACGGAAGCTCAAAATTTTAAAGTGCAGTTACTTTACTAGGTCAAGTAGGATATCATACGAAAAGGTTTCTTTTGCACATTATAAAATTTATTTTCCTTTCGTGCCGCTTAATTTTCGACATATGACAAAAACCCATTCAGACCTGACCCCCCTCTAACTAACAGTTTTTTAGAAATCAGCAACTTTCTAAGGCAGTGATGTCCAAACGTATGCCCGCGGGCAAATGAGTTTTTAAATTAATATATGCACTTGTTTGGCTATATTCAGTTTCTTTTTTTTACGTTTTCTAATCGTTAAAACATACAAAAGGTAAAAAAAATTTCACTTAAGTAGTACAATATATTAAAATATACAACGTTTTGCAAACATTTTAAGTTCCTAAATTAAACAAACAATACGAAACTTTTTTGAAGCTTTTAAGCATTCCTCATATTAAGTAGTGTTAGTCTGGCCATCACTGCTCTAAGGTACCCTCGGTGCGCGAGTCCGACTCGCACTTGGCCGGAATTATTTTAAATTACTTGTTGCGTTTAACTCAATCAGGTTTTCTTCTAGCAACAAATATCAAATGATAATGGTTGCGGCTTCGACATAAAATTCGATGTTGACATTTAGATTTTGATAGGAATCGGCTTTGAATGCCGAAGTCGCTAATGTGTCGTCGCCTTTAATGGAGAGATACCTTTAAACGGCTTGGCCTGTAAGACTGCAGGTCTTCTGGTAATGATGTTAAGTATGCACCGGTTCACTAAGGCTTGTAGTATAGATGATATTCGACAAGCCACTTTCCATGATTTTATGTTCGATTCGAAGATGCGGAGTTTTATGCGTCTGGAGATGTTGTTGCGCCAGATCTCAGCAAGAGTGCATTTAGTACATAATTATTCGATAGTTCATGTCTGTTTATGAAATAATTATTTGTTGTTGGTGTCCATTAGTTCAATTTCAAAAAATTATTTCTTGGTACACGCATTTCATATCACAAGGTGTCTCGTACTTAGGAAATTAAAACTGCCTTGTTATGTTTCGATTTTAGTAAATGATACCGTAAAACAAATAAGTATTCCATAAAGAGACATCAACTATCGAATAATTACTTGATAATCGAATAACAAATAATTGTTTGAAATTCGAATAAAAAGAACCAAATAATAATCCTCCAAATAACAAATAATTTTTGTAATCAAATAAATTTTTATTCGATTTTTCAATTTATTTGAGCTTTTAGCTTTTATCTTTATTCGAATAAAAAATCCCCATCTCTGCTCTTGACTTAGTTTAGTTTTTAATTTGCGTTTCTCCTAATCGCTAACGCGTAGTATAAAGATATTTTTTTTATTAAAGCAGTGCATCCACTTTTTACGACTTGAACATCGTTACCATACAGATTTATATCTAGTATCCCTTTGAATGTTTTTGAATCTCCAACTCCTATATAATTACCATATTTCACGGCGTACAATTCTTCAGATCGCAAAAACATCTCTTTAATTGATTTGACTTCCATTGCACCAGAAGAGACCTTGTGATTCTCTAGACACACTGGCTCGTGTCGTTAATACCAGTTTCTTAAGCACATAATTCATATATCAAGAACGAATGTGGGTGCTCACTTTTTTTTGATCAGTAGTGTATATCTTGAAAAATACTTTGAATTTAATTATAAAACGTTGGTGACATATTCTTAAGATGTTATACTAAAGACTTATAAAACAAATATGATTTTTTGGAGGCTTGTAAAACCACCTCCCCGATTAACCTATCATAAAATTCGATTTTGGTGGAT
This sequence comes from Leptarthrus brevirostris, assembly GCA_964036015.1. Lineage (NCBI taxonomy): Eukaryota > Metazoa > Arthropoda > Insecta > Diptera > Asilidae > Leptarthrus > Leptarthrus brevirostris. Next base: position 139,960,006 of record OZ038372.1, read on the forward strand.
TACTTCAACCACAGCTTCAACTTAGTTGACAGAAAATAAGAAGACTGTTTTGAGTCGTTCGCTTTTATTTGTTTTGTTTGCTTCCTTTGCTTCTCATGGTTTTATACATTTATGTAAGTCGACTAAAGGTACTCGACATCTCGTAATCATAAATAAAATACATAATTGATTAAAAAAAGTTGAACGGGCTTCACAAAAAGCACTAAAAGCATAACATAATACTTCGGTGCAAATTAAACAAATTAATGTTAGTCGTAATTATTGGTCTAAATATCGCGTTTCGCAAGTAGTAGTTTAGATAAATCAGAATTCGTAAATTTTAAAATATGATACTCAACTTTGGAAGCTTGTAACTATCTCAAAAGGCAACTTGGAGACCTGGGGTTTGTTCCATTCGACTCCAGACTTTTCTCTACGAAACAAAAAACCACACTAGGGTTCACATATGTACATATATTTCGTTTAAAGCCTTTTTTCTGCTTTTCTTGAAAACTCAAAAGGTGAATAGACTGCAGGCAACCAAAGTTTTATCATTATTTTGTTTATAAGTTTTAGTAGTAACAGAATATTTATGAAGCCTATGCAACAAATTTTTTAAATAATATGGCTATGGTGCTTGTATCAACAGAATGTATAGTTTTCTGTCAACTATTTGATATTAACTTTACTTTCAGAGCGCGAGTAATATATTTTTGGATGCTATACAAACACTTCAAAGTTGTCAGCAAACTAAAGGTGTTCTAGGCGGTACCATCTTATACCACAATAAGTAATTTTTTAATGATTAAACTACTATTGAATTATTTTATGTTATAAATTTATTTTAGAGTGGTTGCAACTCAATTGTCTGCGGATGTAACAAAGAATCTTGTATTAACAGACCCATACCGAATAAAATCCACTGCTGAGCCAATTTCGGTGGAATTCTATGTGCCAATAGGAGTTCAAATGATTGTTGTGTACATTCCTAACAAGGAATATCGTAAGCTCGCAATAGACGCACAGAGAGCTCAAAATGTCGTCACTCAAAACTATTCAAATCCTACCTTGCCATTTCAGTATCAAAAAAGAAAAATGAAACGTGATAAATCGCTTATTTTTACAAACATTCCTGAAGAAGGAACTTGTGATGTACCGAACGGTATTGCTTGCGTCGATGCTCCTAAACCAAAGACTGTTAGTCGCCCAAACCATTTACCGCTAAGATTTAAGAATGTAACTTCGAAAGAAATACCGGAAAGTGGAATTGCTTCCATTAATTTCGATGAATCCGATAGTTACCCTGAATTTATCGGTAGAACTAGTGTTTGTTCGACGCCAATGACTGAGAATAAAGTTTTACATGGAAACTTAATGTCTATTTGTGCCAATCCTACAGAGACCATAATAGTCACTGAGACAAAATCTACAACTGCCACGTCAAACTCAAAACGTAATGGAGTTAAAATTGACTTTGAAAAGTTTTTCTCGAATTTCATCAGTAATCCCCACAAAATGGAACGAAGAAGTTCTCTAACCGATATCCAAGATTCATTAAAAAAAATCTCAAAAAGAATGACTCTTAGACAATTAGGCTTTGGATTGCCCAAATTAGACATAAATAAAAACGGAGCTGAGACTCCTGACTATGTCGATGACGTTGACAATAAAAAATTGAACCGTACGATCACTGATCCTACTTACCCAGTATTTAATAGTGACGGTGAACCTATTTCGAAGAGCTTGTTTCAAGAGTTTCTTGAACGATACTATTCATCTTGGGATGAGAATTCAAAAAAAGATGAAAAAATATCAAGATTACTCGAAGAGTTTAAAGGATTTGATAACGAATTGCAAAAGCTTGATTCAAAGTTTCAAGAAACCCCCATCGCTGATAAAGCTGGCCAAGATAATTTTGATGAGATAAAGATACTTTCTCCTAAATCAATTTCAAATCGGAAAGATCTGACTCTTCCCTTGAAACCTTTAAATGATACTAATGCTAGTGAAAGAGATCAGTCTAGTGCGACTGGAATTTTTGAAAAGAAAAAACTTTCTGGAATTCAGTTGACCCCTTTAATGGCCAAGTTGTCTATTCTCGCATTAAATGAGGAGCGATCAAGTGGTTTTTGCAGTTGGGATACAACACCTGGCGTGGAGTTAGCGACACCAATTGATGGAAATAAAATGTTTAGAAGAAAATCATCAGTTCGGCTCGAGGATTCAGTTGATATTGTTGAAGATGACAGCTTCCATAAGGTTGAACTATATATTTGCGGTCAGCAAAATATGACACTTTTGCTCTTACTTGAAGAAGGTGGTGCACAGAAACAAAATTTAATTCAGGCAATGGTAAGTAATTCTAAAAGTTTTAAAAATTCTAGTTTCACCTTGCACGCAAAATTAACTTTTGTTCCTAGTTCGATACGTCTGTATCCCGATTAACGCGAATTGAGACGCATCTTAATCAAACATTAAATGTAAATGTTGATGGAGATAAAAGTGAAGGAGGATACAGTTACATCTGTGTTGATCCTCATTGGGATACACTACAACGGGGTGGTCCGTGGTCTCCACCGGACATGATATCCTTGGAACATATGCACAAGGATTTAACTATGAAGTATCCAATAACAGACTTGCTGTTAAGGTAATTTTGACTGAGTATGAAGTAAACAAGTTGGATCACATTATATCTTTTTATAGAACTGATGACAGTGTCTTATATGGCTATAAGTGTGGGCGGACTGAAATTTTCTATAAACAGCCCGCAAATCCACAGGCTGGTCTTCCACCGCCAGCTGATACCATGGGAACAATAGCGATGAGAGCTAAACGACGTCTCGAGCGAGATCATTCCTTTATTTTACTTTAAGTTATTGAAGCTGCAGATCCTTTTATATATACCGATCTTGAAGGCAGTAATTAAAAAAAAGGAGTAGAACGGTTGTTCCAATTAAAATTGATAGTTACAGTGTAGTCGTATACGAGTAGAAGCGTAGCCAATGATTTTAGTTCGCCTGTAGGTACCTTTATTTAAAGTTCCCGTTTGCTTGCCACTACGTAAATTTATTTGCAAATGAGCTTTAATGTTTTCCTAAGTACAAAGTATTGTTTGATTGTTATTTATTACGTAAATTTAAGTCTAAAAATGTTTTCAGCAGTATCACCATTATTCCCATCGATTTTATTTTCGTTTCGCGTTTTCATGTTTTATTTATTAATTTGCATGTAGCTTTGCTTTTTAAGTTTTAGTTGACCATGGTAATTATTGAAGAGCACAGCGAAATTCTCACTTAATTCATTTGCCTTCAACCAACTCTCACCTGAAATTTGTTGATATATAAAGATGCCAAATGCATTCCACAACATACACTAACTATATATTTTGACAATTTAAAGCTACATGGTAAATAAAGTCTTACATTCCTTGTCGGATATTTTTGTTAAATTTTACACCTAGTTATCTAGTCTAATTTGAAATTTTTTTACGCAATTGTTATTTTTATTGAGAAAATGAAATATTTGTATATTGATTGGGTGTGCAATATGTGTCAATTATGGACCTGATTAAGAAATTTTTTTTTTTGAAAACTTCTGTTGATATTTAATGTGCCAACCAAAACGTAAAGTGTAATCTTTTTATTGTTTGAGATAATACCTTTGAAATATAAAAAATAAACATAAGAAAACAGCAGACTTCTAGGGCATTTTAGTTACAATCCATGGCAATCTTCCTGATTTCCTATAATGATAGTAATCATAAGCTAACTTTCCCAGAACGAACACAATTAAAATTGCTAAAATTCCACTTAATAAATCCAGCGGTTGAATTTTGTATTCTTTTGGTAATTTGCAGACATCTCCTCGGTTTAGTGATAAAACCTGAGCTAAAAAGTTATTATCTCCTTCAGTATAGTTGCAAGTAACATCATGTGAGTCTTTAATTATTGTGTGGTATTTCATAAGAATCTCACGAAATCTCATTGTAAATTTACAGTCACATATCCAAGGATTTGAGCTCAGTTGTAGTTTTGCAGCATTGTGGTTATTTTCCAAGGCATTATCTAATGCATATACAGGAAGCTGTGGGAGTAAACAAAATATTGGTACATAATTAGTGAGGACAAGGTAAGAGAGTTGTAATGAAAAATATATAAATAAAATTGTGTTAATAATTTAAGAATTTAGAATGTACTCATATTATACAATGGGGGCCAACTAATTAGAAACGATGGACCATCATATAGAACTGCAAGAAATTTTAAATATATTTAGTTATTCCTCTCAAAATATTTTTCGTTTTTAAACACTAGGACGTTCTTCAGTTTTTGGTGTTTTTCCCCATCAATAATTTTGTAACAGTAATTTTTTAATGAATGAATGAATCACAAGTCTGAAGTGCGTACTTGTCAAAATCATTGAGGTAAATATTTTGGTGTTTATTTAGCTTTTCTAAAGATGATAAAGTGTTATGGGTAAAGCTAAAAAAACAGATCAAAGAAATTAGTGTTTGTAGCACTTAAACACATTGATGTTTACACCAGGATAGCGATTCTCCAGACAACCAAACCGTTTCAATAAATTAAGCGGACGCCCAAAAAATGTTGTGGCAACAAATTGTAGAATTTCTGTGGAGGGGTTGGAAACAAATTTAAATAAAAAAGCACCGCCATTGAACAGCTCAAAAATGAAAATTTCCAAACGTAAACAAACTGGAAATAGGAATAAAAACTTCGCAAAATTATCATTTCCTTTCCAGTATTTACACTCTTGTAAGTAAATATAGATAATAAATAGTCATAAGAAGTTACTTGTTAACTACAATTTTCCTGAAAAATGTTAATCCTCGCGAATTGCAGTGATTATTTTCACAGCACAAAATAGCACAGTTCTTTGCGAAATTAAGTTAATTAGAACACTTTAACCTCTCACAGAGTTTTTCAAAACACTATTTATATTGTTCTTTGTCTATTTAGTCACACAAATCTAATAATTCACTAATAGCTTGTTTATAAACTCAAAAAACCTTTTCTGACAAACGCTTTAGACAGAAATCACCGAAATCAAAAGTTGATAGTTCAACTTAGTAAACTTCGCCTCCTTTCCTGTCTTCACCTTTCCAACGAGCAAAATAGCTGGTCTCACGTACACGGTTCATACACTATCCTGTTTATTATTTTATCTAAGGATTGGGCATTCCCGTTTTACCGTTTGAACACATGCTAAATACATCCCCTAAACATTTATAAACTTTCGTGTATTTACAAAGCAACCTGGTTGCCTCAAAACACCCAGTTTTGCGAGAATTCCTACCCAGTTGCGACTGACAGGAACAATATTCGTATATCCACGAAGGACCCCTTAGAATTAGCTGAAGACATCAGGGAGAAGAAACAAAACTTCATTTTCCGTACGTGGTTTGCTGGAAACGGTATAAATAGAAGAGCGGCTCGTAAAGTTACATTAATAAGAAAAAAAAATCGACGCGAACACAATTTGCTCGCGAACACCTTGACTGGACTTCAGGAGCTTGTAAAAAGGTTTTATGGTCGGATGAGACTAAATTCAACCAAATGGGATCGGATGGCAGAAGATATTACCACCGTCCACCTGGGAAAGAATTATATTCAAGTACATCAAACACATAGTGGACAGTGGAGATGGTTCCATAATGCTTTGGGGATGTTTTAGACGAGATTAGGAGCCGTATGTAGAAGCGAATATGCCGGCAACTTGGAAATACCAACAATATAACGACCCAAAACTTCCCGTATGTTTAATAGATTAAATATTTGGTTTAAGTCAAAATGTGTGGAAGTTATAGACTGGCGCTCCTGCAGTTCCGACTTAAACCCCATAAAGCACTTGTGGGTATACTTAAAAATCAAAGTTTCGGAAAGGAAATACAGTAATATGGTTGATTTGTATAACGCCGTTAAGGCAGCCTGGACAGAAATACCAGCTTATACATACCAGAAGCTTTTTGCGTCAATTCCAAGCGAGGGGCAGTTTTAAAAAATAATGTATGGTCCACACTTTAAACTTTCAAATTTATATTACTCTTCTTCAAATTGCAGTAATGTTTATCAAGCGTTTCTAAATAGAAACGAATATCGAAATTTTTATTGAATACCTTTCCGAGCAATCTCTCATTGCGCAAGGACAGGTATACAATGTAATTGCGCATCATGGTGGGATACAACAAATTAAAATTACTCAAAAATGTATTTCAAGCGGCCCAAAATGCACATGATTTCTATAAAGAAGCTCTGAGAAAAAGCAGGGACAAGATGCTAAGTCAAACTTAAACGCAGAAAAACGAGAAAGTCAAGGACCTAAAAACTAAAAAACAGAAAATACAAGACAACGTCAGGTATGAGTTTGGAGAATTACAAGAGCAGAAACTAGTTTAAGCTAAATTTCATTGATAAATACCTAATTTAATCAAATTGCACTAATTTATTTAATTTACTATTACACTTAAGAACTTTCAAAAAATCGACATTTTTCAACTCCTTGGACCTTCAAAAATAACCTCCTAAAATATTTTGGTAAAATTCGAACGTTAAATCGAGATATAACGACTTTAAGCGCACGCGCTTTCTCGGCTTTCCGCGGGTGTTCGGGCAGCTGTCGGTCGCGCAGTGTCTCTGTATTTCTCTTTCTCCAAAATATCGGATACTTGTATACATATTTTATTTTCAGCATTCTCGTGTGTTGATGACGGCTTACTTTTATATGGTCCAGGAATAGCGGATTAAGCAATCGTGAGTGGTTAAAATCGATTTTTTATAAAATATTCATTAAACCAAACGTTAAAAAAATTTAAACGCGTTTTTCTTAAAATTAGTTTTTTTAAACGGCAGACAGTTGATTAACTGAAGCAATTTGGTTGCGTTTTGTTTATTAGAATGTCCTGCACAATATTTTACTACAATTAAAAAGTAAAAAAAATCATTTTTGGCGTGAAAAAGCGAAAAAGGGACGATTTTTCACACTTTTTGCCCTTTCCCTTTTTTCATCGATTTTTCAATAACGGTGGCAAATTATTGTGTGAGAAACCTTCATCTTTGAAACCCTTTTTAAATTTTCTGTTTCAGGCTTGCCTGAGATCAGAGCTGTCAAGTAATCATTCTTTGTGGAATTAATTCCAACCTAATTCCCACTCCTTCGAATTAAAATTTGTTTATTCCATTACTTTTCAATTTGGAATGGAATAAACCAGTGATAAATGATGAATGAAAAATAATTGAAAATGAATTATTCATGATTTAAAACCAGATCTTAGTTCCTTAATTCTTTTGAAATTCCTCTTCTATAAAAACATTCTTAAATTTATTAGCACTCCTTCACTAAGCGAAATTGTTATAAAGTCAGTTCGTATAATATGGATACAATAAGAAAATGTCAATACATTAAATCTAATCTGGTAAATTTAGTTTGAGAAAAACATATGGAATCGTCTTTTAAAACAACCGTGATGCACTTCCTCAATTTCACGATAATTATGCTTCTATCTATTCTATAGGCTTTTGACAGCAAGTTCTTTAAAGTGCTTAAGCAAAGTGCGAAATTCCTATAATATTTTATTGTATTCGGTAAATCAAGAATTTTATATTAAGGGCAGGTTGTGGAATGTGTTGAATTGAGGGAGGGGGCGGGGGTAAAGTGTATTTGGTTACTAGGTTACTATTTCCACTTATTGGCTCATTAATGTTTCATTATGCACCCGAAGCCAAAAGTTAAACTACTAAATAATTTCAGATAACACGTCCTTTATATTAAATATCAATATCACTCCTTTCCCCTCCCTTATCCCCACCACCACTTATTAAGAACAATTTCACGGTTTGTTCTTTTGATTTCAACAATTTTTCTGGCAAATTGCAGTATTTACACTTTTTCTCCATGATTTGTTAACTCTAGGAAACAACATTTCATTTGATACCTCGAATATACCCACATGGATGTCATTTGCAATAAACCTCAATATATTTTTGTCTTGTTTCTTGAACGAAAACATTTTTTGTAACACCTTAGATCCTTTATTACTTCTTTTTAACTCTAACTCTATTTCTTAATTTTCATACACTTTTTAAACTTAAGAAATATATAAATTGTTACTCTCAATTAGAAAAAAGATGAAGTTGTTGTTTGAATCGAATTTTTTGCGACTGTCCGCTTAATTTTTTCACTGATTGTATGAAAAAATTAAATAATAAAGAACTTAAAACACTAAAGTTCCTTTCCAAGAAAAATAATTTAGGTGTAGTCCAAAATCGGGTGGATGCAGTCTTGTATTTTTGGACAGGAAAATTTGTATGAACAGAAAGTGCTAATCAGTTTGAGAATGTTTTCATAGAAAAGGAATTTAAAAAGAATCAAGGAACTAAAACCTGGTTTTAAATCATGAATAATTCATTTTTAATTACTCTTCATTCCTTTGCCAATCTCGTTGGAATATATGAGGAATTCCAATTACATACATCATTACATTATTAATTCCATTTGTTTATTCCATTCTTAATAAAAAATTAATGGAATTAAAAAATGTTAATTCCAAAGAATGGAATTGGAATAGGAATGGGTAATGAAGTTTACAACTCTGCCTGAGATTTACAAAGGGATAACGATTTTCCAAGGACTCAACGGTGGCGCCCTCTATTAATTAGACAAAGAAATCAAAGATGAGAAAAAAAATGTTTTAAAAAAAGTTTCAGGTTTATATCTAATAAACGAGCTGAGAAAAAAATTCTTGAAAATTTGCATTTTTTTAGCCTTCTAAGTAATAGTACTTAAGAGTTCTCAAGATACATTGTATGTAGTATAGCAGTTTTGAGGAAAACGCCTTTAAATTTTTGAGTAAGCGCAATATTGAGCGGACCAGATCAATTATTTTTAACTAACTTCACCAATTTTGCGAAAATATTGAATAACATTTTGTGAAAATATATTTGAGAGGTAGTTTTCTTTTACCTTTGTTAAGTTGTTTCCTTTGAGACTTAATACCCTAAAATGTCTCAGCCAGTACCCTGCTTCAAGAACGTCAATTGTCTGAATCTGATTAAAATCCAAGTATACGTCCGTTACCGTTCTGTAGACAATGTTATTTCTCAAGGGTCTTACATCAGAGATCTGCAAAATTTTAAATGAGTTGACTTTCACAAATTGTCATATCTTATCTTACGTTGTTATTAGTTGCATAAAAAATTGTCGTATTCTCTGGAAGATAGGCTGGAAAACTGTAGAAATGCAAATGGGAACAGTTTACGGCGTAAATAGGAGTCAGAGATTTGCCGTCTTCGGTTTTGCGAATGTAGTGCGTAGAACAAGAGCAATTCCGAATATCTTCATGGCTTTGACACTCATGCTTTAAAATCTTTAAATATAAGTCTTATTATTTGCATTAAAATTTTCAAGAGGGTTACAGGTGGTACCGTTTTGTACTGCATAACAGTCAGCAGATGTTTACCAAGATATTTATTATCCATACACTGTAGCAGGTCCCGGTCTACAACGTGTTGACTCTTTTCAGAATTCAGAAACCATTTGAGGTTTCTTGTGCAATTCCACGGATTTCCTACAAATCTGAGAAAGTTTACTCTTGCAAATAAACAAAATTAAATTGTTTTAATTTACCAGCCAAATAAAGCCGCTCAAAACCTTTGGTAAGTTGAAAAGGCCCTTCCATCAAATGAAGTTGGTTCCAGCGCAAATCCAAGAGTTTCAGATTGTGAACCTTCTTAAACAGAGTAGGACGAAATAGAGAAAATTTTGTCCACGAAATATTAATAATCTGAAAATATCAAATTCATTAATTTTTGTTGCAGTATTACTCCTAAACTTTATAAAACATTACCTCAAGATGGTACATATCAGGAAAGTCATGGTAAATATGTGTAAGGTTGCTTTGTTCTATGCGAAGAACTCGCACTTTTGGAAAATGTTTCAGTACAAGATGAGGGTCAAACGAACTGTTAGGCCAACCACACAATACTACTTCTTCGATTTTTTTAATTTTAGTAGCGCTAAAAATTTAGGTTTTACTCTTCATGTATAAAGCGGTTTACTTTTTTTACCTCATTAAGTGAAGGTTGGTTACACCACCGAAGCAGTTTAATGCTTTGCCAGTTTTTGTACATTCTCCAGCATTTGTTTCTGCTAAAGTCCAGTTTACACAGATTCCATTATCAATAGGAATGTTATTAAAATATCTTGCGCTTGCAGTACTAAATAAAATCCGAAAATGTTGTTGGAATAAATAAAATTACAAAAATTTATAAGAAGGTTTTCATAAGAGATACATATAAAAGTTACGAGTTAATAGAGCCCCCATACCCAATCAACAACAAAAACTAGATATATATTTTGTTGACGTGGGAGGTGGAAATATTATAAGGATACTGAGAGGACCGTACTCCAAGCGTGTGGGATTCTTACCCACTAAAACCACCCACGTGGCATCCTCGACACAGACCTCTATTGGGTTCCTTTTCATCCCTTGTTCAAGCAAATTAACGAGGAATGGCTGTACTACTTCCGTTCTCCAACCTCAACCGTCTATTCATATTCCAGGTCTACAGGTGTCGTCCTTAGTAAGCCCCATTTTCTTCAGATGACATCCGAAATTACCATGTGCTGTCAAGAGTGCCGTCTGCCACTTAGAGTCTTCCGATTCAAATTCAGAATACTCCTCTCGGCAGCACAGTCTGACTCTCCTAACACCATTTTGGCCTGTTTACACGAGTCCACTTTGTCGCACTGTCCCTAGTGTTTCTCTATGGCACATTTATTAATCAGACCTCTAAACTTGACTCTTTCTAAGGCAACATAGCTTTCGCTTAGCGAAACTGTTGGCCTTCTTGTTGCTTTCGCGTCCATGTTAATTTACCCAAATCAGCGTTATCCTGTTTGGTAGAATACACTCATTGAGTTTTAGAACAGAATCTAAAACCAGAGATGTATTAAACTCCGTTTGTTTTATGCACTTAATCATCGCATAATCTGATTCTACCTTAAGTACTGCAATGCTTATAACAGGGCCGACATTCAGCTTGGTATACCTTCGTGTGTTCCCCTATACTTATAACTTTCCAGTTTATTTAGTTACGTACTCCAGATACCTTTTCCGGCTCTTAAGTCATTTTGGATCCACCTGTGAAAATCGGGATATCTGTCAGCCAGTGATTTATTAGATTTTCGTGGAATCTTTCGATAGCCCTTGCTTTGTTTATTCCGTTCAACAAGATGACCAAGTTTTTGGGTGTTATTTTATAACCCTTACAAATTATAGGTATGTTCCTTATCTCGTTATGGAAAAAACCGTACGAGTGTGCATGTACTAATTTATTAAATTTATGTACCTTAACATTCTTGGGCTCGAAATACGGACTAAATTTTGCTTGCATAATAGCTTCCCATACAGAACGAACTTACCCAAGAAATTTGATTGGTGCACATTCTTAAAAGTTTTAAAGAAATACTGCTTGTAGCATCTTCTTTTTGTTTTTAATAAATTACGTGAAATTTGTATCTTCAATGTTTTGGTTTTGAACAAATAGTCTATCTCCACTTAGGTAAGTTTTTTTTTCAGAGGAGCAAACCTTATTAAAGTTATTACAACCCCCTCTCCCACAATAGTAATAATGCTAATCACCTATAACATCCTAACAATAGGGGGTGTGGGATCTTTTTTAGAAAATTACCTTTATTAGTTGCAAATAAAAAAAAATTTAAACATCTTTACAAGGACTGCTCGGAGTTTTTGGGCTAGATAGATTTGGTGGAATAGAACACTCCGTCTTGCCATATTCAGCTCTGTTGCGCTCGGCTCAAAAAAATTTATTGAGAAAAGTCATTGGTTTTGCCAAAAATTCCCAATTTTTCTCTATCTTTGTTTTTTATAATAGAATGTTTTTATTATTTCATTTTTTTGCAACACTAATTGAACAGAAGAAGAAACACAATGACAACTGCGCACTAACAAAACAAAATAATTGTTTTTAAAAAAAGTTTAACCGACTTCACAAAAAGCGCTAAAAACCATAAAATAATTTTTAATTTTATATCTATTACGACTTTTTGAAGTCGGTGCAAATCAAACAACTACGAAGTTAGACTACCCCTCTCCTTTCCCCACTCCCCACCCTAGGACCAAATTATTCTCCTATTAGCAAAGGGGGATCATATTCTGTACAATAAAAAAAGAACCGTCCAAATCGGTCAACGCGTTACAAAGTTAGATTCCACCCCACTCCCTGGTGGTATGAACCAGGGAATATACTCTACCCAACAAAAAAAGAATCATCAAAATCGGTCAACGCGTTACGAAGTTATGCCCGATCAGACATAAAAAAAATAAAAATACGCGTCAAACTTAGAACCTCTTTGTTTTTGGGAAGTCGGTTAAAAAGAAATACTAATGTTATTGTCCCATTACAAGCTCATGGCATAAACAATTTGATATAAAGTGCGATGGAAAACCCATTTGTGAAAAAAATGCCCGGGTCCTGACTAGAGAAGAAGCTCTAGCTTACCTTATGACCGACAAAGTGCAAGCTGAAGGGGAATGAGGTTTTTGTGGAACATGATATGCTTCTGACCATGATATGCTTTGACCGAGACTTCTTCTGCACAAAAGTGTTTTATTTGTGGGACAAAGGATTTCGTTCCTAACAAAGATAATTTTGGCTTGCTTTATCTACGCTGCACGCTTTGATTAAGTGTTTTGAATGCTTACTTCACGATAGCTTATCGTCTTCATGTAAAGAAATGGCAACTTAGGGACGAATCTGACAAAGAAAGTGTGAAGCAACGTTCACAAAATATTCAACAACATTGTAAAAACAGCAAGTTCTCATTGATTGTAGATAAACCACCAGGATGTGGAAACACAAATGACGGAAATACAGCTCACTAAATTTTTTGAAAATCCTAATAGATGCTGCACTCATACAAAAGTTTGACACTCCTTCGAGTATTATCTTCAGGATATGAAATAAATAAAAATTTGAAATTTTGTCACAAGACACCAGAAGACTGTACATAATTCTTTATCCGTGATATTACATGCCAGCTACTGTCAACAAAATTCTTGTGCACAGTGCTGATATTATTAAATCAGCATTGTTACCTATTGGTCAGCTTTCTGAGGAAGATAAGAAAAATCGTAATAAAGACTACAGACGGTTTAGGGAACACCACACACAGAAGACCTCGCGTAAAGCCACGAATAGAGATTTAATTCATATGCTGTTGATAAAATCTGATATGTAATAAATAGTTACCGAGAAATCAAAAAAATAAATAAATAAGCGAGCTGCCTTCTGATGTATTAGATTTATTTAGTGATGATAATTATTAGTGATAAATAGTATAGTAGTAATAAGTAGATTTAGCAATTTTATATTAATTTTAGAGTAGATGTATAATTTAAAAAAAAATATACGTACACTTTAATAACATTCGATGTTTTTTTTTAATACTACCCTACCACCTAATTTGCAAACTACACTCTCTGGAGTCGAAAAAAGTACATATCCGTGGATAATCATCATATTTAAAACTAAAAACCTTAAAGAAATAATTTTGTCTAGCTAGCTAGTACTACGCGAATCACTGTGCTGCTAGAATAAAGAAGGACAAACGCTTTATGGTAACCATATGTTCAGAACATTTGTAGGTTCACCTCAAGCAAATTTAAGTTATAAAATAATATAAAAAAACACTCCGAAAAAGTAGAATTCCCAATCCATTTCTATAGTTTTCTATGGGAATGAGTGGCACGTAAGGTTTGTATACACCACTAAGATCCTGCTGTCCGTATAGGTATACTGCCAGGCTTGTACATAAAGTAGGCTTCGATATACGCAACTTAATATTTTGTTTCCATATAAATAAATATGAGTTCGCGCACACCAATGTTTTTAAATCAATCTCTTTAACTCAAACTGGTTTTTCCGCCCAATGAGAATTCAACTTAAAGGGTTCTACTGCAGAATAGAAATCATCGTATGTGGGGCTCCATTTTCATAATGCAAAACTCTTTAGATTTATTTCTAACAACATATCCAGACAGTATACAGGGTGTAAAATAATAACTGTCGCACCTAATTTTTATAAATAAATCAATGTATTTCATCGTAACAAGGAAATCGATACAATTGACAAGGATGTCATCTTTAGGTATTTTATCCTGTACCTTAACTAATGGTTTTTTGAATTTATTAATGTTAATAGTTTTTAAATTCCCTAGTTTCCCAAGAATGTGTTCCCATTTGAAAAATCTAGGATCAAAATCTTGTGAAGAAAACGGCTATCCTTCAAATAAAATAAAATTAGGAAAACTGTTGCAAACCAGTCTTGAACATATCGAGCCTTATGAACATATGCAGAATCCTTCACAATACCCTAGATTTTTCCACATAGGAGAAAAATTTAATCGAATACAAATTTTAGATATAATAATATGAAATGTGTCTTGTTGTGTAATAAAGTTGTTTAGTTGATGGGATAAAATACATTGATTTATTTTTTTAAATTAGATGCGACAGTTATTATTTTGTACATTTAGTATCAGTAACAGAGCCTCTAGGGAATTTGGACCATTGCACAACTTTTGTTCAATTTCCATAATATAGTGCTCCCTCAATGACAAAGATGCGAGTGGACCCAGAACTTAAGATGCTTTCCGAACCCCAGAGATTACTCAGCCAGCAGAAAAAAATCATGGCAGGATTTTAACATATCACATTCAATGCGAAAAGCCAGCTCATTCTTTCTTAAATTCAGAATTGCTTCTCATGTTTGCAAAAGTAAACTGCAGTAATGCACAATTCTTCTTCGCTAATCAGTGTGAAGAATATAAACGCCAGATTTAAGCATCGACAATAAATTACGAAGATTATTTATTTTTATACTCTCATTTTGTACGACTAACAAATGAGAATTTTCGATATATATGTTTACCAGTCTACAAATTAGTTTCTCACGAACTTGATTACTGAGTAACATCATGTGCAAACAATAAAGTTGTGGTGCAATAAATCTCGGGATACTAATTGGATTATCAACTTTGGATTAAATAATTGCAGTTTCAAGCAGGTATAGCGATGTTTACTGCTACTCACATTGGCATGTGTTATGTTTAAGAAAAATAGAGCGTCTACATAATTGTCGTAGGTTTGAATACCGCCGACGACACCCATGGTTGTTTCCTGCTGACAACAAATTGCACTAAGATCATTGGGGTTGCAGAATACTTTGCTGGTTTCGGAATATCCTTTCAATCTTTTCAATCGAATCAATTGATTTTTCCCACAAAGAGTAGATATTCCAGAACGTGTGGTATTATAATGTTTAACCGTTTATTGTTCTTGTCATATCGGTTTATTGTTTTCTTCATTATCAGTTGTTGTGAATTTTAGAAGGAAAAGGTTCGCGATAGTAACTTTAAACACAACCTACCTACGATTGTTGTATAGACTTATTCCGTATTATTATTCCGATTTTTCCTTGCCATGACATTCCCCTGAGATTTAAATTCCATAGGGAGCTTAATTTAATAAAAAGGCACTGTGCGAGTACACTCCCCTTATGTATAATTTAATTTTCTCTTTTTAGGGTTTGTAATCTCGCAAAGCGGGACCCCATTCCCCACACCAGAGTCCCGCGGGATTCCGCATTTTAAAATTTTCAGTACCTGCATTTTCGAAGATTTCTGAGATTTTCTAGTTTTTCCGCAAAATTGATAAATGTATTTATGGTTAACAGTTGTTTTACACCAAGTCAAATGGGCCGTGTGTATTCCTTAGAACTACAGTACATAGGATATTTGTACAGCCGGCTCTCCGACTAATATTCCACCAACAATGTTCGAGAGACGGTTTTTTTATATATGATGTTGCCAAAGCTCAGGGGATGCCCTGTGGTGCTAAAGCGAAGTCTTGGCAGGAAAGGAATTAAAAATGAAGAAAATGGACTAGGAGGTTGAGTGAATGAGGTGTCGATGTACGCCCCGTTTGAAAGTTTCGGGCTCATATGAAGAGGAAAAACAGAAGATGGTAAACTGTTCCACATTCGTGTTGTTCTGATTAGAAAAGATTCCCAAAATTTCACGGTACGTCTAACTTTGACGGTACGTCTAAATTTGACTTGGAGAGGATAGGGGTGGGAACGACTTGTAGCTCTTGTATCGCGCGTTGTCATGTGTCTACAAGGAATCAGGCTGGCAATTTCGTTAGAACAATCGCCATAAAAATAGCGAAAGAAGGGCGACAAACAACCGACGTTCCGTTGATGCTCCAGAGAGTCAAGGTCCTTAAAGATTGAGGAATCGCCAATAAGTTTAAGGGGTGAAATATTTCTTATATTTTTGTAGAAAACCCAAGCATTTCATCGCACTTTTAGCGATTGCAAATATATGATCAGTCCAGCTAAGATTCCTGGATATCTCAATACCAATGTTTAGGGAGTGCGAATTGGATATATTCACTCCGTCGGCTGAAATGGCTTGGGGGTGAACTGGGCGTTTTCTAAAGGACAGTAATTAGCATTGGGTTTTGGATGCATTAAACGAAACACGATTTGCATTGCCCCAAACGAGGACCATAGAAATATCGTTGTTTAATGATCTAAACATGCGTTCTCAATTGACTTCTGTAGCATTTCCACGTGAATTCATTACAGAATCAAATGAGTACGCGAAATCAAGGGTGCTGTCGCTGGCGAAACTATTAATAGTATTGAGAGTAAGGGATAAAAGATCATTAATAAATAAAAGAAATAAAGTTGGTGAAAGAACTGAACCCTGAAGTACACCGGCCTTTATTTCGTAGGAATCAGATGTAAGTCAATTATTACACGGATTGAACGGTATAACAAAAAACTCTCTATCCATTTAACGAAGTTAGGGTGTAGACCAAATGTTTGAAGTTTGACTAAAAGGACAGAATGCCCGACTCTATCAAATTCCTTTGAAATATCAAGAGCGACGATGATGATTTCAACGCTCCGTTAAAGCCATTAGTAAGTCTCCGGTTGAGCGGCCAGTGCGGCAACCGTACTGGCAATCGCTGATAAGATGGTTATTTTCTAGATATTGAAGTTGAGAGTTGATGAGTGATTCAAAAACTTTAGATAAGATCGGTGTTAGTGCAATTGGTCTGCAGTTAGTCGATGCTGATCAATCATTTATCATGTCGTTCTTTAGAGATTCTATTAAATCGCTTATTTAATGTTATAAAGCATTTCCCCTGACCAAGATCTTATTGTAGTTTATTTTATACTTTATGAATTGAATATATAATTCATAAAGTATAAAATAAACTACAATAAGATCTTGGTCAGGGGAAATGCTTTATAACATTAAATAAGCAGAGAAATATCGTGGCAGTTATCTTAATAAACATTTTTTTAAACCAACATTTTCGTTCATTACTAGCAAATATTAAATAATTTTAAATTATAAAGAGCAGGCAAGACAGTGGCACGTATAGTCGCTAAAGCAATTAAGTCGCGACATAGCAATTTCTCAACATGACGTATTCAAACATTCAAATCTTTGCGTTGGACTTATTGCAAATCGTCTAGCAAACTTTGGCTTGCATATCGAAACTGGCATAATCGGGATGAAGACGGACGGAGCCTTCTAATATTCAAGGTAATACTAGTGAGTGGCATTACCAGTGAAAAGGAAATCATTCCTCACCTTCTGTGCAAGTGCCCAGCTCTAGCGGGTGCCAGGAGGAAGTTTCTGGGAGATAACTCCCTGGAGAACCTTCAAGCAATCTCAGGAGTAAAAATAGGGGAATTAGCCCAATTCCTGAACTCCTCGGGTTAGTTTTTAACATAGTCCTCACGCCTCGTCCACATCTCAGAACTTCTACATCGTTGTCTATGATCCGCCGAAACCAACAATCCGGGTCTTATTAGTCGTGGTTCGAAAACTACGCATTAAGTGTTAATTTGAATGCTAGTCATGACGATCAGCACTCGCAACCTAAATCAACCAACCAAATAGTCAAGGTCGACAAACTTATGCTTCGACCAACAGTTGTGTTACGTCCATTACATACAGTTTTCTGTTTTGGACACAAAACTACATGCACTTAAAAAATACTTGCTAGAAAAGAAGACAAAAAGCTTAATTACTTACAACTCGTCAAAACGGACCATGAAGCTCTCTTCAAAAGGGATGTCACACTATGAACAGTTGAAGAATCGTTCAAGTTTATGCTTGCAATGTGGACACGGAAAATACATATATCTGCAAGGTCTTATCTGCGACACTTCGAGGGAGATCTTAACAATGGCATAAAGACTTGCCTGAAGCATTGACATATTTATTAAATCCAAAAAACTACGAAAAGGCTCTTAAATCTCATGATGAGACTTTCAAACCGTCTTAAAAGATAGTTATCTGTCAAGATCTAAAGAAACTCTTAGGGAGATTGTACAAACAAAACGTTGAACAAGATTAACCACAATTTGCTTTTAGGAGTAACTAGCTTCTACACCACGTCGTAAAGTCTGTTG
This sequence comes from Leptarthrus brevirostris, assembly GCA_964036015.1. Classification (NCBI taxonomy): domain Eukaryota; kingdom Metazoa; phylum Arthropoda; class Insecta; order Diptera; family Asilidae; genus Leptarthrus; species Leptarthrus brevirostris. The sequence continues at coordinate 139,978,522 of OZ038372.1, forward strand.
AAACCAAAAATTTTTCTAGGTGTAATGTGTATCGATATTTATACGAAAGAACATGTTGAAATTATTTTGTATATCTGTTTTATTATTTAAAATTCATAACAAGTAGTTTGAAGACAATTCTGTCCGGCTAACATTTTTCTAAAAAGTTTTAAAAGTCCCGCGGGACTGAAAATCGTGCGGGATTGCAAACCCTACTTCTTTTATAAAAATTTTGGTGTTGTAATTTATCTTCTTGTTCAAACGAAACCACTTTGCAAAGTAACTGACGAGATTAGTTTTTACGAAAGGAAACATTAAATATTCACAGTAGTCATATTATCACTATTCAAAAACCGCAAAGTATGAAATAATCTGTCACTTTAACATACTTTCTGTTATTAAAAGTACAAACCTGATAAATAAAACTTTAACCCACAAAGCACAGTAAAACATATAAATTAACAAAGGGCCCGTGTTTAACATCTTAAAATAAATTGACGATGCATTCAATCACTGAGACTTGATTCTATAAAACCACGAAAATTGCCTTCATTGATTTGATCTTACTTCGTTTTGCTTAGAAAAGGTACTGAGATTGTTACTAAAACGTTTCCAGTTAGCTTTCGAATACGATTGCCAAGATGTTAATTAAAAATGTAAAGCTCTGCCGTGATAGCTCTTATTTCGCAGCGCGAATGTAATGCTTTAGGTGTTTTTCTGTCACCAAATAAACTGTAAATGTTATTTATAACTTTTGAAAATTTGAACTAATATGATATGTTCATAACACCGTCTCCATTTAATCCTAAAAGAAATAAAACAAGAACAAATAAGTTATAGATGCAAACATGAGATATGAATTTCATCACGATTTCGGTTCCCAAGTAGACTTTTATAAAGTTATGAATTTATCATGCAGGATTTCTTTAATAAATGCATAGGAGAAATATTCATGCATGATGTAAAAAAGGAAGAAGTATTCGCGAGAGTTAGTACTTTCAACTGCAATAGGTTTTACAATTTCATTAAGGGGTTATCCTATCCTACTGTGAAATAAAAAAACATTTTTTTTCTCCTTTAAAAAATAGTATGGACTGTTAAGATTCATGTCGGTATTGAATTTATTTTTTGAGTTGTAGCATTTTAAACGAAGTAAGGATATGAAATCCTGACCATTATTGGCAGGTATCAAGATTTATTCTTTAATAATGGTCGTTTGCTCCCAAACGGGTATTTAGCGACACGAAAACAGTTGAAATTGCCTTATATAAGCAGCAAGCATTTTTAATAAAGGCTACACAAGTGTCCTTGAAATGATGCACGCCATGAATTGGGTAATTGGACCAAATGCCGCTGCAAGGTGCGAACATATAGATAATAGCCGAATTTCAATCGCTGAGGCTCGAACTTTCGAGGACTCAAAAGAAGTCCGAATTGAACGCAGACCGAGATGAAAAGCCCATGAAGAAGCTTTGCGTATGGATGAAGGTTCACTGTACGAAGCAGGAATGGCAGATTAATGGTAAGATCTGATAATTTAATAATTTTATGAAGAAAACTAGTGTTCAATCTTTTAACGCGTTTTTCTCCAAACTATGTTTTTCAAAACGGTGTACACGATATCTGAAGTTGTAATTGATGAATCGACTTGAATGTTACATATTCAGAGAAATAAGTGTTTCCGTCTGACGTAGGATTTTTTTGATATCTTTTTTTGTTCAATAAATATTAGTGAAAATAGCACTTATTTTTGAGGCAAAAATGCAAAAAAAATTAATTTTTTTTTTGTAATCTAGGAGGAAAATCAAAAACCCGCTACGTCAGATTATAGCCAGTATAATGTGGATTTTTTTTGCAAATCACACATGTTCGCAAGATCATGTACACCGTTTGACCATGCATCAAAAAATTCATCAGATGCGAAGTGTTATAAATCAGACTATTTTGAAAATTTTTCAATAAAAACTTTTACACACAGGAGATATAAGTAAAGGCATACAAAAACAATAATAACATTACATGTATAGTTCTTTTAAAATTAACTCCCAAAAATTGGCCAGGCTCGAAGCATTCTGTAGCATTCTGATTTGTTGTAATTGAAAAGGAAAGTACTTCTCTCCTAGGACGTTCCTATCAAACAGTAAGCGGCATGGGAAGGAGTACCAGTTCAAAAGTAAGTAAGGACAACTAATACAATGCAGATGCCCATGCAGGTAATTTGAATCCTTATAGTGTCTAGTATATGTAGTTAAAAGGATTTTGTAAAATCTGATATAGTTTAGAAGTTACAGCGCATTGAGTGGAACTGCGCGCCGGCTGGAAAACATGTAGCTGAGGTGCTCTTGCGCCTTGCGAGACGACCTTTTTCCCGCTACCTTATCAATCAACCTGATCAACCTGCAGATGCAGCAAAACGGATACTTTGAGGAAGGCTGCCTCTATGGTGCTGGGAGAGCTGACTAGATGTAAGTTGTTAAAAACAAATATTAAAAACGATTTTTTACAACTTAAAACTGTATTAAAAATGAATTTTTCTATAAATAAATTAAATGTATGAAATGTAAATTTCATGTAGATTAATAATTTGTTACCGGTTTTTGTTTCGGATTAACTGACGAGGAGAAGGAACGCCACGCGCAGACCATTACACGCGGTGCATGGCTTCAATTTATAGGACCTACAGCCGCCAGTTTGGATTATTTTTTTAATAAACAAATTTGAAAGTATTTTTTATTTATGGGGAAATAAATTATATTAACTGCAGTTTCAATAAATATTCATTATATACCCGAAAAAAATCCCAAAGTTGATGCATTTTTCATGCCTATGAACGATAACCTCCCCTTAAGGGGATATGCTAATGTGACGAGTACTATTTTATAGAATTCTTTGACAATTGTTTTTAAAAAGTGGACAACCAATATCGTTATTTTTCATTTATAAAAAAATTTATATAAGAAAATCGAGGTGAAAGAAAATACGGTGTTGGATGGTTGATATGATTGCGGCTCTCCAGATTATCTGAAACAGAATAACCAAAGAATTTCTTATAATATACATATCGACGCTGAAAAGCAATCTTGTCGTATCTCAAAAGATACAATTTATGCTGTATCTAGAATTAAATCCATGTTACACTAACTTTAGGATAATTTGATCTTTTTTGTCTAATGACCATTATTTCAGAACTTTTACTCCAAGAATTACATTTCTATCTTCTCTGGTTAAAGAGTAATGAGCTCTATTGTAAACCTCCATTTTCAAGATACGACAAGATTTCTTTTCAGCTTCGATATGTTTGTAGCTATAGTTAACTGGAAATATTGAAAAGTTTAAAAATTTTAGTTTCGATTTTTATGATATTTTCCTTAAGTTTTCAGGCTGTAACTTTTGCAAAAACAAGTATTTCAATTTCGTTGTAGTTCTGGCAGCCCGGTCGGTTTAGTAGTTTCTGAGAAAACATGTCAACCAAACTTGAAACCATGGTTTTTGATAAAAACGCAATTTTGCAAACGTCTCAAAACACTCTACTATTTTTTTTTTGATAGTACAACTCTTCAAGAGTATCCAGTTAAAATTTGAGGTCGATTGGAGCAAAACTGCCGGAGATACAGTGCCTAGGGTCCATTCGATCCATTCCATATACAATATATGTATATTCGTTTTTCTCGAATATAGCATTTGTAAAGTCGGTGGACGCTGTAACTCAAAATCTACTTGACCGATCCTCTTCAAATTTAACACACTCTTTTAATACCTATGAGGTAATGACGTCGAGATTTTTTTTTGCATTATAATTACTTTTACAATGACAAATATACTGATTTTAGCCTCTTTTTTTTTAAGAAAAATTCGTTCTTTTGACTTCTAAGTGATGCCAAAAACTGAAAAATCGTCAAAAAAAATCTCGACGTCATTACCTCGAGAAACTCATAAACTAACCAAATACTTTCGATTTTTTGATTTCGGATGATCCAGTGATGAGTTATATCCACCGCCATGTATCTTTTTTTTAGGAGTGTGCGAAGATTTGCTCTCAGAAGATTATTTTTCAATATTTTACGCTAAAAATTTTACTGGATGTTCTTGAAATGATACTTTATCATGTGTTCAATTTATAAATTAATTCAATTTACCATATGGTCAAAAAAATTATCAAAAATTCCCCCCTTAAGGGAAGAGAAATTTTTTTGAAGAGCTGTGTCTTAGTAAAAAATGGTCATATGCAGATAAAACAAAAAGTATTTTGAAGCCTCAAGTTTCTTGTGTCGATATTTTTTATTTCGTCGCAAATTGCTTCAAAAAAAGGAAAAACGGCAAAAAATTCAGTTTTTTTAAAGCGCCACCATTTCTTACAGAATTCGAAATTTTGAAAAATCGCAGAAAAAAGTTTGCTTCAAGAATCTGTTTTGTTTTTCAGTTTGGAGAAACATAGCCAGTGGAGTCCGGGACCAAAGAGGTCAGTGTCTGCCGCACTTGCGACGGGCTGGAGACCGCCATTTTGATTTTTTTTTTGATTTTGTAAAAATAAATTTGAAATACAAGCATTGCTAAACACTTTATTATAAACCGTTTGTCAATATCTATTCCTAGTTCCCTAAAAAAAATTCACGAAAAAGGTCGAATTTCGCTCCAGGCAGACTACCCCCTTAAAAGCCTATAAAAACAAAACAGAAATTGTATCAACACAATTGTGATATCGACTGAGGGTGCTGTCAAAATTTTGAGCAAATCGGTCAATGAAAATTAATATATTATGGCTATCGATTGAAGAAATGTTATTTTGAGACAAACGTGTTTAAAGTTTTAATTTTACATCTTGTCGCGCCATGTGTGTTGGCCTTATAACTTCCTCAAATAAACGAATCATAAAAAAGCACTTGACCAGCAGACTTTTAAATAAAAAAGTACACATAAAAGTCACTATGTTTACTTCTTTCGTCTTACGACGCGACGTTTATAATTTGCAAAACGTTATGTGGATAATGATGCCAAAATGTAAAATGGTTTCCGAAAATGTGCGTGCGTTGAGGGATTTGTCAGTACGATATACTATAAAAACTGAGAAGCAGGTCGGCAGCAGAATCACTGCTTAGGGTGCTTCAGTTTTCCTATGTGAGTAGATCGCCTTTGCACATGAACTCTCAGAAATATTCTCCATTTTAAGTTGGTTGTCAGAATTTCAAAATCAAAAAGTAAAAAATAAAAAAAATCATCAGATGTATGTATATGATATCTGTATTGAACTGAAAAGCAAAAGGGGCTGCAATTTCACTGTGTCCACATCGTCCTAGATAATGCTAAACGTGAACCAATGTTTCATCCTAGCAATATTAATGCTAAACGTAAAAAAGTTCAGAGTTATGTTGAAAATTTTCTTCACAATCTTTTTCCTAAGAGGAAAATTCGCCAAGGCAGCGGTACTTTATGTATTTTAAACCACTTAGGAAAAACATTACGAAGAAAATTACGAAAAACTTACATTTCGAACAAATGAGTTTACGAACAAAAGATTACGTATAAAAAATTACGAAAAAAATAGATGAAACAAAAGAATGGCATGCCATTTTTACATTTGATCATCATTTTCTTAATATGCCTGTCCTCCTCTAAAAGGTTACCTTTGTGTGAAACAAATTTTTGAAAAAAACCTACTATTTGTTAGCAACTTTCTATCAACTCGGAAATGGGTTAGTAAAAAATTTTAAATGATAAATGAAGCGAAATAAATTAAGTAACGAAATTAGGGCGAATAAAAACAACAAAAAAACAAGTATTTTTACATGCCAATTATGTTTACACAGTAGGTTTCTGAAATCTAGAATCTAATTCGTTGTGGGGTTAAAAAAATATAAGGTGATCATGTAAATAAAACCAGAACAAGTTATAAAGACACTTGTTTATTATTCAACTTTAATTTATATTACTTTAATACACGTTTGGTTTTATTTAAATCATCATCAAAGTGTTAGGTGAAATGATAAAATAATAATTTAGAAAGAGATACTGAAATTGGACCAACAAATTCATTATCTGGGATTTTCTTTATATGGAGGAATGTTACAGGGTTAATCTTTTACACACTATTTCATGCCAAAGAAACACATATTTTTTTGTGCGAATTTCATTTTTTTTCAATACTGGTAATACATGTAAAGTATTCGAAAAGGAACTTTCGAAAATTTATTTACAAATTATCACTTGAAATAATATTCACTCTAATTAGTGCGACATAAACGGCTCAAATAAGTTGCTTTATAAACATGATTTTCCTGAGGGAGTGCGTTGCGTGAATTCGAGATCGATGGAAAAAATTTCCAATAATGCTAGACTCTTTCCCTTATATACATTTACAAAACTATACGTCCATAGATGAATACTATATAACTAAAAACGACAAATGACTTGGTACTTTAGCACACAATTTCCACTAATTTAGAATTCAATTATGAGCAAAATTAAATATATTTTAAATGAGCTTATAAAATATTCGGAGGAACTTCACTTGTTGGTGTCGTCGGAGTTGAGTTTTTTGAGTTTTTCAATACATCCAGATTGTTAGTATTTACTTTAAGTTTTTCATTTGTTTCTGTTTGTTTTTGTTTTTCGTATTCCCTTACATCGTCTATAGTCATATCATGCCATTCGTCAATCCATGTAAATGCTTGACGGTGACCTAAAAGCAAAACTTCGCGAATAGCTCTCTGAATGTAGTCCTCAACACGAGTTTGAAATCCCCAAACTTCAAAGGACGAATTAACTAATTTATAGGAACACATTATTGGTTTGTCAGTTTCTCTCCAGCCTTCCATTAGAGGTCCCCTTTCTGTAATTAAGTCAATTATTTAGCTGTAAAATTTTTCAATGATAAAAATATACCTGTTTTAACAGATTTGAAAAGTTTCGGATCCTCTTCGGGTTTATAATGTTTAGGACTGGAAAGATCATCAAAAGCAATATCAATATGATCAACAGTGCGATCTTTAATCTCTTCTTCAGGCAACCCCAAACACTAAGAAAATTAAATTGATTTTACTTTGTATTAAACACAATTAATTAAAAATACATTTTCGGTGCAACCGCTATTATCCTCATATCTTGTTCGAATTGACACACATAACTTTGGCACGAACGAGCACTACAAAAGAAAATACTTTTGGTTGATAAATTTAATAACGCATTGGCTACTTACTGTGTATTCTGTTGAAATAGGGAGAAACAGAAAAGTCAGCATGAAAGAAATTTAAGAAATTGTTTGTAAGATGAATTAAATTATTGTACAGTAAATTTTTTTAATTAAAAACATTAGTCGCTTTATTTCTAGATTCAAGTTTTACACGACTAGCAAAGATATAAGTCAGATTAATATTTTAAATATAAAAATAAACATCTGATATTCGGGTTAAATAACACCACAGTATATAGTCAGAAACAAACGAACATGTATTGGTGTATCGCACAAATTTAGTAAGTACAATCTTAACTGAAATTGAGTTCAATAGATATGAACATACTATCTAATATACATATGGTGACTCTAAACTACAAGATATCAGATCGAATTCCCCATTGCACTTATCGATTTGACTTACAAGCATAATATTTTGTTACATACCTTTTTCATATTATTAATTATTTTTCGATTTATACCGCGAGCAATGAAATGAGAGCTCTACAATTTCTTTTGTTCTTATTTTCACGTTTTCCAGTCTTTCAGTAATTATTGTGCTTGTAGAGCATGGAAAAATCTATAAACTGATGTATAGCATTTCCAAGCCATATGTCGACTTGTGCATTAGTTTTGAGATATTTCCAGATACAATATCGTATTGACCAGACGAACAGTCTAATTGTTCAAAACAAATGTCAACATCGTCCATAATAAGCGTCGACTTGGACAAATTTAATGTCGATACAGTTTTACGTATTAATTTACTCGGCTTCATTAAAATATAACATTAGATTTTTTCCGCAGCACCATAAAATATTGTGGTTTACGAAAAAAAAACATATTTTTTTCAAGATGATGGCTTGCACTAACTTTGGAGATTTTCTCATTTTTACATATAAATTACTATTAGCCCCGCTAAAACCTATTCAAATTACAAGAGGATCGCGCGTATTGCACGCTATAACTACGTTTGTAAATATTAAAGAACATTCAAAACTTCTAAAAACCTTTTGGGTTATAAATTTTACATTATTAGGAAAGTTGTATACATAGATCGGCAAAGGAAACTGATCGAGATCTGATAATTCGCTTTTAATATATTAAATACATAAAGATATTAGTAAAAAACCAAATAGTCTAAGAGCCGTATAGGAAACGACCTTCACCGATCAAGTAACCGAATGAAACCTATTTTTCATGAAATAAAATGTGTTAACAAAAGTAACAGTGATCGGTTGACTAAAGAAATCTGTTCAAGGCTATGTATAATTAAAAATTCAGCAACTAATTTTTTTTTCCATACCTTCACCGATCTTCTAACCAAAAAAAATTAACACTAATCGAAAGTAGGAAACCTATAGAATATGCAAACATAGGGTTGTCTACCGTTTTCTGTTCAAAACTAACCGCCAGGTTTAAACAGGTGAATCAAAAGTTGTACCTTCACCGATCTAGTAACTTAATAAATTTTATATCAAAATTAAGATAATTTTTTTGCAAAACGAGTAGTATAAGGTTGCTTTAGGATAATCGTTCAAGAGTTATGGTTGCCGGGCTTCAAAATATAAAAATTAAAGCGTATGAAAATGTGCGACAAAGAGAGTCTATCCATTTTATCTAATGCGATAGAGCAGGACGTAGCATAGCAGCTGCTCGTGCCACGTCTGCCGTTTGAAATTGTACGGGACAGATAGTCTATGCGTATTATCGGACAACGTTACTCCACGTTCTAAAATAACGAGTTCCCAAGCAATACAATGTACAAATACGCTTATTGAGTGGCCAGGGCGAAATGCGTCGGACGCAGATACGGTTTACTGTTTAAGGGCAAGAGCAATACAAAAATTGAGCCAAGCTATTGGCCAGTCTAATATAAAAAATTATTTAACAAAAAAATTTATGTAAATGGTACATTAATTTTGTTTTTTTAACATACTATGTTAACACTATAAGTACACACGGATTCGAAAATTATCTAAATAAGCTAATTTTGTACATTTAAAAATAGTTCCAGTAATGTTAACCCCTCCGAAAAAGCATTGTTTTAATTAGTTCACATTATCGAGGTACTGCAGGCAGAGGCTCGAGTTTATTTTTATTGCATTTATAAAATTACTGAATTCGAAAAAATCTACATGCTACAAGCCCAGGATATATATCCCATATGGTCTAGTGGCTAGGATACCTGGCTTTCACCCAGGAGGCCCGGGTTCGATTCCCGGTATGGGAATGACTTTTTATCGATATTTTGCGAGTATTGCTGCCTTCCAAGTTACTATTCATTACCTGCACGCACTTCAATTTATTAAAAATTATTTTATGAAGTAAATTTAATTTTAGTATAAATTATATATACACCTAAAAAATTTGCGCGTTTATATGTAAATTTTGGAAGACATTTTCCAAATGAACTAATATTGGAAAAACTATTGTAGAAGTGTTTATGAATACTGTTAAATATATTAAATAAAAAACTTTAGGACAATTACATTATATACAAAAAAAATATTACAAAAAATCACGACAGAAATAGTGTAAAAACGCGTTTTAGCCCCCACACAATAGAACACCCCTTTCCTTTTCATGTTTGTCAATAAGTAACAAATTCCTTGACAAGCTATTGCCTCACAAATTACCAGGTATGAAATATTAAGGAAGAAGGATCTAAAAATAATATGCGCAACATATTTTTAGAAGGCCTAATGTTGTAACAACGTGGGTTTAAAATAAACGTGCGGTTCAGTAAATTACTGTGACGTGGTACAATTACTTTTGATTTTCATAACAAATAGCCTTAAATATTTTATGAGGATATGCTGCAAATTACATTTCTATAATTACCTGTGAAGGTATAAGGATAGTAGTTCCATGATTTTTCCGTTACATAAAAAACTCTGGGGCATATTGCTTGGAGCCAATAGGGTAATCGGCTGTATTAATAAAACATTAGCTAGTAAATTGTTACAAATCTCTTGTGATGTATTTACCTTGAAAGATGTATCCTTTTTTCTGTGTATTGCCCTTTACCGTGCTCTTCATCTTCGCATTCACAGTTTTGTACTACCTCAACTCCTTCTCCATCGCCTGACTGTTCTAGACTGTGGCGAGCTATCATATATAGTTGTCCAATACGATACTGCATGTCAAATAAAAAATTATATAGGATAACGTGACACAAGTATTATATCACGTATTAGTTTTAGAAAAATTATAGGTTTTGTGAATTAAATATATACTGTTATACCTCTTCCACTGTCAACGGCATGCAAATGCGATATTCTTTTGTTAAAACCATAGTTTCTTAATAATATTTCGCCTTAATTTTTACAAAATTAAATACACACGCCGTCCAATGCGAATCCAATGACAACTAATGCAATCTCGTTTGACGTTTCGTGCAAGAATGCTTCATCAGTCCACTGTCCACTGTTCCACTCCGAAAAGCACAGAGAGAGAAAATTTTTGGAGAGCTTTAAAAGAGCTGGAAGAGCTTACAACAACAACTACCTAATAGGTGGATTAAGTTAGCAACAGTTCAATTTAAACGTTGAATTAATTATGATGTTTTTGCAGCACTACATATTTAAAATGAAATTGGTAGGTAACCACACGATATATGAAGAGGAGGACTACATGCGCCCAAATGTCTTTCCTTAAATAAACGCGAATTGTATTTTAAAAATAACATATAAATAAAATGAGGGTTATTTTAATTGAAATGCAACCAACTTAATCCACCTACTAGGTAGTTTTTGTTGTAAAGCTCTCTAAATTAACTTAAAAGTGTTAGTGCAGAAATTGTAAATGTGTTAGTGTAGAAATTTTAAATGGCAGGAACGAATTAAATGAAACATAAATTGGAAACAGCGTCATCTGGTTTGTCAAGTATTAATTGAAATAAAACATTTCTAAAAATAAGGCAAAGAACAGCACTGGAAAACGTACCAGGGCCACCTAGAAATTTGTTTGTGTGTAGGATGAAAGACAAAACGCAAAACTCTTGTGAAAATTTTTAGTTATTTTGAAGTGTTTACAAAAAACAAATAAACAGAAGGAAAGATTTAAAAAAATCGCTAATAAAATTGTGAGTAGTTAGTAAAAGGTTCAAGTTCATCTGCTTTTTGTGAAAGTAACATATTCCAAAACAAAACTAGTTTTCTTGATTTTCCTTTTCTTTATGGCGAGCCGTCAAATCGATTTAAAACAGTTTATGAACCAATTTTTCGTGTTAATAGTAAATAATATAGCTCCTAATGGAAATTTATATTACAGTTTGGGTGTTTTTAATGAAATGCTAAGGATTCGTGTTAAAATGGGTCCACCAAGGAGCAAAGAATGGACCTGCTGCTTCGGCCTGCACGTTCACACAGCAACCATAATGATCGGCCTTTGGCATTTGGTGAGTATTCACAAAATTTACAGACGGACTTAATTTTATTTAAATCACCTTATAGTTTGAAAAAAATTGCTTGCTGTAGCATATTCAGATTGATAGATTGTGTTCTTGTGTATGGCTTACGTTAGCTTTTTGTCGTGCCATTGAAATAATTGCTGACAGAAGTTATTAATCGTGTAATATTTTCGACTCAATTTTCACTAAATGTATGTCTTTAATTACCAGCTAAAGTAGAAGGAAACCGCGAATGACATGTTTAGAGAATTAGCATATAACAAAGAAAGTGTAACACTTTCAACGAATACTACAGCTAAAAGTAAACAATTATTATGGTTATCGCGTCGATACCTTCACTTTAGTGAGCTCGGTTTGACAGAGTTCATTAATTTTTTAGATATATATTCTAAAAATATTTCTCACTTACCTGCGAGGATATATTTTCTATAGCTTTTTTACAAACATAATTTTAAATTTAGAATTATTGATAATTCCACCATATACCTAGCCGCTTAAAGATATTCAAACGTTTTTTTTACTGACCCCCGCAAGAGCTTGACAATAAAGCTAATTATTTATTTACGCAGTTCTGGGACTATGTATATCTTTATAAAAAGATACAAATTCAATTTTGCTAAATTGACTTGATTTTTATGGTTTCGTATCTTAAAAGGTTAATTACTATTAAGAGCATCTCCAAATTTAATTCTTCGATTTGAACTATCGTCAATAAAAGTAGAAGATACTTACAGTGGAAAGCAGTTAGGTTTTCATGGGACTTGAATCTTTTACATTATTAAAAGAATAACGCTAATAATTATTTAATTATTTAAACAAGAAATTTATAATTATCAAAAAAATCTTCTTATTTTTCGCAATAAAATTGATTAACGTAATGACGATGACTTCCTACCCTCATGTTATCCCACATCTATGGTTTCTAAATTTCTTGACGCCATTGCTTCCTCTGGTTTGGACCAAATGATTGATGTAAAGAACTCTATGGGAAGGCAGTTGGATCTTGTGTTTTCTGATTCAACTAACACTATAGTTGTATTAGCCTCTGATCAGTTATCTGCTATTGATAGTTTTCATCCGCCCATCTTTGTCTCTTTCTGTTATTGATGGTATATTGCGTTGTACAATGTCGAACTCCGCAGTCTTAGGAACAGGAAGAACAAACTCTGAAAAAATTACTTGCGTCGTTATAGCGTATTCAATTCAATTCATTTATTAGCATTCATACATTCTTTTTCTTTCCAAATATCATACACTCTTAGACATAAGCAGTACTTGGCTTTCTAAAAATTTAATTTTATATATTCTACTAACATACTCTTAAATCTATTCAAATTTGATTCACTTTTTATCATACTTGGCATACTATTAAACATTTGTAAACCCTTATAAAAAAGAGAATTCTGACATCTAGAAGTTCTACATCTTTCAATCCTAAAATTATTCATACTTCTCAATCTATATGGTTGGACCTCACCCACAAATCTTAAATTACTTCTTAGATAATCAGGCAACATTCCATATTTCATCTTAAAAACATACAAAAGAACATTAAAGATTATTCTCTGCTTCACGTTCATCCACTTCAAAGTATTCAGCATCCATCTCACAGGTGTATACCTATTACATCTTAGTATAATACGCATGGCCCTATTTTGCAATTTTTGCATTCTTTCAAACATTTCTCCACTCACAAGAAATAACACCGTTGGACAGAATTCAAAATGGGTTCTCACAATTACATTGTACACATGTATCAAATCATTCAAAGATAAATTGTTCCTAATACGTCTTAAAAACCCAGTCTTTTTAACCGACTTCCCAAAAACAAAGAGGTTCTAAGTTCGACCCGTTTTTTTTTTTTTTTTTTTTTTTATGTCTGACCGGGCATAACTTCGTAACGCGTCAACCGATTTTGATGATTCTTTTTTTGTTGGATAGAGTATGTTCACCGATTGGTACCATGTCAAAAAAATTGTTGGTAGGGTGGGGGTGGGGGTGAAACCTAACTTTGTAACGCGTGGTCCGATTTGGATGATTCTTTTTTTGTTGTACAGGGTATGATCCCCCATTGCTAATAGGAGAATAATTTGGTCCTATGGTGAAAGGTGTGGGTGGGGGGGGGGGGAGGGGTAGTCTAACTTCGTAACGCGTGGACCGATTTGGATAATTCTTTTTCTATTGGCTAGAATATGATCCTTGGTTGATACTACGAGAAAACAAATGTTGCTGGGGTGGAGGTGGGAGAAGGGGGGTGGAACCTAACTTTGTAACGCGTGGTTCGATTTAGATGGTTCTTTTGCTGTTGTATAGAGTGTGATCCCCCATTGCTAATAGGAGAATAATTTGGTCCTATGGAGGTGGTGGGGGAGGGGGAGAGGTAGTAACTTCGTAACGCGTGGACCGATTTCGATGATTCCTTTTATGTTCGGTAGAGTATGTTCCTTTATTGATACCATGAGAAAAAAAGTTTAGTGGAATGGGGGTGAGGTAGGGGGTTAATATTAACTTTTAACGCGTGGACCGATTTGGATGGTTCTTTCTTCGTTGTATAGAGTAGAAGACACTAAAAAGTGAAAAATAAAATAGTTTTTAAAAAAAAAGTTGAACCGACTTCACAAAAAGCGCTAAAAAGCATAAAATAATTTTTAATTTTATATCTATTACGACATTTTGAAGTCGGTGCAAATTAAACAAATAAAACAACTACATAACCACAATTGAAAATAATACATAATACTACCTGAACGTTTCAGCTTACGGGATCATAAGAAATGCCGATTAAATATTTGTGTTGTTGTTTGGTTTGTTTGATTTGCACCGACTTCAAAATGTCGTAATAGATATAAAATTAAAAATTATTTTATGCTTTTTAGCGCTTTTTGTGAAGTCGGTTCAACTTTTTTTTAAAAACTATTTTATTTGACACCTTTTTGCACACATAAGCCACATGTTCTTTAAAATTAAGTTCCCTATCAATGATAACTCCTAGGTACTTAATATTGTCCACACATTCAATTCTGTTTCCTTCATTTCAATATTCACATTAAAACTAGTATTCATAACCATTAATTTAGTTTTTGTCACGTTCAGTTTGAGCTTATTCATATTCAACCACTTATATATCTCTTTTACATCTTCCTTTATCATTCGCTCACACTCAGGACCATTCTCACCTACTGCATATAACAACCCATCATCCGCAAACAATGCTATTTTGCAATTTTTTTAGGACACTACACACATCATTAATGTACAGCAGAAATAAAGTTACTCCAAGTATTGACCCTTGCGGAACCCCAAGATTCACATTCACACTTTTCGAAATAGATTCATTAACTTTTGTTTTTTGTGTTCTTCCATTCAAATATGACAAAAACCATTTTAATTCCTTACCCGAATTTCCATACGACTGTATCTTTTTCAACAAAATGCTTCTGTCCACAGTTTCAAACGCTCTTTTTAAATCTAAAAACACCGCAATCACACATTTCTTATTATTTATTTCAATTTTCCAGTCCATAATTGTACAATTCAACGCGGATTCGCACGAATGTCCCTTTCTAAAACCAGATTGCTGTGGTATAAGCAATCCACTGCCTTCTATAAACTCCTCTAATTGTATCTGTATTACCTTTTCGATAACCTTTTCATACACAGGTAACATATTTACCGGCCTGAAATCCATACATTGCTTAGCCTTCTTCAGCTTTTTCACAGGTACTACTACTTACTCTTTCCACGATTCAGGGAACACTCCATTTTCCATTGATCCATTGATAATATCCAGAAAAATATCTCCTATTTCTGGCATCGCGTCCAACAGCATATCAGGACTAATTTTATTGTAGTCCCTTTTTCGCTTCAGCATCTTGATTGTATCAATAAGTTCATACATATCAATATATTTAAAAATAAATCTTTTGTTGTGTACTTCTACATTTGACTCATCGTACCTCTCATTCGTAATGGATTCATTAATCTCTTGCACACTCTCTACAAAATACATGTTAAATTTTTCTGCTTTAACCTGATTATCATTCACTGTCACTCCGTCAAACATTACTTCATTTATCTCTGCTTTACTTTCTCTCAAGACTTAATTCTTTATTGTCCTCCACATAGTCCTTTGATTCATTGATCTTCCAATTTGCTCTTTAATAAAGTTAGCCTTGTTTCTTCTTACACTCTTTTTATACATATTTCTTATTTCCTTATATCTTTCCCACTCCTCTTCTGAGTCTGACAAAGCTGCTTTGTTATACAGATCTGTTTTTCTTTGCCTTAAATTTCTGAGATCATTACCAAACCACACACACTGCCTTTCATTCATAAACTTTTCTACTTTCATTTCTTCCACCATATTTCTCAAAGCAATCTCTAAAAGTTTAGCTTTCTCACTCACACCACTCTCCATTAAGTCATTTAAACGTTTAACTCTCAAAGCCTGTAGAAAATCTTCCCTTTTATAATTCAAACAACAAATCCTTTTCCTCATTTTACTCATACTGTTTAACTCACATTCAATACTAATCTCAATAGTCTCATGGTCACTTATATTTAATGCTCTATTTGTTCTTGCACTCACCGATTTATCATTGGATATAACGTATTCTATAAAAGTTTTTGATACTTCAGTCACTCGCGTATATTCCGATATAAACTGTATTCTGACTTTGTGACCTGTTATGAAAGTTTACCTTGCACTAACATACAATAATATGCATAATAACCCTCGCAATCTATTTAAATTTGTCAATATGAAAAATAAATCAAGCAAATATCCATCTACAATGTGGTATGATGGGTCTTCTAGTAATAACGATTCCGTCATATCAAACAATTTTGATTCATATTTTGAGAGTGCCTTTTCTTCGGACTAAGTTTAGCCATGTACAAATAATTTTGATCATATTCTGGATCGTCCCGCTTAATCGATTTATATCACGGGATCTTAATTTGGAAAAATCAATCAACTTAAATCGGACTTTTCCTCTGGTCTTGACGGTATTCCTCCAGCCTTCGTCGAATCCTGTTCCGATGCCCTTCTTACTCAATTAGCGATTCTCTTCAATAGGTTTTTTCAAACTGGTAAATTTCCTGCATTGTGGAAGTGCTCTTTCATAGTCCCTGTTCATTATAACTAATTATAGGCCAATCGCGAAGTAAACTTGCATACCTAAATTATTATTATTGATTCAATAGTGTATTCTCAGCTTATAGAGCGTGTATTGCCTTAATCTCTCCTAATCAGCATGGGTTTTTGCCCGGTAGACGACGACTACTAACTTACTTGAATTTACCTCCCACGTTATTTCTGACTTCCAGCGAGGCATGCAAAGTGACTGTATATACTCGGATTTCAGTAAAACCTTTGATAAACTCCCTCACTCTGTAATTATATTTAAATTCGGGAGGCTGGGTTTCCCCCCTGTTCTTCGCGACTAGATTTATTCCTATCTAAGAGACAGGTCTTATCGTGTGTCGCTACGTGACTCTACCTCTAGAATTGTCAGGGCTTCATCTGGTGTACCACAAGGCAGTCATCTCGGCCCTCTATTCGTTCCTGCCATTGACGACATTGTCCATCTGATCCCGTACTTTAATGTTCTAATCTACGCTGATGACATGAAGATCTTCTCCTATGTTAAGGATGGTGGTGACGCCGCCCTTATTCAACAGGATTTAGATACGTCTGGAGTGGTGCAAGCATAATGGCTTACACCTCATTTTGATAAATGTGAAGCTATGACTTCCTCCAGGAGCCCTAATCCACAAGTTTCTGATTAAAACTTTGCGAGGAATAGTTTCCGTCGCGTGCTGTCCGTTACTGACCTTGGGGTAAAACTTGATAGGAAAATTGACTGAACGCTGCATATTAACTATATCATGTCTAGAGGCAGTTTAATCTTGGGCTTTGTTAAGTGTTGGTCTGGAGAGTTCTCGGATATACCAACATTAATTCATTTGTACTGCTTAGTTAGATCTATTTTAGAGTATGCATCTCAGGTCTGGTCGCTCTACTACGCTGTTCATTCCAAGCGTATCGAATCGGTGCAGCGTAATTTTCTTAGATTTGCGCTAAGAGGGCTCCCATGGGACGACCCGCTTAGACTTTCGCCCTACGCCGACGGCCTCCGCCTCGCTTGAAAAAAGGCGCCAAGTCGCTTATTCACCAGCTCTTGAACTCTAATATAGACTCAGGTTCGCTTGGTAGCAAGGTTTCCTTCAGACAGTCCAAACCTTCACCTTAACCTTAACCTTCGAAGACTACCTTTATTGCATGTTGAATCATCCAGATCAAATTATGGCATGCAGGAACCAATTAATTGTTTATCTAGGGCTGCTAATGCATGTCCTAACTTTGATTTAACTCTTAGTAGGGTGTTGTTTAAAAACTATCTGTTTTCTGTGCTCCCGTGATTCTCTGTTTGTATGTTGTGTGCTGGGTTTCCTTACTTGTTTTCTTCCTGTTCCCTTTTATTTATTTTTTTCTCGCATGCTGGTGTGGGAGCCTCATTTCATCGTTTTGATGGAATAGGTGAAGTGATTCTTGGCTCCTGCCAAAGAAGATAGAAGGGTTAATTGTGTAAAAAATTATATAAATTTTTTTTCTTAATTTGGTACTGGCGAGAATTCATCCATGTTCAAAAAATCAAAATTATAAATTGCTAATAATTAATTTGATTAAAAGCAATCATTAAGGTCAAAGAAGTGTCCAAATAAAACAATATGAAATTTTGATGGTACAGTGGAACTTCCCTAGGAGTTAGAAAAATTTCGAGTTACAGAAAATTCACAAAAACTCTTGCAAAATCATTTTTTTTTAAATTAAGGGGGCAAGAAATACAACAAAAGTATACAGAAAACTATTTCATTTCTTTAAAATATTCAGTAATCTCTCTTTGTGCTATGGAAGACCACTTTTCTTTTTCTATAAAATCTTCTACTAAATTTAAAGATATAATCAGGCACATTTTCTCTGGAGTCCAAAAAATCCCTTAGCTTTTCAATGGAGTATGAAACGCTTCGCCTTCGTCCTCATCTTTATCTGATTCTATAAAAATATTTTCTGTAATATTATAACTTTTACTTGTGTGAATGAATTGGGAATATGATTTTCTAAGAAGCTTATTAATAAGAAAACAAATAGTAAAGTTCTTTGATCCTTGTACCTTTTACATGCGTGCTAAATTTTAATGGAGTCGATATGAAGTTTTAGCTTATGGATAACTACAAAATTGTACCATAAGAAAATAAATTACGGCTAATTGAAAAAAAATTACAAGGTTATAAAAAATATTAGGTAACATGCAGTGCGACAAAACAAATAGAATCTGGAGAAAAACTAATTTATTTCGTCATTTTAATATCTTTCTGTCTCCATTGTTTTGAAGTAAACAAAATATACGTCTTTTCATAGAATCATATAATTTTTTAATAAAAGTTGCAGGTATTTTGCCCCTTCTGAAATGCTGTAATATTCTGGAATTGCCGTCCTTCAGCGTAAACTTTTCTAGATAGGTAACCCCAAATGTCCTCTATTATGTTCATATCAGGAGATACTGCAGGTCAATCCATAACTGTGATATTATTGCTTGGATTGTGGCGTTGTCCTGTTGTAATATCCAGTTGTCATTCTCAAATTTTTAACGAATTTTAATAACCTCAAATTTTAGAAGGTATATATGCTTTTGGCTATTCTGGCGCCCATCATTAAACATTAAATCGATGACAGCGATCGATCAAATGGCCCCCTAGACCATAATAGAATTTCCACCCATTTGACGTTTTGACAAAAAGCGCATTTGTAAAAACTACCTGCAGCCATTTTTCATTTCAAGACATTATACTTTCTGCCCACTTTAATCACGACTCTTTCTTCCTTAGAATATATAATTAAGAAGGAAGTGCCATAAGCTGAGAAAACTTCGGCATATCTCTTTAAGTAGTGGAAAGGCCTTTTCATGTGTAAGTGCCTCATGGAAGTAGTAAAATTGTAGAATTTCTGTGGAGGCGTTCGAAACAAATTCTAAATTAAAAAGCACCGCCATTGAACAGTTGACAAATAAAAATTTCCGAACGTAAACAAACTGGAAATGGTAATAAAAACTTCGTAAAATTACCATTTCCTTTCTAGTATTTACACTTTTGTGAATAAATATAGACAATAAACGGTCATAAGAAGTTACTTATTAACTAAAACTTACCTGCAAAATGATAATCCTTGCGAATTGCAGCGATTACTATCACAGCACAAAATTGCACAATTCATTGCGAAATTAACTTAATTTGAGCACTTTAACTGCTCACAGAGTTTTTTAAAACACTATTTAAACTGTTCTTTGTCTATTTAGTAACACAAAACTACTAATTCACTTATAACTTTTTAATAAATTCAAAAAAACTTTTCTGATAAACGCTTTAACAGAAATCACCGAAATTAAAAGTTGACAGTTCAACTTAGTGAACTTCGTTTCCTTCCCCCGTCTTCACCTTTTCAACGAGCAAAGTGGCTGGTCTCACGTACACGATTCATATACGTAATGGCCTATCCTGTTTATTATTTTATCTAAGCTTTCTTCCTTTTGAGGTGTTAGCAAGCAGCTATTACACGTTGCACTGTCCTAACAGATACGTCAAGATTTAGGTCAGCTTTTATTTTGCTGGCCGACGTCATCGTCTTTGGAAGCTTTATTGCATATTTGATTCGCTCCGTTATTTTCTTAGGGCGTCCAATTTTCCGAATTTTTCCAAAATATCCTCTTTTTTAAATATGTATACACTGTTTATATCACCTTTCCTGTGGCCTTTGCAATGCCTCTTGGCTTCCACCCATCTTTTTTCAATTCCACAAATTTTTTACAACCTTTTCTGAAAAATACTTCCCCTTTGGCATTTCGCAAAATTTCGAAAACTAACTCCCCAAATAACTGTACTTCTGATAGTGATTACTTCACACACTCGTACAATATTGTCTGTCATGTGTTTATGTGCCACATAAAAGTATTTTCTAAATATTTTGTCGCGGAGGATATCTTCCTCTGTAGGATAGTCGGTTGTACATATGCCATCATCAACGTGAACATAATCTTCGAACGTTACATTATCCATATTTGTTGCAGCTTTATACGAGTCCCACAAAACTTTTAACTCTACAAGAGGTAGCAGATCTTCTTCATCCCAATACTCACAGGCTGGTAACATTGCGTCTGTAGAAAATCCTGACTTCCGAAAACAATTGGTGATTGCTTGTTCTTTCAAATTAACATTCCATGTTTTGCTAAAGTGTTAGCGATCCAATGCACATCCATTACTTCTCTGTTCCGCTGTTCTGGATGATCCAGTATATTTATTATCTAAAAAATCCAAAAAGATTTAATTCGTTTTTTATACACTGGACACCCGCAGTATGGAAAAAAATACCATTTATTAAAAACTGACAAGGACATTATACAAATATCAAATTCTAAAGACATCAACCCCGCATTTTTCAGTTAAAACTTATTGCAGAAGTATATTTTTAATCATAAAATTAAACTAAAATCGGACGTCCTGCAAAAATGCTGGGTAAACCAAATTAAATGTTATGATTGATCTGAAGTTTATGATAGGAAAGCCAAACGAACTTTAAATACTAAATTATCTGAGCATATTGCAGGAGCTCGAAGTATGATGCCACAGTCGCGTAATTCAAAACATATACAAGATAATAAATCAAAAGCTTACCCTTCATGCCTAAAATTTCATGTTTGTAAATCGAAATTTGACACTTAAGCACCCGGCAATTTTGGGACACAATGAACATAAACACTGCTTAACGCGTGACCAAGCATTTAAGTGTTAATAAAAACTATACTTATCTACATTATTCACAACCGACATGCTATAATTACTACGTGCCATAAAATTAGTGGACTTTTTGCTTTACCTTCTTCATTAAATTTTACAGAGATAGTATCGAACGTATCGCACGCTACTGTATACTGCCTCTTAAAAGTGTTAAAGGAGTGTTTTTTTCCTTCTAATATTAGCCCAATCTTTTTTGATTGGCCTTAGTTCCGGAAAATTTGGAGAATTGGCTTATTTTGGTACTATGGATATGGATTTTGCATAGTAGAAATATCACGCCTTTCTGCCGTAGTGGCAAGTTCCTAAATTCGTCTAAAGAATGGAAGAACACACTTCTGAAGATACTTCTTAACGTGTACATCCGTGTTGATTGTGCCTGTTGTCACGAAAGGTTTTTTTCTCTAAATCAGTCTTTATGTTAATTTGTGAGCCTTAAGGTCATACACTCTTACAATACGCTAACTTATTTGATTATATATTCCTTTAATCACGTTTATTTCTCTTTCAGTTTCTCAATATCCTTGCCTTGAGTTTACTTGCCGTAATTTTACGAAATCCAGAGATGATGCACGAATTAGAAAGCAGTTACGAGGATTCTGTTGACCATGACGCACCCGTTTTGCCAACTCCGTTAAGCAAAATTGATCATCCATACGCTTTTAGAGATCACTCTTTAAACTATCGTAAGTAAACACGTTGTTTCTTTTCAGTTTAAAAAAAATACCACAAATAATTACAGAAAATATGGACATGGGAGGTTTAGTTTGCATATGCATGATAGCAATAACATTGATGATGATTTACGGTGCTGTTAAAGGAAAACCTTCACATTTGTTGCCATTTTTCTGTCTACAATTGTTTGACTTTGCCATTACAACGTTAGTTTAATTTAATACGATAAGAAATATTTTTAATAATCAAGTGTTACAGCCTTACAGCAGCCGGATATCTCTGCTACTTGCAATCTGTACATCGGCTCATTGCTGAAAGTCATCGCTTACCATGGCGTGAAAAGTTGTTGCAACTCTCCCCAGATGCTCTTGTCATGGTAGTTCTTATAGCTTTCGTTAGTATTGTCTTGTTGAAGGCATACGCAATCGGAATTGTGTGGCGATGTTATAAATATCTGACCATGAGACAACATAACTTGCGTTCCATGTTACCGTATATAATTCCTCATGTGTCTTCGACGCAGCAAGGCCACGAAAGGGACTATTCTACACTTTTACCCGATTATGAAGAAGCTATTGCTCAAAGTATGAAACAAACGCCACCGCCGTCATATCAAGCAGCAATGTCGCATCTTCAAGTAGAGACTACAGCAGAAACCGAAAGTAACAACAATAATTTAAACGACAACAATAATATTGAGACAACCGATTCAAGTTTAAACGCTACAAGCTCCTCAGACCAGACGCCTCCACCTCCACCTTACAGTCCCGATTCCTCGCCAATCCATTCCACAAATGCCAATGATGCTGATATTTCAAACTCTCAACGCAGGAATAACGAAAGCTCTGCTTAAGAGTTTTGTGACCGTTATTTTCTCCCAATTATTTTGTAACAATTTTTTTTTCTTTATACATTTTAAATATTTTAATGGTCATTCTATTATAACAAATAATTTAGTGATACTTCAAATACACACTTTAGAAATGGATAGAAAAAAACTTTACTGAACTGACCTTAGTATTTTCTTACTTATTTTTGTGATTATTTTTGTTATATTGTTTTTTTATTTTTATTTTTTTCTTCAAGATTGTAAATTTCGAAGACTAGATGGAGCTTATTTATGGTTTCCACTGGATAAACTATTTTCCTGTCACAATTTAAATATAGCACACTATTATTATGATTGCGTTAAAATATCCAAGAGTGCTTTTAAATAAATGTTTATTACATAGCTTAACTGGATGTTAAACAACGAACCTACAACCTAATTGCAGTCAAGCCAGTCGGGTTTTGTTGTTGCTTTATTGTAAAGACATTGTATTTTAAATCGCTGAATATATATTTATACATAAAATATTTTGTATGATATTCGTCTAATAAGCATGTAAATCAACAATCATACCCTTACATGGAGTATAAAACGACCTAACACAATTGATGATTATTTTTAAGGAATATTGTGGAAATGTGACATAAAGTATTTATCGATGTTTGTTTTACTTTTAAGTAAATTATCTGTAAATTGTTTTAAAACGGAAGCAAATTGCTAAATTTATTTATGAAATTTATTTTCGAACACAATATGTTGTCATTTTACCTATCTAATTGATTTCTATTTAAATAAGCTGGTATTGCATATGTTTTGCGTTGCTTAAATTTATTTTCCAATGAAGACTTTATAAATAAAACTCTTTGCCATGTAAAAATAAAAGCGCTAAATAAATTCCAAAAATGTACGCACCATACACACAAAGTTATTAATTTACTTTCACACACACACACAATCCATGAACGATTGGATGCAACCAAAATACAAAATAAAAATCTAAATATCTAAATATCTGAGGGAACACGAAAGTAGCGCGATGAATTCAACCCATGAGAGCGCGCCCTAAATCTAGCGTAACATTTCCCGCTCTAGGTTAAAACCTACATAAGGTCTGTTCGCGGACGCCACTCTTCTGCAAAAATCTCGGCTTGACTCTACTCGGGTAAAAAAAAGCAGGATATAGAGTGGCAAAGGCAGATTAGTTGCAGTACTCCACTCTTAAGCGGGTTAGTAAGTCTAGACCACCTAAAATACCCCTTTTTCCAGAAGAAAACACGATTAGATTGACATTAACAAAATTTTTTAATCATACTTTAAGCTACATTTTAAAAAAATTCCACATTTTTCTGACCAACTGTAATTATATTAAAACCACCGCTCAAACAACCGCTGTTCATATTCTGGCTCCCCACTCCGTACATTCACCACAGAAAAGGAGACAAACCAGAAAAGTTTTCTTAAAATTAATTAGTATTTTATACTTGTACTTTCCTTGTGACACAATTTTTTTTAGATTTTTGAAAAAAATAGGTTTTTGGGCCAACTAAAAGTGAGGCTTTCAAGCTTAAAAAGCTAAGTCGATTAGATCGCATTGCAGGAAGTTTAGATAGTTCTCGCTTTTAACCTATCCGGTAAAATATGTGTACCAATAAGTCGACTACCTATAATTTCTGACCACAAGTTTACGGAGAATCTGTTTCGTGACGAGGTCTATCGTGTAATTCTTTAGTTTTCTGGATTCCAAAAGTGAATATTTTGTAAATCCACGATGACAGTGAATTGTGATTCATCCGTCCATAGAATCTTATCAAAAAATTTCCAGTCATCAAAGTCTTCTTCAAGTATCCAATTACAGAATTCTCTTATTTTGTCATGCGGCTGAAGTTCCTGTACAGGCGTCACATGGAAAGTATGAATTCCTTCTCTTCGTAATACTCTCCATGTACCGTCGCTGCACTAACACCTACTCTATAAGCTAAGCGTCATCCATTTCTGATGAAATTAGCGTAACATTGACCCCCACATGTGGCGAAAGTGTATGAGCGCTTCCAGTTTCTCGAAGTCTTTGAAACGCTCTTTGAAAAAAACCTTTCGACGGTTGCCTTCTTTCTGGGAATCGCCAAAGATATTCACGCTCTGCTTCGTATTCGTCACTAAAAATTGCGCCATTATTAACTATCAGACTATCAAAACGACTTCTCACTTTGAAATACTACGTGCTATTAAAAATGGCACTGCGTTTGCATCTCATGCCAGGGCCCCTATTTAGCAACTCGACTTGAACGATTGAATTGAGACTGATGTGTACTCGACTCAATCGAGATTTCATATTTGGTAAATTGTTCGAAATTTAAATTTTTCCTATTTTAAATTTTTGGTTTCTTTGCACTCGGTCAAAACGAAAGCATCGAAAAACACTCGAAAGCCCTCGAGATCGAGTTGCCAAATGCAAATTTCTCGATTTCAAGTTCGAATCGAGTTGCCAAATGCGGCCCCTGGAGATCATATGATTTCCATTTCAAGAGCAACAAATCATTAGAATCTTGCCGTGCGAATGTTTACAAAACAATTATTTTATGACGTACAGTATACGTTTAACTACCAGATCAATTAATGCATTCAAATTAGGATTATTACCATAAAACAATTGATGGAGTCAGGAAGAATGTTTTCTTATGAGGGCAGATATGATGTGTACGTTTGGTTTATGTAACTTGAAATTGGTAAAAGTTTCCATCGAAAGAGAACATATTAAACCCAGAAATTAAAAAAATAGGGCAATTTTTCAACATATTTCGCTTTGAAATGAAAAAAATTTAGTTTGAAAATCAATTTTTTTTAACTATTAGCAGTTCAAAAAATTACAGTCTTTAGCACCATTGTGTTACTTGTGAACTGAAACATTAATAATGTCTCTAACACTATAACTTGAGAATGTATACGTTAAAATGTAAGATTTTTTCATTGAACAAAAAAAATTTCAAACCCCTATAGTTGGGGAGGCTGGGGGGGAAATAGATACCCCTCCAAAATAAGTTTTTTTCCCTTCTTACCTAGATCTACCAGATCCTTCATTTTTGCACATGGGATATGAAACACCCCGTAAATTTTGTAAAAAATAAAACACTTGTTTTATTCCAAAAATTTAATTTTATTCACGGTTTTTACAAACTTAACGACGCGTTTCGCCCTACAGAGGCATCATCAGGTTACTGATTAACTAGCCTAGCTGATCTGACCTTGCACTAGTTATTATGGTATGTTAGCGGCTCTAGTACGGAATATTTGCATATTCGTCTAGCTGATCATTAAAAATATTATATTTATTTGATGCTATAGCGTTTTTTATCTCAAATTGTTCGTATTTATCTAAAATAATGTCTCCATTTTGTCGTTTTAATTATTTTATGTTGTTAATATTCATATTATGTGTCATATTTTTTAAATGTTTAGATAAACCCGATTGTGCTCTGCCATTTTTGGCCCCATCAACATGCTCAATGCATCTTGTTTTGCTTTTTCTTTTTGTTTTGCCGATATATATGCTTGAGCAGTCGTCACATTTGTCTGATGTTCCTTCAATATATGTCATTTTTCTCCATCGTATTATTTCGTTTTTGTTCTTTTTATTATCTTGTAGAAAAATTATATTAATTGCTCGATTTTTTGCTTTATCCCGAAGTAAATTGTAAATTATTCTTTTTTTATATCCATTGTTTCTAGCTATTTTAAAAATTATTGCAAGTTCAATACTAAAATTTGTCTGGTTAAGAGAAACATTTAGGAGACGGTCTATCATAGCGTGAAAAGCTGCTTATTTAGTATACCACGGGTGATGGGAATCTAAAGGAATAATAGCGTCCGAATAGGTTTCCTTTCTATAAATATCAAAATCGAGTTTATTTCCTATAATTGTTATGCGGAAGTCAAGAAAATTAATTTTTCTGTTCCCGATTTCTACTGTGTATTTAATAGACGGTTCTAATTTATTTAAAATATCGACGAATTTATTAAGTTGTCGCGTTGTGCCCGTCCAAATACGAAAAACATCATCTACATAACGAAACCATACAAAGATGCATTTTAGCAAATCACAATTTTTTCTTTTAAATAGGTTCTTTTCAAAATCGTTCATAAAATATTCTGCAAAGAAAGGAGAAGCGGCTCTACCCATACTTAAGCCTTCCTTTTGAACGTAAATAGTTTTGTTAAATTGAAAATAATTCTGGCTCAAGCGCAGATTTATTAGAGATTTCAGCTGTGACGATTTCATAGGGTCAACTATCGTATTATAATAATATCTCTATTTACGATACTTTTAAGTTTTTGTACAGGGATAGATGGAAATAAATTGCTGTTAAGGAGTGTAAAATCAAAAGACAGTGCCGATAAGTCTTCCTTTTCAAAGGGAAGTTTACATAATTTAGTTATTGGGCGTTCCAATATTGCTTTCGCAGTCTGAATGGTCGCTACTCTTACCAATCCGTCCTGGGCAGGTGGAGTTCTTTCATCGGTTAAAAGAACTAGATCTCTGTCTTTGATATTATTTTCGGTTTTGGTCCACTTGGGCCGTTGTTGTAGTCGCGAAAGGTATTCTGTCGTCCAAATTTTCCAAGTCTGCCTTCAATCTGGAGATGAATTCCATTCTCTTTAAACAATGTATCGCCTTATCCATTGGAGTCGGTTGTGGTGGAACTAATATTGAGTTCGCAGTTAAGAAGTGACATGGCGTTATAACTGCTAAATCACTTGGTTCATTACTCAGTGGGCAAAGTGGCCTCGATTCGACAGAGCAGGGTGAAAATTCTTCAAATGTAAACCTGTGCTCTCCAGCTACTCGTTTCAGATGATGTTTTGTGAATTTCACCCCGGCTTCCCAAAGTCCACCAAAGTTAGGGGCCGCGGGAGGGATGAAATGCCATTGAGTTCCTTTATTTATGATCTCTGTGGAGGAGTCTTTTAAATTGTCTCGAACTATTGCGTTAAATTGTTTTTCAAACATTTGCATTTTTTCCGCTTCTCCAAGTCTGGCGTTGTTGTGGATCAAGCGCAGGAAGATGTCATGAAATGAAGTCCAATTTTGGTAATCACCATCGAAAATTGGAAGAACCATTCTTGGTAACTTCAAGTCATATTCACTTGGATTTGCTATCATGTCGGTGTGATTCAACATGATTTTATTCCAGTATATTTCAACTGTAGTTAATTTCTGTTGGAAGTAACAACCTGATTGAGGTTGATTAATTTCCTTAATATTTTGAATTAGTCTATCCAATAATCGAATCGTCTCTTCTTGCACCCTTAACAGTTTCATTGCAGGTTCTTCTCTCCGCTCTTCTGAATTACTTGCGTTGCTTTCCTGTTGAATGCTCTTTTTTTCGTGTTCCATTAATTCATCGAGTTTGTCTTGAAGAAGATCAAATATCGCTTCATACCGTGCCTCTGCTTCTTCATGGTATTTATTTTTAAAATATGGGAGTTCTAGATTATCTTCATTAAATTTTTCAATCTCTAAGTTCTGTTCTGAGAATTGAGACCATAGGAATTCCAGCTTACTTAACCGTACCTTGATGTATGTAACGGTTTTTCTTTTCTCTGGGTCTCTGTTGAAATTAGTTTTTATTTTGAGCATTTCCTCAAAACAGTCTTTTTGTTGATTTGCAAATGCTTCAATGCCGCCTAGTGTATATGTGTTTTAGCTTGAAAGTTTGTTCCCTCAGCTTAATTCTGGTTTTTTAATGGTTGCTTAGTAAAGGTTGCACGTAACTCAAAGTCCGACGGTGGGCAGGTGTCTGTTATGTTTGCTATTTTTGTAAGTATCTCTTTGTTGCACAAAGTAAGGTTTTTTCACACTTGTAGTAGCGTTGTGCCAGGATTGGGCTAGGTACTGTAAGTCTAAGGACGTAGTTCAAATGAAGTCCGCTAATATGTTACGATGCTCGCTAATAGTTGTCGCTCAAGATAAGGTCTGCTGGAATACTGCAAGAAGTCCTCCACCTTATGTTTTCAGTAAGAGCTAGCAGATGTTATCGATGTTGTCAGAAGTTCGATTCCGAAGTTTCTTTCGGGTGACTTTTCTGCAAGTAGTACGATTGTTAGCGGCTGCTTCAAGTTTTGGCTGAATGAATGTATTTTCCTTACCCGTCCAACAGGAGTTAAAGTAACTTCGATGTATATTGCGCTGCAAAGAGACTCGAAGGACCAATGTTAAGGAGTGTAAAATCAAAAGACAGTACTTGTCTTTACCTTGATTTATCTGATTTTACATTGAGTGTGTAACAATATTTATATTAACAAATGTGATGACTTAATCTAAATGCAAGTGAATGACCTAAAACAAATTAGCAATTTCATGATTAAACTTAATAAACAAAATTTTATAAACTTGATTGCTTAAAAGAATTCCAAACAAGTAATTGAACTCTTTGACACATATTTACATTGGCTAAAGTAAAAACGACACCTAGCTTTTAATGGAAGAGAAAAATGCGTGGTTCTGTAGTGCAGTGACCGGAGGAATTGGGGTGATGATGATAGGATGATTTCTGATCTACTGATCAATTGCATACGTCAAAAGAAACTAATTTTGCATTATACGGTAGCTGTAAATATTTTACTTTGTCAATTAATTCAACCGAATTTTTTATTGTATAGTCAGGTTTAAAATTTAGCACTTCCGGGACAATAACACTAATCTTTTTACCTAAATTTTGTGATGGAGTTTTAATGGCCGAGCACACAGGTCTTATCGGTTCGAGATTTTTGTGTAACTTAACTAAACCGTAAAGAGTCGAAATGGAGGGATTACTTATTTTCGAGGTGAATCTGTCGTGAGTGTTAAGTACACCCAAAAAGTAAGTTAAGTACATACAAAAAAACCCTCGCATTTGTGATTTTCGAATATTTACGGTTTTTTTCGAACTTACATGTTTTAAAATTTAAAAACATTAAGATAATCTAGTTTGTTCATGACGCACTGATTATTTGACAGCTAATTGAACAATTTTTATCTACAATACATTATCAGTTATGACAAAAAGGTGTAGAAACTATAAAAAGCCACAAACAGCAAAAAACACGATCTCAGAGAATTACTTAAATAATGGCTGGTAACGCTCAAATAGTACAAGTTTTATAATGCATTTTAGAAGAAAAGCAATAAAGCATTAGAAAATTTATTAGTTTTTGACTTTCTGTTATTAAATTTTTCTTGAAATGTAATAATACAACAATTTCAAGATCTGGTTGAATCTCCTTTGGGTTGTATCACTGTTTTTACTCTATCTGACATAGATAAATATAACTTATTTAAAAATTCTAAATTTATTTCGTTGTCCCACACATCAAATATGATTTTTTCAAGGTTTTTGAAGCTCATTGGTTTGTTTTCTTTGATATTTTTTCCCATGATGGCCCAAAGATTTTCGATCGGGTTCAGGTCCGGACTGTTTCCCGGCCACGAAAGCGATATTATGCCAAGTTTCTCCTTGTAATTTTGAATCTGCAGAAAAGGAAACAGTTTTATTATTCGGTAAAATATTATTTATAAACTTGTAGAGTAATAATACTTATAGAGCGAGCCCGATAACAGTGTGCGGAGTTGTCCTGAAATATTGGTTCTGGAACTTCTGCCGTTAGCTCTTCAATGGTCGGTAAAACACCTTCATCAATTATTTCCCGATATTTTCGGCATTGATGTGTCCCCTTAGCGTAATAATATGACCTGTACCATACGCCGTAATAGCTCCCCAGACCATAATATAGGCCCAATGTTTCACTTTGGGTTGGATGCAATCTTGTTCTCCTTGTATCCGTCTTAATTTCAAGGTGCTATCCGGTCCAAACAAATTGAAGTTCGATTCATCGGAAAAGACTACCTTCTTGCAGTCATCCAAAGTCCAATTTTCGCGTTCTTTACACCATTCAAGCCTTTTAGTTTTCATTGGATTTGTAAGTAAAGGCTTTTTCGCGGGCCGTTGAGCAGGTAGACCCATTTCTTTTAGCCTTCTCTGTACTGTTCTAACACTACACGGTCTTCTATTCTTTCGCATTTGAATTTCTGCTAGTTCCTTTTGATGAACTATCGCAGGAAGAAATCTGCTTTTCAAGCAGTTCAGCTTCAAATGATGTTTTTCCAAATTTGTAGTGACCCAAGGTCTCCCGCTCCCAGTTTTTCACCTCAAACTACCAGTTTTTTCATATTTTTTTAAAAATTTTCGAACACTCCACTC
The DNA here is from genome assembly GCA_964036015.1 of Leptarthrus brevirostris. NCBI lineage: Eukaryota > Metazoa > Arthropoda > Insecta > Diptera > Asilidae > Leptarthrus > Leptarthrus brevirostris. The sequence goes on from OZ038372.1 coordinate 140,009,667, forward strand.
ACTACACCCAATACGACGCGCAATTTCCCATTTCTTGTACCCTTCTTCAACCAAAGTAGCCACACGCGACTTTACTTCAATACTTACCTGTTTATACTTTTTCATAGTTTTTTCACTTTGAACACTTTCTTGTCAACACTTCAATACCTAGATAAGTACTGAGGACTGGTACATGAATACTTTTCTGTAATTGCCTGTATGAAACCAAATATCAATGCTAGTTCACGATTTCAGCTTCAGTTAAACGGGAAAATTAACGACTTTTTATAAAATATTAACTGCGAGGGTTTTTTGTCGCTGGGTGTACTTAATAGTTTCATTTTGAAATTTATTAGGTGGATCTACTTTTAATTTTGTTACTTGAACACTAGATAAAAAGGCCTGCACTTTCTCTACATATAAATCCCTCTCCAAAACTGCTATTGTATTTCCTTTTTCTACCTTAGGTAGAATCAAGTTGTTGTCTATTAATTTCTTTTTAATTGAACCTATTAATACACTATCATTTCTACGTTTATCATATTTATTTCTATCTAACTGATTTTTCAAAATTTTTGCACATTCCCTGTATATCTCCTTTATGTAGAACATGATAAAAAAAAAATTTATTAATTCCAATTAATTAAATAATTTTTAATTTTTTCCAATTAATTAAATAATTTGTGCAAAATTCAACATTTTGCCTTTTAGCAGTATAATTGAGTAATGAACGAAAATTATAACGAAATCGCAGTTTTCAACTCAGAAGTTATTTTGAAGTAAATTTTTCACAAACTTTCTTTCTGGAGGCATGGACGATCTGTAGATTGTAATATTTTCTCTATCTCTATCTATTTAAAAAATGTTCATTGGGTCATTTTATTCTTCATGTTCCAGTCAATAAATATTTATTTATTTATTACTGATACGATATGTCCATACCAGCCAAGTTAGAATGCTAAATAAAATTTTTTAGAACTTATAATTATTACAGCAACAGATATAATATTATTATGAATTCATATAACTGCACACTCGTACCACCAAAAAACAAATGTCTTACAATAAAAGCAATGCACAACATCAACAAACAAAATAAATCAGAAAGTTTTCAGTGTCAATTATTATATCTTCATTTTCGAATGAAATAAAAAAGGAAAGAAGAGTAACAGAAAATTCTTTTGTTTATTGTTTATAATTTCTGTACGAATAAATATGTAAAATTTACTCTCAAATAAAAACTTGTTAATTTAAACCACAAATAAAATATCTGAGAATTTTTCTGTAAATGTAGTTGTAATTCAATGAAAAATGCCTGTTAAATGTTACTTGTCACAATTCTTAAATACAAGTTTATAGTTACCTAGATGTTTTAAACAGTTTTTAGAAAAAGAAAAGAAATAATAATAAAATAAAGGCAGAAAAATAAAGACGTGGCTAAATGTTGATATACGAGAAATGTGAAACTATATCAATACAAAATTTGTCCTAAACGTACTGTAAAGACTTAATAAGAGTAACTAACATTTTGAAATTTAAATTCTAATAAAACAATGAAAAAATATTATTATATACAAATATATAGTAGACAATTCATTCAATGAGAGTTCTCTTTTTAAGAGCAATTATTACTGTTTATTCGTTTTATTAATTGTAGAAATGAGTTTATTTTGGACATACCGTAGTATTTATATGAATAGAAAAAACAAAATAAAAATATTCACGTAAAGAAGTGCTGACGTTGAAAACAAATTAAATATTTACACGAACGGATAATTTTAATAAATTGTGATAGATAAGAATTTATAGATAAGTTAGAGTGTATTTACTACGGACAAAATTGAGAAAGAAATCTTTTTTAAGCGATATTCAATGAAACACCACGCACCCTTGTACTAATTATTTGTAGTTGTGCATTATTTATCGTACACTTTCTTGCTCAAAATATTATTTCTACATTTTATATTATATACGTATAAACATTTTAAACCATCCTGAAGAAATATAACTTATTATAATGATATTTACATGTTGTTTTAAATCTTAGTAGAAGAAGTATTTTATTCATTTTATAACCAGAGGTATCAATATACAGGGTGCGATAAAAATTCGTAGAATTTTTACATGTAGTTCAATAGAACACGATTGTCTTATAAGTGACGAACCAACATCAGTAAACGGTTAATAACATTTATCAGACTAGTATTAATAATATTTCACAAACAAAATTATAACAAATTTTCAAAATTTCCGAAGATTGTCGCACACTCCTCCACCGTTATTTTGTGCCACGCCCGCATCAAGGCTGTTTTAAGAGCAGCTACTGAGTTGTATCCGCTTCGCGAGATCTATTGCTTCATAATAGTCCACTGGATTCAGATCCGGAATATTTTCTGGCCAAATGTCCTTGCAAAAATATCCGAGAGACAGCTTTTCGCAAGTCCCCATCGTTGATTGGGCCGAACCGTGACGCCGGCCGAAACCATTACCGAGGCTGGAAAATGCCTGCGAGCAATGATTTTTATAGCAACAGTCTTCTTCTGGTCCTGCTTGTGCTATTGCCGATGACTCCGCCTATTGTGCATCTGCTCGACGGTGAAAACTTTCTCGTCGGTGAAAATAACACTTTGGAGATGACGACCAACGACCAGACGAAGACGTTGAGGAAATGCACGCGGTTGTAACTAGTCCATTCAAAACGCTAGTTAGGGTGTCGGAACAGAACACCGGTTCCAGACTAATTTTACTTTATGTTCTTTGGGTCGCTGATTACCAAAATCGGGTTCCCGCAGTCTTAAAATGGTTGCGTCACCCTTAAAAATGCAAAAAACACCCCTTTTCGAGGGTTTTTTCGCGATAATTTTAATAATAATCAAAAATAATCCAATGAACTACGCTTTTTTAAATATCTTTTTGTACAGGTGATTGATTTATATCAAATCAAGCCAAATTTGATGATAAGGGATAATCCTAGAGGATTAAAACTACCCCTATATTGACTAAAAATAAAACTACTCCTACATCTCTCTATATTGCCTGAAAATGGAAAAAAATGCCTCCAAATGCATAAATAAAAACGATATTTTTTAAATTATCGTACTTAAAGCTATTAGGGCTGTATATGGTCTTACATTTTTTTTATCTAACTTTGTAAGATAAATATTCGAATTTTCCCAACAAAATTGAGTCAACAAAACTACAAGATCGATATCTTCTCCAAGTATCTGAACCGCCTCATATTCTGCTGCTTTTTCTTTTGCGGTTGTAACAATAAGAATATCGGCATCTTCATTTGCCTGAACCCCATTGTCTTGTAAAATTGATAATAGCCAATTAATCAAAAGTTTTTTGTTTTCTATATTACCTAGAAAAATTTCTTGTGAAACATCACATTGTTTTTCATCATCAGGAAGAAATAACATGGTTGCAGAATGGTATTTGCTACCCCTCCTTGATCTTTCATAACTTTTTGTACTATTCTCTGATCGATTGAATGAATATTTAGCTTTTTAGAGGCCTTTTCAAAAGAAAATTCAAAATTGTTAAGACATTGAAATTACTTGCTCAATTTTGTTACATACTGCGATGGGTACAGAATTTACCTTTAAGTTAAACGCTAAATACTCGAAGTCAATTGAACGCTCCTGGTTGTATGATCTGGCTTAGGCTGTTGATTATTTAAACATCGTTAACTGGCAAGTTTTTCATTTTCGAGTTTTAGTTTCTCGGGCAGGTGCAGTCCTTCTTGTAACAAAAACTATAGTACATGGAGAGAATTACAGTTGTGGCAAAAAAAAAGCCGAGCGTGAAAAAATTCCATTTCATTGAAGTTCACATGCCATTTTTCTTCTCTTTTCTGGAATGTCCTGGTCATTAGTGGTTGTTTTTTTTTATATTTTTCTGCGTTAACGGATCCTTCAACAATCAAGAGACGTCCAACACCATATGCTGTTATGCATCCCCAAACCATAATGGAGGAGGGAAATTTTGCTGTTGGAACTATGCATTCCGGTCGATATCTTTCTCCGACCCTTCGTCGAACTCTAGGCCCCCGATCTGAACCCAATAAGTTGAATTTAGATTCATCTGAGAAAATAATGTTTCTTCAGTTGTCCACTGAGAAATTTTTTCGTTCAGTAGTCTATTTAAGCCTTGCATCCTTCATTTTCGCAGTCAAAATAGGCTTTCTTGCTGGGGTTCGAGATTGCAGACCCACTTCTAGTAAGCGTCCACGAAATGTTCTTTCATAAATTGTCGTAGAAGTTGCTTCAATAAAGTCTCTTCTAAGATCCCTAGATGATGCAAAGCGCTTCCTCACACTTAAACTAACTAACAATCGATCTTCCCTTTCCGAAGTTGCTCGTTTCCTTCCGCTGCCCTGTTTCCTTCCTATTTGACCGCTTTCTTGGTATTTCTTTAAAAATCTCCGAACAGAAGACTCATTACACTAAACGCGTCTGCCTATTTCCGCATTTGATAAATTTGTTTCACTTAAAGATATAATTTTCAACTTCTTTTCTAAAGATAAAACCATTTTGGAAATCACTTCACTTTTCAATAGTTGCACGAAAACTGAACCAGTACTCTCAAATGTAATTTCTAAATGGGTTAATTATGATCAGAATTCGTTCATTTTTTCTACCTGGTATAACAACAAGTTGCTGGGTGAAAACAACCATTAATCGCTAGGAAATTCCCGAAAAGAAAAGAAAAATGACATGTGAACTTCAATAAAGTGGAATTTTTTCATGCTCGGCTTTTTTTTGCCACAACTGTAAATCGTCTTTGTGTGTTGAGCCTAAACAGTTCCGGAGGTTCGTAAATTGCCAATTTATGTTGTATTGGTAAACAGTTCCGGAGGTTCGTAAATTGCCAATTTATGTTGTATTGGTAAAATTGTCGAAGCTCTGGGCCCGTATTTGGTTTCTCTACTCGATGTCGATCATTGTCGATATCGAGAAATTTGTATTTGGTAAAACGATATCGACAAGGTTGCTGTCGACAGATGGATGGCAAAAGGTTAGAAATTTTAAGAATTTGTACGTGATTATGAAATTCTACTGCCGTCAATGTTCAGGTTTGGGCGGATTACAAATTTTCGATAAAGAAATTGGTTCAAAATGAAGCTGTTTTGTGGTAATTCTTTTTTATCGACTCGATCGTATTGCCAAATAGCAAATAGGTATTGAATCGATAAAGGCATTTAGTCGATTCGATCAATCGTGCAATGCTCTTAACTTTCACTGCAAACCTTTACTTTGTTCCTTTTAGTATGGCTTCATGAAGTGTAGATCTACTACGACTAACCTGCTGGAATTCTATAATTGCTGTATTTCTGCCATTTAAGCTGGCAAGCAAGTCGACTGCATTTTCTTGTTCGTAAGCTATCTTTTCTAGGGTTTCCATCAATTTTCGTTAATTGGATTCGTTGTTATCCGTCTGATCGTACGCAACGTGTTCTATTTCGAGGTACACTTGCTAATGATATTTATACTACCTCAGGTGTTGCTCAAGGTAGCCATCTAGGACCATTGCTTTTTATCATTTACATCAATGATGTATCCTTAATTCTCCCTAATTCGAGAATTCTGTGTTACGCTGATGATGCCAAAATTTTCCGCGTTATTTCAAAATATGAGTAAGTCGATCAAGGAATCCAGTGCACTTTAACTACACCTTAGATGGTGGCTCCCTGAACAGACTTGACAAGACCAAAGAGTTAGGGATCGTACTAAATACAAACTTTTCATTTGACGACCATTTCAACACTATCATAAACAAAGCTTATTCTGCTCTGGGCTTTGTAAAACGATGGTCTATGGAGTTTGATGACTCATATATAAGATAACTCCTTTATTTAACGTTCGTTTATGAGTCGCATAAAAGGGAGACCACATTGGACTAGCATACTCCAAAACAGGCCTTAGTTTTGGAGTATTCTAGTCCAGTGTGGTCTGCTTTTTAAGCGACTCCTGAATTGATCCTCTTCTGCGCTGACCGATTAAAGCTCATTTCATTGAACTCCAAAATTGTTTATGCCTTCGATTGTTTACAAGGCGCGGGTAATTCCCCTGAACTGCTGGGGATGGTTGGTTGTCTAGGGTGCTGCACAATACGTCATTAATGACGATCAAGAAAAGCAAAGGTGACAGTATGCATCCTTGTCTCCTTGTTTAGCATTTGAAAGGGCTCCGACAATTTCCGATAATTTTTTCTGTGATACCTCTTCTAGGCAAATCTGCCCATATAACTCCCGATCAACGCTATCAAGTGCCTTCTCAAAATCGACGAACATTAGATATAAAGGGGACCTCCATTCGGCGGATTACTGGATGATAATTAGGAGGGTATTGATGTGATCGCTGCAGGAGGAATCCTCACGGAATCCTGCCTTTTCATCATTTAGAGTGCGTCGATTTTTTGCTTGATTCGTGTTACGATGATTTTTGCCATAAATTTGGAGACCGCAAGTAAAAGGCCAATTGTTACGCCTTTTTCGGAAATCTTTACAATTAGGCCTGTTTTGCATTCAGTCGGATAAGTCTTGGTTTCCAAACATTCCTGGATTACGGGAAGAAGATTTGTACTGCAGGGCCGTGCGCAGGATTTGTTCTGCGAAAGGGGGGGGGGGGGGGTGGTTATCAAATTTCATAAAAAAAATAAAGGAGCTATACAAGGGTTACTTTTTAGTATTTCAGTCAAATTTTTCCTAATCAAGAAGTTCAGAAAAATTTAATTTTTTGGAAAATAATTTCAAGAAGAACATAATTGTTGGGACTCCCTAATTTAGCGTCAGTTAAATTTCTAAAATGTTGAAGTTTGTGTTTGATAGAGAACAGTACTCAACTGCACTTGTTTCTGCTGTAAATTTTAGAAAAATTACCAAAGAGTTCTTAATGATAGCAGGATGCATAAAAAGAGTGCTGTGACCATTTCATATGAACATATTCTCCAAAATAGGTTTGCTTGAGAACTGCTTTGCCAAAGTTGAAAAGAAATAACAATTATAACTTTATTATAGTACTCCTAAAAATGCAAAATTTAAAAATTAACGAACTAAATTTAAGCCCATTTAAGCACAATTAATGTTCTCCTTTGAAAATGTGCTGCCATCTCTTGTTGAGAAATTCTACTAAAATATGTCAACGTCAAATGTCAACACGGAGGTTTTTGTAGGGTTGTTATGTTGGGGGAAAATGAATAGTTTCTGCTATTAATTCTTTCAAAATTATTTCATAATTTGGTGAACAGTTGTAAAAAAGATTGTCTTAATTGTATAAATCGAAAATAACTAAAAATGGCTCTACCAGGAAATGGGATATTTGTTGTGCGAGGTGAAATGTCGATGTTGATGACGGCAATGAGAAGAGGAGCACGATGGAGTTCCACATCATATCAAGTAAAATTCAATTAAACAAAAATATTGAATTGATTAACATTTAAGAAAATTCTCTAGGACGAAGAACAAGATGCTCTTATGAAACAATTTGTTGAATTGAAGCAAATTCTTAATCAAATAGAAGATCTTAAACTTATCGATCCGAATGTATTCCTTGGACCCTTTCTCGAGGTCATACGGACAGAGGAAACAACAGGTGCTGTAACAAGTCTGGCATTGTCTGCTGTTAATAAATTCTTGTTATATGGATTAATTGGTATGATGTGATTTTTTCAATTACTTTGTTGTTATTATAAGATTTCATAGATCTTACCCATTCCACACTGGCTGCAACGGTCGAGAATATTGCAGATGCTGTAACTCATGCGAGATTCATGGGTACGGATCAGGCATCTGATGGAGTTACTTTAATGAGGGTGGTGGATGTTTTGCACACATTAATGCGCAGCCCGGAGGGCAATTTCCTTACCAACGAAAGTGTATGTGAAGTAATGTTAAGTTGCTTTAAAATTTGCTTTGAGCCGCGCCTTAATGAACTCCTTCGACGGACAGCGGAGCAAGCTCTTAAAGATATGGTCTTACTTTTATTTACACGACTGCCTCAGTTCTCCGAAGAAAGCCATTCATCTGGGCTGATTAGGAAATTTAAAATGATTGCAGAGTCTATGGATCAAAAAACTAAAAAAAAGAAACCCAAAAGTTTCCCGAAACAAAGTATTGCAAAACCAAATGTTGTGAGAATTAATACAATTAAAACTGAAGAAAAGTCTCAAACAGCAGTTGATCCTCAAAGCCCCAATTTAGGGGTTCAACATTTAAAGCCTCCTCCATTGGCTACAACTCCCGCTACTCCTGGAGGTAACATTGTAGATATGCAAGGAAAAATAACACAGACTCCTACAACTGTACCAGTGGAAGGAGAAGATCAACCGTCAGTTCCGATCGAAATTCCGAGTATGGAAGCAGAAGTATTGAAACAGGAGGAAAGTATTGAAAATGATGCAGATGTGGATGATGAAGTGCTGGCAGATGTCAAGGAAGATGTCAAGCCTATCGGTGAGGGTGAATATGTAAATTCGGTTGGAGTTAGATTTACTCAACAGAAGTCTATAGATGTTGATGGCTCCAATCCGCTCCTCCCGTACGGATTACCTTGTATTCAGGAATTATTTCGATTTCTGATTTTACTTTGTAACCCTTTGGATAAACAAAACACTGATACCATGATGCACATGGGACTAAGCTTGCTGACTGTTGCTTTTGAAGTAGCGGCAGACAACATTGGAAAGTATGAAACTCTTCTAAGTTTGGTGAAAGATGACATGTGCCGCAATTTGTTTTCTGTAAGTACTAAGAGGATATCCATTAAAACCTATTATTTGTTATGTCTTAAATTTTCAGCTTCTTAGTTCAGAACGTCTAACAATTTTCGCAGCAGATTTACAAGTTTGCTTTTTACTTTTCGAGTCTCTCCGATGGCATCTAAAATTTCAATTAGAGTTTTATGTAACGAAACTATCTGAAATTATCGCAAGCGAAAATCCGAAAACTCCTTATGAAATGCGAGAGCTGGCTTTAGATAACCTTATGCAACTGTGGAGAATTCCAGGATTCGTTGCGGAATTGTACGTCAACTTTGACTGTGACTTATATTGTTCCGATCTTTTCGAATATCTTACAAAGTTGCTATCGAAAAACACTCTATCAGCAACTAGTGCTATATACAGTACACATCTATTTTCGATGGAGACCCTCTTGTCCGTAATCGAAAATATCGAAAGAAATTGTGTTGCTACGAAATCGGGAAACCTTTCGATGAAAAGTTGCGCTCGACATTCCAGAAACAATTCCGGAGTCGAATCGATTACAATAGAAACTGATTTAAATGCAAGCGGAAACGAAAGTTCTGGAGTTGAGAACATAAAAACATTTATCTATAAACACAAGAGCAAAAAACCAGCACAAACTGAGAAAATATCTAAGGAGCAGTTGATTGACTTAAAGAGTAAGAAGCGTATTCTTGCACAAGGTACAGATTTCTTTAACCAGCGGCCAGAGAAGGGAATTCAGTTTCTTCAAGAGAATGGCATTCTTAATCCTGTACTAGATCCAATGGAAATTGCGCTATTTCTCCGAGAAAACCCTGGCCTAGATAAGAAAATGATTGGAGAGTATATAAGTAAAAAGAAAAACGTTGAGAGCAAAATTTTGGAGAATTTCGTAACATCATTTGACTTTGCTAATACCAGAATTGATCAGGCGCTGCGATTGTATTTGGAGACATTTAGATTACCTGGAGAAGCGCCACTTATTTTCCTTGTTATGGAACATTTTGCAGAACACTGGCACGTAAGTAGAAACATTTTCCATTTTGTTTCGTTTATCGTAAATTTAATTTAATTTTCTTACCCTGAGTGGAAATATTATTTATTTATTATTATTTTGGGTTGCCCATATGGTGGGTACTTCGGCCTAGAAGATCTTTTGTACCATAACCCCTACTACTGCAAAATACGCTCAGCCATCCTCAGATATTCAATGCGATCTTTAGCAATGGAGCATCTAACATCAGCTGGTCTTCAATCACAGCTCTTGCTGTGACTAGTTGGGTCGCAAAAGGGTTCGGAACCTCTCGTTTTCTGAGTAATCAAACAAAGCGTGACCCTGTTATGGTCGGTCAGTTGTTGGAAGGTGTCGAAGCACTCTTTCGTAAGCCTCAAGGAAAAACACCACGTGCAAATAACACTGATAATTTATGTAGTATACATTTTTTGTACATTTTTTTTATAAGTCTGCGATGATCTAAGGGATAAGGTGCTGCCTTTCCACACTCGGTTTTTTTTTCAATGCAATTATTGGGTCTACTGCACACCGATAAAGTAAAAAAGCTAAATTGCTGAACTACAGCACGTCTCTGCATGTTAGACTCTGTTTTCACCTAAAGCAAATAATCCTTTGTTTAGTGGTGAAAAATTTTCCTGTTTAGGCAAGCGACAGTTGTAGATCCCAAAGATTTGAGTATTTTGGATCTGATTAATTAATTAATTAATTAAATTATGGAAGTCTGACCAGATTAAGAACATAATCAAACGAGTTAGAACATAATGTTGTAAAACTGAACTCACTTTCTAATTTAAGTATGTATAAATCTTTTTAAAGTGTTTTCCTTTATCCTCTTATGATGGAGTGCACCAACATACTTTTCGCGTTTTTCTGAAACAATAAAATGGTCTAAATTTACATAGCAGGAAAGCGTCTTCCTCATATGACCTAATTTTCGCTATTACCCTTCATTAAGTATAGCGCGAATAGCACTTTCTTCTATCAATCTACTTTACAAACTTTCTTGAAACAAAGGGCTTTTTGTCCATCATTTCCGAAGCAAAATTCGTAGCCAAATGTGTGCCAGACGCATATACTGGAGTTAGCCCCATGGAGTTTTGGAAGTTTGACAAATTTTCTAATAATAACTCCAGTAGGCCAAAAATCTGCTTTAAGCAATTTCGGAAACTCCAAGCTCAAAGGTAACAAAACGCATTGCACATAAACAGATTCCCAGAAACCGCACCTCCAGCAGCTACGTAATTAAAAATGCTCTCCTCCAAAGTCAGCTAGATCCGATAATTGAAGTCATCTCATCTTATTAACCTCTGAACTTTAACTATTTTCATATTTCTTCGTGAAAAGGAGGTGAAATGCTTTAGGCTCTCTTGGTACTACTTTCCAACAGTATCGGACTCTTGTAGCACATTTTACCGATATTGTTTCTCCAGATATTAGCCGGGAATTGTTTAACACGTTACTTGGGGCTGGGTCCTTTTTTATTTTGCCTATCAGGTACTCCATCATCAATTGCCAGTTGCTTCAGGCCCTTTTTCTCCTGTCGAAGAACCTCCTCCACGTACCTGACTGTGTTGTGTCAGGCTTCCTCATTGGCAATCATGCCTTCCACTATAGTGTCCGCAGAAACTGCTCCTCCCGCGTGAGCTATTTCTAGAGCTTTGCGAGCCCTATATCTCTCACTCGAAAAAGATGTGCTCTGTTGTCCATATTTCGAGGGCTGTACATGCACTTTGTCGAGGCTGTCTTCCCCATCCGGTGAATGTACGATCGAAAGTGCCCGTGACCGCTCAACAGCTGTGTGAGGTGGTAGCTGAGTTTACTCTGTTTCCATCTATCCAGAGGTTTTTGTTTTTTATTAGGCTTGCGGTCCATCGTCCCCTGATCTCCTCGTCCTACATCTTTTCCCACTTTTGTAGTGTATGGAGCCTTACTTCTCTGCTCACGAATAACCTCTCTACTTGCGTCTTCCTAAGATAGATCGCATTTCTCAATTTTGCAAGCAGTTTGATGGGTTTCACTCCAGCGATTACCAGCTGGGCTGACTCGGAGACAATGCGACAGGCCACTCTTAGCGCCGCGCGCCTTTGCAGCGCAGTCTGCTCTTATATGATTTTCTGCTTAGGGCTTCCGCCCATACCTCAGCACCAAATTGCAAATTTGCTTGCACTGCTGATATATGGAGTCCGCGCTTGCTGGACTTGGGTCCACAGACGTTCGCCATACTTTGATGCCCGTATCCGCTTGATGTGCTCGAAAAAGGTAAGATGTTTGTCAATTATTACTTCAAGATATTTCGCCGCCGGCTTCGACACTATAGTCTCCTCTCAAACCCTCACAAAAAGGATGGTGGAGATCGGTTTTTTTTGCTAAGACCACATAACCATTTGACCACATCGACATGTACTTTTCTTCTAACATACGACTAGTACTAACATCTTCCTCCATTTTAATATCAAAAATTATGTTAAACTACTGGGACAGTTTAGAATTGCATAATACATTTATTCGTCAGCTTATCTCAAGAGATATTTCTTTAAGCAGTACTGCATTATATTTCGCCTGAAGCTTTTAACCCAGTTTCACATTATTTACGAAAGTTTCCATTACCGAGCTTCTGCAAGTAAATGCCAGAATATCATTTGTTGAACAGATAAGAAATTTTAAATGCAAATTTCTTCCTTTCAACCGACAAAACAACATATTTGGTTGGTCTTTGCTTAAACCAACCAACCAAACAGCTTACAAACCCTTCTAATGAAAATTCGATTAGTTTGAGTGCTACTCACTAAAGATTACGTAAGAAAAGCAATTTAAAGTAGTTCCGAAATAAAGTTCTCTCTGCGAAGGAGCATGGCTTTTACAAACCTAGGTCCATTTAGACATTATAGCTTGTGCTTTATTTACACTAGTATTTACATGAAATAAACAATTCTTGAGTTCTAAGTTGTCCATGCTTTTGAGCTTTAACAATTCAAGTTAGGTTCAATTAAGTCTTTTATTTATACAACAGAATTCAGGAAAATTGTTGGGTTTTGAGATATTTTCTTCCATTTCGGTTATATACTTCAACAATGAATACTGTTTTGACTTTAATATGTTATTGTCACTGTTTTGATTTTGTTTCATTTAATCTTCCATAGAAATGCAATCATGAGCCGTTCGCAAATACCGATGCAGCATTTAGACTTGCTTATGCAATAATTATGCTTAACATGGATCAACATAATTACAATGCAAAACGCTTGAACGTACCAATGACTCCAGAGGACTTTCAAAAAAATCTTCGTGGTTTAAATGGAAACAAAGACTTTGATCAAGATATGCTGCTTAATGTGTTCAATGCAATTAAGTGAGTTTTAATTTAATAGTAAATAAATCATTCTGTGTTTTTAAACATTTTTATTTTAGACATGAAGAAATAATTATGCCTGCTGAGCAGACTGGTCTAGTGCGTGAGAACTACTTGTGGAAAGTGCTGCTTAGGCGAGGGGCTGGGAAAGATGGAGTGTTTCATCATGTTTACGATTCGTCCTATGACAAGGAAATATTTAACATAATTTGGGGACCATCGTTGGCTGCTTTAAGTTTCATGTTCGATAAAAGCAGCGATAATGGGTACCAAAAGACTTTAACAGGTAATGCGTTTTCTGTTTAATTTTCCTTGGTTGACTGCTTAACTTAGCTTAAACACAAAAACTGAATTACCAAGCGTGAGTAAAATAAATGTTTTTGCCTTTATCACTTGCAGGTTTTAAGAAATGCGCAGGTATTTCAGCGTTCTATAACCTCCACGAAGATTTCGACGCGCTCACCTTGACGTTATGTAAATTCACATCTTTATTGAATATCCAGCAGGATGCAAACGATATAACAGTAGCCGTTTCATTTGGTCTAAATCAAAAAGCTCAAGCATCTATGAAAACTGTATTTGGTCTGGTTCATGAATATGGTGGCTGTTTGCGAGAAAGTTGGAAAAATATCCTTGAAGTTATTGTACAATTGTTTAAATTGAAACTTCTTCCAAAATCGTTAATGGAAGTTGAAGATTTCTGCGAACCTAACGGTAAAGCGACACTTATCCTAGAAAAACCTAGTCAAAAATCAGAGGCTGGTTTATTCAGTAGTCTCTATTCATATCTCAGTTCCGAAGGACAGCGTGAGCCAACGTATGACGAGCAAGAAATTATTAAAATGGCAAAAAAATGCATCAAAGAATGTCAGATCGATCAAATTGTTTCGGAATCGAAGTTTGTACAGTTTGAGTCCCTGCAGGAGTTATTGAAATGTATAGTAAATACTCTGAAGCCACCAAATGCTAATAAATCTGTTGGACTAACATACTCTGAGGATATTGTAGTATTCCTAATGGAAATTCTTGTACGTATTGTGATTCAAAATCGAGATAGAATGATTCCTTTGTGGACAGCTTGTAGAGATCAGATTTATTTGTTATTAATGGGTGGCGCATCTTGTGGATATGATTATCTTCTTAATAGAACTACTGTAGCTTTATTGAAATTAGCCATTTACTTGATGAGAAACGAGGAGTTGTGTCCTATTGTGCTGCAAAGTTTAAAAATGCTGTTAATGTTAAAACCACACGTGCTTTACAGGATATCGAAACAAATTTCAATTGGAATGTATGAATTGTTAAAAACAAGGTAAGAAAATTAAAACGTTATTATTGGTTTTTAAGGTAATATTAGTAGAACTTTATCCTAAATTTATACAGTGTAGTTTTCGAAAAAATTTAAAACAAAACCGTTCAAAACTCGAGTGGAGTAAGAAATATTAAAGTTTCTCAACACAACCGGAGTTTGTGCTTTGTAAATTCCTTTGGAAGCAAAGCAGCAAAAAAGTAATAGTTTTTCTTTAGCAGCTGGACGTTTTCAGAACAAACCGAAAACTAGCTAACTAACTAAACTAAATACCGATCTAGACAGCTGTATCATATTATGCTCATTACCACTGTCACACCAAACTTTCGTACAAAATGTTTCCGAAAAATGCTCTTGACCTGTGTGGATTGACGAAAAAATTCAAAACAAAACCATTAAAAACTCCAGTGGAGTGTAGTTTTGTTTCAAAGCTCTAAATTTCTTTATTACCTCGTTGCTTTTAACATTTTGCGGGTATCCATTTCTGAGGAGTTTTTGGAGAGCAAACCATACCATTAAGTCTTACCAGCAGTCTCGTCAAACTGAGCGAGTCTCTTCTGTTTATTAATAACCACTTTAAATGACATTATCTGAGACACTCAACTTTAGTGCCCGCATTAGTCTCACAAGTTTTACTCTAGAATGAATTGTCTTATCGGATTCTGTTGATGAGCTAATCTTATCATTTCAGTACTCGTCATCTCTCAGTGCTGCCACCGATGGTTTTACCGATGGTTGATGATTGTAAAAAAACTCACTTGCAACAAGTGTAAATACAATTACGATTTCGGCGGCAAAATAAAGTCAACTGCCCTCTCAGTTGCGGTGTCGACAGTAGAGTAACTAACAAAATTCGAAAATTAACAATCTCTCTTTGAAAATTTTAATTACGACGACACAGTCTTTGTTTTAAGGATTCATTCCAATACGCAGTGAATGTCATGTACCCAGCCTCGTTGCAGTGAGGAATTACTTTCGCTACTATATTCCAGTGATTGGCATTATTCGAATAAATTTTCAATCAAATAACGATTTTTTTTAAAAATCGAATAAAAAATTATTCGAATAAATTTTTATTCGATTTTCAATTTATTTTAAGTTTTTCGCAAATAATTATTTGTTATTTGGTGCTCCTTAATCCAATTCAAATAATTATTCGTTATTTGATGACTTATTCGCAAATAATTATCTGTTATTTGGTGCTTTTTATTCGAATTTCAAATAATTATTTGTTATTCAATTATTAAATAATTATTCGATAGTTCATGTCTCTTTATGAAATAATTATTTGTTGTTGGTGTTGTTAGTTCAATTTCAAAAAATTATTTCTTGGTACACGCATTTCATATCACAAGGTGTCTCGTACTTAGGAAATTAAAACTGCCTTGTTATGTTTCGATGTTTACAGTAAAGATTTTAGTAAATGATACCATAAGACAAATAAGTATACCATAAAGAGACATCAACTATCGAATAATTACTTGATTATCGAATAACAAATAATTATTTGAAACTCGAATAAAAAGCACCAAATAACAAATAATTATTTGCGAATAATCCTCCAAATAACAAATAATTTTTGTAATTAAATAAATTTTTATTCGATTTTTCAATTTATTTGAGCTTTTAGCTTTTATCTTTATTCGAATAAAAAATGCCCATCTCTGCTATATTCTGGATCTTTACCCGACAAAAGCAAAAAAAAGAGGGTTATGAGTTTAGCAGTGGCGGGGTTGCGCTCTGTTTCCCCGTAGCTCCTAAACTACTCATCGGATTTGGACAAATGAGGTACCATAAGATTTGTATGAATGCTCCGCGTACCATATGGTATATGGCTTGCAGCGCAGTGGTCACAGGGTTGACCAGCGCGTGGCGAGGCGTAACGGGGTTGCGGTCTGTTTCCTAGTAGCTCTTAAACTACTCAGCAGATTTGGAAAATGAGGTGCCCTTGGATTTTTATGAATACTACGCGTAACATAGGGTGTATAGCGAGCAGCGCAGCGGCGGCGCATGTCGGGGGCCGATCTATTGCTGAATTAGAGAATTACCAAGGGCTTTAATTACAACTAAATTTCTGTACACGTCTTTTATTATGATGCGAGTTTAAATGAAATTAGAGAAAACCGCAAAGTGCTTTAAATAGAAAATAAAGTTAAAAAACTAAAACCCAACTACGACTTCAACTGCCTTTTTAAAAGTTGTAAACAAGACTTAGGAGCTGGACTTCTATTGTGTAATCAAATATCCGGCTACGTAAACGCCACAGTTACATCTTTTATCCCAATTAAGATACATTTTTAATTACGTGTGACTACGGCCTTTACGTAACTGTAAACGTAGTTGGATTTTAGTTTCTTACTTTATTTACTATCACTCGTTGTACGGCGTTATTTGTTTTCCTTACTTAATAAAAGATTTGAGCTAGTGGTGACATTGGAGCTCCTTCGAGTATTTATAAGTTATTAGCTTATGCATCAACGACGTTTGGCAACAATATGACGAATTTCTGCTTTTTAGCGATGTTAAATTGCCCTCTCTATCTAATGACATTCGGTTCATAAGGGTGGCGGCCTTAGTCGCCTCGCGTCATATTTCAGCCATCACAGAGTCTTGCTTCTTTCGAGTGTATTTAGGTTTGTAGTGCAAAAATATGTCTCGTAGCTAGCCAAGTCAGTTTTGGAGGTTTGTTAACTAAAAGAGGAAGATTTTTGGTTATCCTTCTTTACTGACACCAGGAAATGTCATGGGCAACCAAATCTTTTTGGGAACTTCTTTAAAACGGCGCTTTTTGTGATGATTACTCTTCTAGTAATTTTACTCAGTTGAGGATGCTATCTATGGGAATACAGTATTTGTCTTTCAATGACAATACAATGGCGTAACAGGTTCTCGGATAGTTTTTCGTTTAAACCTGATCGTTTTCGTCGCTATATGAATGTGCTGGCTTCTGCGTATACATTTGTTGAAGGTATTTAGAATTATTAGGTTATTATAAAACATCACAGTGCATTAAAATTAATAAATAAAATTTATTTTTTAGAAATATTTAAGTAGAGGAAAAGTGAAAAAAATCTTTATATAAAATTTTTAATTTTTTACCTAGTGCCCAGAACATCCACACCGAAGCAGATTGGCAGATCATTTTCACCCTATTGGAATGTGTAGGGGCAGGTGCCATGCCTCCAGATTTTGAAGATGGCCCCCTACCCGTTGAAACAAAATCAGATGGAGCTTTAAGCAGTGAGGAGGACTCTGGTCTACCTGATCGTGGCTACATATCTGATTCTGAAGTTGTAAATGCAAAAAGTGTGACTAATTCTCCGTCAAGCACACCGTTTAGTCCTAGTGGAGAACCTTGGATTCTAGTAAATAAAGATTCTGAACTATCAGTTAGTACTCGTCCTCAATCACCTATTGGAAGTAGCCTAATCTATCCATGCAAGCTTCTTGACCATATGCCTTTTGCACTTTTTAAGTGCTGGGATAGCTTAGCTTTTATCGTACGAAATGTGGCCCATATTACACCATATAATTTTGAAAGTTGCGTTCGCTGCATTCGTACCTTTGTAGAAGCTTGTTTAGATGGCGGAATTAAAGTAAGAAGAAAATTAGCTACCGGAAAAGTACACAGAAAAAAGGCTCAACGGAAAGATACTTCTAGAAATAGAAGACGCGAGGATAATAGCAGTGAAAGCGAAGACGAAGAACTTAATCAAAGATACGAAACTCTTGCTATTCAGTTGCTAGATTTGATGTACACGCTTTACACTCGAACCGCTCAGATATTTCGGTGGTGGGCTGAGGAAGGGTGTGCTGTACCCCAATGCTCAGCGTTATGGGCACAAGGTTGGTGTCCCTTGTTGCAGGGAATAGCACGCTTAGCAATGGATAGAAGGCGAGAAGTTCGAACTTACGCCATATCTTGCTTGCAACAAAGAGCTCTGTTGGTTCACGATTTACAAACTTTAAGCGGATCAGAGTGGGCAAGTTGTTTTAAACAGGTAAAATATGATTTAAGCGATAGAGTTCTTTACATTACAATTTTATTTAAATTTATTTAGGTGCTTTTTCCTTTACTTAACGAACTCTTACCGGAAAGCCCTTCTATTGCTCAAATCGATTCGATTCTTCTGGAAGAATCTCGCATTAGAACGGCAACAATTATGTCAAAAGTTTTTCTTCATCATTTAACTCCTTTGATTGAGCTTCCAACTTTCAACGATCTTTGGTTGGAAATTTTAGATTACATAGAAAAATTTATGAAAGTTGGATCAGATATGCTTTATGAGCAAATGTTAGAGATATTGAAGAATATGTTGCTTGTTATGCACTCTGTTCGTGTTTTTGATTACAACGACGGCGTTACACATGCTCCTCTGTGGGACTTAACATGGAAAAGAATTGGTGAATTTTTACCTAATCTCAAGGATGAACTGTTCAAAGAAGAAGGTGAGCTTAACAATAATATGTTTTAAAGACAGCTTAACGTACTGCGAAAGACTTCTTCCTATTACTGTTTTAGAATAAGAAAACATTTAATTTGTGATCAGTTGTCTGAAACTATGAAAAAATTTCGCAGTAGATCGAGCCCATTTGGCGATGAGTCAAATTCCTCAACAAGATTTTGGGAGCTCTCAGTACATCCAAACAGTTTCAACATCTGTGTCAGCAAATGCAGTGATTTCCAATTTGGTAAGGGATCCTAATTTACCGAGTATTCCACAAAACCCAGAAGGAGTTCTAGAAGCCAATGTTACAACGTCTAACAAAGGAAGTATCATCTTGCAGCCTCCTGTCGATATTCTTTCTGGTCAGACAGTTTTTCTAGGACAGGTAAGTCTTTTACTTATATATGTATAGTAAGGTATTGTAAGATTCAAAATTCTTGAAAATTTCCGCACGGAAAAATAAAGCTCAGTCAAACATGATAAAGCTAAAAGTATAGGGATGTAATTTTAATTCTCTGTTTTTGGAAAATTGTTAATTTCTCGATTTCCTTTAGCGTAATATAATAGTGGAAACCAAAAATGGAAGCTTTAGAAAACTTTTTCGAATTTGTCTCCTTACGTGTAGATAAGCTTGAAAAGGTCTTCTTTTCAAGGTGTACTTTTTCTGATTTTTTTTGTATGCAAAAAAATTACAGAATTTTTTTGTGTGTGCAAAAAGTTCAAAATGGCGACACTGGCTGGGTTTCTCGAATCGGCTCAATTTTTACTTCAAGTAAAATCGATCTGTTGGTATTGGTAGGAGAAAAAAAAATTAAAACGTTTTCCATAAGTTAACAATTTTGGCTTCTAAACAAACCTCAGTTTTCGAAAAAATCTTAAAACATTAAAAAATGGCAGCTAAAAAACGAATTTTATTCGCGGCAAAAAATATCCTTTTTTCAAGAATTGGTTCACTTTTGTAGGTTCAAAGAAGTGATATGACATGAGAAGTTGTTAAACTTTCAGCTCGATTGAACAAATACTCCCTGAGCAATCTTACTTCAAGTGGTAAAAAACGATAATTGCTTTTAAACTTTTAACAACAAAACAACTTATGAAATCAACGAGTTTTCTACTCACGCGCTAGTTTGCTATGCCGGGTCCATACATCTCGCGTTCTTCTTCCTCGTACACGACTAAACAATGAAAAGTATTCAGAGTCATATGCAAATCAGACATAGATCAATACAATATTATCTATATGCATAGCGGAGGACCCAGAAGTGGAAGATGTTGTAGGTAAGTTGGCCGCCAATGGTGCGCTCATGTCAGTTGATTTGGTACAAAAACATCTTCTGGAATTTGAGATCTTCTACTTTTGCCAACCAAATTCTTGTTCCTAACCTCTAGCTTGAACTGCCTCAATACGACAATCTTACTTAAAATGTGGACTGCGACTAAGATTGCGGGGAGTATCTTAAAGGTTTTGATGATCATCAGTAAGTGAGTGACGAAATCAGTAAACATTGCATATTTTAAGTGGTTGAAGGGGAAAGGTCGCAGATTTTTGAATTTCTGAATTTTTTCGTTTCTTGTATGCTAACAAGATATGCTTATGTTTGTGGGGATTGTTTAAAAGATGTAGATTATAGTTCAGTTATTAGTTCTACAGAATATCTGTGGAGTAGGATACAAAATGCTTATAATATTATTAGAAATAATACCAAAATGTTGTTAGGTGATGTTTATATCCTGGGGCAGATTTATGTATTGACCATGTAGGACACCAGCATATTTTGTAATATAATTCCATAGGTTTTGGTACTTTTTAGAGTTCCGTACCTTAAAACGAAAAAAGCAACCCTTATAGAATCACTTCGTTGTCCGTCTGCCTGTCTGTTTGTCAAAACAGACTCGCAAATAAATCAAAACCTATAGCGTACTTCAAGTTAACCTAGAATCATGAAATTTGGCAAAAAGCAAGGCTTCACAGCGCAAGCAAAGAAAAAAAAATCTAAAAATCGTTAATTTGTAGTTCTATCACATGAAAAAATATTACGGAACCCTCGGTGCGCGAGTCAAACTCGCACTTGTTCGGTTTTTTAATAATAAATCTGATCTTATGTAAAAATTATTGGCAAATCCGTGATACATCACCCACCATTGCCATTCGGACCACATTTTATGGCCTCTCTTTGTTACTTTTATGACTTGGCATGGATACAGCAATTAACCTCTATCGAGAAAACTACTGCAGGTTTTTTTTTATTGACAGGGGGCATTGAGAGAATTTGTAGTAAATAATAAAATTATGTGTCCTTGTGGAAAATTTAACAATGAGGGTTGGTTGAAGTGGCGACCCAGGCTCCTCGCACACGGTGCAATCAGCACTAAGGTGTGCCGTTTTGTTACCATATCTTGAGACCAGGTAGTCAGTGTATGATTGTGCGCTACATATTAAGAGATCGGTGGTCTAGCGTTGGCTATACCCAGCCGTTAAGGCTTAGGAAATAGATTATCTTTGCAACTCTTAGCGTTGAGACCTCCATAAGGTCATTAAAAAAGAAGCTGCTTTGTGCAAGATGCCTGGCTGAAGCGAGACCGGACATCTGCAGAAATGCTGAACAAGGGATTCTTTTCGCTCTCGTCCTGCAGCTGGGGAGAGTGTGTTGAAAGGAATAAGCAGTCTAGTCGCATGAGTTCCCACCGGTTAGTGTCCCGTTATTGTCCAGACCGCCCTAGCAATATTTCTTAAGAACTGTGAATGAGCTCACGGCTTCTCTGGTTGAAAGAGGGTCACATCGCCCCAGATATGGCACCGTCAGCGCATCGGCCCGCTCTTTCCATCTATGCCTCTGGCACCCAGAGCGGGGTGACTTTAAGATGTTCACAGAGAAGGGACATCCTGACAACAATTTACCAGGTTGGAAGATATGATAGCCGATTCGAGAGCATTGAGGGCGGCCTGACTGTCGGAGAAGATGCCGACCTGTCTACCGGGGGTTAGTGTTTATTTGGCGATCTGGCAAGTCGGAGTACTTCAGCCTGGAAGACTGTCGCATGGCGGTAAGACTCTGATATGCAGGGTGTCTCCGAGAAAATACCCCCAACGATACCGCAATTCGTCTTAGAGCCGTTGGTGAATATCTTTGTGTCGAAGGCCTCCGCCACTCCGCCATTCTTCCATTATACTCTGGTGTGAATCTTTACTGTTGCCATAATATTTTGCCCTCCAGCATCCTGTTTTTATAAACTAAGGAATAATATGGATTGAAATACACAGGGCTATTCAAAAATGTTATTTTGAATTTTTCCACCAGTGTCACCGAGTCCTGCAAAATCTTTGACAGGAGTCCTAGGGTGGGGGGGGGGGGGAGATATGTAGAACGATTTCTTACCAAACAGCATTATCCTACTAAATCCAAGTACCAAGTTAAGCAATATCAATCGTAAAATTTTGTCAATAAGATTCTATTTTGATAATACACGAAAAGATTTAAAAAATAAATTAGTGAATCTATCAAAAAGTGCGACTTCCGTACAAACCAACAGACAACCGAGTATATCTTTGTTTGTGATTTTTGAATTCAATATGTTATAATTAACCATTCGCAAGTCGTCGTTGAAGTTACTGCCGCAAAATTTGCTGTGACCTGCTGGTACTCCCATCAGCGAAATCTGCCGACCGCAAAGGATTAAGCCAAAACTAGTCTAAAATTCATTTTGTGTTAAATCTAAACCGAGCATTAGCGGGCATTGCAATGATAGAGCACACCTAGCAACACGCGTACAGTGGGTGTGTAATAGTCATTTTTTTCAGAATTTTACTTTAATATTTTTCTTCACCAAAAACTTTCGTGACACATTCGATTTGTGTCAGTCACATGTTGCGTTTGATAGTTTTTATTAATTTGTTTAGTATTTTAGTTAAAAAATAATTAAATACGCCATTAATTCAATATTTTTACAATATTGCAGGCCAATTCAGCACCTCAACAAAATGTCCCAATATTGATCCCTCAAGCTCAATTGCTGCAAAAACAGTATTCTATGGTGACTACCAGTGATATGCAGAAACCAATTTCGCCCTTAAAATCATCGCCTCCAACCATGACTGGCGTACAAATTAATCAACAGCAACCGCAAGTATATTACTCTAACAAAACTGACTCCAGTTTGCCAGATTTAGTTAGTGATGCTTCAAAATTAACTGAAAGTGGTAAAACATACGATAGTACTCCCGATTCGACACCAAAACGAGAAGGAGTCTTTAGTGGCCATGTATATCAAATAAGAAGTGATATAGAGTTTTCAAACGTTATCGAATTACCTGAAACACCACCGCCACAGAATGGAGAAAATCAGACTGAAATTGTTACTGCCCAAGATTATCATCAATCAATTTCAAATCAGGCAAGTTTGTCATATCAACAGCACCAAGTTATTCAGCAAGAGCAGTCACAATGCGGAGATCAGAATAGTCATTTAGTTCAGCAAGATTACCTTCAAAATGAACAACATCAATCACAAGAAGTACAACTCAATCCTTCATCAAGTGATAACTGTGTAGAAAGTACAAACGTATCAAATATCAAAGTGCCAATAAGTCATCAAATAGCAGGTAATCAGTATCCGAGTTTAAACAAGATGCCACCTCCATCAATCGTACAGAGTTTTGCTCCAGTTTACGTACAAGCACAGGTTCCTCAGCCTGGTGCTGATATTTATTCTGATTATGTAAAGGACCCCTACAATTTAACTCTACAACAACTTCCGTCAATCAGCCAAGATGAAAGTGATAGTGTACAAAAAACCTTGAAGGAAGGTTACAACATGGAAGAGCCGAAGACTCAAGTTTTGGGTGTTTCAAACATGTTTCAGTCAGCCAACTACTTCGGCGGCGTGGATCAGAGTGCGATACCACCAGGGTCTGAAGTGCTTTTTGGTCATCCATAAGTGCAGTGAATTTGTGTAAAGAACAAAAAATAACTGTTTGTTTGTTTTTGGTTTGTATTTCAATAATTTTTACATTCCAAATTGGGACACGATTGGTAGATTTGCTTTCATTGTGATGCTCGTGTATTTTGATTGGTGAAAAGCAACTTTCCGTTTGCGAGCTTTTTATTACAAAAAGTTGTTCTAATTTTATTTTTTATAATAGTTTTTGTTATGCATATGTAATTATTGTTTTTAATATGGTTAGTCAATTGATTATTAAATAAACGATATGCACCTGAATTTTAAGGAATTGTTTAAAATTATCTGCAGGTGATAGTTATTTGATTCAAGAAATTTTTGTGTTTTCCATTATTTTTGTTTTAATCTTTTATTTTATACTAGCGACCCGGCCCGGCTTCGCACGGGTGCAATTTACTAATGAAGAAAATGAGAAGTGCACTTAGCAAAAAATATTAAGTATGTTTATTTTATAATATGACTCTATCTCCAGTGGTTTAGGCCGTGCGTTGTCTATCAGCCAGTCAGTCAGTTCATCGAGAATCCATCCAATCTAATCTTTCCTTGAATTTTTGTGCATTGAAACAAAGCAATTTCAGTACGATGATTGTTGGTGTTTGTAATGAATGTGTTCATCGCAACGCTTCCTGATAACCGATATTTTTTGTCTTTCCGTCCGGAGAGAAAACGAATAGCGCTGATGGTTTACCGACTCTTGACCACACCACGTACAACTGCCCATGGAAAAACAAGTCAATTGAGGTTTATTCCACACACTTGCAACGATTGGCCTTGCGATTTATTAAACGTAATTGCTAATGCAAGGCGATCAGGAAACTGGGCACGCTTAAATTGAAACAGCAAGTCGGTTAGAATCAGTGGTATTCTTGTAATCAGAACATCCTCGCTTTTAAACTTTCCCATGATTATCGTTACTAGTTGACGAAATAACAACATCAGCGAGTGTGTGATCCCAATGAATGTCGTCCTCGAGCAAATGTAAAGACTGACAGGCTTCTCGATATGTTGCGCACAACTCACCTTTGACAGTTCGTAGAAATTCAAATGAGGTCTAAGGACATTAACCAAAAGCAAACGTAGGTAAAAACATTCGTCGTTGCTTGGATGAACAGTGTAAATGCGCCCCAATGCATCGGTTGAATATACATTCACGTATCCATTAACGGGCTTTCCGTGTTTCCGACATTGAAATTTTTTTGATGATGCGTTCCATGTGAAATATCTCGGGATCTCCGAGTAAAGCAGTGTTCCTGCAAATGGATCACTTGTGCATGTCGCGAAGAAGCTTGTTAGCGTTGTCGCTGGTGGTCGTTCAGCTCGCTGCGGTGCGTTTGCTGCCGTGAAATAAATTCATTGTCCATTCTCCAGGTGCACAGCTAAATGGACCACAGTGCGATGACGTTCGTGTATGGAGAATGAAAAGTCGTCGCATTGCTGCTGACATATCTTCTCATTTGATGTTGCGAAACTTTATCGTTGGCATCAGGAGATGCAATACCAAATACAGTCATGTCGCTTCCTTTCGTCATGTACTTGCAAACGTATTTGAAGGCGAATACGAAACAATCCATCTGTTGTCGACTAAAATGTTCTTATTTTTGACTTCAACGTTATCCGCTGCAGAGCGACGACAATACAGGAGGTAACCGTCGTTGCCTGTGATTGTGTCAGCGTTCGGAGCATTTTTTTCGATCATGTACGGTGATTCCCGGTTGTGATCACCACACGGTTCATGAATCATATTCGTCGTCACTACTTCATACAACTCTGGATCTGTTTCGGGATCAGTAATTTCTGCGCAAATGATGACGTCTCATTTCATCCGGGCTTTTTTTCTCAATCATGACAGAATATGCGCATGAGGCAGTCCTCTTTTCTGCCACTCCACAGAGTACATCCAACATCGCACGTCTCCGAAGACATGATACTTCAAAATGAAGTCCATGAGCGCTTTGAGTTTCTGCTTGAATACTCGATAGTGAACGTTCATTCCGAATTGTCACGTTTGGACGTCTGTTTTGTCCACGTACCAAATTATTTTGTGCGTAAGCTCCAACTGAGCAATAAAGCTCTGAGGTTGCTTGAGAGCATCGGAAGAAAAGAAGTGTATTACGTGGACGACCTGGTCGTACTGGTATCAGGAAAGTTCTTAAGCATCATAAGGGAAATAACGGAGAGAGTTCGGGGCATTATGGGCTGTGGTTTAGTAGCTAATGCCAAGGAGACAGGGAGAAGACGAATTGAACCCTATGAACCACCCAAACTTGGGAGCAACACCTTAACGGTAAAGACTTAAGTTAAATATTTGGGAATCATTCTTGATTCTTAGGTAAACTGGAGCAATAATATTGGGGAGCGCGTAAAAAAGCTTTCCTAGCGTCTTATGCCTGCAAGAAAACCCTAGGCAAGAAATGTGGCATTAGTCCACATATAGTCCACAGGATGTATACATCGATAGTGAGACTAATCCTGACTTGTGAAATCCTGGTTTGATGGGGCCCACTTGAAAGGAACTGTAACCTTAAAAAGCTCACCAAAGTTCAAAGAGCTGCCTGCTTGGGCATCTCAGGAGCGACACGTACAACGCCAACTGCCGCGTTGGAGACAATGCTTTATCTTCCATCACTGTAAAAGTATAGTTGCTCGTAATGTATTAGACTGAAGGAATCCAACAGTTGGAAAACTTAAGACGACGGACACAGCCGCATATAATGGCCTACTCGGAAGAATATCTGCAGGAAAGCAATGACTATATCGTTCCTACAATTAGCTTCGAGAAGGCTTTCTTTACTAGAATACCTAGCAGGGAAGAGTGGGAAGGTTGCCAGTCGCTGCCAATGCCAGGTATACCGATCTTCACGAATGGTCAAAAGTGCGGAACAGGGTGGAAGCGGTAGTTTTCTCCGATCGCCTCAGCATACGACATTCGTATCAACTGCTGGACCACTGCAGCGAATTTCAAGCAGAGGTCCTGGCCATTGAAAGGGCGACAAGAATACTGCTGTCTCACAAGGACTTACACAGGCACAGTGAAATTTGCTTGTATAGCGATAGTCATTGTCATTAAGGCGTTCAAAGTGAGAGAGATGCCATTAGGGCGGTAAAAAGACACCTAAAGCTGGTCAGATCGCCGAGCGTAGGTGGATCGGTCTGACACCCTGCGAGATATTAAGGAGGATGTGGCCAGAGTGGAATGAAAAGACAGCGCGGTGTTCTTAATGAAGGGAAGCCGACAGAATATCCATAATATCACTGCGGTTATAACGGGTCACTGCCTTTTTGATAGTCATGCCGTCCACATGCCAACGACTTCTGTCAGAGTTTCCTGGACGAGGAAGCAGTTGAAAACTTTCAGCATTTGCTTTGAGAAAGCCCTGGGCTATTCAAGAGAAGGTTTCAGGCGTTCGGCAACCACTTCCTTAGCGGACTAGAGGAGTTTGTCTGCGTGGAGCTGAAGGACCTAGGAATGTCCTAAGCAGAGAAAGGCTAGGAGGATTGTGAAGCTTGGTAAAACAAATATTAGATTCCTAGTAGGCCTACTTGTCGGCCACTGCCAACTAAGAAAGCTCCTTATGAGAATCTGCAAGGAAACTGACCTTAGTTGTTGGTTGTGTATGGCTGAGAAATCCAGACCGTCCATAAATAATTATCAATGGAAAATGGCTTCGAAAATACTTACTTGTTCAGCATCGTGTAAACTGTTAATATAATAAGACGTTGTAACAAAATACTCAAAGAATTAACAGCAGGAGTAGACAAGATACAGGAAATCAAAATAAATTGTTATCGCCTGGAAAATTATACTCACATAAAACTCGAAAATCATCAAAACAACAGTCGTTATCAGGATAGCGAGAGTAAACAAAAAGTACAAGTTACAGTCTTGGAACAGAAATTATCTTTAATTCCTTCAAAGTTTTCCTTCATCTAATCCGAAGAGGAAGAGAAAAACCATAAACTTAAAAGTGAAGCTCCCATTAATGCAAATTACTCTGAAGTTTTCGAATGTCTGTTTAAATTCATCTAAAGAAGAGCAAAGAAGTCTTTCCGACTCCGACAAAACAACAAACTACAAACTTTCGGAGAATTGACGCTCGCATAACTTAATCTCCCTTTCAAGGGGCAATTTGGAAAATCTGGTACCCAGGGATCTGTACCTCTTTGAGTAGTTTTAATTATTTCGGTGAACCCTGAATGTTCTGGGTGTTTTGTACCGCCTTCAGCTTGTCTTGTGTGCAAGGGTTAGGCTTAGCCCCATCTTAAGACGTCGGGCTGAGATCATTTATTTATGCGCACTCTAAAGAGTTTCTGAGCTTATACCACGATACAAGGACATGAATGAACGTTCCCAGTCTCTGGTGACATTTTCAAACACTGAAGTCTTACAATTTTTAAGGAGCAGCATCGGAGTAGAAAATGTTCAGAACTTAGATAAAGCGGACTATGTGCAAGTATTTACCAATTCTGCTATAGTCAGAAGGATTCGAAATATTCCTGCAAGCTTTGCATGTGAAAATTTTGTCATCGTTGTGAAACCGCCCTTTAGTGGATTATTCTTTAGCTTATTCTGGAAAATTTGTGGAAAACTCTAGGCGCAACGTTAATTAATGTGCTAATTAAGTAGTTGCGTTGTTATTTAAACTAGTTAAGTTGCTGAAGTGAGTTTTGATTGGGTACAGGATAAGCAGCAGTTAGGTTAATTGGAGCATCAACTTTTGCTGTTTATGAAATAACCTAAATAAAGACTGGAGCGACATTTGTTAAATTTTATCGTAATCTGGGGTGGATCTTTTAGGATTTGTCAACGAAGTTCAATTGAGTCTTTAATTAAAACTGAAGTTATAAAAGTTTGAATTTCTGAAGAGTTCATTGCATATAATAAAAATAACCTATCTACAAGGTCCGAGCAAAGGTTGCTTAGAAAATGTTCCACGCAAAAACGTATCATAGAAAAACTCCGGGCCAAAAGGACTTAACTACTTAAGTTCGTTAGTTTTAAGTAGTTAAGTCGTTCTTGTTCGGAGTTTTTCTCTGATTCGTTTTTGTCCGAAATTTGACGCGATTAGTTTTTGTGCGAAACATTTTCTAAGCCACTTTTGCTCACCTTGTAGATATGCCATTTTTACTTTCAGCCTGTCATATATTCTTCCCCTAACGTAAATAGGCAACCTAATCAATAATTTTGAATTCACGTGAACACGTGGTTGATTGAAGTGGCGACCCAGGCTCCTCGTTCAGGGTCCAATTAGCACTATGGTGTGCCGTTTTGTTACCACATCTCGTGACCAGCTAGACCCAGCCGGTAATGCGATTATTACATACTGCTGTAAGCCGGGAAACAGTCGCTTCAGTTGAACATCTACTAGCAAATTTTAAGAACATTTTAATGTTGTTCGGACTCAAACGGATACTTACCTTTAAATACAAAAGTGCATAGTCGTTTTTAACTACACAGTTCAATTTGTTTTATAACATATTGTAATGTAGCTGGGGCTCTTCGGGCTCCAGGATTAGTTAAGACACTTATTTTCAATTGAAATGTTCAAAGTTTTTATTCACTTCACTAGATAGTTCGTTTCACAATTTTCTTTGCCCTTTTTCTCCACAATATACCGTTTCACTTTATTAATTAAACTTATTACTTTACTGGTTAAAATACAACTGACTATTCGCAGTATGGAGACGGAGTTGGATCAATTCGTTGAGCGGCACGACCACCATGCCATGGGTCCCGGGTTCGAGACCAGATGACCCCGTGAGCTTTTGTTAAGAAATTAAAATAATCCACTCCGTCTCTGGGCTGTTGTCTAGCTCGCAGTAATGCAAAAACAAGACTCAAGTTTCCTTACTACCTTTACTCTGATTCCTTTCCGGCCAAAACTATGCTAACGCATCAAAGGGTTGTCCCCTAAGATTTGGACACGTCGTATAAAAAAAAAGAAAAGTATCGCATATCAACACTTGTTATTGCGCCATTAGCTCCGCCGTTAGATCGCAAAGACTATCAAAGAAATAATCACCCAAGAAGGACTTCCGCCTGCGTGTCAGTGCAGGGCACCGGCAGAGGAAGTGGAAAATAGTTTCCTCTCTCCCCCCCCCCCCCCCCCCTTCCTGTGATAACCCCAGTAATTATACCAAGGTCGGATCTCCGCCTCGAAATCAGACACTTGCAGCGCCTAAGACCAAGCTTAGGCCAGATTTGTCTGGACGTATGGCACGTAGTGCCGTTTGCCCATCTGTGGTTCGCTAGGTCGATTGCCCTCGTGCCAAGCAACAGCTTGCAGGCGGGCAGAAGCCTACCAAGAGTAGTCATATCCGGCTGGATTTCCAGAGCGGTACCACGTCTAGCAAGCTCGTCTGCCACATAGTTTCCTGGAATATCCCTGTGCCCCGGGACCCAGCACAGGTGAATTTGATACCGCTCAGCCAATTCATTTAAGTGTGAGCGATAGCTATTAACAGCCGTAGACGTCGATAGGACAGAATAAAGAGATAACAAAGCAGCCTGGCTATCTGGATACAGATGTCCTTCACAGGATTAGAAGCAGTTTATTCACCACCAGATTCCAAAGAAGAGGAGACAGGACTCCACCTTGCGGTGTGCCCGTACTCACAGTCCTGGTAGCATGAGCCTCTCCCAGCCTTGAGCTGATAGTCCTGCTAATGGCTTCGGACATTTGGGCTACATGATTTTGTTTGTTGAATAGGAGACATATATCGTCGCATAGTTCAGGTGCGTAAGGTGGTTAAAGAGTTTCCATCTAATCCTTCTCGATGGGTGGTCGTCTAGGTCACTGCACAATACGTCATTCATGAGAATTAGAAAAAGTGACAGTATGCATCTTTGTCTCATTCCATTCAGCACTTGGAAGGACTCCGACAGTTTTCCCTTGGGTGCGTCCTGACAGTCCCCACAAGGGGTTAAAGGAGCCAGAGAGAGAGAGTACAGCATTTTCCAAACTTTTGCTTTTATATTGGCCGATAACAAATTGGCAGAAATTATCAATTTCAAGATTTAGGCTACTATAGATTTTAGAATATGTTCTTCGAAAAAGTTCACATGTTCACTATTTATATAATCAATAAAATCTATAAACACATCATTTCTCCTCGACCCATCAATCACATATGCATCAAACGTACCTAGCCTAGATAATAAAAAAATACTACTGGCAACTATTCAGTAAAAGAATTAAACCAACTTTATACAGCCTCTTAGTAATAAGTACGTATAACATTTTCCAGTTGGATCTGAAATCCAGCATCCTAGCATATAGTTGAGGGAATGAAAGCATGCGCCCCTCCTTGAATAGCGCCCAGGGCACATGCCCTACTTGCACCGCCCTAGGTACGCCACTGAAAGTAGGTGATCTTGTCATATTACAATAGGTAAAATCTCCATGTCGCTTCAACTAAAAAGAATTACAATTGACTTCGAAAAGAATGTCAGAGGATGCAGTGTCGGATTTACATTTTTGAGGCCTGGTGGAGGCCCCTTTAAAGAGAGGAAAATTCCTTTTTTTAGGTTTTTTACCTTGCACATCCTATTACAAACTTTAAACATTAAACAGGTAAGAGGCCGTTCAAGTATTACGTAACGCAGATTTTGAAGATTTCTGACCCCCCCCCCCCCCCCCCCCCCCTTGTAACGCGCCGTAACGTTTCGCGAGGCAGAGGTGTCCTATAAGCAAATGCTTGCGCTGACCCGAAGAATTGAGGTGAGGGAAGAAAACTGGATTAGTCCGGATCTCTCTCGCTGAGATCACAGGGGGTAGAGACGAAAAGGGACCCGGATAAAGTGGTCTGTTTCGGCTAATCCCTAGACGGGTGTTTTTAGTGAGTAAAAATCTCACACTACCAGAGACAATCGGGTCTCCTGGTGTCTTTGGAAGATTTTCACCCCTCACGCAAAAAAAAAACGTTTCGCGATACCCCTCCCCCCTTCAAACGTTATGTAACACTCACATTATTATTTTTACAAAAATGTCAATTATGTTGCGCAAAATACCGGAATAAGAAGCAATGTAAATTAAACGAACTTTCAGCCCACTTTGGCCCTAATGTGTGTGCGTGAAATTCGTAAGTTCATGGCTTGTAGTTTAGGTGCTTTTGCTTGACCGCAACGGTCGGACTCTTGGAGTCCAAACTATGGGCTCGTTGTACACGGCTTATTGTGGTCATTTGCCGTATATATATATACTTCTGTATACTCAGTGACGCGACTCTTTTCGTATGTAAAAAATATGTGTAGTGTAGATATACCATATAAACTGAGCCGTGAGTCATGAGTTAAGAGTTAGAACTTTTATTTTAACAAAAACTTAATGTTACGTAACGTGTTGCTTGACCCCCCCTCCCACTATAGTATACCGTAACGTTTCACAAGACCCCCTCCCCCTAACTGCGCTACATAGTACTTGAGCGGCGCCTAATCTGTAATCTAATAATCCGGGGAAAATTAATTTTAACTTATAACTGCGTGGAAAATTATATCTTTAACCTCAAGTCCTTATAATAATTTAATAAATCAGGGTAAAATGAATTCTATAACCTTAAACCTTAGGCAGGCAACCTGATTAATTGCAGTGAAAAATTAGATCTATAATCGAGAAAAATTTGGTTCTTACAAATTATTTCTATAGCCCTACCAGTAAACAAATTGACAATAACTGAATAAATCGAAAAAAAAATTATTTCTGTAAAACAATGAACTATAAAATGTATAAATTTCAAATATGCCACTTTCTGGTCCAATTACTAAATAAAGAAAAGTAGTAATTGCACCACAAGAGAAAATAAAGAAAGACTTAGACTACATCGCCTTCAGCTCGGGTAACAAAAAAAATCTTTGTAAAAAAGTTAAATTAATTTATATTTTTTGTTAGAGTACTTAAATAAATAAATTTCTTTTATTCACTGTGGTGGAGGTCCTCATTGGTGGGGGCCCTAATTAGTGGAGGCCTATAGACTGTAGCCTACACCAGCCTATTGGTAAATCTGGCACTGAAAGAATGACTATAGCCTGAAAGAAGAAGGATTGTGTCGGATATAAATAAAAACATAAGAGCTTTCTACTATACATTGGATAAAACTATTTTCGGAACTCTTCAAAAATATTAAACATAGAGATAATCTAAAAACAAGTTTTATGATCCTAAACTTAAATCAAAATTAGGCAAACAATAAAATTGTTAAACACAAAATTTATTTCGTTTACATATTTATTAAATTTAACAGTTTTTGTCCTCAGCCTTAACAAATCAATTTCGTTACATGAATAACAGTATTTATAACAATAATTATACCAATAATCATTATGTTTCATTTGCATGTTATTTTCAAGCCCTGATTTAAAGTTTATGGCAAGATTTAATTAAAACGAAATGTGGGTTAATACACGACCCCTTAATTTTATTATAAGGACGTGCTTAAACTTTAAGAGGTGTTATCTTGTGTAGACGAACGTCTTGGCCCAGATATTTTAAGTTAAATTTTGATAAAACTCGACTTAATCCCGAATACAACTCAACAAGCTTTTTAGCTTCATTTACGCTTTAAGAACTTTTGGATATTTTCTAGGGGGTTTTTAGATAACACACACAAAACAAATAAAATAGACTATCAGAGAGCTTAAGAAATGGAAAACTTGAAATCCTTCGAAGTGCATTTCAAGTTATTTATTTTTCCTTGAGTTAGATGTTTCTTGACGCTAACAAATTAGTTCCGAACTTTCTTAAAACTTTCGGCCGCAATTGAAAGTTTTTCTTTTCAATATAAACTGAAGCGAAAAGGTCACACAGAACCTATTTTCGAAGGAAGTGATAAAATGTCACGCGAGGAAGACATAAGGTGAATTAGTGAGCTAGAGAACGTCTGAATCCGAACTAAAGGACTATTTCAAAAGTCTTTCAGTATTGGAAAATTAAAGATTTCGAAGCAAAACTTGTGTTCGTTTTTAACTAAAATCGATGAAATAGAAAAAAAACGTAGAAGTTTATAAAGTGCATTTAGGATTTCAGTTTTTGAAGTCCTGTAATCAATTCAACAATTGCTGTGATTCTATTGAATCTAACTAAGGATAGCAAGAAGTTCTGGGCGATATCCAGAGAAATCCAGGGAGGCAAGTTCTCGAAAGACGATTTAGGACTTATTTTGAGAATCTTTTAAAACCACTTATGATCGGAAATATTATATTATATGCTGCACCTTACGTGGAAGATACGATTATAGGTACAGCAATATCACTAAACGAACTTCTCACTGTACTGAAGCAAAAGACAACAAGGCGCCTGGCCCTGATCGAGTACCTTACGAGTTTTTTAAAAACGCGCCGGTTGCATACTTGCAAAAGCTTACTATGGCATTTAATCAGATATATAGGGACGATGTATCGCCCGAAAGCTTTGCAAACTCCCCCATTTTTCAAAAAAGGCGATCCAAACCTCCCAGAAAATTATAGAGGTCTTTCATTTATGGATGCTGCAGCCAAGTTATTAACTGGTATCCTAAACAACAGACTCATATTGTGGGAGGAAACTAACCAGATCTTACACGAGTGCCAAGCCGGATTTAGACAGGGTTACTCAACTAACTTGCATAATATTGTTAGAATAAAACTAGACGAAAGAAAAGGGCAAGTCTACGCATTCTTCACAGATTTTAAAGCTGCATTTGACACCATCGATAGAGCGGCCTTATTTTATAAACTATACAATATTGGTCTATCGAATGTGTTTTTAAAATTTTTACAGGGAATGTATAAGAATACAAGTGCACAAGTTTGGGATGGGGAACAGCTGTCCGAAAAATTTTACACGCACACAGGGCTAAGACAGGGCTGTTTACTAAGTCCCTTGTTGTTTGCACTGTTCATAAACGATATTACAGAGCACATAGAGGGCGGATTGAAAATAGATGGAGTAAACACCAATATATTATGATGCAGATGATCTGGTTTTGTTGGCAGAAAAGCCTGCAGAGCTGCAGAAAATGATAAATAACTTGGAAGAATATTGTTAGAAATGGAACTTGATAGTAAATCTGGATAAGTCCAAAATAATCATAGTTAGAAAAGGCGGTGGCAGAACAGCTAGTAATGAGGACTGGGTCTTCGAAGGAGCAAATATAGAAATAGTTAAAAAGTACAAATATCTGGGAATAAGCCCGACTTCGACTCTTTCCATGACAGGTCATTTAAAAGATAGGCTAAAGGCAGCCAAAGGAACACTTAATGGCACCTGGAGGGATTTCATGAGGAAACCTGAAATAAGCCATTCTTCAAAATTACGAGTGTATAAATCTGTTTCAGAATCCTTGCTATGCTATGGTGCTCAGGTGTGGGGATTTAAGGAGTACGGAACTGTTAAGATTCTGCAACGTTTCTTCCTGAAAAAGTTATTCTAGCTACCTGACAGAACTCCTAATTACGTTCTTGCCTTAGAAACTGGCCTCCCTGGATTATACATAACAACCATAAAATTTCACTTCGACTAATTACTTAGAGTATTATTGTCATACAGAGAAAATAGACTCCCTCGCGTACTAGCTCTAAAAAGAATTGAAAAGAAAATATACTCTTTGGCAGGCATCGAAGATGGAAGAGAGGGCAAGACAAACGGTCGGCATGGCTTGTACAATAAATTAAATTATATATATATATATATATATATATATATATATATATATATATATATATATATATATATATATATATATATATATAATAGGGGAGAAAGCCTATATCAGAGACAGCTATACTGCACAAATGATTAAGCTCATCTTAATGTACCGGAGTGGAATGGTGCCACTGAATGCAAGTCCTTGGCGAGCCGCAGGCGCACCCACCTGCTCATTATGTAACCTGGAAGAGGACGAGGACTTCATGCACTATTTTTTGCAATATGTCCTATTCTTAAAGAATTAAGATTACCATCTTAAA
This sequence comes from Leptarthrus brevirostris, assembly GCA_964036015.1. Taxonomy (NCBI): domain Eukaryota; kingdom Metazoa; phylum Arthropoda; class Insecta; order Diptera; family Asilidae; genus Leptarthrus; species Leptarthrus brevirostris. Next base: position 140,045,388 of record OZ038372.1, read on the forward strand.
TGGAGAAAACTTTGAAGCACTATTTCAATTTACTAAAGAAGCCTGGAAGTATAGATCGTTTCTGGTAGAAGAGTATAACAATTAGATTTTTTTGCTTTTTTCTCTTCTTTTCTTTCTGCCTCTCCATTGCGTTATGGAATTGTTAGAGATCTTTCTGAATGTAAAATATTATTACCGCTGCATTGTTTCTTGCCCTTTTATTTATTCATTTTTATATTACTTAAGTTTAGTTACATATACCAGTACATAACTGTCTTACTTAAATTTCTAAAAGTCTTGCACTAACTTCAAATAAATAGCATATTGTATTTTTTTCTCTCACTTATTTTAATTGCTGGTAAAAGCTATATAGTAGTTACACTCGACAGACGACCTCTGGTCATTGTTGACGTTTATTTAAAATATTTAATTATAGTTCAGTAACTGTAGAATTATGAATTTGTAAATAAACTTATTATTATTATTTTTGGATTGGGTGAGCACGGTGGATGAGGGGGGTTACTGCGATCCAGAGGTGGGATGTAATGATTCTTTTTTGGAATTAATTAATTATATTTATGAATTGAGCGTCCTTACTTACTAATTACATAAAGAATGAAGCATGAATTAATTCCTAATTACGGAAAGTAATTAAAGCATTAGACTTTTCAATTCTTTAAATATTTTAATCATTACATGGATTCTAAATACCTGTGGAATTATGATTTGATTTAAATGTAGTAATTTAATAATGAAAGGAATTATAAATTACAAAATTTCATTCCTTAAATACTTTATTTTATTTTAATTGACTAAAAATGAATGAAAATAAAAAAGGATAACAAAATTCCGAATTAAAACTTACGTAAAAATAAATGGATGGTTATGGTGATGATTACTGAAACCATACGCATTCATAATTTATATCTATATCCTGTAGAAAAATTTGAGATGCTAAAACTATCCTTCAATTTACAAGACTTTTATTAAGTTTAATACCATTATTTTTTCCTCCGCCCCAGTTGAGCGTTTATCCTCTTTTGCAGGAAGTGTTAATGTTCCGGGAAGATCTAAGCTGTCAAACAAAAATTTGGAGAAGGTTGTACTCATTTTCGTTAAATTTTAATTCCTTAATTTCGGCCAAATTGTATGAAATTTTTCGAACAATAAAGCATAAATGAAATAACGTATTTATGAAAAAAAAATTGGCAATTTATTCAAGTAAAATAAAATAAGGTATTTAAGGAATGAAATTTTGTAATTTATAATTCCTTTCATTATTAATTTTTTTAATTCCAATTTGAATTCCATGTAACGAGTATTAAATAATTAAGACTTCTTATTTCTTTATTACTTTTATAATTAGGAATTAAGGGGTTTAATTACAAAATGCTATAGTTAGTTAGAAATTAACTGTAGCAATAATTTCTTGGAATTATCATCCAGCTAAACTTCATTACAAAAAAGAATCATTATATCCCACTTCGGCTGCCATCATTGTCTTTCGTTCCTGGTTTTGCTGCATCGTTTCTGGATGACATTGCATTTGCTGACTTGAAGCAGACTTGCGGTGTACCGAAAAACTCGGATCGATTCTTGGATTTAATTTTTTCTACCGATCCTACGGGCGTTCAAATGAGGCAATGTGATGCTCCCCTGCTGCCTAAGTCAAATCATCATCCTGCTCTTCATGCTGTTTTCTTCTTTGATCCTGTTGAAGCGGCCGTCGCGTCGATGGGCGATTATTGTTTTCGACATGCTCAATGGGTCCCAATCACTAGGTCAAAAGGCTGCTGTGCTTCGCAACCAAGTCTTAATGGGTCTGTAAGACATCTGAAGAATATAAAAACAAAGATTTGAGTAGATTCCGATACTCAAGCAGTCTGTCCTACTCTGATTTGTGTAACAAATGTATGTTAGACATCAATGCATCGTACAACGACCCTAAGCAGTTCTGCGGGTTTATGAACTCTAAACGTAATTCCTTCAATTTTACCTAATACTACGGTTCTACGAGTGGTAACGACCCTTTAACTAGTGCTAATCTTTTTAGTGATTTATTGAGGCTGCTTTCTTGGATAACCCTTGTGATATTAGTGCTTAGTGTTTTTACTTATATGACGAAGCTTCCGCCGACTTCCCTTCAATCCAAAGATCTTATTTTTGACGACATTTGAGTTGCTAAACATATTTCGAAATTAACTGACAGTCTATTGAGTGGCACTGATGGTATTCCTACTGCTATTATGAAACGATACAGTTTGTCTCTGTCCACTCCACCTTGTTTAAATTATCTATTCGTAGTGGCATTTTTCGTAAAGCTGTTATTATTCCGATGTATAAAAAGGGCAAAAAGAGTGATAACTCTTTGAGACTCTGGTATGTGAGATTCTCTTATTTCACTATCAACCATTCTTATCTTCTTTCCAACATAGGTTTATAAAGGGAAAATCAACTACAACCAATTTGTTCGAATTCTCGAACTACTGCATATCATCTATTGAAAATGCTAAACAGGTTGATTGTATCTTCACTGACTTCAGTAAGGCTTTTGACGAATTAATAAAAAAATTCTCCTTCATAAGTTGTTAATTCTTGGTTTTCCTTCGTGGTTTGTTTACTGCCTATACTCGTATTAGTCCGAGCGATCTCAACATGATTTTTTCATGCAATTCTTTCGGAACCAATCCACAATACATTGGGGTGCTACGTGGTAGTCACCTTGGTCCTTTCCTCTTCTGGTTTCTTTAATCCCTTGTGGGGCATAGGTCGTCTTTAGACGTGTAGTTTTTTCAGATAAGCGGGTTATAAGTCTACCTATCCTATACCAGAAGGAGAGCTGCTCCTTAAGGTGTCCTGGGAGTCACGGAGAGTGTATTTGTATAGCGCGTGGGTACTCCATAAGCCGAGGCTTGCGCGTGGGTTTTCCTCCTCCTTTCTCAACCGGGCTTGGGACCGGCTACGACTGAGTTGGTCATTTTCTCTTCATTAGTATTTTTGTTCAATTTTCAATGATCTTGACTGCCACCTTTTGAACTTTGACGCCTTCTACAACTGGTGTTTCGTCAACTGCTTCCCTTTAACCGTGATCAAATGCACTGTCATGTCCTTTTCATCACCTTTGAATCCCCTACTGTTTACCTTCTCCATGGATGCACACTCTTTAATTATCATATGAACTTTCACTTGTCAAACTTTGTTTCAATCTACATATATAATTGTAGGTTTCGAAAAGCGTAGCCGTTTTTCGAATATGGCAAAAATAAAATGGTGTTCGAAAAAAATTTCGTTTTGCGATGAGTTTTTTCTATTTAAAGGGCAAAAAAATACTTACTTTAAAAGCCACAAAAAATCTACGTGCAACTATACCCACTGCAGTTATAACAAATTTGGTTTTTTTAAATTCGTTTTGAGGAAAACTTATCGACAGATTTTTGAAAATTACACTTAACGTCTTGAATGTAAACTGAAATTACTACAAATGTATCGAAGGCCATTTACGAATTACGCAAGCACTTTTTTACGAACGTCTTCACCTACCTTGAGTAAACATTACTCTCACTAAGGTTAGCATGCAAAAAGATTCGACGTTATCCCCTCAAAAGAAATGTGCGTAGAGAGCGTTACCCAATTTCTTAATGCACACACCTATTTATATTATTATTTTCTGTTGTATACAGCATGATTCCCCCATTGCTACTATATGGAAAAATGTAGACCTAGGGTTGTGTTGGGGGGAGGGGTAACCTAACTTTGAAACGCGTGGACTGATTTTGGTGATTCTGAATGCATACTATTTGTATTCTGAAAAAAATTGTGGCTTGTGGTGAGAGTTGGAGGAGGGGCTGTGCCTAGCTTCATAAGGCATAGAACGATTTTGATGATTTTGATTTTGTTGGACTGAATACGTTTCCTGATTGATAAATGGTAACAATTTTGTACCTAGAGTGACTACGATAATTATCTCTTGCTGTATAGAGTACGGTGGCGCACTAGGGCCATACATATGGATATAGTAATCCACAAGCATTTCAGGGAGGTAATTTATGAACAAACAAAATAGGAGCGGACGTAAAACGGAGTCTTGAGGAACCCCATAGCCTAGACGCAGTCATTGTTGTCAGCAGAAAACAACTATTAGTCGCCGTCGGTAGGCTTGCAGCTTAGGACACTCAGGCCAACACAATATAACATACTACGCCGACGATATTTAATAGTACCGCATAAAGTTTCGTCAAAGCATAAACCGAATTTGATTTATGACTTCATGCATTACATAGTAAGGCTTTATAGTGTTTCTTTTACTGGAAGTGTACACACATTACAGTTTTACTCTAATCTGATAATTTTTAAAAAGTTCAACATAGCGAAACCAAAATGGTGGATTATCATGGTACGACCATCTCTAAGAAATTTATCTGAAGGTTTGGCAGGACGAAGTTTACGGGTCAAAAGCATAATCCTTGCTCCACCTCGAGACTGAATTTCATAGATTTTCTCTTCATGACTGTATATAGTAAATTTGATTCCTGGAAAGTAAATATAAAACTGAAATGATGAAAACTATCAAACACGACACGATGCATATTTTTTGTTAAAAATTTTGATGTTGAATGACAGCATGCAAATGCTATCGAAATACAAAAATCCTGTTGGTGTCCGAGAAGTCTTTCGTCAAATTTACTTTCCTTTGTCATAAAATAAAATGATTTCGGAAGGATTCGACATCTGGACTGTTTCATAAAATTTAAATTCACGTCAATACAAACTGTTGCTGACATATTTCGATGACATTTGCTATGTAGAATTTAATAAAAATTTCGCCATTTAATAAGAGGGGAGAACCGACTAAGTTTGGATGAAATGTTTGTCGTGGCGTTTTTCCCCCGCTTAACTTTTACGGAAATCATTTTTCCCACCGTAGATATCATAAAGTTCCGGTACGAAGGTTTTCCTGTTAAGGGCCCAAGAAAACCTCAGGTGTTTTAATGTCGTAGTAGTTACACGAACAGAATTCGTTTATAGAATTTTTTTTAATGGTTTTTTAGGAGATAATTTTGACGAAGATTAATGGTGCAGGGGATTTCGTACCGTTTTCGGTTCTGCCTTCCTCTGATAATAAAAATTCTTTCAATGAAAAGATATATTACAGAAATGACGGAGAGTTTTAATTCAGAATATTTAAAGTTCAGGCTTTAAAATGTATCTGCAAGTTTTTTTTACGTACAGTCTTTTTTCGGTCAATCTGATTTTCAAATTAGATTTTTTAAAGAGCAGTCACCACAAAATGTCACAGATTCGAAAATCGTTGGATGGCAAACCGACCTATTGAAGAATGAGAAATGTGACAAAGAAATGTACTGACGTTTCCAATTTCAGGACTGACTAAAACGCATTCAGATCAACTACTGGGCACGGATTGACTTCCGTTTGCATTGTTCTTAATTTCCAACACTTTTCGTAAAAATTAGAAGAAAAAAACTTATTCAATTCCCAGAGGCTTTCAACTTGCAAATAAGTAAACCCAACTCTAGAGTGAAGAAGAGGTTCAAGAGAAAATCCATTGTTGTCCTGAATTGGTTTCATTCATTTCCTGTGATGTCCTTCTACTCCACCACCGAATTTTATCCTGAAAAACAAAAACTAATTGAATGCCGGCTATGTTCAAATAAAGTCGAACAGGAAATTGGATCGACAGGATTAAGGAAGCTTACCTTTTTTTCAAGACAAGCAATTAATGGAACAGGAAACTGGTCCAATGAAGGATTTAAAGAGAAAACTAGTTGGACCCATTGGTAAAAGCAAAAACTAAAATTGATGGGGACTGCCAATAGATCCTCGTCTAGGAAAATAGTTGTCGTGTGTGCGAATATATAATGAATTTTTGATTTTGATTGTTGGTGACGAGTGTTATGGCGATTAATAAGTTAAAACCTGTTGAGAGTTTCCCTGTTTTTCCATTTTTTTTATAAAGGCCGTAAACATAAATATTTTGTTGTTTGAAAAAGATTGTTTTTTTCCGAAGTTTTTTGTCTGATAGTGATATTTTTATTAAACTTCTGTCACTTTTGAGACGAGAACGAATTGTGCAAAATGGCGGGCAAATCTAGAAATGTCATCACTAGTAATAGCTCTACTTACCCTGAAAAAACTGAGACTAATAAGGCTCAAATTCGTCTAATTAATACAAGGAGCTCTAAATTAAATTAGGATGTGCTGCTCATCTGGGAAAGAATTCATCACTCGAAAAATCAATGCTGGGTCTTGAAAATTGCCTGAACTCTTAATAAGCTAGATTCACTGGAGAACAAAATTGAAAACCATCTACAACAAATTGTGAATAATTTGAAAGATAAGTTTATTTTAATGACTTCCATAAATGAAAATCTTAAGCAACGCGTGCAAGATTTTTAACAGAATAACAACACACTCTTTGAAATTTTTTTTGTAACTCGGGAGGTGAAAATCTTCTAAAGACACCGGAAATTCCGTGCCCTCCGGATTCTTACTCACTAAAAACACCTCTTTCGGGATAAGCCGAAACAGGCCACATAGAATCGGGTCTCCTCTCAGTCTCTCTTAGTGTGGGCAACTAAGAATCCAGTTATCCCACTGTCGTCACTAACCTTGGTTTCCTGGGTCACTGCTAAAATCCTAGCCTATTTGCAGGAATGCATGTTGTCCCATCGTCTCCAGTGTTCCTTCTTGGTCCATGCGGTAATTCCAACCTTCACCACTTCTCCGCCCACGGCATTGAAGGATGCAAGGCCATAACGTTTTAGTCCAGAGTCAGGACCAGTAACCTCATCCGGATTAATCGCAGCTAAGGAAGGCAGGTCTGCATCTTCTACTACCGCGGAGATAGTCAACTCGTTAGAGTCTCCCATCTCTGCACCGCCGCACCTGAGTAAGTGCTAGTTATAATTTTGCCAATGGCATTTTCTTAAAGGACTGCTACAGCACTTTCAGCCGGCGCAAGCCAGCTTCCATAGCTGCCGCAGAACCTTCGAAAAGTAATTTTCCCAAAGCTGCTTCTGTTGTGTTGTGGGTGCCATGAGTATGGCCGACCTGTTAGGGTCTACCGCACCCTCCACCTTTACTTCTACAGAAGTGCCTGAGGAGACGCTATCCGCGACCCAATTACCCCTAGGTCCTGCAGATAGTGGGACACCACTGCAGACTCTTATGGTATGGCCTACTACAACCTTGGAGTTAGAGGGATTTTTCAAGAGGTTATCTCCTCCCGCATTAGTTACTTGAATACGTTCTAGGATGCATTGCCCGGTTGCTACCGCTTGGAGGTGTAACTAACACTTGTCCAGATGAGGATCCTAGCAGGCTTTAACTTTTCCGTCCATCCTCCAGCAACCGACTTTTTGACACTCTTTGACATACTTAATACCTTACAGAACCAGAAAAACAAACTCCAACGGCAAGTTTATGATATTGGGCGACGTGAAAGACTTTGTGATGTTATCAGGGACGATGACAATCTAACTTTACTCATGTCATTGCTGTGAGAATAGGTCACAAAATTTCACCTCTAACACATGCTTTTCGAACAAAAGATGTAAACAAGAACTCTATAAAGAAGCATGTAAACAATCTAATCATCGCCCAATTTCCTAGTCAACATGAAAATTCAAAATTCAGTCATGTCCAAGAAAAATAAAAAGGAAAGGAAATTATTTTGAATCGATTCTTTAACTTGAATATATTTTTAATTATTTATATGATAATTCCAAAGCTCAGGGGATGCCCTATGATGCTAAAGCCTTATCAGAAAAGGAATTTAGTCCAAGGGACCGCCATATTGACTAAATAGTGATGATTTTTCTCAGATTAACAGGTGAGTAGTAGATCTTGAACCCAGTAAAGTTTATATTATACAATTTGGATTAATATTAACACCGATCGGTCTTGGCATCCAATTCTTGTTACCATCCTTGAACTGAAATAGAACTAAAACACAAGCGGAGAATCATCTTTATTTTAAACCAGTCAGGGCAACACACGGTACAGGTAACTTCAAATTCATAAGCGCTTTATTTACATTACCATACACCGACGCATTTATTATGCATTTTATATACGTTTATGGCTTGCTGGGTAGTAAGTCTCTGGTTCTCTGGTTAGGATACATACCAATAGCTTGGTGAGAAGTGAGGGTAATCTCCATTCCGAAAGCGGGCATAGCGAGCCATGTGGCAGCAAATTTCTGCATATGCCGATGACCTGGCGATATTGGTATCTGGCAGATTTTTTGCAACTATTGGCGAGAGGCTCGAGTGTGCGGAAAAATGGGCCCCGAACAGTGTTTGAGCGTTAACGTAACGTGGAGGAAAAGGTCATATACTGTAGAAATATGGAGTAGCGCAGTCAGATTGAAGACTATGGGTTTCTGAAAGGAGAGATTAAACGGGCATTCTAGCATCCTTTGCAAGTTTGACTACATCGACAGCAGAATAGACATGGAATACCGGGTCCCTGGTATAACCTTCAAAAGGAGCCTTAATACTAGACTGCCTGCTAGAGAGGAATGGGACAGGAAGGACGTGGATCGGCTTAATACGGGTGCAGGTACAAGAGCAGGAGTATACTCCGGCAAATGGCATTAAAATCGGGGCTAGTGCAATTGTGCAAGAGCAGCCTAGACATGATTTCCAGATGGTTCATGCTGGGAGCCAGGACATAGGAATATCCTACCAGTGATGCCTACATTACCAGTGAGTGAGCGCTCTTTGTTATAGCCGCTAATATAACTAAAAAAGAAATAACTTGTATATAATATTCATTTTTTATAACTTCAATATAAAAAATGGAATTCCAGCTCCCATAATTTGATATTCAAGCAATTGAAATGTGGACTTTGTACAGTAAGAGGAGAACTAAAGTACTCTTTCATAGTAGCAGAGGCGACACCAGGAATCTGGCAGGGTTTATTACGGGACAGTGGACCATAGGCCAAAAGGCTGGGTTGCAAACTCCAACGCGCTGGAAAGAGGCATTGGTAATCCCTATCGCCAAATGTCCCTCCCCTTCGCGGCCTTGTGATTTTCGGCCAATCAGTTTGCTGAATTTTCTTTCCAAGGTCTTAGAGAAGCTAATATGTAGGCAAATGGTTCAATTTATTGACGCGAATAACCTCCTAACTACATGTCAATCTAGGTTTAGGGCTGGACACAGCTGCGAATCTGCACTCTTAAAATTAACAACAGACATTCGCAAGGCCCTTGTTCAGGATTGTGTTACAATTCTGACTTAGCTGGATTTTAACAACGATTCGGTCAACCATACTAATTTGCTCTGTAAATTAAAAAACGATTTTAACTCTTCACCATCCGCCCTTAAGCTAATAGGTAGCTTTTTATCAACCCGCAGTCAAACTGTTAAGGTGCAGGATTCCCTCTCTTAAAAGACGGGGTACCTCAAGGATCAGTATTTGCTTCACTCATATTCAGCCTATATATAAATGACTTAACTAACATTATATCTGATTCATCAATTTATCTCTATGCAGATGTACTTTAGTCCGTCAGTTGGACTAATCGACGACTGTGCGCAGCCATTAAATGATGATCTGCAGTGTATAGGTGGTCAAATCTAAAAAGCTATCTCTCAACTCATCCAAATAATTTTGTATTGCCATCTATAGACGAAATATTGACATATCCAACCTACCAAAATTCTGTTATAAATTATGTCGATTCAGTAAAGAATTTGTCTATCCTCCAACGTCTCAAGTTGACTAGGTCCCTAAGAATCCCGAATTTTACTTATGGCAGCTTTATCTTTAGTAAGCTAGATTTTGTGTGTCAACGGAGATTGACAGTAGCATTCAATGATGTGGTAAGATATGTATATAAGTTGCCCCGCAATTCCCATATATCTGAATTAGTCAATACACTCATTGGTACTTTGTTAGAGACGTATCTCAATAATCGCGGGCTGATCTTTTTGTATGAGTTAATATCCACTAAGAGGAAAAAATATCTATACGAAAAACTTCAGTTCTTGCATTCGAACAGGGATCTTCATTTCTGATTGCCTAGATTCTACTGCCAGTTTGGGAAGTGATCTTCCTTTGTCTAAGTTGTTCGTATATGGAATTCCCTACCTCGAAATAAACAACTGTAAGATGCGGCAGCGGCTTTAAAAAATTATTATATTCCCTTGGTCAATCGTAGATGAGTGGTTCACATTCTTATTCTTCTTGTTCTTATTGTTTTTCTTCTCTTTTTTTACTTTAATTTCTTTCTTAGCAAATAGTTTCTTTCACTCTATATTTGTCTCTTTTTGTTTTTCTTATTTTCTCTTTGTTATATCTTTTTATCTTTAATTTTTAGCACACTATTTTGATATCTAAAAAACCTAAATTAGTTAGTACGAAACAAGATTGTTAATCTTCTGGACAGTACTCCAATAAATGAATTATGATTATTTGACATTGTGAGAGTAAAAATGACCTCCCTACAAGGTCCAAGCTTAGAAAATGTTCAGCGCAAAACCGAACGCCGTGAGATTCCGGGTATAAACAAATCAGAGAAAAACTCCAGACAAAAACAACTTAACTACAAAACCTTAAGCAAAGTAAATGCAGTTAAGTATTTAAGTCGTTTTTGCTCGGATTTTTTTCTCTGATTATTTTTTGTTCGGAATCTCACGCGGTTCATTTTTGCGGGGAACTTTTTTCGCGGAACATTTCTTAAGCCACTTTGTTTGGACTGACTGTGCATTGATTATTTTTACTCTCAGCCTGTATTTTGTTAACTTACTTGTTTTTAGTTTTTGTTAAAATTTTAATCTTTTTTACGTATTTTGCTGGAACTTAAATACAGTAAGGTATTTATTTAGAATAAAATATTATAAATTAGTTTACGTGAAAGGTATTTAACATTAAGTTGAACCTGAATTCTTTGTTAAGTGGTCCATCACTGGGGAGAATTTCCTACCTACTAGATTATTTACTTCGAGAATACGAAAAAACAATTTTAACCGATTCGTTTTGAAGATTTAAGATCGAGTTGAATGAAGTCTAAATTTAAAAACAATTCCAGAACTAATTTCATAAAGAGGTTTTTGTTCGCATTCTTGAGATATTGAGTTCGATTACGATTCGCGATGTTTGCTGGGAATGGCCAAGTGGGAGTGTTCAAGTAAAAACATTAGCTCTTCTGCGAGTAAGATTGTTGACACATCTAATACTATTACGCCACACTTGCAATTAAAAAGAAAAGTGAAACTATTTGATGGAAAAAGATAAGTCGATTACGCTACATTTCAAAATTCCTGAAAAGTACTTGTGTAACATCAGACGCAACATGGCGTGAATAACTTAAATTCAAGTGGATTTGCCTCCGATTTGAGTAAGTACGTCTGACTATATTTATACGTGGCGCTTCTTTTGGGAGCCAAATCACATCTGACTACTCCAAAGTGGGCATAACTACTGCTCCAGTTGGAAAAGTGAATTTCTTCGTTGATTTATTTTTAATTGCAATTTCAAAACGATTACGACTTTGGCATCTTGAATGATGTAAACTCGCCTAAAGTGGAAACATCAAGGAGTTCGTTATCAGCACAAATTCCAACTTTAGAATTTGTGCAACTACAGAACTTATTAAAAATAAACTTAAATGTGAAATTCATGTTCGATTTGTCCACGTTGCTTTTTATTCAGAGCAATAAAATCTATCAGCGCTTCTGACACTATTCTGCACTTGGACAAATTGAGCCCACACCTATACGTACTTTTTATATAGTATATTACCTGCTTCCTGAATTGTCATTAAAAAACTTTCGCAATAAAACCGTAGAAAAAGCCATTAAACGATTACATTTTGCAACTTAAGAAACCCTTGAATATCCTACGATTCCTGATCTAAGGCTAATTAAAGGAACATACTAAAATCCACTGAGATCGAAATTAATTTTCAAAGTTCTAGAGTAGCTAATTTGGAAAGTAAGTTACTTTAAGACTCAATTGAAAGGCCGAAAAGAATTTCTACTTTGTGCAGTTTTACAGCCAAAGGACATGAGTAACGAGAACTTTTTATTAGAACTTCTGATTATTTCGGGATGTACTCTTTCTGGCTAGCTGTCATAAAATGTAGACACAAATGTTCAAGCCATAATCCTTTAATGGTTGTTATTCTGTTCATCTAGTACTTTTTATTGCTGCCTTTAGGAAAGTTTAATACCTGGAGAGTATTATGTGCCTTTAGTAGTTCCAGGCATAGTAAATTATGAGAATTATGATTAACCATTCACTTTTACACGATCCATAAGCTACAATGCTACATTTCGTACGATTTCCCAAAGGAAATATATGTCAAATAAAATTATAGGAGCTATAGGACTTATTCCAGCGAAACCCTTTTAAAAGCGAAAAGTATAAGGATAAAGTTTATGGTAAAAAGTTCCCTAAATTACATTGTGGCAGCAAAGCGGAAGATTCGTGTAATGAAGGCAATGCCTGTTTTTAAGGATTAGAAATGACATGAGCAATTCCGTATGGTAATGTCATATTTATTGACTATTTCTATTTACCTTAAATCTTTGGTTTGGTAAGTCGAAAAATGGCCAAAATAAGATAAGTGTACGGTGGTCATCTTCAATGTCTTATACGCACTGCTTAGAAGTTGGTTACTCATGACCCTAAAAATGGATTTACAGGAATTGTTTAAAAGTAAAAAAGTGCTGCCCTGAAAATTTGCGATTATCGACTTACCAACTTATATCCTGTGACCAGAGAAATATACTTAATTTGGCTTAATAAGCTTACTTATTTCTACTAGAATTGTAATGTTACAAAACGAATAAAGTAAATAAAGTAAAGTAAAGTAGATAAATGGTTTAGGTTAGGTTACCGTAGCGGCTGAAAAGCTCCGCATAAGCCATACCGGATCCATACCGCTACCACAGGCAGATCCCATACGTCCTAGGCATATGCCATACGCCGAAGAGCTACTCTGCTTATATTAAAGGTACCTATCTACGTTGCGAACTCTGTTGCTGAAGCTGAACCTTTTTTAAATCCTTCAATGAATTTTTTTTAAGATAATGCCAAAACTCAGGGGATGCCCTATGGTGCTAAAGCAAAAGTTTGACAGGAAAGGAATTAAGGGTCACGAAAATGGGTTAAGAGGTTGAATGAACGAAGTGTCGATGTAGTGTCGAAGTTTCGGGCTCAAAAGACGAGAGAAAAACAGATGATGGTAAACTGTCATACATTTGTGTTGTTCTGTTTAGAAAAGATTCCCGAAATTTGACGGTAAGTCCAAATTTTACCTGGAGGGTATACAAGTAGAGGCGACTTGAAGCTCTTATATTGCACGTTGTCATGTGCCTACAAGGAATCAGACTAGACATTTCGTTAGAACAATGGCCGTGGAAATATAGCGATAAAAGAGTGAGAGACGACCGACATTCCGTCGATGCTCCAGAGTGTCAAAGCTCTCAGGGATTGTGGAGTCGCCAAGAAGTTTAATAGCCTTTCTTTGAATTTATCTGTAACGCGGACAGTGTGGTATGTCTGTCTACATCTCTGTAGAAAACCCAAACATTTCATCGCATTTTTAGCGATTGCAAATATTTGATTAGTCCAGCTAAGATTGCTAGATATCTCAATACCCAAGATGTTTAAAAAGGGCGAATTGGGAATATTCACTCCATCGACTGAAATAGGTTGAGGCTGGGTTCGTAATTCCACCTCATGTTTTACAAGAGATTACGGGAACTAAAGAGAGAGAAACATGCGCTAATAGCCGCCTGACTATCTGTAAAAATGGCGATGTTCTATTTCGGTGAATGGGTACACAGAAGCAGCGAACACACCTTCATAATCGCACCTCCGCCTGAAAGACGCTCGATGTGTTCGGTAGACGATAAGACTTTGATATATTCAGTGTCTCAGAGAAAACTCCTCCACCAACACCTTGTTCCATCTTAGTTGCTGGCCGGTTCCGTCATTCTAAATTCCCTTTTAGTTGGAATCCTAACACTGAATCCTTTTTCAAAATTTATGACAGGCGTAATGTAGGCAGTTGAAGCATCGGCCAGCCCTCTAGGTGCTAAGTTTAGGATGTTGCTGTGAGGGCTTAGCAACCCAGCAACCAAATTCTTTCAGCCTTACTGCATTGCATGGCTCCTTTAATTTGATCTGGTGCTCTAGGGGAAGTACATGCAGAAGCACACTAAGAGCTTCGGTTGGGGTGGAGCGGAGGTAGTGCCGATGAAAGTGGTTCTATGCACTACTTCGTTTGGTTATAAGCCTTACTCATCGCAGGCCACCAAACTAGTGAACCGTAGGTGAGAATTGGACGCACCAACGCTGTGTATAACCACAGTCATCTTAGGTTGCAGTCCCCATGCTTTACCAAAGGTACGTCTGGCATAGAGGGCTTTACATGCCTTCTTTACCCGCTCCTCTATGTTAAGCTTCCAGTTCAGTTTGATATTCAGGATTAAACCCAATTACCTGGCACTGGAGGATAGTGAGAGTTGTTAGCCCTTTAATTTAGGTAAATCAAAGAATGGTACCTTGGTTTTTGTGGTGAAGAGCATAAGCTCAGTTTTCCCTGGATTCACAGCCAGTTTACAATTCTTAGACCAACTGCGCACCTTCCTCAGGGCACCCTTCATAATCTCGCTGATAATAGAGGGAAACAACCCTGATACCAGGACCACCACATCATCCGCGTAAGCGGTGGCCTTAACACCATCTTGCTCAAGGCTCAGCAGGACCTTGTTCATGACCATTAGTCATAGTAGGAGAGAGAGAGAAACCCACCTTGGGGGGTGTATAAGTGTAATCCCGCCTTTATTGCTCTTCACTGCTCCACAAATATTTTCCAATGCAGTAATCACAATTAACTTGAAACCTCAAACTCGAACTAACTCGTAGCAACAACTGCATAAGAATGAATTACGAAAGCAACCCGATAGGATTTTTCGATAATAAGATATCATTATATCACTGAATTTGCACCGACTTCAAAATGTCGAAGTAGGCTCAACTTTTTCTAAAAATTATTTTATTTTTCAGCTTTTAGTATCTTCAGATATGTTACTCGGAAAATGCAGCTTGTATAACAAAGCTATTTCATCAGTTATAGAGGTACTGCACTCTATAGAAAGGAAAAGAATCATCCACATCCGGCAACACATTACGAAGTTAATTCCAGCCAGCCTTTCACACCATCGCAGATATAAAATTCTTATTCTGATGTAAGTAAGGGGACTACTATCTCCTCTTCACGAAATTCCTCTAAATGCAACATTTTTTTATCATTTACCAATGAGAAAATGTATTCTGCACAACTCATTGAAAATCGTCAAAATCGGTATGACCATAACGAAGACAGGTGATGCCCCTCGAAACGAAACGAATGATCTAAATGAAACGAATGATCTAAATGAGTCCACGAGACACCATGTTAGGCTCCACTCCTCCACCACACCCACCTCACCCCATAAATTTTTATCCTAGTACCAGTGGAGAAACAAATTGAGTTCAAACAGGAAAATTCCGCAATTTTGTTTAGGTTTTTGCAGAAAAAATTAAATTTGTCTCTTCTTCCGTAAACGATACCCCGAAAACGAATATTCCGGTTTACGTGTTGTATTTTTTTTGTAATACTCGTATTATACCTTTAATGTGCGGACTTCATGTGGTTCTTATCATGATTAAAAAAAACATATACCATGTGAGAAAGGAACAATAAAACATTCTTAACAACTTAGTGGAGTGCAGTAAGGCATAAAAATGGTAAAATCTCGGAACCCAGGGCCAGTCAATGAATCTGTATAGCAAGTGTTTGACTGCATTATTAAAACCTCAAATAAAAAAGTTAAAAAAAAAATGGCCGATCTCGATTACAACAATTTTTAACAACAATTTACTGAAAAATGAGAGACGGAAGAGGGAAAAAATGTTTATAGTAAAGACTTGGAGCCACCTGGTGGGTACAAATGAAACCTCAGAGGTGCGCGGGTTATAGTAGTAGAGGCTGCAAACCTCTGCTTTGCTCTGGTTTTTAAATGACCGAAATCCGTCCATTATTGGGCGAGATATGAATTTTTACCTGTACCAAGGTACCTTTTCAGTGCCGAAATCCTGGCCAATACCCTAGGAAAAATTACGAAATTTTTTTTTGTTTTATTTTCCGGCAAGTTTGGTATCAAATGAAAGGTATTGCTGAGTAGAATTCAAATATCAAAACCATTTTGAATTTCCTTAGTTATAGTAGGATATATAACGGCTTCTTTCCGTTAAATCTTCTAAAATGTATGGAAAGTGTATTGTGCCGCCCTCTATCAATGCGATTAGAGCAAAGGTGGTAGCTCGCAAGGGCGGAATTATACAAAGGTCAAAGCTCGCAAGGGGCGGGAAAAATACAAAATTGGTAGCCCGTAAAGGCGGAATTATACAAAGCTCGTAGCTCGCAAGGGGCGGGAAAAATACAAAGGTGTTAGCTCGCAAGGGGCGGGAAAATACAAAGGTTTAGTCTAACTTCCTAACACGTGGACCGATTTTGATAATTCTTTTTTTGTTAAATAGAGTATGATCTCTCCTCCTACTTACATACCCTCCCATCCACCCGCACTTTTATTTTTAAATTTTTTTTTGTAGTATAATATACTACATTTGATTTAAGAAAAACTGTTTCACTGTTTGCACCTACTTTACTTTAGCCTATCACCCTAACCCGTGGACCGATTTGGGAAAGTCTTTTTTTGTTAAATAGGGGGTCATCCCTCCTCCCACTCCACCCACCCTCAACCCACACTTATTTTTTTTAGTCTATTTTTTTGATTTTTTTTTAGATTTTTCCTTACCTCACTTTTTTTCACCTACTTTACTTTAGCCTATCTCCCTAACCCGTGGACCGATTTCGCCAATTCTTTTTTTGTTAAATAGAGCATTATCCCCCATATTGCCTATCGCCACTATGACCTATCCCC
This sequence comes from Leptarthrus brevirostris, assembly GCA_964036015.1. Taxonomy (NCBI): domain Eukaryota; kingdom Metazoa; phylum Arthropoda; class Insecta; order Diptera; family Asilidae; genus Leptarthrus; species Leptarthrus brevirostris. The sequence goes on from OZ038372.1 coordinate 140,062,332, forward strand.
ACTCTGATCGCAGCCGTAGGCGCGGGCACCAGCTAGTCTAAAATACTTAAAATGCGACTTGTGATTTGGTATATATTTTATATATATTATTAGTAATATTAATAACGAACCTTTATATCATGATTAATGATTTATATGATTAAATTTTGCTATTGCATTCTAACTTTTAGCATCGATTTATTATAAAATATACGATTGAGTATTCACAATTCACAAAAGCGTGTAATATAAATAAAAAACCGATACTTACTATCTATGCCACTATTTTCAAAGTTTGTAAAACTCAGTAATGTTCAGTAATTAACTTTTATCACACTCACTGCACAATAATATATACATTAATTGTAAATAAACAATAATCAGAAATTATTTTTTTCCGGAGCGAATAACAACAGCTACGTATTAAGCCTAGCAAGTTGCCACGTGTACTATTCTGTTAGGGCCCGCGTTAACAACAGCCAACAGCTGCTGTTGTCCCATCTATTCCCCTCCCCACCCTTCATCATTATACCTACATTTTTTTTTAATATAACTTTAAACTTATATAAATCAAGGAAAACTCCAAATAATTAATAATTATTTATAATAATAATTAAAAAATTGAGATCGCGCAAAATATTTTTTTTAACATTTTTCTATATACTATTAAAAACACATTTCCAAAGTTTATATAAAGATTCATTGACTGGCCCTTGATTCCGAGGCATAAATCTTACGGCGCTCCACTAACTATAAGTAATAATAAATAAAAAACAAATTTATTTCGTGTAGAACATTATGAAGCAAAGAAAACGTGCACAAATAGTCTTCTTCTATTTTATAAAATAAAACTTTTTCTTTTTTGGAATTGAATTTAAAAAAAACTGTTCTGGTTGGTATTGCTGAAAATCCCTTTAAGGACACTACACCATGAAAAGGGTCAACAAATTAATTTTCTTCGAGTTATCCGATTTGAAAGTCAAAATCAAAATTTCAAGTCAAATGGGGTAAGGTCTGGAGACCTTGCAGGCTTATCCAGCGGTTAAGAAATTTTTCACTTAGTATTGCCTTCACAATGTTAGCAGTATGCGCTGGTGCTCCATCGCGTTGGTAAAATATGTCCGTTCGATTATGCACAGGGATGTTCTTTATTAGATGTGGAGGTGTGTTCTCTAAAAAGTCCGCATAAATTTGACTGTTGAGCACTTGCAGCAAAATGAATGGTCCTACCAAATGTTGCCGATGATACCAGCCTGAATCTCTGCTGGAATGAAAGCATCTTTGTCCTGTGTCGGTTAGTTTCCGACCAGGAATGGAGATTATGGAAGTTCGTGATACCATCACTGGTGAATTGAGTATCATCTGTCCACAGAATTCGGTCCAGAAGCGCCCTGTCGTCAACGTCACGTTCCAGAAGTCAAGTTCTAAATTCCAGTCTTCTCTCGGAATCTCATTCCAGCAGTCCTTGGACTGAGTGATGGTGATATGGACGTTATCCCTCTTGATGAATTACCCTCCAAACCTTACATGGGGACACTCCAAATCGTCTTGCGACTAGCCTCAGGGTTTTACTCCACGATGGTGATTATTTGCTGCTCGACGTCGGCAGAAGTTCCCTAAGTTTCGGGTCGTGTCTCCCTGGCGTGGGAAGTTACACTTCCTGTTTCTCTTAACCTTCGGAAAGTCCGTGTTATTACCCCTCTTTGTGGTGTTCGCCGATTAGGGAATCTCCTTTGATATTCCACTACAGCCGCTCTCTAGTTTCCGTCTACTACACTATAAATATTAATAATATTCGCGTATTCCTCAGAAGTAAATTCTGCCATTTTGTAATAATTTTTGCTTAAAAATACCCGCGCTTATTGATTTGTTTTTCAACTATGATAGGTATTCTTGCTGACTGGCTTTTTTTATAGCAAAATTTTCATCAGGTACAAGTAACAGAACGCCAGGATACAAGGATGTGAATTCTGGGTAACACTAGCTAATATCGGCAATGAAACAAAATTCATTAACATTTTTATAACTTTTTTGCAACAATAATTAAAATTAATTACCTGTTAACCCAAAACAAACATTTTCGACCTTTTATCTTAAAAATTTTGTTTATTTAAAGAATTTCTTACCTAAAGTGCAATAAAATAATTAAGTAGTCATTTATTTCTAAGGTTGCGGTTTTTCCAACCTTTTGTGTACCTTGCCATATTGCACCTTTTTGGAAAGGTAATAAGATGGGCAATCCAATAAAAATAAAAATGAGGTGTACTAAATACATGAATTTCGGAGAACATTTGGGAAAATTCTGAAATTTAAGTAATCGCAAACCATTTTTTTCAATTTTGGAAGAGACTGTACCTGCAATGGTAGGATTTAGATCAACACTGTTGACAATTTTGGAATGCTTATTCGGGTATTAGTTTTTAGCGTTTGTTTGATGTCGCTATATTGGATAGACAAAATATAAAAACAAAAGAGTAATGTACATACCATGAAAAACTAAAATTTATGAATCATCCTGTAACTCCTAAACATTTGAGATTTCCCCCCTCCTTGCTATAAAATTTTTGTTTGCCTAGGTGAGATCTAGCACCCCACTGCGTTTCACGTAACGTTTAGGAGGGGGGAGGGGTGGGTGTAACGAGAAAATTTACGGCGCGTTACAAGGAGGGAGGGGGGGGGGGTCAGAAACCTTCAAAAACTGCATTACGTATTTGAACGGCCCCAAACCGGGAACCCGAATCACCTAAAAGTATTTATCGCAGGTGTGGGCGCCAGTTATTTTCCATATTTCTATAGAGTGTACTATTTCTTAATACACCGGGAATCATGCACTTTTCCTGGCCATAAGCTGTAAGTAGTCTCTGCTTTGATGATAAAGCACAGTTACGATTTGTTGGATTTTCAATACAGGGTCCAATTTGTTGCAACAAATATTCAACTTTTCAGTATTAATACGAAATTTTTCATTGAATTCGTATCTTGTAGTTATACCATAATTAATTTTTTCATTCAATACACGACGTTGACGTATTCTCACAAGTTCATATTCATCAAACTCGTCATCGCTACTCGAAAACATTTTCAAACGTTTCAAAATAAAAACACTATTGCAAAAATGCCACAGAACAGCTAAAAATTGAACGACCTTAACTGAGTGAACACAGTTTCTTTATTAGATTACTTTTACCCACGTAATTCGATTAATAAAAAAACTGTTATTAGTTATTAGTGCAGTGCTAATAATTATCAGTAAAGAGATTCTGTGACACAGAATCTTCTTACATAATAATATCCCACTAATAATTATTTGCTCTGAAGTAATAAGGTACTACTGTGCGAAAATTTTTATGAAACACTATAGTACTAATAAACTTCAAAATATTGGTGAGTATGCTATTCTGCGGGCACGGGGAGTGTCCCCGCCAAGACTGGGTACTACCCACCTCTTCTCGAAGCGTCGTCATATTTTCGAACCCTCATAGCTATATCAGATAGCTCAAATTCTGAGAATAAGATGTAGTTACCAGACTAATGAAACACACTAATTTTCATTTATCCAGCTTTTATATACTTTAGATTTTATTAATATATGAAATACGTCGATTTCGACACTCATGATCATCAAACCCTCCGTCATCAAAACCGCTAGGGTGCTTCCTGAAGTCTTAGAAAGCTAAAATTTGGTATGCCGGCTAGGATTAGCACACAAACAACGGAAATATATAAAGAAATCTGGGTGTAGGTCTGTATATAAAATTTCTTATTGGTAAGTACTTCTAAAAGTTCTAGAAAGCTGCAATTTGAGAAAATCTGTAACTTTCATCCTCACACCCCTCGAAGAGGGAGGTCTGGAAAATTTCCAAACTTCCAAAAGCCCAAGAAAGCTGAAATTTGGTATGTAGACTAGGTTCTGCACGCAAACAACGAGAAAATTAAGAAATCTGTAACTTTCACCCACGAACCCTACATAAAGGGGGTGCAGGTCTGTATATTAAAATTTTTCTAGGTAGGTAGGTACTTTTAAAGTTCTAGAAAGCTGAAATTTGATATCAACGCCAGATGTTATTAGTACATAAACAACTAATAATTGAGTGTGCTATGAAGAAAGGAACTGCTGGCGTGCAAGAAATACTTTTTTCACTCGACTACGCCAGAAGGAAGGGCCGGCGAGAGGAGTGGGGGGTGGGGGGGGTGATTGTTCTTTAAACTCGTCCTAGTGCCAAATCTATTACTTCTATGAAAAGATTGTTTTTTCTACTTGAAGTTAACAAAACAATCTTTCGAAAGAAGAAAAATAATTATACTGTATTTAAGAAACTAAATGAATTAAAAAAAATACAAACATCGGACCATGATTTACTGCCTGCGTTTTGGATGAAAATTTGGTTTGCTCCTAAAATTTCAGGTTTAATCAGAGATTTCTTGTTATTTCGGTTAATAAAGTTTACATGTTTTTACTTTTGTGGAAATATAATGTAGTCTGCTTTTAGTTAATATAAATAAAGCACAACAGTCAGCTATAGTTGAATACAATCGGTTAATAGCTATAACATCCTGATTTATCACTTATTGCAAATAATAAGCCAACAAGGAAAGAAGGCAAAGATAGAGAGTGGGCTATGGAAAAAAGAATAGCTGACGCACAAGAAATACAGCCTGAAAAAACAAAAAGAATGAGAGCATCTTTCAAAAAGAAATGAAACCCCACCAAAAACATTTAATGTAAAGAAGGTTGCCAAGACTCACAAGCTCATACAGCTTTCACTGTTAAAAAGTTATCAAATCTCATGTGGAGCCAAGCCCCTATAAGACCTAACTCTACAACCCCTAACTCTAGAAACTCTACATCTTCTTCAAAAAGTATGGCTTGGCCGTTTCATGGATCTAATGCATGTCGCAATATTAAAGACCAGTGACTTAGTTTCTTACCATAGGTCCATAAGAGTGACTGTGCGACGGCCGCGAAACCGCCAAGCCATACTTTTTGACCAAGATGTAGGTTTTCTAGAGTAAGGCTTTGTAGAGTTTGGCCTTGTAGAGTTAAGAGGTTGGCTCCATATGAGATCTGAAAACTTTTTAACAGTGAAAGCGGTATGAGCTTGTGAGTCTTGGCAAATTTCTTTACATGAAATATTTTTGGTTGGATAATTATTAGACTAATAGTTTTATGAAATAGGGCTCTGAAGGTTTTTAGGTTTGTAGAAGGTTGGATGAAAAGTGTCCTAATCTCTTTCATAATAAAGCCAATAGACGTAAAAATGATGAAAATTTGTTTATTTTCCAACCCGATTTTTGTGAATACAGCTTATTTTTAATAAATTTGATGTTTTAATAGTGTTGAAACTGCTCAAAAAACGATACGTGATAATAGCTTATTTTCGATCTATTTTGAATTTAGGATTATATGGAATTGTTTAGTTATTTTTCCTGAAATGTCTTATTGTTTCAGTTTTTAATGTCGTCTATCAGTTATTCATCAAATCCCGATTTTTTTCTATTTACTTGCTGTAACTTTATACTTCACTACAATACCGAATAGTTAATAAAGATTCAAAGCAAACCTTAATTTAATATGGACTTTGAATCATCAAATGTTGCTCTGTAATCCGTAATCGCATTTGTAAGCAGTAGTTAAAGAAACAACTTTTGGTAGCCAGTGGCAACTGTACCTACATCAACACGAAATAAGTACGCCCAAAAGATTTCTGGCAGAAATTAGTTGTATTAATCACTTCTTGGTGTTTTAATATACCCACTTAGAAAGAGATTGCCTGTCCTCGGAGGCTATCAAAACATTTGCCTTCAAAGCAAAGTGGATAAGCAAACGAGATGGTATCCACTTTTCAACCTTTTTTATAATAAATATCCGCTGTCTGCGACGAAGAATCTCCTTTATTGAATCTCTGATAGGAAAATGCGAATAAAATGGCTCAAACAAGCTATGTACAGGTCCTTTCCGTAGATATTTTGTCCATGTCACCCCTAGCCATAACTCCCATCTTTGGTTCGGTCGTTTTCCCAAACTCAATGCTCATGACTCTGCAGTTGCCTATTTGTCTTCTTGAGGTTATGTGGTGGCCCTTTAAGGAACAATTTTTATTCCTTAATGGCGTAAATAGTTTGTCGAGAGTCTGTAGTATGCTATCGTTAAATAGATACGAGTTTGGGAATGGTGTGGGAGCATATATCTCTGGACTTTCAATATGTGTCAAGGGATGTGTCTTGATAGCCCTCACAGAATCGATGATCTTTAACAATATTCAACGTCATTACGAGGTTGTGGTATTCTGAGCAGGTTGGGCCAAATAGAAGCTCGTCTAGATAATTTACAACGGTTTATTTCTTTTGGCAGGGAAACGGTATTTATCTTGTAATGAGCTAAGATTTATGTCCTTCCGGATTCTGGAAATCAAGTTTTAGAACAGCGCTCAGAGTTAAGTCGTTACTGTCAAAGTTATCCATGATATGTACTTGATCTAAATTATTCATTTCTTGACAAAGGTTCAATAGGATGGAATAGGAGTGCTCTAAAACTTGGAAAATACGGCACTGAACTCCTTTAAAGCTTGAATGGCAGAATTAAACTTCCAGGCAAATCCCGCAGCTTTGAGCCACCATTCGAGAAATCATGATCTGCTTCGAGAACTTATCAAAAAGTCAAGAGTTGGGATTGTAAAACAAGCGGCATGGAAACAATGATACCTTAAGTCTATGCATCGCAACCTTATCCCTTTGTACCCGTCATAAGACACAAGGGTATCCGTATTCTGCTTCTCTGTGGCCTTATGAATATTTCACGGAAACACTATTAATGCACGAGCTGCAAAGTCATCTTTCCGTGAAATAATGCATTTTAATGTGTATATGCATTTTCTGGTTTATTTTTGGTTTCAAGTTGTTTCCACTTTTTAAACCAGGAAGGGCAAATGTCATTTCAGCGGGAAAGTGTAAATTCATCTGGTGGGCAGACATCGTTTACATATTTTGCTGTTTTTAAATTTAACATATTCAAATAACACCTTGTCACTGTGTTGACTTAATGAAGCCTGTGGCAAGAATAATCAAATGTTCACCACAAAAATGGTGTTACCGTGGAAAGGATGTACATGAAATGCAGATCAAAACTTTGTGAAATTATTAGCGAATTATTGCTTAATATTACAAAATGCCATACTTAATTTGATACGCTGAAAGCAAAAATGTATCTAAAAACAATGCGAGCAAAAGCGGAATACGCTTTCCTTTAGCGCAAAAATCGAATATCTCATCAATCTTAGAGTAAAAACGGAAAGATTATAGTTCAAAGTAAAAGGTGTATGGGAAAAAAAACTGCGAGCAAAAACGAGTTAAGTATTTAACGCGTTTTTGCCGACAGCAGAAACTTAAGTGGCTTTTGCCCGCAGCAAATTTATAAGTATTCTTGAAATAAATTTTAGACTTTCAACTAAGAAGTAATCTTCTATTAATTAAAATGAAGCAGCTAATACTTTTTTTGTAAGAATTTCTCTTCTAATTCAGAAGGCGGACTTCTCGGCAGGAGCGAAGAAATAGTTGAACTATTCACGAGAATATAAGAATATATTGAGGTGAATGAGGCTCTCTAACCAGCAGAAACCATAAATAGCTAAAACTGTAATGCATACAAACACACAACAATCAAGGGGATTCACAGAGAACAGAGATCGGTTTAGCGAATTCTTAGTAACAGTTAGGTCGAAAACAGGGACTTAAACATACGATTTATAGGCTCATGTATACCATACCTAAACCGAGAGTGAACGACAGTAGTAAAGGCAGTCTCCTAAAGCTATACGGGGTATGTCTATAAGAAACCTTACCTGCAAGGGCACAATAATCTATGTGCGAGCTCAAAAGCTTGTGAATAAAGACCAGGTCAGCAATTTTACGTCGTTCTTCCAAAGTGTGCATATTAAGCAACCGGAGGCGATTCACATAACTAGGAATCCTGAAGCCTGAAAAAATAAGTGAATTAAGGTGTGCCGATCAGAAAACTCCTTTGACCACCGCTTTACATAACTCAGAATTGAATTATTCCTAGAAATAATATAGTTTATATATATAATATGTGTAATCGAGTTTTTGGTCAAGCGTCAGACTAAGGCCAGCAACGGACTACACGCGGCGGATATTAGTTTCCGCAAAGGCATAATCAAAGCCGAGTTCATTTAGGTTACAAGAGAACGTTATATTTTTCCAAGTTAAGCTGCAGGCGATTAGATCCACACCAGTCCTTGAATGTATTTAAATGGTCTTGCACGCGGGAAGAGACATAACTTTTTCTAACCCAAGAGAAAATCTTCATATCATCCGCACCAAGACTTTGAAGTACCTAATCAGGGGACAATGTCATCAATGGCAAGAATAGTGGACCGAGACGGCTACCCTGCGGTACACATGATGAAGCTCTAATGACTCTTGATAAAGTTTTACGGAAAGATTTGTCCTATCTTTTAAGTAAGACCAGATCCCATCGAGCAATAAAGGCGGAAAAAGCAACTTTCTAAGTTTGAGCATACTCACAGAGTGAAGAATTTAACCAAATGCTGAGGGTTGTGTAGACGTAGTCGTAGGAGTCGTCTATCTACCTGGCAGAAAGCCATGCTGATTAAACGAGATTAGCTCCTTACAATGCCCAACAAGCTGGACATAACAGATCCGAAAAACTCCGGTATGCAGGGCGCGATTGTTATCAAGTTTTTATTTTATCTTTTGTAAACAGGAATTATAAAAGAGCTCTTCCGTAGAGTAGGAAATCTACCAGCCTGAAGAGACTTATTGAAGATGAGTACAAATGGAATAAGTAGGGCGTCAGAGCAGTACCTCACGAAAGCAGGAAGAACGCCATGAAGAGCAAAGAAAAAGTGCAGTTTAAGTTCCCTGATACTATTTATATTAACATCGTGAGATTTAATGGACATAGGAATGGAGGCAGCGTTACGATCCTGGATGTGACCAAACTCTTGCAGGAAAAGCACAAAATTGCAAGAAGAAAAGGCGATCTCAAAAAACAAAACAATGCAAAGTGGTCGGCTATGTGGGGCGTGGTCCAACTGGTGGGCCAGTTGTATCACATTGTAGACGGATAATTATCAATTTTCTTCTTCATAGTTACGAATTAGAAAAGGTTACGAGGATCATTATGCAAGTTATCGCGAACACTATCAAAGTATTCTATGCAGAACGATGAAGACAAAAAGAAAGATTTTATTTAAAAAAGCAGGTGAAAAAGACTAATAAAAACCTTAAGCTTCAAAATTTACAACGGTTACTATTTATGATAACTAAAGTGTGATACAATTGTTCGTGTATTTACAATTCACAAAATCAAAGTCAGAACAAATTTCCAAATTTATTAAGTTGGACTTCGCCTCATTTCACCCCACCCAAGGTCTACATTTTTCACATAGTAGCAATAAAGAATTATACTCAACGTAACAATAAAAGAATCATCCAAATCGGTGTACACGTTACAAAGCTGGGTTCCGCCCCTTAATCCATCCCAACCTTATCGCATAAATTTTTGTCATAGTAACAATTTTTACGTTAAAAAGAGAATTATTCAAATCGATCCACGCGTTACGAAGTCAAACTACCCTTCTCCAATACACACTAATTCAAAAAATTTTCCTCATTGTAGCAATGGGCATGATCCCCTATACACCAAAAGAGCAATCATCCAAATCGGCCTACGTGTAAAGAACTTGGGTCCCGCTCCTTTCCCACTCCAACGCGCCTCACATCAAAATTTTTTGGCGTGGTACCAAGTGGAGAGCATACGCTATACATCTGAAAAAGAATTTTGCAAAGCGGCCCATGACTTACAAAGTAAGACTACCACTCCGCTCACCACACTCTAGGTCAACATTTTTAGATTTGGAAAAGTGCCATACCGCGAGGAACCAACCAAATCCTAAGCAGCGTTGACAAGATGAAACCATGGAAGAAGAAGAACAACGTTCTCATACAGATGACGATGATTTATACCAGCAGAATGAGAGGTGTTTAGAAGTTCAGGACTCGGAAGCATTAAATTATTATGACGAGTGGCAAAGTCCATGAGATCCCGATATAAATTAGGATGGTCGATTGTATGGGGAAAAACTGAAGCCAAAAACCGAAATGACAGAGAAGAAGAGAGACAACGAATAAAAGGAGGCATATACGTGTTAGCAGTAGCTCAGTAGTATAGGGTTTACAACTTTTTTGAGAAAAATAACGTAACTTGTCTTTAAAAGAGGAAAATAAAAGTATTTTCTAAATTTAGATTTTTATTGCCTTAGCTTAGGTTAAGATGGCTGCCTATCCGGGAGGGAAGGCAAACTGTGGCACATTGTGATACCACAGTTGAGAATTTGCGCTCAACCCTATTCAACCTCTAAGAAGAGAATAAGGAGCTGACTAGGAGCTCCTGATGAAACGAACTAGAACACTGTCACCAGTAGAAACTAGTTTTCAGGGAACCCAAAAAAAAATGTTGTGGGCTAGAGCACGTAACGGAAAACATTTGGAGCTGCTGATAAATTCAACTAGGTCGCTGACATCAGAGTTGAGCGGCATAATACATATGACAGTGTAAAAGGTCGTATACACTCCCGTGAGAGATTTAATAGCAACCTGACTGTCTGAGAAGGAACATATATCTTTCGCAGGCAGCGTTATGTTCTTCAGACGGTCTAATGCTACTTTTATAGTCATAATTTCAGTCTGAAACACGCTGCAGTAGACTGGCAAGCTTAACGAAATGCTTAGACACAGGTGTTCCGAGTAAATACCTCCACCCACTGTCTCAGTCAGTATGTAGATGCGCTGGCTTTCCCAATAGAAGGGGACCATCCTCCTACTCCGACCTGGTGGGGAGAGAGGAGTCAAATTGGGAGTCATTTTGGGAGTGCCCGCAGTCGGTATGCGTCCAAGTCTGGACTGAATTGAGCCTAATGGCACACCATCGTGGAAGTCTTTTTCAGCCACCATCTCAGAAGTGAATTGCGAGTCACAATCCCCTTCGAGAGATAAGGGGTTAGGGATGGTGGAAAAAGCCGTTGCACCCTGGTTCTCCTTCTTAAACGGGGCGATTTCTTCTCTTTGTTCCTTTTGGAACTTTAGGCTAATTAGCCATAGCTGATAACACCATAGGATGACAACGGCCTGCCTTGGGATGCCCTTGACCTCGCTGACCTGGCTACCTTTTAGTCTTGGGTGGGTAGCTCAGGGTTACTTACTTGGATGAGCTGTGGGATTTTTATAGAATCAGAAATTTCCACTGGGATCCAGGTTCTAGACCTCGGTCTGTTCGGAATCTGGTCCTTAGGAACAGGCTCGATCTGCGAGCCTGGCCAGACTTCATCGAGAGGAGAGATCGCCTGGCTAAGAAGCTCCGCAGACATTTCGTTGGACCAGGCGATGAGCTTTATGTGGCGTTGGTACTAGCCAACATCACAGCAGCAGGGAGCCGGACCATGGTTCTTTGAAAGAACCACCATATATACCTCAAGAAACGCGATGTCTACTACCTTCCACTGGTTCAGTGTGATGGTACCATCGGCATTGCTACGGTCAATGACCACCCTGATGAACCTGCTTATCGCGACATCGCTAAAAGACTTGATCTTAGAGTGAAAGGGGCAAGCCATTTTTACTCTCTTGAATGACGACTGCTGTTCATTAGCTGAACGCAGCCTCTTTCTTTAGAGTTAGGGAAGTGTCTGTTGAGGTCGAAGTCTTCTTTAGGCAAGGATACTCTTGCTCACAGAGAGGACGTATCCTTCGCAGCACGATCCTCCTAGGAGATGGGTCCCAGTCTACGATGTATCCGGCAGTCCATCTTTCCCTATAGGCCGTAGTTGAGGTGTACTGAGAGGCGAGCTTGTAGAAATAGGTCTGAGTATGGTAACCGGAAACACACTACCACACGCATGTTTTGCAGTCGTGTGAGGAACCGATCGACTGCATCCGGGCTTGCAGACCTTGGATTCAGCATGCTTCTTCCTCAAAGAAAGGGGTGCACTGGGAGCGACCGTGCTAGCCCGAGGAATCTATTGTGGACAGGTATCAAGGAGGCTCAGTATAATACAGCCGGTTGCCCATAGCTACAAACCATCCAATAGGTATGGAAACATGTAACACCTTAGATTAGGGGGTAGGATTACGGGAGTAATTCACAACTATGTATATATTTCATTTAATTTTTATTTTATTAATTTTGTGATATTCTATTAACATATATGTTTTACTTTCTTTATTTTTACTATTGAAAGTCATTTTGAAAAAATTTTGAATATTTTTAAGTATTAAGTAAAGCCTGGATGTACATATGTACAATTGAAATAAACTCAAATAGTTCTAATTTTATTACCGCACTACGACTACAAAATACAACATCATTAATAGATTTTTTCTATAGAAACTATGTGTAAATACCATACTTTACTGCTTACCGAGCACTTGCTTGTATATTCTTAAAGGGTACAAATTCATACCTTACATTTAGAAATATGAATCTTATTGCAGCGCTCACAAAAGTGCTTTGAATACCAAAACCGAAGATGTTCGAGTAAAAAACCACAAAATGCTATTAAGTTACCGTAAACATAGATTAACCACATTAAAGTCAAATTCTCTAAATTTAAAGGTACAGGATTTGTGGAGGGGATATCTCTAAATCGATGCAATATGCCCAGTTTAACAGTGTTTTCAAAAAGTTGTATTTGCCACCTATGACGCAGTCCAGACGCTTGAAGTTCTAGAATAAAAAGGTTGAACATTTCCGCAAAAGGAGAATCCAACTGCATGGGAAAGGACACCAAATACTGACCAAAACAGACATTTGTAGCCCGGAATTTCTTGTGTTCCATGTAGTTTTGTTGTTGTGAATACAAGTTCCATTGCTCTTTGGTCATCGCATACCCATAGGATGTATTCAGGGCATTAAGGTGGGAAGCAACAATGTCTGCATCTGCCACTATGAAGATGTCCTCATAATTCTCTGGAAAATCATTTCTTTCCTTAATTTTATTTGTTTCGTACTCTACGATGAGGATCTTCAGACCTGAACGATAAATTTCATCGAGTGTTTCTAACTGACGTCCATAAAATGGTTTTGTAAGGAAACTGAATAACTTGGTAAGATACAAGTTCGACAGGACGAATCCAAGTAGAATCACTTGCCCGTAAATAAGTAACGATGTTTTGGTGCTGGGAAAGGATGTGATTGGCATTGTGATGTATAGAATTCCACAAAGGCAATTGCACAGGGCTTGTCCAAAATCCTTCTTGCCACGAGTGATCACAGAAGCCACAACCAGACACGCTGAAATGTAGAAAATGCTGCATATAATTGCAGCCCATGTGGACATTTTGAAGGGCTTGATGAGATACATGTAAGGTGGTACTTCGTTTCTTATCGGCACGGTTAAACAATAGCGAGTCAAGGAAAGTGGATAGCTGGCCCCAAGTCGATTTCTATCAAAATTTCCATATGGATGAATACTTATATCTACTTTCTTGTCCAAAATAAGTTTAAGCACAGTTTCTATGTTAACACTATGACTAGAATTAGGTAGTAAAATCTCTTTGAAGGTACCATTATGTTTCTTTATAAAATTGAGCAACGTCCGACTTCCGATCCCGTCGAAAATCTTCTGGCCTCTTTCATTCAAATACTTTAAGACTCTTGGTAAGTCCTGCTTCACGGGGGATTGGAATGTATAGCCTCTGAAGTTTCTCATTTTGTTTGGAAAAAATTCGTTCACCGTTTTCGATGTCAAGTTCAACAAACGGTTTTGTTCAAATGGATCATAACTGTAAATGAACAAGTTCTCTTTATTTTCAAGGACGAGGACATTCACATTCACCATTTTCTTTAACCAGCACCAACGAAATAACTTGTGAACTTCACTTAATACAAAATCTTCTTTTGGAAAAATAAAGACGATTTTCGAAGTATGCATTCCATTCAAGGTTTGGCTAACAATTTTCAAAATATTGCTAGAACCACTTTCAACAACTACAAGAGAAAGAGGACTGTTTCCTTTAAAATTCTTCAATGCCACACCAGGGTACTTCGACAAGGATATCACAGGGAGCTTAAGATCTTCTTGAATGTATTTCCACAACTCAATCCGTGGCTGCCAGTCATTGTGGTTGTCCATTTGGAATAGGATAATCGTACGGAATTTATACATTTCCTTCAGATCAGCTGTGTACTCCATTAAACGATAGTTTTCAGATGATTTTAATTTACTTGTCTCAACCGAGCGCAGTAGCAACAAACCAACCGCAAAAACCACGAAACGCATCTTTCACACGCACCAAAAATGTCAGACTTTTACGACCACCAGATTGGCAATAGTGCAAACTGAAAAATTCGAACCTTAAAAAGCTTCGGCAGACGTGAGAGCATATGCTAAATTTGCGGTAATTTGTTTATTTATTTAACGATATTAGCATGACGACTTTTACAGCAATTTCCGCCAATTATTGCCCCAAGGACACACGCTTTAACGATATATAAATATAGGCAGTGAGAATAATTGCGCAGGAACGTCATGATAAATTGATAGATATTTAAGGATTAATGGTAAAACGACCTGAGTCAGAAGTTACGCTTTATGTTGTCAAATTAATGTACATCAATGTGTCACTTTGCAATGCTACATTATATGCTACTGCAGTGATAGCAACATTCACAAATAATGATGCCGAGCTATTAATGTTTGCTTTCCAGTAATTTGAGTAATTTGAAAAGTCTATTGCAAGACCTACGTATGGAGAACGATGTTGTTGAATTAGGTACTGTTATTTACATTCTACAATAAAACTAATATCAAGTCAACAAGTTTATTGGTGTTAATTTTAATGAGACGATAATAATAATCAAATCCGTTATAGACTTAAGATAAAAAAAGCATTTATCTTTATTAATCAAGAAGAGCAGTGCCCTTCCTTAAGAGTAGCCAACATACAGTAGTATAGGTTAGGTTACAGGGGTACTGCTTAAAACACTTTCAACCTGCTTGACTTATACCACTCGAACAGACTATTGTGCCCCCTATATGCACTGGAATCTGGCCTTACATAAACTTCTGCTGTATAACCATCCTGCTTCCACAGTCCCTGAGAAGAAGTAACTACCCAGTAGCTTGGTTCTTCTTCCTACAGCTTCCTCCTACAGCCCCGGAAAAAATCGTTTGCCACTCGACCCAGCTTTTTGACATGATTACCAATGTCCAATGTCTTGTTAAAACCCCTACCACATTCCTGGTGTCGGCACTGCTACTATTAAGAAGTACTTTAGTTCTCTTCTTACTGTACTCAACCCACAGTTGTCTGGCAATGTTTAGCCTTTTTGTAAACATCACTGGTAATAAGTGAACGCGTGAGAGCTGTCCATTTCAGCATCATTTTTCCGCTCTCCCACTGCTTAGGATTTTCCTGTGTCCTGTGACCTCTGAGAATCATATCTAAGATGCTCTTGCACAATCGCACTAGCCTCGATTTTAAAAGGACGCCTGAGTGTCAGTATGTATGCGGATGTCCATATTGGACTCTATAGGTGTAGGTGCTAGCACTTAACAGACTCGCTTTGTGAATTACAACGATTTCCGCCTGATAAAATATTATATCTTGCAGTTTATAAGTATGATTCGCGCAAGCGAAATTTACCAGAGTATACTCCTGCTTCTCTACCTGCACCCGTATTAACATATGGAGACCTCTGATGCTTCCTCCACTTCTTTCTTGAAGGCTATACCAAAGACTCGGTAGTCCAAAACTATTCTGTTGCTCATACAGTCAAACTTCCGAAGGATGCTAGAATGTCCATTTATTCTATCCTTCCAGGAACCCATAACCTTTAGTCTGACTGTACTAGTCACTGTCATACTTCTGTAGGATATGGCCAGTGGCACTAGGTCGAGCATGACATCCAAACCCGCTATTGGTCTAGTGCACAAGTAGAGTCTAGTATTTAGGTATTTGCGTTCATAAAAAGGGATAGACCTCTTCGTCCCAGCATTGGGAGCCTGAAATCTGGTGTTTTTTTCCTTCTTGTGTCGTCTTTGAGGGGTTAACACACAATCCACTGTTCGAGGCCCATTTTTCCAGCTTTTCGACCGCAGCCTCTCGCTGATGGGTGTCACCAATCTGCCGGAGACCAATATTGCCAGGTCGTTCGCATATGCAGAAACTGTGAAATCCTCCTTCTCTAGTATATCCAGGACTTCGTCATAAGTACTAAACACAGGAACATTGAGAGCACCCCCCCCCCTTTATTTGGTGTTCCTCTGCTTCCTCACAATTGAGTCGTCCATATCTTTTCTGATAAGAAGCATAGAATCGACACAGCCGCATCTCTCTCTGGTGGGGTTAGACTTGTTTTGCATAGGGCGTCTATTACACCGACTCTCCACCTGGACCGGTTCTGCCCCAACGCCTTCAACTGTAGCCATGATTTGTTTATCTGGGTACCTACCCTCTCTACGGATCTTCTCCTTGTGTTGCGCGATCGTCCAATTAGGTGTCTTCCTTGGGTCCTTGTGGGTTCCAATCTAGAGCTGTTCAGCAATATTGTTTGGCTATTTGCTTAGCGTGTGGCCCATCGATTGCCACTTTCGACTGCGAATACTGGTGTCTATCCCGTCTTGGCCTGTAAGTCTGTGTAGGTCTTCGTTGATAATGACCTCCAGCCAATAGGTGTTAAGGATGAGCCGGACATACTGGTTGAATCTAAGGGAACTTTTGGTCGGTAGACTATTTCTTAGGACAGTTTTATATAAGTCGCAGTTAGTTCTTTGTCAAGAACGGATCTGCTTGTATAAAGCTAGTCCAAATTCAATGTAATCGTGGTCGGAAAAGGATGGTTTCTTGGATACCTTCCACTCAGTTATAAATTGGGTGGATTCTTCAGAGACTTATGTAATATCCAAAACTTCCCGCTTAATCGAGTTAGTAAAGGTGGGATCCATACCCACATTACATAATTGGAGGTTAGGCAGTAGTTAGATAGGGGGGGGGGGGCAAGAAGGATTTTACGGCACTGAAGCCTCAAGCCCTATAATTGGCTCTGTGAAGTCTTTCTGGAATTTCTCAAGACTCAAGGGTCAAATATAGGTTCATTTCCAAAGTTACACAGGTTGGTACTTAAAACGAATTTAAGAAGGAACTCACCTCATTTCTTGATGTCGGAACTGCCTCACACTATATGATGTGCGTTCGCGTCGCATCTTGAAATTAGTATATACCAGGTAAGCAGAGATCAGCATGTTAACCGCTACCGTGTCCTCGTCACAGTATTTCTGGAGTAGAAAAACACTCAATGCTTTTCTCACTGGGTGTACATACAACTTCAAATACTCTGGTGCTGATAGCTCGCGAGCCTGTCATCCTCCGACCCACGGTTTTTGGGCTAGTATAATATTTCCACATCCCCAGCCAGACGAAGAAGAAGAAGAGCAGGTGCTGCTTTGTGGTGATGAAGGTTAATCTAGAACAGCCGCATCGTTGAAATCTTCTGGTGCAGATGCTAAAAGCGATTCTCGTCCAGAGAGGCATAAAGAAGTCTGACCGAGAGCTCGCTCTCAGACATACCGTCGTTCACTAGAGCCTGCGCAGGTTGCTCCTTGTTGCCCGACGAGACCACCGGCACTACTGTTGCAGCAGTAGCGGTTTTCTTCCTGGCTTCTTCCATCTATTTAATAATCTATCAATAAACCTACAATATAGTACAATGCAAGAGCCTACGTAAAATAATCGATCCAAATGCTCATTTTTGTCAAGGGAAAGTTCATTAAATCCACATACTTCTATTAAAATCCCCTAATTGCTTGTATTATTAACTTTGATATGTCACTGATTGTAAATTTTCCAACACTCATCCCGAAACAAAGTTTGTTTCACTCTTGAATATTTTATTTTTCCTAAAGAGTTGAATAATTACAAACTTTACAAACTAAAACAAACGTTGAAATAATTTTAAATTTAATTTAATACTCCCTGCTGGTTCGTTGTGTGATTTAGTTTGCAGCAACAACAAAACTTGATTCAATTTCTCTTTCGTCTGTAGCGTGTGCACTATTTCTCCTATCCCGTGACACCATCAGTAAAATCTTCCTCAGCCTGTTTCGAATGGTTTCCAAATGCCTCCACTTGTTTATCTCCAGAAAATACTTGAAATGCTCTACAGCAAAACAGAAAGAACTTATTATAGTACCGATTCCCAGCACGTACCATAGAAGCGATAAATGAGTAAAGCTTACGGGCCGAGCGGGCTGCTCCGGTGCTGGAATAATATTCACTAGTCCGGCTTCGACGCCCTCCTTGAAAGTTTCTGATTCCCACTTGTTGTAAAGTCCAACCTGTTGCGACTTCATTATAAACAGACTCAATGGCTCCATAAATGGCGAGTCCATCTGCAAGGGATACGACAGGAGGTAGAAGCCGAAGCAGATATTAGATAGGCGAACAGAATGGCGACGTAAGTATTGTTCCTGCATAATGAGGTAGGACCATCTTTCCAATGATATTGGGTATGTGTAAGAGGTGTTCAATTTATCTCTGTACTGCCCCAAGGTATCTGAATCTACTGCGATCGTTAAATCATTGAACTTTTCGGAATTGCTCCAGGAGCTTAAAAGGACATCCAACTCATAATGTACAACCATAATTTTTAATTTAGCTTTGATTAGGTCTTCCAGAGTTTCAAGCTGCCGTCCGTATACAATCTTTGTGAAGAAGCTGGTGAGAGATGCCAGGTACAAGTTCGATAGCATAAAACCCTGTAGTAGTGCTAATCCGGATATTACAATAAATTGTCACCTTATTTTTGAATGTAGTCCTGGAATTGGCATGTATAAGATTGCTCGGATATTATTACAAAAGTTTGCGCCGAAATCCGACTTTTTGTGCCACATCAATGAAGCGTAGTATTGAATAAATGCTATGATGAATATAATAAGTACTATAACATACCAAACTGGAGGTTCAAAGGGGAGCATTAGATACTTGTAAGGTGGAATTTCGCTTATGGTAGGTACCATTAGACACCAGTTTGTAATGGTAAGAGGAGAGCTGGAGCTAGAATGTGTTCTGTTGAAGTGACCAAATGGATGGATGCTGACCTGCATCTTTTTCAGAAAAATGTAATGAAAGATTGTGTTCATATTCACGTGGTTGGAGGAATTTTGTATCACAATTTCCTCAAAAGATCCATTATATTTCTTAATAAACTCTAAAAGGACGCGACCTGCCAGACCAGCAATTTTCTCCTTTCCATTCTTTTTGACTTTAAAGACTCTTGGTGGGTCCAATTTAACTGGCGACCTTAAGGCGTATCCAAACAAATTGTTCATTTTGTCCGGAAAAATACTGTTTGCACCTAGTCCAGTGATATTATGTAAATTCAATCGAGGAAATGGGTTGTATATGAAAATCTCCAAGCCACCTTCTCTGCTCTCGTAGAACACTGCAGCGTTTAACATATTTTCCCGCGAACACCACTTGAATAGTCTGCTAATGTCTTTCAGTTGTACTCGGTCAAAGTCAAAGATAAATATTATTTTTGATAGCCGTATTCCTCGCAATATGTGATTTACCTCCTCAGCAATTGGATCAATTCGAGATTCCATCAGGACAATCGACAAAGTTCGGAATTTGTTAAGTTTGTTTCGTAATCGCCGAACAGGCGTGTGCGTCAATATAGCACTTGGTAAAACCGCTGACTTTTGGAGAACTGTAACAAAGTCTGCAAAAATATAATTTTTATCGTTATCACTTTTGAAAATTAAAAGATTCTCTAGTCCATGGATTTCGGTTAAATTTCGCACTATGTTAAGAACGTTATCAGGATCAACGGCAAACGTTGGAATAATTGCAGATACGAAAAGTAATGTCCCGAAGTAAGGAAACGCCATTTTTAGGAAATAACGATTTCTTCTTGGCTTTTATATATAAATCCGATGTGTAATTATTGTTTTCCTTCAAGGAATACTAATTAGAAAGCGGGAGCAGCTGTTACTTGTTAGGAAAACTAATTAAAGCGATTTGTCCTTAATTAGAGAATAAACAAACATTCAAAAATCTTTTATTATTTTTGAAGGAGACGCTGACTTGATACTGAAAAAATACAAATATGTTTGTTTACTTATGTTTTTCCTTAGCAATAAAAGGAATACATAAGGAGGTGTTTCAAACACACCCTAACTTGCCTAATTAGAATAAAACTAGACATATCCCTCCAATAAGGAAATTTTATTTTTTTTTAAAACTTGTTTAGTACTGAAGTATATGTCAAATATGTAGAAGTGTTGTTATATTTTTTTAATGACCAATGCTTATGGGAAACCCTATGATGATGTAGTACTGCAGGAAAAAAGGAAAGGCTGGCCCAGTGCGAATGAAACTCGCCTACCGAGGGTTTCGTACAATATTTAACAAAAAATTACAAGTTTACTTATTTCTTCGAAAACTATAAATGTTCTGGAACTGTAATATAAATGATTGCTAGTATTAGTCATAAAGATTACCATTTAATTGTTTGTGGGGATTTCAATACAGGTTTACTCAATTGAATGGTCCTGACACTTTAATGATATGATTCAGGGGTTTGGGTTGAATTTTGTGAATTCTGTTCCAACGCATTTTGGTTCTTCTTCGCTGCTTCAGCTTTTTATTGTTGATTGCATTGAGGAGATGAATTTCTTTAACCAATATCTTCTGGCGATCTTCTCCAGGCATGGCCTGATATTTCTACTATACGATCTTGGAGAAATAGGGGATGTAGAAGAATTTTTTTACTACCGAGATTTCATTAATATTGACTATGATAATATTTATGACGAAGTTTCTCATTTAGATTGGGTTTGCGCCTATAGCCTGATATCAGTTAACGATCAAGTGGATTATATTTAATCCTTAATAAGGAAACTCTTTGACTGATCTGTACAAATTCAAAGAAGGGTTACAATAAAACATCGATATTGATATTGATGTTAACATTGATGACTGAATATAACCGATAATAATCTAACTTAAAACATCGATGTTCTCTAATATCGATATTATATGGACTGAATACACAGCGTAAGAAAACAAGATACTTGAATGTTTTTTCTGCACTATAAGAACGATGTAACTAACTATCGCCTTGTTGCCAATCTATCTGGAGTTGGTAAGTTATTTTAGTCGATAGGGTAAGTTTGCATGTTGGAAAATAGGAGCGTCATGCAAAATGAAGCGCTCATAACAATTTTTTTGACTTTGGTAAAACTGACGAAAGAAGGGTTGTGCCTAATTTTCATTGCGGTGTTTAATTTAAACGCCCCAGACATGAGAACTGGTGGGGTTGTCATGTAAAGGGTGTCTGAATGAGAGTGCACTATTTAAATTTTGTGTAATTTTTTGTTCGTGCAAGTAGCAACTCTGAAATTTGACAGCTGTCAGCTATGATTGTTCCGATTACTAAAAATGGAGCGCTACAGAAAAGAAGAACACGTTATCATTGTGAAAATCCATTACGAAAATGGAGAAAGTTTCGCTGAGACCGCTCGCAAAGTTCGCTGAATTTCCGGTCGAGAAAGTGTACCTAATGTGTCAACAATTCGAAGAGTGGTCAAACAATTTAAAGAAACTGGGTCGATTATGGACAGTAAGTCTTCTTCGCGTCGACGTACCGGTCGATCTCTTGAAAACATTGCTGCTGTAAAAGAGAGTATCGCCGAAAATCCGAAAACATCAATTCGGCATCATTCTCAACAACTTCAGCTTACTCAAGAGCTCAAACTAGCAGACCATGCAAAGCGCCCGCAATTCGTTAAATGAGTAATGGAGCAAAGTGAAGTGAATTCCGATTTTTCGAAAAAGTCATCTTCACCGATGAAGCACATTTCCAGCTTCGTAAATAAACAAAATTGTCGAATTTGGGGCTCAGAAAATCCTTACCAGTTCCATGAGAAACAAATACATCCACAACGAGCAACTGTATGGTGCGGATTTTGGTCAGGCGGAGTGATTGGGCCTTACTTTTTTGAATTGCAGTGACTATGAACGGCATTCGTTACACGAATATGATAACGGAGTTCTTAACTGGACGGCATGAATCTGGACGACATGTGGTTCCAGCAGGACGGCTCCACTTACCACACCGCGCATGAAACCATCGTTTCATTGCAGGAACGATTTCCAGACCAAATCATCTCATGAAATTCTGATGTCAACTGGCCACCAAGATCATGCGATTTCTTTCTTTGTGAAATCTCGGTTCTATGCGAATAAACCAGGCACAATTCCTGAGCTCAAGGCCGAGATCTAACGTGTCAACGGTGAGAGACAGCCATATCTTAGTGAAAAAGTCATCGAAAATTTCATGAAAAGAGCAATGGCCCGTCATCAGAGCCGCAGTGGCCATTTGCCGGATATTTTATTCCATACCTTATTGGAACATGTCTACTTTACAATGCAATAAAAATATCACAACTCGCTCAAAAAATAATACGTGTTTTTATTTTTAAATAAAATAGTGCACTTCTATTGAGACATCCTTAATATTTTTGGAAAATTTTGGATTTCGCCGTAATTTCTTTATTATTATATTATTTTGTATTATTGACCTGGCGTTTTAACAACAGAAAATAGAAGCGGAAATGACTACCTTCAAAATGACATATCACAAAATTAATTGCCCATCCAAGAATTCTGAACTACACTAAAAATCTATTTCCGCAAAACAACTTGTTTTAATGTTTTGTTCTCGTAGCGTACCCAGTTTTAAAATGAAAAAAAAGTGGAACTTAAACGATTAATTAAGGGTAGGTACTAGTCAAGCAATTTCAAAAAATAAATTACTTAGCATATTTTAAAGCCATTGTCTCTTTACCACCCTCAAATTGCCGTGTAATTTCCGTGTGTACGGAAAGTACACGGAAGTACACGGAAACTACACGGAAGTACACGGAAAGTACAAATATAAATTTCACGGACTACACGTAAGGACACGATAAGTGGAAGTAGTCACTTCCATATTCATATTATTGGTAATAGTTTATCACAGCCTGTTCTAGATACAAACCTGGCGATTAATAGAGCAACTAAAAGCCTGATTAATACACCTCTTCCTCCCAGAAAGTCCAATAAAATTTGACGGAACGTGTTGTATAGCTCTTCCTACCCTCAAATTTTTAATTTATTGCGCTTATTTCGGCAAACGCCGTGGTAGGTGTATCTTTCTGTGCCTCTGAATGGGATGAATCCCCCAGCCAAAGACACATGGGTCACTCTTTAGTGCCCTGTCGATGGTTGACCCGCTGCCGGGGTATATCAGGCACAATATGGTTTTCAAGCCTTGATGAAGAGGTCGCTCCAATAGATACTCCGCCAGCGGTGCCTTCCGGCACTACCCCAGCTGCACGGGCTGCATGGTCGCATCGGTGACTAATGGTGTATCGTGTAGTGTAAGATGGAAGCATCTATGCAAATGGTTGCAAGCTCGAGGTTATATAGGTTGCTAGTTGCCATTGACCATGGCACCCTACCACGGGTGCATCACTTCTGGACATAAGGAATGTAGTTTTGAAATCCTTACCACATGCGTTTCCTTTACAATATCCGCATGTAACTTAATTCTAAGGTGGTAACAGAACCGAGCCCAAAACTTTGCATATTTCCAAATTTTATATTTACAAATAAAACACTTGAATTGTCCCAAAACTGAACTTTTTATTTATTAAATGCTAACAATTACAAGCAAATTGATCTCTTTTATACATTCTAAATGACCACCTACCTGCCCCATTTACCACTCACAGTAAGCAATTTCCAACGAAGGATTTTGACAATGCCCCTAATTCGTGGTAAACTAGGAGGGGCAGGTAATCATGTGATACATAAGTCATTTTGAAGGTAATCATTTCTTCTTCTATTTTCTTCTATTAAAACACCAGGTCAATACTACAAAATTCCGAGAAAATTAGGTTAAAATTCCAAATCTCGGGATATTTCAAAATTTTAATTTAATTGCAAATAATTCTGATTGGTGCAACCCATAGGAATAGTTTTGACGTTAATTTAAAGGGTAAGGCACCCTTTAAATATAAGGTCACTATTCTGCTACTATTTTTGCAAATAACAAAACAGTGAGCATAAATGCAAGGCCACGACTAAATATCAAAAACCCTTATATATTGGAAACAACGCAAAATCGGACCCATGTTGTAGTATCCTTTTTTGTTTATCTTAAGGTCCCTATCATCCTGCAA
The DNA here is from genome assembly GCA_964036015.1 of Leptarthrus brevirostris. Lineage (NCBI taxonomy): Eukaryota > Metazoa > Arthropoda > Insecta > Diptera > Asilidae > Leptarthrus > Leptarthrus brevirostris. Next base: position 140,086,574 of record OZ038372.1, read on the forward strand.
AGTTTGTCCTTCAATGACTGAAACACCGTGTATATACATATACATAAAGGTATATTTAATCTCTTACAATTATAAGGCAACAAATGTCTTCAATTAAAAAAAAACCACTTATTTGAATTAAGATCCGGTTCTTTTTTGCCGACATCGAATGTCGATGTTTTCTCATTAATATCGATTATATATACATCAACATCGATGTTTAGTCCCTCAATATTGATGTTTTTTAAATATCTATGAACATCAATCATCCCAAGTTCTCGATGCTGCTGAAAGAAATCGTGATTTTTAATTGGGGTACACGAAAAGTAGGGGTTAACAAAACATTGGAGCTTGGATGGTATTCCAAACAAAGCTCTAATCAAGACGAAGGCAGACTTGCTCGAAGACAGCTATCTACAACTTGTAAAAATAGCTGGTCGCAAAAATCGTAAGCAACTCCTGATCTTTGGTACCATTATAAAGAAAGTTTTTAAATAACGTTTTTTTTTCTAAAAAATACACCGTCGTCACACTTAAAAATTTACTTAAAACGTCAAATGTTTTTACTTTCAATTGTAATATTTATGGAAAATGGGCATTGTTCCATGTCATGTATTTCGAGACGATAGTTGATTAGCCGTATTAATTATTTTTCCAATTTATATTTGTCGTGAGAATTTCAATTATAAATCCTTCATAACTTCGGCTAAAAATATAAACTTCAATTTGTTAAATACGACAATAAGTATTTTTCCAAAGGATCAGGATGTTGATATGGAGGGCTTAACGTTGCAATATTGATCAACGAATGTACCTGCCCCATGCCATTATTGCAATGTCATCAGCATAATCCACGTTGTGTATGCCCTCTTCCTCGAGTTTAGGTAGTAATGAGTCGACTGTAATGTTCCGTAAATTGGGAGAAAACTCTCTTCCCCGTAGGGATCCTTTGCCCCCCCCCCCCCCTGCAATAACTATTCTCCTCTCTGGATATTTACTGGTTTCGTGATAAACATATAACCAATCCATCTCGTCATGGTAGGATTAGTTCCACGTTTGATAACAGCATCCTCCAACCTTCTGAAATCTATGTTTTCAAAGGCTCTTTCAATGTCAATTGTTGCTATGCCTTTGCCTTGCTATGCCTTTGCCGTTAAGCTCTCTCCACGAAACCGGGATGTACCCTATTGCTAAGATTGCTGTGTATATACCCCGGAGTATTGATGATCTTACCCACTATCCTTTCGTTTCAGAGCGATCCGTGGCATTCACCCCTGTTTATTCAGAGGCGAAACAGGGTAGTCCAATTTGTAGCTTCCTCATAAAATACATTGTAGAGCATTGCACCCAACTTCTAATAATCAAAAAAAAACTAAAACCTTCATAAAAATCTGATCTAAAACACGACTATCCGTTTTATTTTTTATTTGTGAAATATACAAATTTAGATTTTAATTTATAAAACAAAAGTTCACAACAAAAACAAAGAACGCTAAGTAAGTTTCCGTATCCATAGATTTCCCAAAGAAGCCTGAAATGAAAAACAGTCAGAGCTTTCGACGAAGCTTCAGGGTCCGATAAGATGCGTAACATCTTAGCTCTTACAGCTTCGTTGAACGCCGAGGCTTGCCATTTGTAATAGAATCCATGTTCGTTAGCTTCAATTATAAAGCTGCTTAGAGGCTGAATAAACGGTGAGTCATATTTCATCGGAAAAGCTAAATGATAGTTTCCGAAGCAAAGGTTTGAAACTCGTAGTAGCGGAGTTTTTAGATAGCGTTGCTGTTGTAGAAGGAATTCCCACCGATCAGAGGTCATCGGATACACAAAGGATGTATTCAAGTTGTTTCTATGCAAGGCCAGAGTGTCTGGATCTACAATTGTAAATATTTTATCATATTCCGATGGAAAGTTGTCTTTTCCGATAATCGATGTTGACTCCAACCTAACTGACATTACTTTTAGCTCAGCATAGTAGATATCCTTTACTGTATTCAGTTGCGGTCCGTAAAGAGTTGTTGTCAGAAAACTTGTTAAAGATGATAGATATAGGTTCGACAAAATAAATCCCAAAATCAGAAGTTGCCCGTAAAACAGAACATTATGTAGGGAACAAGAGGGGATCTTGTTCGGCATTGTGATGTAGAGCGTTCCACAAAGAATGTTCCCAAGAATTTGTCCGAATTCGGCATGTTTCTGACACATGACAAGTGAAATATACTTCACTAGTGAGATGTAGGCAATACCAGCAACGATGACGTACCAAACCGTATCATCAAAGGGCAGCGTGAAGTACATGAAAGCAGGAACTTCTTGGGTGACAGGCACCACAAAGCACCAGTCGGCAGGAAGAAAGGGGTAACTGGCTCCATACAGCTTTCTATCGAAATTTCCATACGGGTGAATAGAAATGTCTATTACTTCTCTCCTGATCATACTTAAGAGTTTGACCATATCCACGTGGCTCGTAGCGTAGGGCATCTCAATTTCTCGAAATGTCGCATTGAACTTGTTCACAAAGTGGAGAAAGATTTGTGTCCCGATACCTGCATATACCTGTTTTCCCTTATTAGTTTTGTACGTAAAGACTCGTGGAGCATCTTGTCTTACAGGCGACCGAAATCGATATCCTCTCAGGTTGTTAAGTTTATTCGGAAATAGATTTCGAGCGGAAACTGCAGTCAAATTTTCTACAGTAATTTCCGGGAACGGTTGATAGCTGAAAATTTGTGATTCACTGTCATCGTCGATGAAAAACAATAGCACATTTATCATTCCCCGCGGCCAACACCACTCGAACAATTTCTGGATGTTTCTCATATTTGGTGTTTTCTCCATTACGAAAATTATTTTTGAAATGTGAATTCCAGCTAGTGCGTAATCCGACAGGTTCAGTACCGCATCATTTAAATCCTTTAGAAACACGAAGGAAATTGTCGTTTCGCTGACGATATTTCTCAGAGGAATCCTGGGTTGAAGTGATACCAGAAGGGTTGGAATAATAATTTCCGAGTGCAAGAACTTCTGAAATTGATTAATTTCTGGGGCTTTACTCGACATGTCGTTGTAAAACAGAATAAAACTTTGCACTTCATGTAATTGACTGAACTCGACAGTTAACTTAATTAGATTCGCAAATTTGAATGCACAATTAGCTGACACTGCGAAGCCGATAAACAAAAGAACTCCGATGGATCTCATATTTTCGAAGTACACTGAAGTGGTGAGATTGGAACTGGTAACAACTCCGGCTTTTGCTTTTATATAGCACGAATTGAATAGCGTAATTAGGGTAGCACATGTGAATATGATTTCTAACAATTTTGATCTCAATAGTGAAGGTGAAGTTCGTAACGAAATTATTTCGTAATCCTTCATTCAGCAATAGTTGGTTTCACAAAAATTTTGGACAAGAAAATGAGATAATTGGTGGTAGATAAGCTTGCATGTGCTATTTACAGGAAATTAGAGGTGTTGGCTGACTTGTAAAGCTTTCCTATAACAATTTGATTAATTGCTGTTCAAACTTAAGGGAAGTGAACTTTTCGTGCTTTTGTCCTTCATTGACTTACCTGAGAAGTCAAACAATTTAATGATATCTCGTTTAAATTACTATATATCAACACATTTCGGGAAAAGTACACTAAAGTAGAAGTCTTCATTATTTTGCTAGGTCATGCAAAGCAAACACAATTTTATCGCTTCGCGTCGGGGTACATTTCGGGCTTTACAAACAGGTCTTGCCTTGCAAGCGTCGGATTCTATCAGGTATAGCAAACCATCGTCTTCATAAGAGTATGGGACAAGATCGATAGCTGTGCATTAACAACTCACTTTTAAGTTATTTCATTTCCTCTATGACAAAATTGCACCTAATTGTAAATTTAGGTATCACTGAAGACTCTGTGGGAGGAGTTTGGTCGATACATGATTAGATGATATTCCAGTTAAAATAGAGAAAAACAAATTCCAAGCCTCAGAAAAATTCCTATAGAGAATTTCAAAGTCAGAAAGTGAAAGTGTCAGAGAAGGATAGAACAAAGGTAACTTACCCCACAACGGAGGAAAACAAACTCTGTCGGGGAGACAGGAGCTAAAACACTAACGACAGGACAATGAATAAGGACAACGAAACGGACTTACGACAAACACAAACAACCAAATAGCACAAATACAAACAACCACTTCTTGCTCGATCGAAGCGAGGATGAAACATATGCTTATCAACGATTGCCAGTACGGTTTCCGCGCTGGCCGCTCAACCGAAGACTTACTAACGGCTCAAACCGAGCGTTGGAATCATTGTATCCATAACTTTTGGTGAGCCCGAAATGGTCGCCCTTGATATTTTAAAGGCTTTTGATAGAGTCTGGCATACTGCCCTTTAAGCCAAACTTCAAACATTTGGTCTGCACCCTGCCCTCGTTAAATGGACACAGAGTTTCTTGTCAGACCGGTTAATCCGTGTAGTAATTGACGGAGTAACATCTGATTCCTACAAAATAAATGCCATTGTACCTCAGGGCTCAGTTTTTTCACCAATCTTATTTCTTCTTTTAATTAATGATCTTTTATCCCTTACTCTCAATACTATCCATAGTGTCGTGGACGACAGCACCCTTGAATTCGCGTACTCTTTTAATTCTGTAATAAAATTCTCGTCAATCAAGAACGCATGTTTAGATCATTAAACAACGACATTTCTATGGTACTCGCTTGGGGCAGAGCAAATCGTGTTTCGTTTAATGCATCAAAAATTCAATGCTGTTTAATGGCTCTAAAAAAAACTCCCAGTTCACCCCCAACCCATTTCAAACGATGGAGTGATACAAGAGCTACAAGTCGCTCCCAACCAAATACTCTTCAGCTAAAAGTTGGACGTATCGTCAACTTTCGGGAATCCTTTCTAAGCAGAACAATACGAATGTGGAACAACTGATGGTAAACTTACCATCTTCTGTTTTTCCCACGTCATATGATCCCGAAACTTTCAAACGGGGTGTACATCGAAACCTCCTCCACTCAACCTCCTAACTCATTTCCCTCATCCTTAATTCCTTTCCTGCCAAAGCTGAGCTTAAGCATCATAGGGCATCCCCTTAGCTTTGGCAAACAGCATATATACATAAAAAAAATCGGACAAAAAGTGGTTAAGGAAATTTCGGGCGGCTGGGATGAGTGAGAAAACGCTCTCCAAGCTACTGGACGAGAGATTTGCGGTACCTCCAAGGGAACCTTTTTGGGCAGAACAGCATCCGGCAGTTCTTAAAAACGGAGACATAGATGGAAGAAGAAGCCGAAGGCTGACAACAAGACGAAGGTTATACCTGCAACAAAGCAGGCAGTGGAAGGTGCGGAAAGAAAGAGGTTACACCCTCGATACCGAAGAAACTCAAAACAGGGAAGGCACTTATTTTAGTGAAGTGGTAAGCGAATCCTTGAAAGTAGGAATAGTCGATAGAAACCACTCCGAGGGCAAGATCGTGGACCCAACAAACCAATTAAGCCTAACGAGAAAGTTTGAAGAGTGGCAGATAGAAGCCTTGATGTGCGAATTGGACTCTGTTTCAAGGTTCTCCTGGAGTGGCTTCTTTAATGGGTGCTCTGTGTGGATATGAGTACGCTGGAGTACACCAAGTCAAAAGTTATCAAAACTAAAGAACTATGGGTGAGTGTCAACCTTGAAGTGGTTGGCAAAAACGACCTATTTTGAGCTTCAAGGACAGGCTAAACCGGGGCATGGAGCTCGAAACTACTAAGTTGAAAATTATCACTGGGAAAATCAAAGAGAAGGTAGGAAAGTGGCCCCAAGTAGAAGTAGGAGAAAAACCCCTGAAGGGATTGGAAAAAATCTCAGAAAGAATTGGTATAGGGAGTACCTCAGCCAAGTACATCGATGGCGGTCAAAGAACTCACTCTACGACAACGAGTATAAAGAAAGTTGGGATCGATAGGATCTCTATACTTACTGGGTAGACCGGAAGATATAGAAGAGATAGCGTTGGAGGAAGAGATTCTAACGATAATTGGAGTGGAGACCTACATTTGAAAAGAGAATGCGTCATCATCATGACGTGGTTAGTCCAGGCCAACTTAAGAAAAGGACATAAAGATAGCTCTTATTCAGAAACCATCCACTCATAGTAGTAGTAACGAACTCCATCCTATGCATTGGATGCAGGGAAGAAGACGAGACCGTGCTACGCGTTCTCTGCCAATGCCCGTACTTCTGTGAAGATCTAGCAGAAGTAAAGAAATCGAGATATAAATCTATTAACAAGTTCGTAATAGGGATCAGCGAGCTTGATAGTGGGCTTTAGGGTATTCTGCTGAATAGGTTGCGTACAACAGGCCACTAAAGGCCTCAGTACAAGGAAGACGTTGCATTCCCCCCCCCTTCCCCACTGCAAATCAACTAACCAGTCATGTCCTATTATGTACAGCCCTTTAAGCAATGCAGGTCGACGCCCAAAAGTGTCATGGTAAAGCCCCGTCTGGCCAGTTAATTCTTCCATTACCATTGAAACTCCGATGCTCCGGTATCCAAAGCAAGTGCTTCGATGCTTAGGGATTAATCTGGTAATGTAATAATAAAGCGAAACAAACAAAGACAAAAACAAAGCCAAAAAAACAAAAACAAAAATCTGCTCTTAATTCTATGACTTTTAAGAAGAAGAATAAAGTTTTAATTAAGAGTTTGAAGAAAATTATATAATAAAATCGTTCGTTGACAGGAAAGAGTAAGTAACGGAGTAGAAAGGACACATTTCAGCAGAGAAAGTATAATACCCTGCGGGGCCATAGCAGCTACATTGTTAAACAGGCCCACGACATCAACCCATAAGGAAATCGTTGAGTTGGCAGAACAAACGCGATGATACAGAAGCCGCAGCAACTAATTTATAAAATCGAAGACTGTAGCTTGAAACATAGGACATTGAGGCATCTCCCACAAGGAAGAGAAATAATTTGGTGAAGGAACTGAACCCTGAGGTATACCCATTTATTTCGTAGAGACTTTGTGTTTTATTACACTGTTTGAATGGCCTGACAAAAAACTTTCAATTGATTTTATAATTTGAAGGCGTAGACCAAATGTTTTACATTTGGCTATAAGTGCAGCATGTCAGACTATATCAAGAGCAACGACATCTTCAAAATTATGAAGACAATATTTTAACGCTTCATCAGAGAAGTTAGTAAGTCCTTGGTTGAGAGGCCAGTACGGATACTATATTGGTGATCGCTAATAAGATGGTTATTTATTTAGGTATTTCATCAACTCTTGATAGGACTTTGCTTAACATGAGCAAGATTTTACGCATAGCAGAGCACCTTTGCTGGTGATATTTCTATATGCCATGTATACCGAAGCGACATCCTCCATAGCGACTCTTAATTACTGTAACATGTTGAAAATAAAATTGTGGAAATAAATCGTTTTTAAGTTTTTTTTATTAAGTACGTTCTGGGCTTTTCGTAAACATTTTAAGTGAGGTTTTTCTCCAATCACTTTCCAATGTCATTTATTAATATTTTCCTCAAAAATACCTTACCAAATCTAGGTCGACTATATTACCAGTACGGTTATGATTCCTCGGCCGCACTGCTCGTTAGCTAAGTAGTGCGGCCGAGAAATCATGGCCACACTGCTCAGCTAATAAAACTACAGTTGGCAACAATTTCGCCTAATTTCCAAGAACCGAGTTAATCTATGCCAATACCTTATCGCTGGAACCATAACCTAAGTCTCAAGGAACTAAGACTGTATAAGGAAAGGATGCATTATAATTAGAATGTAGAAGTGACACATAACTCCTCGCTATTGAAAAGAAATTCAATTTTTGATTTATTTTAATAAAATTCGTTCGGTGCCATCTAAATAGTTAAACTAAAAAAAATATTTATAAGCCATTCCATCCACTCCTGAGGGAGTTCCATTAGTAAAATTTCATTTGGGTAAATTGTCATGAGCCCAAAATTACACGTGATCATTTTAAGTGACGGTTGAAATGATTCTCGTACATCACTCAGCGCCAGCACGAACAGAGCCCCAAAATGAATTACACCTGGTGCCGTAAGTGAATACAAATGGTCCTCCAGCTCCAGCTCTACCTTTAGAATTATGTTCAGTTTTGAAAGCAATCCCCATCTTTCATCCTTCCATCCAACAGGAGTTTACTTTTTTCCTGTCATAGCACTTCGTATTTTGCATTCAAGACCAACCGTCCGTACCATGTCCGTCCGAATTAAATTTAGTGGACGGGAAATTTCAATATTTTTTAATTAATTAATACAATTACAGGATCTTCTGGTGCTGTTCTCTGTAGAGTCACTATCGTGCCTGTCACTGATTTGTAGGTGGTCGACGAGACTGCCACAACTCGTTGCGTCGGTTTTTTTATCGGTGTCCCGGGACTAGACCCAATCTTCATCCTATTTCGTAAATCACATCAAGGAAATCCACTTAGGCACTCGGGAGATGTAGGTAAGCTTGACTCAAAGCTGGAAATATTATTTAGGAACGGTGCTGGTTTAACTACTGTCTGTGGCTTTTTTGCACGGAATTTTATCATGGAATTTGTTTGAATTTACATAGGGAAAAGAATGAGTTAGGTGAAAGGTAGCAAGTTTGTTTATTGATTTAATTTTTGTAGGTCTTTTTGATTAGAGTACTCAGTCCGTTGTTTATCTTTCCTTGAAGAAAAGTCCTGAGAAGCGAGCCTATAGCTTCAGATAGCCTATTGCCTTTGTAAGTTATGATAATAACTTTCCACACTTTCATCATACTGTTCGCGGTTCGTCTAATAAGAGGTATCCCAGCAGTCTTTTGATTTTAAATGCGAGTACAGGACGGACACAGACGAAGTGTTCCACGTCTTAGTCTCGTCTTCTCATTCCTTACATTTTTTTAGGTAGTTGTGCGTTATTCTGTGATGGTCTCCTGTGATTAATTTATTTAGTTATTCAAAGATTCGTCAAAAAACTGACTACTACAAAAAATATAAGTCTTAAAAATCCGCCATGTTCAGTAAAAGCTGGCTCTTCAAACGAGGTTTGGAAAAGCTTAGGTGCATGTCTGTGAAGTACTCGTTGAAAAGGCAAGACATCGATGTTATAGGCCCGTGCGTACCATAAAATGTTCGATGGCGAGGAAAATCGTGACTTCTGAAGGGAAGGGACAGATATGCCCGCCGACATCAGCAGATCTGGTGAATTAATTGTTCCCTGCAATAAATCAAAAGTTAAAAGAATTTTGGCAATATTGCGAATCTTTTCAAGGGAGTCAAGAGAGATGAGCTTCAGCCGGCTTAGGTAAGGAGGAAGCATTAGAAGGATTCCATGGAAGACCACGGAGTGCAAATCTTAAAAATCTTCAATGCACTTCCTCGATGCGGCCGATATGGGCAGCGTGGTAGGGGTACCAGACAGGGCTGGCGTATTCTAAGATTGGTCTCACAAAAGTACAATTGAGAATGTTGGTCAAATAGAGGTCATCAAGCTCTCTAGACCACCTTTTCACAAAGCCCAGCATAGAGTTAGCCCTATCGACGATCGATGCCACATGGTCCTCAAAAGAAAGCTGAGAGTTCAGAACCACACCCAACTCCACGGCTCAGGACAGTACCATCCACGGAGTAATCAAAAAGCAGAGGACTTCTGCTACGGGAGAATACCATCACAGTACACTTACTAACATTCAAGGGAAGGCGATTACAAGCACACCATTCGCAAAACACAGAGAGATCAATGTTGAGCAGAACACAATCGGAGTCCTGAGAAACAGTGCTGAAAATCTTGGCATCGTCCGCATAACACAGAATTTTGGCGTTGGACAATAGAAGCGAGGCATCTTTAATATATATATATATATATATATATAATGAAAAGGAGCGGACCGAGGATACTACCCTGAGGCACTCCAGAGATACCAGTGATTTGATCCGATAAAGTTCCCCGGAACATGATACTTTGCGTGCGACCGGAAAGTAAGAAGACAAGATTGACAAAACAAGTAGAAAACCCAAATAGAGTTACTACTAACAACTGAAAAAACAATTAACTTGCTTACCCGATTCGATAACTGGCAAAGAATAATTCAGAAGTTCAAGGAGGTTGGTGGTGGTTGATTTAACTCTAAGGAATCCATGCTGAAGAGAGAAGGTTTACAGTGGAAACGAAGCACAATAGGACGGTAATTGCAGATATCGGAGTTGCTGCCCTTTTTAAGAAGAGGGATAATTAGGGGGCTCTTCCAAAGAACAGGGAAATGACGAGAACACATGGACAAGTTGAACAAATGACAAACGACGCCGGCCAGGGACGATTGACAATTTTTGAAGAAGGACGCAGGAATGCCGTCGGGGCTCCCTGGGACCTCTCCGACAGACGGGATAGATGCGCCACAACGGATGCGTCGTCAAACACAAGATCTGCAGGCACGAGTGAAGTGGGTGGGAGCCTAGTCAGGAGAGTAAAATCAATAGAAGAAATATCGCAGTTGGAATCACAGAAGGCAGTACGAAAAAAATCCGCAAAATAATTGGCTACAGAAAAGGGATCATCGCTATCACAATCACAGCACAAAAGAGAGGAATGATAAGCATCACTGTTACGCTTGGAGTTTATGAACCTGAAGAATTGCTTAGGATTAGCCAAAAACGTGGACCTCATGTTGGGAAAGAACTCATAATGGGAAACCTGCAACTGAGAGGAAAACCGGAGACAAAGCCCAAAATAAGGCAAATAGTCGTCATCTCTCCCCGAAGTACAAAACTTCCTCTAGGCCCTGCCCCGCAGGTTCCTGATATGTCTCGAGGCACCGTCGAGCTAGGGTAGAAGAACCCGACCTATAGGTACGGATAGGAACGTACTGAATAAAACAAACAAAGAGGGCATCATAAAAGGCACCCACAGCCAGGTCGATGTCACCTTCCCCCAACACTCGATACCAGTCGAAAGATAAAAGCCACTTAAAATTAAAGAAGCAATCACCAAATGTAGATGAAGATGTGTCAACGGAGTCAAAACACATAACAATAAGGAGCTCAGCAAGATAAAAAGATTCAGGAACCAAGGGAGGAAGACATCTCCTAACCAGAGTACCGTCGGGATCAAAAGATCTACGCGCCTCATTGGGAACACCGCAACAATAGACCAAGCCGGACGAAGCAAAAGTGTCATGGAAGGACAAAATGTCATCTGTGGGAATTAGGTTATGGCACAAGTTCTCAGTGGGTGGACGCAGCGAATCGTTCAGAAACTGTTGGGGGGGGGGGGGGGGGGGGGGAAAGAAGTGTTGCTTTTTCAGGAGTCTTGATAAAAGAACACTTTCTTGCGTGCAGATGGAACTATCTTCGCCATCTTTGGATCTAAGTCTCCCCTTTCAGTTCATTGCTTTGACTGTTCCTTCGTCTCAGGCAAGAAGTGATGAACCCCTGTTTCATCCATGGTTATGCAAAAACTCGGCTTTATTGCCGACACGCGGAATCCATATTTGTCACAGCTTTTTCATGTCCAAAGTTTCAGTCAATATGCGATGTACAGCACTTTTTGAAATGCCTACCACGACTTCTATCCAACGCACTTCCAGTTGATGATCATCTAATACGATTTTGTGGATTTTCTGCACCAGTTCTGGCCTGGTTACCTCATTTGGTCGACCACTGTGATGTTCGTCTTGGCAGTTCGTTCGGCCTCGTTTAAACTCTGCCACCTAATGTTTTATTGTTGTATCCTTCGTTGCAGATTTCCCCAGAATAAAATCTAGTTCAGCTTTGCTGTTGTTTGGACTGTTGTATTCCGTGCAGGTATAGATTCGTTTCATGAGCGGATCTTTATCACGGAAGCAGATTTTCACACCTGTGGTAAAACACAGAAGTGAACATCTTCCGTTGTTTAAAAGTTTTGCTACTGAGGCGGAACACCTGTGCGAAGTCAAGATTCTTCATCTACCCGGAAGAAGAATGTTGACAAAAACATTTTCGAAAACAGAATCTTCTTTTAAGATTCTGAGTAAACGTTTAGTTAGTCGTTGATAGTCCGTTAAAAGTGAGTCGTGGTTAGACCGTAAAAAGCCGTAGTTATTACGTAGTGAATATAAGTTATTTAATTGTGAGTTGTAAGAAAATAGTACTAAACCACACGGAAAGAAAATCAAGTTATACTGTAAGAATGAAGAAAATAGTGATAATTTATACCGAAGGAGTATTTAAGTTATACTGTAAAGACGAAGAAAATAGTGATAAGTTATACAAGAGTCAAAAGTAAGTAAATAAAAGAACATCAAGAAAAAAAGAGTATTGTTTCTTTGGGTCAATCAACCAACTGACGAGTCCCTCAGGAGAGTTAGTTGTAGCTCTCATCATCACCACAAAACAAATACAACAGGACTAAGAATTTTCAAATGAAAGTATTGTATCTCAACGATGACCAATTTTTACCATATTTACGAATTCACTGACAGCGTTCACTATTGATGGCTGCCAAACTAATACTCGTCGTCGATGAAGTAAGTGATAACTTGTCGGCCTACCAATCCAGCTTCGAATTCCACCGACGGCAACCTTTGGTGGCTCAGTGGTTGGGAATCCACTTTAAATTGTAGGTCCACTTGCAATCGGGTGAAGTTGTTTTGCTGCCTCATGCCCTACAAGGGGTTATGGAAACTAAAGAGAGAGAGAAACAAATAAACTTAAGCTTTATAAGGTTGGTAGCATACTTTTGTCAAACAAGCTTTATTTTTATTGCAAACAAATTCATCGTACTTTCCAGCACGGCTTTATGAAGCAGAGGTCCACCACGACAAACCTTTTGATATTTTCTAACTACTATTGCGTGTCCAAGGAAACGACTGAAAACAATATAGAAACAGAGATGGATGAATTCTTCTCTCATGTAAATGAGGAAAAGAACCAGAAAGCTATTCAATAAAGCTAATAAACACCAAGGAGAGGAACTCTGGGAAAAATACAAAACGGCCAAGTCCGAGTGCCGAAAAGCCCAGAGGTAATCATGGAAAGTTTTTTACTACTGAAGCTAGACTGAAGAAAATATTGTCTAAATCGAAAAGCCAGTTAGAACTTATCAAAAACTCATCCAACTCTCTTGAGAGGCTGATTACTAATAGCTTCCCGTGGAGTACCCTTGTGGAGGGGGAATCGATAAGGGAAGAAGCTACCCCTTAGAGATCCCAAGTTGGGATGGAAGAAGAGCAAGCGAAGAAACTGTGTACTTTAGATAAGGTAAGATGGACAATAAAATCCTTCAGCCCGTATAAATCATCGGGAGGGATGGGATATATCCCATCATGCTACAGAGGGGAGGTAACAAACTATGGAATAGACTGGTTCTTTTAAGAGCGTGTCTAAAGTTCAGTTACACTCCTAAAAACTGAAAAGGGGCAAAGGTAGTATTTCTACCCATACCAAATAAGACGGACACATCCAATGCTTATAGACCAATTAGCCTTACCTCATTCCTACTGAAAAGTCTAGAAAGACTCATAGAATAGAAAGTAAGGAAACATACAGGCATAAGCCAACTATCAAGTTGCCAACATGCATATATGAAAGGTAGATCGGTTGATTCCGCTCTACATAGTCTAGTAAATCAAGTGGAAAAGGCATTGATGTACAATGAAGTAGCATTAGGCTGCTTCATTGACATAGAAGGGGCCTTCAACAACGTCAGAATCGATAAGATTCTCTATAGGTTGAGGGAGAAGGGGACAGATCACAGTATAATCAAGTGGATCAAGTCCATGCTGGAAGACTGAATCATTATTACAAGTTTCGGAAATGAACAACTGACGGCGCGGGTAAATAAAGGAACTCCACAAGGAGGGATTCTTTCACCATTCCTGTGGCTGATAGTGATTGATGAACTTCTTGAAACCCTATCGGAGAAAGGTCTCTACGTAACTTGTTATGCGGATGACCGAGCGAAAGTAGTCAGAGGTAAGTTTGAAGAAAATTTGGAATACTTACTTCAAGAAGTAATCGACATGGCAACCTCACACAGGCACAGGATTGTGGACTGAAGATTAACCCAAATAAAACGGAACTCTGCTGCTTCACCAAAAGATACAAATTAAGAAAGATAATTCCCCCGTGCATCGGAAACACGAGATTAACCTTAAAGAATGAGGCCAAATTTCTGGGTGTGCTGATGGACGGGAAACTAAATTGGGCGAAGCACCTACACTACAAGAAAAACAAATCGGTAAGAGCTTTCTGGACGTGTAGAAATGCTATTGGTAAAGTATGGGGACTATCACCCTATATTATAAAATGGATATACTATACACATGTGTAATCAGACCCATGATAACGCATGGAGCGATAGTCTGGTGGAAAGCGATGGAGGTGGACAGAAACCAGAAGATTATGGACTAGGTCCAACGTATGTGCTGTCTAGGCATAACGGGGCCTACCAGGTCAACACCGACAAGGGCTTGGAGGTCATTCTAAATATTACTCCACTAGTATTCTATGTTAAACAAGTGGCACTTAACTCGGCGTTTACGTATGAATAAACTGGGGAAGGTAAGGGGAACCCAACATGCAAAGATCGACCGAGTATGTAATGGTAATACGATCAAGAGACTGTTTGTGATTTCAAAACCGGTAACCCAAATTTAGAGACAATCTTCAAAACTCAGTTCCCGACAAAAAGTGATAGGGTGATCCAAGAAAACACTTTAGCGATTTACACAGACGGCTCAAAATGCGAGCGTGGCTGTGGCTTTGGAATATAGTGCGAGGAACTTAACCTGGAGTTATGGGGAGGGGTAAACGACTCCTCTTCAGTTCTTCAATGTGAAATCGCAGCGATAGAGATAGGATCTAAACAGCTATTAGAACGGGGAGTAAGATCCTCTAGGATTGTAATGTGCACGGATAGCCAGGCGTCCATCAAATCTTCACCTAACGCCGAGGTAAAATCCAAAACGACAGAGGGATGTAAACAGAGCCTAACGGATCTAGGGAGACAAAACGATGTCACCCTAATATACGTGCCGGGGCACTGTGGCATCCCAGGAAATGATAAAGCAAATGAGCTGGCGCGGAGGGGCGCAAATGAGGACACTCTAATAATGCTCAACCTGAGCATACCCATTCATGAAATTAAAAAAGAAACCAGGGAATGGGTAACGAGGAGGCACAAGGAAAAATGGGAGGGATCCGATATCGCCAGACAGGCTATGCAGGGGATGTGGGGAAGACGACGAGACCGTATTGCACGTTCTCGGCAAATACCCAGCCCTAACGCAAAAAAGGTCTAAAATCTTATGAACAGAAGTTAAGAAATCAGGGTATAATCGAATTATCCAATTCGTTACGGGGATTAGTTGGCCTCAGTGCAAGGAAGACACGCATCTTTCCCTCCTCGAAAACCAACAAACCAACTACTGCTTATCTGAAATTGAAGTTGGTAAGCAAGTGAATTGTATCATCGCTGATTTTTGTAAATCATTTGACAGAATTATTCACAAAATTTTGAGTCACAAGTTAGCTGCTTTCGGTTTCCATCCTTGTTTGTTGTTCGTTCATACCTATTATGTCGAATCCAGTGTGTGTCGTTTCGGGATTACCTATCCAAGTATATTTACAAAACCTCTGATGTGCCTCAAGCAAGCCAACTCGGGCCAATTTTATTTCTTATCTACACCATGTGTGTACTGGACGGACTTAATCAGACCATGCACTTGAGAATTTTCCTCAACAGCCGTTTTACCTTCGACGACCACAATAATACGATCTTCATTAAAGCTAATTCGACTTTGGGTTTTGATCGGCCAAGTTATTCGACCCTTATGTCAATCGCCCCCTTTATTATACTTACGTTAGGCCGTTACGATATAATGGGCGGGTTGAGGGAGTCTAGCGTCAATTTATTCCTTTTGTATTTCGCGGGCTTCCTTGGAACAACCATCTTATTTTACCTCCTTATTTAAATAGGTTTAAACTCATAAAGCTCGACTCTCTGGAATCTAGACGAAATAATTCCAAAGCTGTTTTTGCTTTTGATTGTTTTCACAGCAATATGGACTCGTCTTTTAATATATCGATTCTGAGTCGCTCTTTGAGAAATCGAGATTTTCTTAAAATACCTCAACGTCTTACTAATTATGGTTTTTATGAGCCTATCACGTCAATATCCCGCTATTTTAATTTGCATTTTCACAATATTGATTTTGAATCTGTCGAACAATTGTGTAAAGTCTGAAATTTCAAGATTTTAATTTTATGGTTTGTAATTTTGCACTATTAATTACTTGTCTTGTTATTTTAGTTAAGTGTTGTTATTATGTTAGACTATTGTATTCTTTTATTGTTAAGTAATCAGCCTTTGATAACTCTTAAATAAATATGTTCTTAATTCATTACTTGGGACGTATAAAAACGCCTTGATCTAATTGAATTACAACGCAAACATTTTACATTATTTCCTTTAAATTTACTTGAACAACGCGAAATGCCCCAATGGCAATTTAAGATTTTAAGAAAATGTAACCGAAGCCGATAATCCCTTTGCTTAAAGAAAAGAAAATAATTTCGTTTATTTCTAATTTTCTTGAAGTACTTCCCAAATGCCTTATGTTATGATAGGCTCAAAGCAATTGCACTTGAATCCAATGATACGATAAATATTTGAGCTTATTTCCTGTTCATCTTGAGACTCAGCATTTGTCTGCTGCTTTCTGATAGGACAAAGTAAGAAATTCAATTTCACGCCCAAGTTCACTCAAAAATTAAACAAGAATTACCAAACATTCGAGATGAAAGCCGGTGAATTGGGCTTCATTGCTTGTTTTGCCTCTTTCCGAAAATTAAAGGAATATAATCAAAAAATAGGTGATAAAAGCTGTACAGATTAGAACTTCAATACAATATCAGTGTTTTAAATTTACCTCACGGCCTAATACAAAGTCAAACTTAAGAATGAAATTACTTCACTGCAGTAAATTCGATTTAGCAGAAGCCGTCAAAGTATTTTAATTTTTTATTATATTATTATTTTTGGGTTACCCACCATTACTGCGACCACATAGGTCTTTTGTACCATAACCCCTAATACTGCAAAAGACACTCAGCCACCCTTAAATTGGCAATGAGGTCTATAATAGTAGAGAATCTAACATCCGTCAGACTCAAGAACTCCCGGCTGAAGATCTTCCTTCTAAGCCATTCCACGGTAGGACAAATGCACAAATTTTACAAATTCAAATATCTTTATTCGGCGTCTTTCTACATACGATCAAGACAAAAGCACATTATGTGCATGGTGGTTCATAGTCTTCCAGACTGAGCCGACACTCCGTCTCACTTTACAGACCTATTCGGTGTAGATGTAATCTCAGCCCTGGAAGCAACTTTAGATCTACCTTACTGAAGGCGATGTTTTTTTTGTAAGCATAGTGTCTAACTTCGTGCCTTAGCCTGGTGACATTTCTCCAATATACTAAAAACACCCCTCTAGGGATTTGCCGAAACAGACCACTTTATCCGGGTCCCTTTTCGTCCCTACCCCCTGTGATCTCAGCGAGAGAGATCTGGGCTAATCCAGTTTTCTTCCCTCACCTCGATTCCTCGGGTCAGCGCAAGCATTTGCTTATAGGACACCTCTGCCATTCTTCCTTCTTTCATCCAGTGGTGTCCCATTAGCATCCTTCTTCTACTTGCCAGTGCAGGGCACTGGCACACTATGTGTGCCGCCGTCTCCTGCTCCTCCAGGCACAGCCTGCAGATATCATCCTCGAGAATGTTCATCCTCTTTAGATAACACCTGAAGTTACCATGTCCTGTTAGTAGTGCCGTCAGCCATCTCAAGATCCTACGGTCCATATCCAGGACCTCCCTCTGTTCAGCAATATAACAGTTGCTAGTTTCTAGCCTAATCTTCAATCACAGCTCTTGCTGACGAACAGCTTAGGCTGCAAAAGAGCTCGGGATCTTGGAACCGAGAGGAAGAACCTTTCCTGGCTAGGCCTCGGCGTTCTTCTTACCCTCGAAACCCGAATGACCAGGTATCTAACAGAGCGTGACATTGTTAGAGGTTACCAGTTGTTGCAGGGTGTCGAAGCACTCCTTTGTTAGCCTCGAGAAAAAGCACCACGAAAATAGAACCTTAAGGGCTGCTTGGCTACAAGAGACGATAGTTTTTTTTTATTTATTTTTTTGTGGCCAGAGCTTAAGGGACAACTCGTTGATCCGTTAGCATGACTTTAGCCGGAAGGGAATTAGGGTAAAGGGGACTGAGGAAACTTGAATGTCTTGTTTTGCTTAGAGCTGGAAAATAGCCCAAAAACGAAGTTATATCCTTTTTGACGTTGAGAAAGGCATAAATTTCGATGGCATGAATTTTGGCTTGAAAGGCGTTGCCAAGTATCCAATGCAATCAAAACTGCAGTGTTAGGTCCAAAGACACCAGCAAAATATTACAGTTGTGAACCATCAGTGAAACATTTAAGACTTATAGGGTCCACACTGAGGTCAACGCTATCCCAGTTCGCTCCTTCAGGAAAGAGAATCTTGAATTTTGTGCAAAAACACAGTTTTTGGACATGTGGTCGAGAGGGTGCACACATCTATGCCAGCAATGCGCTCAAGGATGTCCATGTGACTCTTGTCACCAGCCGGCATATTGGATGTAAACTGCACTCTCAGGGCGCTAATTGCAGCTGATTTGATAATAGAGATGTGAAGTGGAGTGGATCCAATTACCGCCTCCATTCCAGCTGTTAGACAGGTCTTCATTGCTCTTGTTATGGAGAGGCAATCAAGTCGCTGAAGCTTGTTACATTTGGCCATTGCTGTCCGTTGTAGCACTTTAGGCCACTAGACCAAGAAGGCGTATGTAATCATCTTCGGGGTGACACCCCAAGTCCCTCTGAAGTGTCTCAGGTCTTCTTTAGCGCTCCAGTTGGTAACCGTCAAATGATATTTTACTCGACCAGTGAGCCACACTAAGAGAAAGAAACTAATTGGGTACCCTTACGTATATGTATAGGGATCAGTACACAGTCCCGTAAAAATAATCCCGAAGCCAAAATACCGAAAACAAAATTCCTAAATATAAAAATCTATAACGACAAAATCTGTAAAACAAAAGAATCCCTAATGACGAAATCTCTAAAAAAAGAAGAAACTCCTAAAAAAAATTTAAAAGTTCATAAATTAAAAGGGATCGAGATAAAACACAAATTTCAAAATAAATTCGTACTTAATGCAATTCCTTTTATTTTCTCTGCAACATCGATTCTTTACCAGAATGTTGCGCCAAAGCCTTTAAATCCTGTCACGATTTGCGATCCTTTTTTTGGGATCTTCTCGACGTGTTGCGCCGTATTCTAATCCCACATCTTCCTTGGCCATTGTCCGCGTTTAATATAAATCTTGTACAGCACAGGTGTTACGTTCTTTTCTTAGTGCATGGTGTAGTGTATTGCGGTTATGTTCTATGAATATGGTGTCGTCTTTGGAGACCGACGTCCATTTCACCTTGGGCTTTGAGTCTAAATTGTACGTACCTATATATTGCTTTTTTCTAGTATGTGCTTGCCGATGCATCAGAATTGCAAACGTACAATAAAATAGAGTATTTTTTGTGATGATGTAGCTAAAGCCCAGGGATCAACTCTATGATGCGTTTTTTTAAAGCATGGCTTTGGCCGGATGAAAATTAGAGTAAGAGAATGAGGGAATTTGAGTGTCTTTATTGCTGCGAGCTAGACAACATCCCAGAGGCGAAGTGGATTTTTTAGTTCCTTATTGAAACTTCGTGAGGAGACCGAGCCTCGAACCCTAAAACCATGGCGTGGTGATCTTTACACTCAACCAATTGATCCAACTCCGTCTCCAAAGAGTTTACGTTCAATTCGAAGATTCGAAATTTTGTGGACCTAAACACATTATTGCACCATAAGTATTAAATGCAAATTGAGCCTCAGCTTCACTATCTCCTAATACAATGTTTCCAAGATTGAAAGGGTTCCGTACCAAAAATGGTAGAAAAAGAAACTCTTATGGAGCGACTTCTTCTGTCTGTCTGCCATAGCTGCTTATTTCAGCACTTACTAATACGACTTGAAGTATGGAATAGTTTTAAACAATGCTTGCCCACCTTTATTACAAATTAACAAATTTTTAAAAATATATTTATCTTTATTGTAAAAGGAGCCGAAGGGGGTTTTCATTTCCTTTTATGCCGCATAGTTTTCGACTTAATATGAAGAATGTCTTAAAAATACCATTCCCCCTCCCTTATCTCCAAAGTTTGGAAAGCGAAAAATCTGAATTAATTCGAGTTGATAGAGGTTTAAAGTAAAGGTAAAGCTTACAGGAAAACTAAAACGATATCTCTAACTGACTTCTTAGAAATCAGCAACCTTCAAAGGCGGAACCCTCGGTGCGCGAGAAAACACAGCAGTTCAAGATTTTGAGAAGCAGGACCACACCACTGATAGGGACGAAAAGGTCAGAGAGGTGACGGTCCCGGCTAACGACCTGGAAATCAGGACAAAAGAGTTCAGAGTCGGACTAGGAGAGTCTTTTACTCCTGTCTCTGCTTAAATTTTTAACTTGCCCATGTCCTGTGGTATTTTTCCTAAATTGTGGAAGTCGTCTACCATTTTGCCTTTTCACAAAAGAGGTAAGATATCTCCAGTTATTGACTGACTGCTAAACTGTCTGCCATCGCGAAGGTCTTCGAACGAATCGTACATGTTGTTCTTAGTTTTTACTGTAAACCGTCCTTGAGGTCCTTCCGGGATAGTTTCATCAAAGGCAAATCAATGATTAGTACTCTTGTGGAATTCTCAAACTATTATTTTTCTGCCATCGAGGCTGGTAAACAGATTCATTAAGTTTATACAGATTTTAGTAAAGCCTTTGATCGCATTGATCTCAAGTTGCCTGTTTTTAAACTTATTATATTGGGGTTTTCATCTCTTTTCATTCAATGGATAACTTTCTATCTTTCTGAGCGAACTCAGTGAGATTTGTTTCCCGATTCTCTCTTTAGTGAAATATCTATCACTTCTGTTGTGCCACAGGGAACTGATTTGGGCCCGGTTCTATTTATTATTTTTATCAATGACATGGGTACCATCTTAGCGAACTTGAAAATTTTATGCTTTGCTTCAGTGTTACCTCGGATATTAACGATTGTTTTTTACTGAACTCTGAACTTCACTCTTTTAATTTTTGGTGTATTGCGGACAATATGTCTCTGAATGTTGACAAGTGTACGTTTGTATCGTATTCTGGAAGGAGAGATCCATTGATGTATGATTATCTGTCCGTGGCAACTTCAGACTGGACAGAGTAAAGGATCTTAGTGTTGTTTTTGATTCACATTTGTCACCTCGATTACATAGTTAACAAGGCTAACGTTTCTGTGGGCTTTGTAAAGAAATCGACTGTTCTCAGATTCGTATTGCGTGACTATACATGGAATAATTTTTTGATTCTGCCTACGCATAACGACAGGCTTCGACTGTACTGTTTAGATACGCTAGATGATATCCGCAATATATTTGGGACTTCTTTTATTTTTGAGGTCTTGCAGGGTTTTGTTCATGCGCCGGAACTGTCGTCATTATTGAACATTCGAGTTCCTATTCGTTCCGTTACACACACATAGGTAATTTCTGCAGGCCGCTCTTCACTTGGATCTGAATGGTCCATTTTCAATGTCACTTATTCTTAACCGCTTTTAGAACCACATCGATTTTAATCATTCCAAGTCTAAAGCGAGGGATCAGATACTTTAAAATCGTTTTTGTTGATTGTCATTCTCGCCTTTTTATTGTATTCTTATTTTAGTCTCTTTTTAACCGACTTCCGAAAAACAAAGAGGCTCTAAGTTCGACGTGTATTTTTATTAATTTTTATTTTTTTTTTATTTTTTTTTTAATGTCTGACCGGGCATACCTTCGTAATGCGTCGACCGATTTTGGTGACACTTTTTTTTGTTTGGTAGAGTATGTTCACCGATTGGTATCACATCAAAAATTTTTTTTGGTATATTGGTGGTGGGGGTGGGGGTGTGGGTTGGGGTGAAACTTAACTTTGTAACGCGTGGTCCGATGTAGATGGGTCTTTTTTGGTTGTTGATCCAACATTGCTAATAGGAGATAAAAAATTTCCTAAGGTGGTGGAGGGGGGAGCGGTAGTCTAACTTCGTAACGCGTGGAACGATTTGGTTAATTCTTTTTTTGTTGGGTAGAGTAGCTACCTGGTTGATACCACGAGAAAAAAAAATGTTATTATTATTATTAGCATTGGATCAAGGACTAACCGCATCCTTAGTCACTGCGACCAATTTGATCTTTTGTGACCTGATCCAGGTTTAGTATTGGGAAGCCCCGTCAATCTTTAGTTCACTTATCAGACCTAAAATTTTTCTAGGGGCTGCCTTGGCTATATCTGATGTTTATGGGAAAGCCCCATCAAGGTGTCTAAGCCTGATACAGCCGAGGGGCTCACAGTGACAAAGGATATTTTGCGCTGTCTAGTTATCAGCCTTAAATCTGGTCTGCTGAATGAGACCAGCTCCTTCGTTTTCTGTTTTGAGTAGGTTATAAACCACTTTTCTTGCCTTGACCCTGGGATATTTGCCCAGTGTGAGTGCTTGCATTCGTCCTCCCATGGCCGGATGTGCATTGCTATTCGGCTTTTCGAGTAGCCACAGAATGGCTCCGGTCCAATAAAATGAGAATCCGCGCCTTTTTTTGCTAGGAAATCCGCCTTCTCGTTGCCTTCAATGCCCTCGTGCCCTGGTACCCATGCTAGCGTGATGCTGTTGCTCTGGGCAGTTCTTTTAGAGCAGTGAGACAGTCCCAGACGATTTTATACTCAAAGGTGTAGGATCCCAGAGCCTTAAGTGCCGCCTGACTGTCGGATATGATATATATTTTAGCACCGCGTATTCCTCTCTTGGTAATTTCACGTGGGCAGATTTCGATAGCATGTATCTCTGCTTGAAAGATGATTGTTAGTTGGGCATGGGTGGGAGGGGGGGGGTGGAATCTAACTTTGTCACGCGTGGACCGATTTGGATGGTTCCTTTGCTATTGTATAGAGTGTGATCCCCTATTGCTAATAAGAGAATAATGTGCTCCTATGGTGGTAGGTGGGGGAGGAGGAGGGGGAGGGGTAGTCTAACTTCGTAACGCGTGGACCGATTGCGATGATTATTTTTCTGTTCGGTAGAGTATGTTCCTTGATAGATACCACGAGAAAACATTTTTTAGTGGGATGGAGGTTGGGTAGGGGGTGAAACCTAACTTTTTAACGCGTGGACCGATTTGGATGTTTCTTTCTTCGTTGTATAGAGTAGAAGACAAGAGAAAGAAGAGAAATAAAAAGTTTAACCGACATCACAAAAAGCGCTAAAAAGCATAACATAATTTTAATTTTATATCTATTACGACATTTTGAAGTTGGTGCAAATTAAACAAATAAAACAACTACAGAACCACAATTGCAAATAATACATAATACTATAGATCTCTTTGCCGGCACTTGTTGGAACATTAACGACATTTTGATTAGAGACAAACACTTATTAAGTTCCAAATTTTCTTTATTTTTATAAATACGTACAGATGTAAAAATACGTACAAAAAAACATAATACTACCTGAACGTTTCAGGTCACAGGATCATTAGAAAGGACGATTAAATATTTTTGTTGTAGTTGTTTGGTTTGTTTGATTTGCACTGACTTCAAAATGTCGTAATAGAAAATAAAAATTATTTTATGCTTTTTAGCACTTTTTGTGAAGTCGGTTAAAATTTTTTTTAAAAACTATTTTATAATTATAATTTTTTCAATTTATTTTCCTTCTTAATGAAATTTTGTAAATAAATAAATAAACAATTACTATCAACCAACACAAGTTCAGTAGTAGTAGCAGTTCCTTTGCTATGCCGTGATTTGTTAAAAGCCTACTATCAAATCACTCGTGCAATTTTACTCTACACTGAAGGTTGTAATTAGTTTTCGCACCACTTGTTTTCTGCATAGCAAATTTTACTTTTCAATAGTTTAACTAAAAACGTTTTGTAGAATTTACAATTTGTCGCAACTACAAAGTAAAAGCGACGATTTTCAAGTCGTCCTCCATTAGAAATTCACATATTGCTGCAAACATAAATGCTACACACTCGTTAAAGGGAGGGAATTTATAGAGTTGCGCTTTCCTGTAATTAGGGTTTACAAGTTTTATGTTGCAAATGGAGAAATTATTTAAATTTTTGATTTACAGCTCAACATTTATGCACGGAAATTAAATTAATGGCAGAAAGGCAAAATTTATGAGAAACATGAAATAAATTGTTGGAAATTTTCACTCCTACGCTCTGTGGTACAAAGTCCTCCGGAAGAGGATTATGCATGGATAAAAAGGATCTGACATTAAGTAGTACATTTCATGTATAAAGCGTAACATTAAATATGCACATATGCACTGCCGTTCTTAAAGGTACTACTATTCGAAATATTGCTCTGTAATGGATTAATCACTTGTTAATTAATTACGAGAACTACACATTCACTTTTGTTTCGTTAATTTTCTATGGTTAAGGCTAGTACTAGTACACTCATTAAAATTTATGGAATATATGGGCCAACATAGGACAATCACCACGTGTTCCCATTTCGTTAAGTTCTGTAAATTTATTACAAATTCAGTGGGCATCTGTTTTTCCTACTAATTTCTGATTAAAAAGGATTTTATCGCTTTAGTTAGACTTGTGAGCAATTCCGAACAATCTAGAACTAAATTACTACGTTTTATTGCTCTCTAGTAGCGGACATTTGCTTGATTTGGGCTTACTTCAACCTAATTGAGAACCCAATCAGTAGCGACGGGATTACTCTTTCCTCTTTTTCTAATTAATTCGGGATCTGAAACATCCTCCGGGAAGGATTGCATAATTTTCATCCTCCGTGACAAACTTGCTTGTTAAATTAAATCTCGATTAGTAAAATGGTAAATGTCGCAGAAAATGCTTTTTAATTGCTCTTCTAGTAGAAAAAAAGGGTTTCCTTGATTGTGTAATGTTGTACTCTTTTTCGGGAAAAAGATAGGTCAACACGTTTCTGTCTTTTCGGTAGTCAGAACATAGAGGCTTTGCCGTGTGTATAACATCCCAAAACCAATTAGGGATAGAGGCAACAAAGCTCATTACATTACGGGTTGTCGGGAATACTCGTTCTGGTCATTTGTCCGGAGCTGAATAATATCAGCCGGTAGTGGTTATAGCACACCTGGTTTAGTGATGCTCGTACTAATTCTGAGTTTAATTACCCACGAAAAACGCAACTGAGCAAGTTTCCTGGTTTTCAAATCAGAAATTAGAAGCGATTAGTCTTCAGTTTTGACTGAATTTGGTCAGCGATTTAATTAGATTGGTAATAGCGGATCGGCTCTATGACAATTTATTGATGGACATTTTGCCAAAATCTAATTTTTGTTTGCGTTGTTAACCAACCAAATATAGCAATGGTTCCGCTGGCTGACCAATTTGCATTTAAACGCAATGACATTGCTTGGCCCACACAGATCTGGCGGATATGATATGCAACCATTTTGAATTTCGAAAATTATCCATAAAAATTATAACCATTAGTCTATTATATTTGGACAAATGTTCATCATACAACGAATAAATGACAAACGTTTGTCTCAATGCACAACGTTGTTGTACTCTTTTCGAAGGACTACTGCTAATTTCAATATTCATGACCACTCAACATTGACACGTGCTATTTCATTTTCATTATTATTCCTTTGTGGAACAACAATTTGTAATGGTTTCAGGGCTGGAGTGTTATTCTAAATTGTTTTATTGTTTTTAATTAAGGGCTGATATATCAGGAAGTTTGCAAAATGTTTTGTTTACACAGCCATTGTAAATTCCATTAGTCTTTAAGTCTTTAAGTTGACGTTTTCCAATATTTTATGAATGACAATATGTTTGCTTGTTTGGCTTGTCTGTCCATCTTTATTGTGTTAAATTATCTTCTACTTTTATCAATTTTAAGTTTTGAAATGAAGTTTTGTTGATTAATTCAATTAGCTATTCAGGAAGTAACACATTATAATCCTTGAGGGAAAGTCTATTCTATGTTGGCATCCAATTCTGGTGTTAAGAATGGGAGTGTATCTGCAGCCTCCACGTGGTGCCACTGGTAATAGCAGGGTTATACCCACGCAAGCTAATATTGAATACGGGAGGAGTAAACCTTTTGAATAAATCCCCTAATTCTAAGGTTGTAGCAAGCCACGCTGAGTGATTCTGTGAAAATGACGATCTGAGGATGGTACATCTCAAATCGGTATGATGCCGTCCACAGGATTCGGGGTTAAAGGATCGCTAGTGGTATCTCCTCAGGGGTGGCTCAATCTCATGTTGCAATTTGGTTGAGAAGGGTAAGATATTGGAGATCTATGCATTCTCGGTCTTTTTATATCTCCCTCAACTCGTGGGCTTAATTATTTTTGAGCCCATGTCAGACCCAAACGAAAAAAGGGTAAGGTGCCGGTTGAATGACAAGACTACTGTTTCTAAATTAATATGGCTTTTATTCAAAATGAAAAAGTATAAAAATTGTAAAAACAATAACTCAAATGAAAATTAAAGTAAAATAATAACGAAAACAAAAATAATAAATAATAATAATAACAGCACAAACAAATATAAGGAATAAAATAAAAAAAATAAAACTGCTTGTGTTCAACCTGTGAAATTAAGATATTTTAGTAATTCTTATTTAAAAAAGAGTTGAATACAGCACAAAACAGCTGAGAACAGCGGCAATAAAATTCCTCGCTTCTCAATTTAATTCTTGTTTCAGACCGTGATAAGGTGCTATCCCACAACCAGATCACTCCACCTAGCACTCTTGATCACGATCCCATGTTTTTAGCTTATGACCTTGCTGTGAACTCCAGTCCACACCCTATTAACTTTATGTACCGCGATTTTAACAACATCGACCTGTCTTCCATGTTTGACGAATGTCTGCTTCTGCCCTGGGAAACCATACTCTGTTTTACCGCAGTTGACGACCAGGTCGATCTCTTTACGTCATTAGCGTCGTATTTATTTGATAAGTATGTTCCACTAAGATCGAAATGTGTTGCTGCAACTCGATGCCCATGGTTTTCGACTAGGGTCAAGTCCCTTATCACCGAGCGGGAATATTTATAACAACGCTGGAAAATATTGACAGAAGTTTCTGACAGTTTGGGTTTATACACAGCCTACTCTAGATACAAGCCCGGAAACTGACATTAACAGCTGAGCATTGGTGGTGTAAACAAATCAAAACTTGCCACAGTAGACATAAGGAAAAGTATTGCGGAATTATACTTTCTCGTAGTATTTCTCGCAATATTTTTAAAGTCTCAAACTGGATTTTACTTGAGGTTAACCTACAAATGTTCTGAACATGTGAACAGCATAAAAAGTGTCTCTCTTTACAATTTTCATGTATTGATCTTAAAATGCGTTAATTTTTTTTTGGTAAAAAACCCAAATATGCAGACAAGAAATCTCTCTTAATGGCGACATTTTAGAAATTTTCAAGAGTTTCCCTTTTTATTATTTAATAATCTCTATTCTTTGATACAAGTGGCCACCTAGCTATTTTTCAAAATTATATTGAACCAGCTTTCATTTTAGTTTTAGTTCACCTTTTTTCAGAATTTTTACGATAATTTTGTTTGAGCCTACAGTGAAGAGAAAATTTAAAATCAAAAAAATATAATTGTTATTATTTTCATGCTGCTGGGCCCCCTGACAGAACTTTCTGTCTCCGTCCCTGAGTACAGAGCGTACTAAAGCTTGAGATCTATAATTACGCGTTTCAGATCTGCCGTGCGGAAATGAGTGGAGCGATAGATCTCACCTAGGTAAACAAGAAATTGTATGGCAGGGGGGGAGGGGGGAAAGACAATTTCAATAGTTTGGGAGTTTCAGGGTGATTCATAAATTTGCAATTTGCACATCACTCTTTTATTTTTATCTTTTGATCCACTCAACACAGCGACATAAAACAAACGCTAAAAACCAACTCTCACAATGACCTTTCCAAAATTCTCAACTAGGTTGATCTAGCTCCTATCCTATTAAAATCTGAATTTTAAAGAAACTAAACATACACTAACTCTAAGATGATTTTTATTGAATAAGAAACGTATTACAATTAAACTCAGTATGTTACAGAAGCTGTTTAAAAATTCCACCGCCACTTTGAATGCATGCCAATAACCTGCTTCTAATTCCTTGTTTCAGGCGTATTGCAGCCAGCGCCTTCCGTATTTTTATCGTCGCCTTCCCAATTATTGTAATTAAATCCTCTCTAGTGTTATTAGGGCTTGAATAAACTTCATTCTTTATTGTTCTTCATAAGAAAACGCCCAACGAAGTAAGGTCTGGAGATCTAGCAGAGTGCACCTCTTCCAATCCAGCAATTACGAAATATTTCATTTAGTATTGCCTTCACAATGTTAGCAGTATGCGCTGGAGCTCCATCATGTTAGTAAAATATGTCCGTTCGATTATGCAAAGGGATGTCCTTAATTAGATCTGGCAATGTATTCTTCAAAAGGTCCGCATAAATTTGACTGTTTAACAGTTGCGGCAAAATGAATGGTCCTACCAAATGGTTGCCGATGAGACCAGCCCAAACATTGACACTGGAATGAGTTCACTCTACTATGTGGATTAGTAACCGACCAGGTATGGAGGTTGTGGAAGCTCGTGATACTATGCCTAGTGAATTGTGACTCTTCTGTCCACAGAATTCGGTCCAGAAACCCCCTGTCGTCAATGTCGCGTTCCAGAACCGCAAAATTCCAGTCTTCTCTCGGAATCTCCTTGCAGTAATTCTTGGACTGAATGATGGTGATATGGACATAATCCCTCTCGATGAATGACCTTCCAAAATTTAGCTCAAGACACTCCTAATCGTATTTCAACCCGTCTCGTGCTCGTTTCAGGGTTTTGCCTGACTAGGGTGATTCTTTGCTGGTCGATGTCGGCAGGAGTTTCCGAGTTTCGAGTCGCGTTTCCCTTCCGTGTGAAGTTACACTTCCTGTTTCGCTTAACCTTCGTAAGGCCCGTGTAAAAACCCCTCTATGGGGTGCTCGTCGATTAGGGAATCTCTTTTGACCTCTTTTATAGCAACATTTCTATCAGGTATGAGTTACAGAATTTCAGAATACTAGGGTGTGAACTCTGGGTAACACAAGCAAAGATGGACAATAAAACAAAATTACATTAAAAAAAAAGATAAAAAGAAAAGAGTGATGTGCAAACCGTGAAAATTGCAGATTTATGAATCACCCTGTAACTCCCAAACGGATGAGATTGCCTCCCCCCGCCTCTGCCATACAATATTTTGTTTGGCTAGGTGAGATCTATCACCTCACTCATATCTTCACGTCAGATCTGAAACACCCTGTATAATACCCCCTACCCTACTTCTGAAGAAGAATTACTTACCTTATGAAATTTCAGATAAGTTAAATTTCGACGAATTTTATCTTCAAACAAAAATTCTAGAGAAATTCAAAGCTTTAAAAATTCGTTTTGGTATCTATGCTCCGATAAGTGTTCAATTACATTAAGTACATGTGCACTTCTACCTTCGGTTTTTGAAACTATCGAAACGACATTGGTGTGCTTAAAAGCAGGAAGTGCAAACATTTTTCCTATTAATGGTAACGACTCCTAAAGCTAGAATTACCGACAACACCAAAACACCTTCAGCTAAGTAAACCCTTACGAAAATTACATTACCAAGGGAGCTTTAGTTTTTCAAACGTATTTTCGTCTTTTCCAGGTAGCACCCTTAAACATCACCACACTCATTAAGCTGTTTACCTATTTCAGCACACATACAACCCAAAGGAAGATAAGAAATGTACATGGGAGGAAGCTATTCCAGGTTTTACCCTCTGAGTATTCTTAGGATTAATTAAGTGGATCAAAACGACTCTGCGGCAAAAACTTTGATTGAATCTGAAAAATACTCTTAGCAAGCGACCTCTTGGAGCGTCGTCCTTCGAAGTCTAAGGGTATTTTCCGTTGACCAGTAGTTTAAGTGTGTCTCGTCAGAGACAAATAATAGCTTTAATTAGTCCAATTACAGCACGATGCTTAGTATTGTCGTGACTCCTTGCCTCTATTTACGGTTCTCATTATGTCCCCCCTTTCCGACATGAACATAATTCTGACGTAAAGAACTCTTTCGCTGCCCCAGTGGGTCGGACTTCTTGTAAATTATTAACGTTGTTGGGGCGATCGAGGATTAATTTACCGTCAGCAAACATTTGTACACGTCAATAGTTGTCTACTTTGAATAGAATCATTCAATTCGTGGTCGTTAAGGAGAAAAGGTCATGCCATCTATTTTCTGTCCATATCTAACATATTTTCATTTGTGGAATAATTTAATCCTAATGAGATAGCTGCGAGCTTGCAGGACTTTTAATCCTTTTAATCACGTTTCTATTTATATAACTCATGTTTTATCATTCAAATGCAGTGTCAAGCAAGTTATCATTCACATTTTAGTACTACAACGAAATAACAAAAAATCCAATTTCATTTTGAATACACTTCCCATTTTGAGAAACAATCTCTCAACTTCCTTGAGCCTCTCTGCAGGCGAAAATATTATTATCAACCCTGTTGGCAACTTCAGTACTGCTGTTGATGATTCAAAATTGTAGCGGAACTGCCGCTTCCACGCCAGGTTGTAAAGATTTATTATAATTCCACCTTTTTTATGAGCCAATCCAGTAAAAATGTTTCCATTTCTTTTGGCACATAAATTTCATTTGCAGGAAGTTCGCCATTTGTTTACAGTCGACAGTAAATAATCCCATAAAATGCTCATTTCGTGGAGATAGGTCGGATGCACGAACGGACGTTATACGACAATGTGCCACATATGACCGAAATTCATTATTATTATGCCTGTTGCGAAACACATGATTTTCCTGACTGCTTCCCTGTTTGTTAATAGCAGTTTTGTATACATGAGGTTTACAAAAAGACGTCCTTTTACTAAAAATTGAGTATTTAAAATTATAAATTATTTTGCTCCCTTTTGGGGTATCGGGGCGGGAGAAGAACTTCACCTGATACGACGACAACGGGTGAAGAACTTTACCTATAATTTAATGTGGAACCACCACAATTACTCTGCAATCTGCAATATCCTTTTGGCGTAATCTGTTGTCAGCCACCGAAGGGTAAGAACCTTGGCCTTTCATGACGGAAGACCCTTACATTATCCCTTACTCCACGACGACTATTTGCAATGCAAAATCTACTTATAGAGAACAGATTCGTCGATTTCATTGCATTTTTTAGAATCTTTACGGGAGACAGAGAACCTTGGATTATGTTGGCTACCCTTAGGGTTCACTAGTGGTCCTTAACTAGTTAGGCTTTCAAATTTAATATTTAAGGACGTCTCTTCTAACTCAGTACTTATTAACACCATTACTTCTGGCGCCGGAGATTTGACGTGGCGTGGCCTGTTTGTTTACCTGATAGTGCAGTGAATGACTAGACTAATATGCTAATATTTGCTGCAAATGCCAAACCTAATTTTCCCCGCATTTTTGTAGGTGAAGAACGCGGAAAAATATAACAAAATGTTCAGCCCCGCATCCCCCCAAAACAGGCACGTGGTCTGTTACCCTTTTTTCCCCACGACTTTCTGATCTGGATACCCTCCTTTTCTACGGATCTTCACCATATATTGCGCGGTCGTCCAATTCGGCGTTTCGAATGGGTGCTGTGCGGGTTCCGATCTAAAGCTTCTTGAGCCATGTTGTTTGGCCCTTTTTTCTAGCCACCGCCACTTTCGTATTCCAACATCAATATCTATCTCGTCTTGGCCTGCGATTTTTTACATATAGGTCTTCTCTGGTAATGACCTCCGGCCAATGAATGTTAAGGATGCACCGTAAACACAGATTCACGAAGACTTGTAGCTTAGATGTTATTTCTATTTTGAACAGCTGTATAACAGAACATTTTCTACGTTCGATTCAAAGATCCGGGGTTTTGTGCATCTGCACATATTTGTATTGCGCCATATGTCCACAAGAGTATTGAATGTAATTCAAGCCTTGCTGATGCAAGCTTGTACATCAGCTTTAGCTCCGCCATCTGCTGTAACTGTACTGTCGAGATAACATAAAAAGTTTTCATCTAATCCCTAATCCCTGATTATCTAAGGCGCTGCCCAATACGTCATTGATAACAATCAGGAATAGTAAAGGTGATAGTATACATCCTTGTCTCACTCCGTACAATACTAAGTCCTAAATTAGACGAGAGGGTTTTTACCCCATAACTCACGGCAATTCTCTTCTGTGCAAAAGTAGAAAAAAACTCGTGTGTAGTGTTGCCACGAGAGGGGCTTTAATTGACTCTAAAAAATCGGTTCATAAGTGTTTGGCAGGGTTGAAAATTTGTATTCACCGGCTCAAGCAATACTAAATCAACCTGACATCAAAAATTTTTGGAAGCCTAATGAGGCAGTTACAAAAATGGACAACAGCAAATCAGGAAAAACTCAAGTAAAAACCCTATGCTTCGTGATTGACACTCACAGATGACCCTCTTCCTACCTCACTTCATTTTCCAAGAAAAAAACAGGTTTCCATCAAAAACCCTCTCGTGTAATTTAGGACTTAGTAGAGTTGCGACAGTTAACGCGTATTTGGAGAGAAATAATTCGTATTTTCAGAGGAGTTTAATGACAGTGAAAGCTCCATCATAAACCTTAGGGGTTGAAACGAAGCAAACCTTTCAAGGGGTTGAAATATAATTTTGCTTATTTCCCCCCCTTTTAATCGGGATATCGGACAACAGGCGGTTAGTGTCATAATTGATCGGTTTTTAGTCACAACTAGGGTGAGCCTTCCAGGCGGTTGTTAACTGTTTTTTTACAGCAAGGTATAGAAAACTATCGGAAAAAAATATCAATTAAATTTTGAAGGTATTGAGAAATCATAAAGGAAAGTTAGTTCTGTGGCTAGTCCACGACTGGTTGGTTTAATATCATAATAATAATGACAGAAACCAACGATGTTTTGTTATTGGAAACCGATCGTAGTCAAGCCACCACCCGTCAAAAATTGATGATAGATGCGTGCTTCCACTTCTTCACTTGATTCTAAGTAGATATATGCTGCATAGAGTGATCGCATGTGTTCCTTCGGTTGCCGTCAACCCGTGTAAATTTAAAAGTATCTTTCTCTGGTAAGAAACGGCAATACATCAAAATTAGCGATTTTTTACCCCCTTGTGAGGGTAGGTTTACCATTTATGGGGAGAAAAATCGATCAATGATGACTCTAACCGTCTCCGAACTGATATACCAGTTGAAGTGAAAAATAAAAAATTTATATTTCCTCTTCTTGCAGAACCCTTTTCTAGTTATTACCTCCTCTGAAAAGAGGGTGTTAGTACGAAAAAATTGTAAAAGAGGGTGGTTTTTGTCTGTCTTTTTTTTCGAAAACGGGGAAAAACACAACAACATAAATACTTGACTTTGACGACTTGTTTACTATATCAGCTACTGCTCCTGATGTTTTGTCTTTCAGCATGTATATATATGTATATCCGTACATCTGTTTCTCTTGCGTAATGGCGGCAGAGAGAACATATTTGCTCAGGGTTACGTGAACGACATTGTGATTGGGAACACGAGTGACTTCGGGAGCCATGCAAATGGACCACAGTTAACCCGGGTAAAACTTGGTGTCCAGAAAAAAACATGGAAGTACTGACTGATCTTAAGTTTTTTGGGCAGCTCATACCTTCATAAACCAAGCGAATATCTTGGTGTGAACCTAGTTTAGAAACTATATTGGAATCTTTACTTGGATGTTGTTTCCAAAAAATCTCTACAGTCCTTTTTGCCTTACCGTGAAGACAAAATTGAGCAGAATACGAGGAATGGCCTGTGCATCATTAAGGTCATGTAGACATCGTCTACAGCGGTAATGGAAAGTCTTTTGAACCTCAACATAGAGGTGAAGAGTGCGGCTCTCAGTGGTGCTTGTTGGTTGGTCGTGCTGGTAGCAAAACTTGACACAGTCTACACTTTTATAAGAGAGAAGTGGTCATAACTTAGAGCTCGTAGCAACGAGATTCTCAGCATGTAAATTAATCATAAGGATTTAGAATCGGGATAATTAGACTTTCCCCACCATCTCCGGTAAACTTGTCGATGGAGTAAGTGATAGCGTGTCGGCCTATCAATCCGGAAACAGGTTACGATAAAAAAGTCACGGGATTTGCAGAGGAAATGTCAGTTGCTTGGAATCCACTTTAATTGTAGGTCGGGAGCAACTGCCGGTTGCTTATCAATACCTTTGGCAAAATAAGTCGCAGCTTTCCAGTGTCTATGCCATAACTGAGTTCTGCATATAAAAATTAAAAAAATTACCGGCCAAATGAGAGTCAGACTCGCGCACCGAGGGTTCCGTACTTTGGAAGGCTGATGCTTTCGAAAAAACTCTACTAGTTATAGGTACCATTTTATTTTTCCTGTAATATTTGCATAAACTTCTATCCACTCTAATTATTTTAGATTTTGACTTTGAAGAAGTCATAAGTCGAAAACTATGCGGCATAAAAGAAAATGAAAATATATTTTCTAATGTGCAAATGAGGCCCTTTCATATGATATATCACTTGACCTAGCAACCCCACTTTAAAATTTTTACCCCCCGCCTTTCGGCACTACCTTTTGCAGTAAAAATAAAATTACTTTTAAATGTTTTTTCATTTGCAACAAAATTGGGCATGTTTTATTTATAAACTATTTACAATGTCAAGGCGATGGCATTAGTAGTTGCTAAAATAAGCAACTGTGAAAGACAGACGAAGTCAAAAGATAAGGGTCCCTTTTTATCATTTTTGTGCGGCCCTACGACATTGATCGATTTTAGGAGAGGGGAGGTAGCAGCAGGTCCAAAAACATTATATTTCAAAAAATCCCATCTTTTCTGTATTTGGGTGATCTTAATAGTTACCGAAAAATGGGGTGTTAAGGGCTAAAGCTTTTCTGAATTGCGCGAAAACTATGCGACGCATCTACCACCTCATCTATTCATTAAAAACTAGGTTGACAATTATGTTTGATGTTTGTTATGGTAAAAAGCATTTCCTTTAGCTGTAGTGCGAAAAAGAACAAACACACTTTTTTTTACAAATTTTTCAAACTTCCCGAGGATTCAGTTACCAATGGAAGTTCCGATCCTTTTAAAAATAAGTGAGAGGGCGTGTGTTATGGCGCAATCCTTTGTGATAAAATAACGGCCGTCAGATTAAATTTATCTCTTACAATTTCCAAGATATTGTAATTTAAGTGAAAAGAATCATTGCACGGCATAGGAAGAAAAGACTGCCTACTGCACCTGGAAAAAGCGCTTCAGCGAAATAATTGCATTCAGACCTAGTTCCAGGAATGGCTCTTCGCATGAATCGCAAAATGCTCCATGAAAACGAGGATATCCCAAAAACTAACAACCAACAACCGGCGTTTTCGACGTTTATTTTCGAAAAAATGCAAAAGGAAAATCGATTGTAAAGGCGGAAGATAGCGAACCGTTTCCGGATAAAATCGTTTATTATTGTTGGAAAATGTTGAATTTATAATTCCTCATTAAACAAACCAATTCGAGCTAGAGAGTATTTTTTATTGACAATTTTCCCTAAGTGGCGCATAACATCCCATTTCAACTCTTGGCAAAATCGCGGTCATCATGTTTCCACTTTCGAACCCTCTAATTTTGCTACTGATTCTTAAAATAGAGACACACAATTGGAATAGGCCGCTTTTCGTTTTAATTTGCATGAACCAGAACACATTCCAATTTTCAATTGCATATTTTTTGTGGCCCTTAACACTCCATTTTACGGTATATCAATTAGAGGATGGGAGTGCTGTAAAAGAAACGGACCAAAACCTTAATGGTTTCTAGTTGCTATGGAACCCTAAAAAGGTCATACAATTTTTATTATTTTCTCAGATAGTCAATCAGACTACTTCTGCTGATGCTGAAATCTCAAATAACTCTAAGCTAAGAAATGAAATCAATTGAAAAATCAAATAAAAATTTATTTGACTACAAAATTAATTTGTTCTTTGGAGAATTATTTGCATACTTGTTTTCGGTGCTCTTTATTTTAATTTCCCGGGGGGCGACCCAGGGATGAACAGGAACCCAAATAAAAAAGTGGTCTGTTTCGGCAAATCCCGAAAATAGTGTACTTTGCTATTCGATTGTGCATTATTTGACAACTGTAGCATTGTTCATCACCTTAAAACTCTAATATTTATATTAGAGTAATTCATCAATAAGAAATAATTATTTGCAAATAACTTAAAATAAATTTCAAATCAAATTAAAATTTATTCTAATAACTTTTTGTTCGACTTTTTAAAAGGTGTTTTATTGAAAATATATTCGAATAATGTCCATCACTGGCATATGGAAATAGAACTGATATGTGGAATATATGTTTGCGTCATGAAAAGAGCCATACTAAATCGGGTATCTGAAAAACACAGGACCTACTGGAAAAACGTAGAGGGTCTAACTCATTTAAAAATTTTCTTGGAGGTTTGGAAAAGCATTGTTGGAATTGTGGAACAATCGTTGATTCACTCCACAGAATCGAATATTATATATTTGAGCATACTGCATATTCGACATATTATGCACACTCCATAATAGCAGATAAGCTTCCTTGCAGATTAGTCTTATTTCTAATTTGCAGTTGATTAAATTATTGAGTATACTGGAAAAAACCTATATTATAGTGCTCACAGAAGCGCAGGCACACATATTCCCTAGTACTGTGATTCGTCCTGGTCGTGAAAAATACTGCAGAAACTCATCAGCCATAAAGGAACATAGAACGTCATTTTTTTCAAAAATGATATACGTTGCCATCATAGCAGGACACCAGTTCTAAATTTGTAAACACAATACCTGAGAGCTGGACATTTTCCTGAATTATTGCCAAACGTAAAAGGCTTCTGATAAAATATATCTTCAAACACCCAAAAAGCTTAGGAAAAGTTATAGCCTTTAAGGCAGCTACTATTAAACGTCGATATCCGACGATATCCATTTCACCTGCAATATATATATCACTATCGGCGTAAATTTTTGCTCTTTCCCTGCAGAATAATAGACCGATAGGAGCTACTCGTGTGTGCTCATCGAAGAAATATTGTACTATCGAAGTTTCGTAAAGACATCAATCTCAATATATCTCCGGACCGTCAGTTTCGTCATTCGTCCAAACAGTGCTAATGGGTATATCACGACACAGAAGGAGGTCATCCAGCCGGCAACCTTCCCGAGAGGCGTTTAGCGCTCCGATTTCTGGTACATGACTCGAATATCATCGAACTCCTCCTGAGTCCAGGGCATTTCTGGCCATCCCGACCCCTGAGTGGGTGATGTAATAAACAGTGTTCCTCCATATCGGCGTTGGTTTATGTTTCATTTGGGGAAAGACCATTTTTGTGTGAAGTGGTTTGTATTTGCCAGTCATTTCGCATTAAATTACTTTCAGATGAAGGACTAAAACTGGTACCTACTCATTTGAAATGGGATTTCCTGGGAATCATTTGTACTACTCAAAGCTTTGAAGGATTCGTAAATTTTATAGAGCAGCATATTATTTTCATACGGCACCACTTTTATTTAGTTTATGTCTTCTTTGACAATGGATTGGAACATACAGCTGGGTTAGTTTGTGATATAATAAATTGAAATTAGCACACAATTTTCATAAATGGGTGCAAGTAAGCTGCCGATTTTGTATGGCTGTTCCCTTTGGTATTTATGCATTTGCCACTTAGGTTTTTCGGTTTTTGTCCTTTATTGCCTGACCGCCAAAAAATATAAAAGAAAAAGGTTTGCTGAATGTCTGTACGTCTCTTAAAAAATCCTTAAAAAACATCTACCAAGTGATGTCGATGTGCTTCTTGGACCGCATTTATAATTTTACAGGCTAAATTTTTTACAATATTTTGTAAGGATAATAGCCTCGTAAAAGAAACTTTGAATGTTCTACTAAAATGATTCTAAAAGCTTTTATATATTTAAAAATACCGAGATATATTTGAAAAAAGTTCGATTTGTATATCAAGCCTTTACTCACCGTTAACATGGATTAGTCATACAATTCAACTGAAACCTTGGACAAGATAAAATTTGCAAAATGTTTAGTTATCAAATCTCTCTGGTTTCTTTAACCCCTTGTGGGGAATAGGACGTCGTCTACTACACCGAATCTCAACCTGGTCCGGTTGTGCGGCAACGCCTTCAACTGTAGCCACGATTTGTGGATCTGGGTATCTTCCCTCTCTACGGATCTTCTTCATCTGTTGCGGGGTTTCGTCAAATTCGTCGTCTTCCTTGGGTCCCGCGCGGGTTCCAATCTAGAGTCTGTTGTGCGATCTTGTACTGGTGTCCATTCCGTCTTGGACTGTAAGTCTATGTAGGTCTTCGTTGGTTATAACCTCCGACCAATAGATATTAGTATGCGCCGGAGATACCGGTTGACAAAGGCTTGTAGCGTTGATGATATTTGTCAGGTCACTTTCCATGTTGAACATCCAAACATCAGAGCAACATCTTCAGCAAGAGTATTAAATGAAACTCAGCAAAACTTATCCACTTGTTCTATTTGGTGCTCTTCAAGATAAATTTCGTTTTGTTTCCTGTAGTCCAAGCTCAAAAGATTGGTTTTAGCAGCATTGATCGTAAGCTCTGCTCTGCGACCTTCTCTGCTCAGAGTTTCAAAAATTTGGCCTACATGACTCTGTTTGTTGAATGAGAGACGTACATATATCGTCGGCATAGTCCAGGTGCGTAAGGTGGTTAAAAAATTTTCATCTAATCCTTCTTGAAGGGTGCACAATACGTCATTAATGATGATCAGGCAAAGCAAAGGTTACAGTATGCATCCTTCTCAAACTGCTTTCAGCACTTGTAGGGGCTCCCACATTTTTACCTTGTGTAGGACGTGACATTGGACAGTAGGACTCTTTTATGATGCCAAGATTAACGCTGTCAAACACCTTCTGAAAATCACCGAATATTAAAGGGGATCCCCATTCGGAGGATTGTTCGATAATAATTCGGGTAGTGCTGATGTGATCGTTGCAGGTGAAACCCTCACGAGAGCCTGCCTGTTCATTTTGCTTGTTCCGCATTAAGATGATTTCCCAATATTCCTGGATTGCAGGAAGAATAATTGTAGCCACAGCAATGGGATCCCGTCTTAAGTAGTTCGACTAGTATTCCATCAATCCCTTAGGTGCATCGACTTAATTGCGTCTGCCAAATTCAATTTTGTCAGAGTTATGATGTTAAAGTTGACCGCACCCGGCGGGTTTTCATACTCATGTGAAGAGATATTCGACGATCCGAAGGTGTTGTTTAGGACTTCAACAAAATATTCTCTCCACCTCCGCAGTTTATGCTCTTCCGTGACAAGAAGCAATCTATTAGTATCTTTTACAGGATGTTCAGTTGTAAGAGTTTTTCTTGCCAAGTTTTTGACAATCTTGTATAGATCTTCACTGTCACCGCGTTAGGTCACTTTATCCGTTGTTTCTGCTACCGCGTTGATTTAGTTGCGCTTTCACGCCTTACATTTCTTTGCTCGCCATTCTGTAGAAATCGGACTGCAGTTCTGAGATGTTGTTTAACTGCAACGTCGGTTCCAGAATTGATGCGGTCTTTAATATGCTTCGATTCCTGCATTTTGGACCATTTGGCGTCACTGACCCATGGTCAGCTCTCTAATCATCCCACGTGTTTTGTCCCATAGCTCACAAAACATTCCTTCGCTCTTTCCCATTTTTGTGTCGGTGGAGTCATTGGTGTTATGACGTAGTGCATCAGACTTTTGGTGCAATGCAGTGATATATGCGCTGCGGATGTTCGGTGTTTTAAGCCTCATCACATTGAGCCCTGGCATACTAGATGTTGTATTACGAGGGCGCACTGCTGCCGTGCATAAGCGAAACTAAGCTCTGTTACAAGATGGGGATCGCTGGAAATGTTAGGGCCGCGCTTAGACCTTACGTCGATAAGTTACTTTCTTCGACTTTTCGACACAACAATCAGTCAGTCTGATTCCAAAATCTGCCATCTGGGAAAACCCAGGATGTTGAATGTGACTTTTTGTGTTTAAATAAGGATCTAATAATGACGATTTGCTGCGAGCTAAAAAATTCAACAAACTACTCCTCATTTGCGTTCCTGTTTCCGAGTCCAAACTTACCGATTACATGTTCCAGACCGATGTTGTTGGAGCCAATCTTAGCGTTGAGATCCCCTATGACTATTTTTATTTTATCTTTGGGAGCCTTATCAAAGGCGTCGCCGAGGAGCTGATAAAAGGCCTTCTTAGTTTTTATGTCTGCTTGCTCGGTCGGCGTTTAGCATTATATCCTTGTCCGGAATCTGGCGACGATAATTCGGTCGGATTTTGGTGAGCAGAGTTGTGATTGGAAAGCCTACACCTGCCATTAATGGTGTATATAATTTTTACTGGCCAAGATATGGCGGCACGGTTTCACATTTGGGTGATGTGAACTCCCCACTTCCTCTCCATCTAATATTGTATAACCCTAAAATATTTAATTCACAGTGGGTCGTTTCCGGTTTCGCCTCCATGATCCATACTCGTTCCACAGAGTTCTCACGTTCCATAGCCCATTTCAGTTGACGTTCCACATTAGGACTAGACTTGAATAGAATTCCCATATTTGGGGAGGGGCCGGACACACCGCCCTGTGCGCGTTAGACAAAGTCCAGCGTAAGGCTTTTAAACTCATTGGCAATTTCTCAATCTCTAAGGGGCTTGACTCTCCAGAGCATCGACGGAATGTCGATTGTCTCTCACTGTTCTATCGCTATTTGCATGGCCATTGTCTAACGAAATTGCTAGCCTGATTCCTTGTAGACATCTATAGTCTCCAGGTCAAATTTGGACGTATCGTATAATTTCGGGAATCTTTTCTAAGCCGAACAACACGAATGTGGAACAGTTTACCAACTTCTGTTTTTCCTTCGTCATATGAGCCCGAAACTTTCGTACATTGACACCTCCTTCACTCAACTTCCTTACCCATTTCCGTCATCCTTAATTCCTTTTCTGCCAAGGCTGTGCTTTAGCATCGTAGGGCATCCCCTGAGCTTTGGCAACATCATATTTATATAAAAAAAGCCAACTTTTAGTGTTGCAAAATACAATTCTTAACACGAATTTCAATTGCCATCATTAAAGATGTGGCAGTGTGTCACCAGTTACATTATCGTTAATTAGAGTTTAATCATCATTTCGTTAATTAATAATTTGTAGCGCTGTGTGTCTAGGGTATTGTTTGAAAGGAAGTATCCAAAACCGATTCAATTGCAAGATAATGGCTGTATGTTTCTTTCGAAACTTCGCAGTCTGTTTTGGACCAACTACTTCTTGCTAGGAGCAGCAATATTGTCTAATTAATTTTAACTCAAATGCATAATCTTTAGTTAAACTTGTACTTTAAAAACTTGAATAGAAACTCCGAATTCCATTGATGTTTATTTAACAAAAACTGAAACTTTTAACTTTTCCGAAACTGTAAGGTCAACGGTTTTATTAGGACGTCGCAAGGAACCGCAGAGAAAACACAAAATCGCTTACAAAACCCCAAGACTAAAGTTAACTTGCACCACCAAAGTTGGTTTTCAGTGGTCGTTAAACCGCATGGCAGCATTTTGCTTCCCTAGCTTGTCCCGATTTTAGACGATGTGGTTTTGCCACTCCCCCCTCCCAATTCGTATGAACGAAACCAAATTGGAAAACAAGGAAAAGTCAGTTTTAATAAAGTCTCATTTCAAGGATTTAACCAATTGTTCGCCTATGGCGGTTGCGATTGTTATTTTTCGTATTATCCATAGATTTTCAGGAAAATTTGTTTCCACTTGTCGTACCTTAAATCAATTTAACGAAAGTGGAATTTTCGAAATTTCATTCCTGCGTAATGAGGATTTCCACTTGTTTAGGTACGCATTACGTTCAGTTGACAAGTTAATTTACTTCCATATCCCAAGCATACTGTCGACGTTATAATTCCAACGTTGCAGGATATTGTTGGGTTCAGAGCGCACCTAA
Source organism: Leptarthrus brevirostris (assembly GCA_964036015.1). NCBI lineage: Eukaryota > Metazoa > Arthropoda > Insecta > Diptera > Asilidae > Leptarthrus > Leptarthrus brevirostris. The sequence goes on from OZ038372.1 coordinate 140,128,800, forward strand.
TCCGTGATTCAGTTTAAATGATTGAACAATTTCAGAGGTGAAACAATGTGCTGATGCCACAGCAACCAAAAGGAGTTATGTGATGAGCCACAATAACCCAAAATAACCTAAATCCTTGGGGTCAAGTACAGTACAAATGAAAGCGAAATTCAATTTCTCCGACGGTTAAATAATTAATCGCGCAAAATATCGCTGTTGGACCTCTGCTCCTTAATCCCGGGCAAATTTCTTCGCTGAACGTATAACCGACTTGAGCACAAATTATTGATGAAATTCCGCTGGTTTCCCTCCTATCATGGTTTCCTTATCTCGAGGATAATTGCAACTGGAAATTGGAAAATCCGATTCGGACTTTAAATATTTATTTATCACCTCGTGTCCTACTTTCTCTGCGAAACTTAATTTTCTCTTCGCTTACAGCAGCAAATAGCAATCAAATTCAAGGAGGGATCGCATCTTTTCGTTGGTGTAATTCCAGTTTTTATGGACTTTGCATTTCGTGTACTTTTAACAATAAAACTTTGAAACAATACGCGTAACAAATTATTAACAAGATTTACGCATCCACTTGGGGCAGTTATTTTCATAATGAACGTTACATGTGTTTGAAAGGGGATTCCCAGTTCCTTTTTTTTTCTTAGATTGCCATCTAGATTTGGCAGTCGAATACTTTAGACATGAAATGAAGCAGCCTTTATAATGTCTTCTCTTCGTGTTGAGACATTTTAGTCCTAGGATCAGACTGTGAACCATAAATAATTAAGCTGAGCAAATTCCATAGGGTGTATTTCATGGAGCCAAAATTTGAATCATTTAAAAGGCACATCAACTTAGGATTTAACTCCTTATCCCCTCACTTTACATATTGTTTAGGGGTTTTACATGTAAAATATTGAATTTTGTTTGAGAATAGGTGAGTTTTGATGCGTCTTTTTCGCTTCATATGATAAATTACAAACTTGTTTTTTCATAAAATCAGTAACACACTTTTCTGGGTTTAGCAAGGATTGCATTTACGAATGTCTACCTTTAAATTATTACATCTACGAGCTTCCTTGCATGCAGGAAATCAGATAGAGAACGAGGTTTGCAAATAGTAGCAGTATTGATCGGTTCGCATTATACGCAATACAAAAATAAGTGTTTAATACTTTGTTTTTATTTTTAGAGGGAGAGGTGAAAATCTTCCATAAGTCACCGGACAGCCCTTGTCCTACGGTAGTGTGAGATTCTCACTCAGCAAAAATACATACCTCTCCGGCGATTAACCGAAACAGACCACGTAGAAGTGGGTCCCTTTTTCTCCCCTCCCAGTCTCCTTTAGTTTATTTATTTATTTATATTATTTAAGCGTAATACAAGCAATAACATAATAATAAAAAAATAAAAATAAATACAAACTATAACATAATACTAATACTACAAGCAATAATAAACGATAAGTAATAATAAATAAATAAATAGTATAGACTGGAAGGAAGAAGAATTAAGAAAGGCGATCAAGATGGGCGGGATCAAGATATAAGGCTTTGTGAAGGGATGATTTACTCAGATAGAAGTCAAAGGAGCACAGCTCGTTGACTTTTCGTTGAATGAATTTGCTTGCTTTGACCGTAGTTCGTGCGGTGGCTGCCGAGTCGGAAAAGGAGAGTGGACCTGAGGTTGTGAGGATTGGTATAGATGGGTAAAGATTGTAAGATTGAAGGAGAGTCAATGGCACCAGTTAATAGCTGATAAATGAAGAGAATGTCGGAAACATCACGACATTTACTTAGGGGTTATAAGTCGATCAGTTTCAGACGGTTTTCATAAGATGGAAGGCTGAGTCTGTCTACCCACGGAAGATCACGTAGAGCGAAGCGAATGAACTTACGCTGGACGGATTCAATCCTATTAATGTAAGTTGTTTGTGTAGGTGACCATACCTGGCTGGCATATTCAAGGAGAGGTCTAACGAAGGAGATATAGAGAGATTTGGAAACATAAGGATTGGAGAACTCTCTAGACCAGCGCTTCACAAACCCTAGTGCGGAGTTAGCTCTGTTAATTATGCTGTCGATATGAGAACGGAAATCGAGTTCGCTATCATAGATTATTCCTAGGTCACACAAAGAGGTAACAATAGGGACTGGTACGTTGGTTATCATGTAGATTCTCGAGGTGGTGGTAAGACGCTTGCGGGAATAAGAGATGGACTGGCATGTGTAGACATTGAGCTCAAGAAAGTTTTTGAGGCAGCATGTGGTAAACGAATCGAGGTCTTTTTGCAGGAGAAGAGAGTCAGTTGTGGAGGAGATATGTTTAATTATTTTCATGTCGTCAGCATAAATGAACAGCTCGGAGTGTTTGATGACACAATCAACATCATTTATTGTAAGGACAGAAATCGATGGACCGAGGTGGGTGCCCTGAAGGACGCCGGAACGGGCGACAATAGGGTTAGAAATGGATGAGCTGAAAAGAACATTGTACTGACGGTTGTTGAGGTAGAATTGAATCCAGGAGATCAATCTGTGGGGGGGGGGCCTAGGCGATCAAGTTTGAACAAGATAACGTTATGGGAGATCTTGTCGAAGGCTTTACTAAAATCGGTGGTGATAACATCAACATCTTTACCGTTTTCGAGGGCACATAGTGTTTTAGAGACGAAGTCAGAAAGGTTGGTGGTTGTAGTTCTAACTTTGAGGAAGCCATGCTGGGAGAGTGAGAAGATAGACTTACAGTGGAAGAACATGGAATCATAGACCAATTTTTCGAATAGTTTAGGTATGGATGATAATTTAGCAATAGGTCTGTAGTTGTAGTCGTTCTTGCAGCCTTTTTAGAAAATGGGAATAATATACGAGTTTTCCCATAATTGAGGGAAAACCCCTTGAGTGACCGAGAGGCGGAATAGCAAAGTAAGGGGTTGAACTAGATGCATGGAACACTTTTTCAGAACGTTGGCCGGAATGCAATCTGGACCTGGGTGCAAGTCGTCCTCAAGCCGGTTAATAATGGCTGCCCTTAGTTCAGGATCAGGGTCAAACGATGTAAACGACGTTTGAGTGCATTTGTCCAAGAAGTAAGTAAGTAGTTAAGGCCAGGTTGTAGGGAATTGTCGCTGAAAGATTTACTGAAGAAGTGTGCAAAGAGATTGGCGATAACCTTAGGATCAGACGAAGAGGTATTCTCGAGCTTTTGGGGTGTAGGGGTAACAATTGGATTTCTTCTTGGAATTAATAAAGTTATAAAAACGGGTCAGATATGAGACTAGTTTCCATTCGTTGGAGGTACTCACAACGTTCAGAAAAAGAAGTATAAGCAGATAGGTAGAAAAAATAGTCAGACTCAGTCTGGGTTTGAAGAAAAGTTTGTCAACTTTTATTTCTCCTGTTGCGGAGAGAGCGTAATTCTTTGTCGTACCATACGGGGGATGAGGAGCAGCTTTTACGAGGAAGAAGAGGGATAGAATGTGTAAGACACGCGTGTATTTTCGTATAGAACGCCTCTAAAGCAACGTCAATTGGAAGATGTTGAGGAATAGTGCCAATGTTAGAGTTGAGGAGCAAGTGATTTAATTTTTCAAAGTAGCCTTTACGAAAATTGAAAGAAAGAGAAGACTCGGTGCTCGAAAGGGCATGAGGTTGTTTGTTTTCGACGGCGAGCTGGAAGAAGAAGAAGCAAATATGTACTCCATACATGACAGATCTTCTCAATGCTCTGATGTGTAAGATGAAATCTTCTAAGGAAGAATTAAAAGCATCAATGGCTGAACAGAAATCATCAATAGAAGCATCAATGAACAGAAATTATCAATAGAAGCATCAATGGCTGAACAGAAATCATCAATATCAGCCGAATTAAAGTCAGCAATTGAAGAACAGAACACTTCATCAGCCGAGTTGATAGAAGATTCCGTAAATGAGTTAAAGTCAGCGTTAGAAGAACATAAAACATCGATGGAAGGTTCCGTAAATGAATAAAAGTCAGCATTGGAAGAAGCGGAACTTAAAGCCTCGGTTAAAGAATTGAAAGCAAAAATAGACATTTCCGTGCAAAAACAGGTTGAGGCTTTAGAATCAGCTGTTGATATGGAACTTGAAAACTTAGAGAAAAGACTGGAAGAAGTAGAAATTTCTGTACAAACGAATACTAAACAAGTTATATGCGAAATCGAACAGTCAATTAAGAAAAAATTCGAGGAAATCAGGACTGAACTAGAGAGTGTCCAAAACGGCATTTATCGAATTTATCTACAGATGTGATGGTGAACAAAAGACTTCATCCTCCAATATTGGACGGCCAAACGCCCTGGCAAACATACAGACTCCAGTTCGAAACAGCAGCAGCAATGAACTTTGGAGTGACGAAGAAAAAGCTGCAACTCTTATCTTGGCACTTAGAGGTGGAGCAGTGGAATTGTTACAGACTATCCCGTCAGAGCAAAGGTATAGCTCATCTCTAATACAAGCTTTAGAATTGCGGTATGGAAACCAGCACATGCAAGAGGTTCACCGTCTTTAGCTACGTAGTCGGACACAGAAGCCTGGAGAGCAATTGCAGCAATTATGTGCGGACATAGAAAGGCTGACACACTTGGCTTATCATACGTTTAGCCAAGATTATGTCAACGAGGTCGCCAGAGAAGCATTTATTGATTCACTTGAAGATCGTGACCTGCAGCGAGCTGTACGACTGGAAGAAAAGAACACCATCGCTGAGGTTTTGGCTTACGCTCTAGCTTGGAGGCAGCAAAAAAAGCCTCCAGAAGACCTTTACCAAAGAGAAGAAACCAGCATCAAAGATATTTGTTATCGAATCACCCAGGTCAACGGTTGTCGTCCTAGGTGCTGGATATGCGGCCAGGAAGGTCATCTCCGACCAGATTGCTGGAAGAAAAGGAGATCAACCCCTCCAGCATATGACACGAGGAAGACTGGTTGTGCAAAGTGCAAAAGAAGGGAACAGGAAGAATTTGGAATAAAGAGAGGTAAGACAGAAACAACGAAGCTACAGTTTCCCGATGCAGGTATAGATCTTGGTCCTGCGGTGAGGAAGGTCATCCGCAAAGTTCTTGCAGTTTCAAAAGAAACTCGATCACGTCAATGGCTATCTTCTAATCAAGAGGAACTAAGAAAGAAAGAAGTGTCGGAGAAAGAAAACGAGTCAAGAAGCTGGTGGAAGTGCAGAGAAGAAGAACTACTCGGAGATGTGAATAATGGGAGTGTGTCACCAGACGAGAAGATTGAAGCTCTAGCGGAAAGCGGAAACTGCAGACTGTGGATCAGGAATTGCAAGATTTCGAGAAGGCAATGGACACTTTTATGGAAGAAAGGCCTGAATTAACGGAGGAGTTGGAAATTCAAGAATGTAAGCCAATCAACGCTCAAACGGAGGAAGATGAGATTGTTCAACTACAGCGGAAATGAAGGAGGTGGAAGAATGAAATCAGAGTCTACGTTCTCAGCTCGAGCGGCCTTCGTGATGCTTCAGCTACATAATATACAGCTAGATGATAAATGTGTAAATATGCGAGCTAAGCGTGAAGAGACGGCCAACATGAAGGAATTTGGGATAAGTGACCTCAATTCTTTGTTCGAAGAAGAGAAATCTGATGGACAACTAGAGAAGTAGTTGAGATCTGAGGAACAGTTGCTTCTGCCGTAGTTTAAGTTACCTTCTCAAGGCAAAAATGTGGAAACCATACTTTACGTTATTTTGAGAAGATTTAGGAACATTTTATGAGAACCAAGTCCAAAGCACTTTTTTAGGAAGCTTTGCGGAATGTTTAAATCTTGAGAAAAACAGAATAATTCTGGGTTCCTAACGGAAATATGAAGGTTTTCTTCCTTTTCTTACAATGGTGATCATATAAAAAATTATGAAATTAAAAAGGCTTTGTATGGTATACAACCATGGATGACAGAAGAATCAAAAGAATTTAAGAAGGATTGTCCTTCGTACTCTACTTGATATCTTGCCATTAAATGAAAGGGAACCAAATTGTCATTTATTCCGCTAAAGAGGTTGTGATAAAGCCTTCTTTATTCATTCGAAAGATGTTCTGCGGAAACCTTATTTTAATATATTCGGAAAATTCTAAAAACAATTTAAATTTTGCTTGAATTTGAGAATATTCCGCAAAACTCCATAAGGAAGTGCATGGGAGATGATATCCAGAAACCTTCTTTTAATCTTTCCTAAATCTTTTTAAAGTAAAGTAAAGTAGGGTTTTAATATCCCTGAATCAGAGATGGGAATTTTTTATTGGAATAAAAGATAAAAACTCAAATAAATTCAAAAATCGAATAAAAATTTATTTGATTACAAATTATTTCTTAATTATTTGTTATTTGGCGTCGATTATTTGAATTTCAAATAATTATTTCTTATTCGATCGCGTGTTATTTGATAATCAAATAATTACTCGTTATTTGTAATACTTATTTGTTTTATGATATCAGTTACTAAAATCTTTACTGTAAACATCGAAAGATAACAAGGCAGTTTTAATTTCCGAAGTACGAGACACCTACTACTACCTAACTACTTGAAATTGAACTAATGGGCACCATAAAACCAATAATTATTCCATAAAGGGATATAAACTATCGAATAATTATTTGATAATAGAATAACGCACAATCGAATAACAAATAATTATTTTAAAACAAATAACAAATAGTTATTTGCGAACAGTTCATCAAATAACGAATAATTATTTGATTATCAAATAACACGCGATCGAATAGCAAATAATTATTGGAAATTTAAATAATCAGCACAAATAATAAATAATTATTTTCGAATAAAGCCCATCACTGTTCTAAATTTTCACTGTGGATAATAAGTAATCTTAACAGTAGATACAGAACTATTATGCAACTTTTTTGGCGACATTCATTCGAAATGTTGGAAGTAGAAGATTGAATGAAAGTCCGTTGCCCAGATAAGAGTCGAGAACTAGAGGGAGATTGAAATATTATATGCTAACATTCCTTTCCTTCATTTGTACTGTTTAAGAAATAAATTTTTGATAAAAAAGGCGCTTCAATAAAAAGATGCAGATTCCCACTCTTGTCGACTAATCCGACAAACACATACATTCACGCTGCACAACAAAATGTTAAATATCTTTCGAATTGCAGCACAGGAGCAGGTGTTAGTAAAATTAGATGATAAAAGAAAGGACCAATTTGCATTGGAACAAGGAAGCTCTAGAAAAGCATAACATACATTTGCGTATACCCAAAATGAGCCAGACTATGCCCTATTCATTCCACATATTAATTTGTTTTATGTGTTCGCCGAGTAAAAGCATTTCGCTATGGAGGTTTCACACAAGATAAAATTTTCATACGCGTCGAACCTATTTAAATAAATTATCGCTCTCGGATTGCATATAACGTTTGCAGTACTCCATTCCAGACCATTAGTATGCGATTTACATCGAAGCTCGCGCCAGTTCCGTTATTTTGATCTCAGTGTTTTCAGTTTACAAAAAAAAATTCTTAACGACCCTATCAGAGCATTACAGCCTCAAACAAATCCCACAGGTGATAATGGCGGAATATATTCTATGGCTGAAAGCGCTGAAGGCAATTAAAGGGAGGAGGTACCGTAGAGTGTATATAATAACATCATCACGTCCATATAGGGTGCTTTTGGGAGCTTCCACGCCTGGGAATAGCAAAGGGAAAAGACGACACCAAAAAAAATTGCAAAGCTTTTTTACTTGAGGCGGAGAAAACGGATTTTGTCTAGAAAAGTGGTGAAGGCAGAAACACTACGCATGAAAGGATCCTTATCCTTTCTTGTGCTCAGATTTGCTTTCTTTCAATGACGTGGCAGTCAACTCTCAACAGGAAGAAGCAAATCTCTTTTAAGCTAGCAATTCAGCGTCCTAGTGCTTTTAAAAGCGCTTAGTGAGCTTCTTTTAGCTAGTTTAAGACTACCTGTAGCGAGGACGAAGCAGGACTGTAGCGCTTTGTCATTTCTTACCTTTCAGTGCTTCCTTAGCCATTTATTGTAAGAGCTTTTATCTTCTCGAGTGCCCTGATTTCGTTATAATGACGCTATCGTGGGACGATCCATTGCAAAACCTATGGAGGCAGTTATGAGTTTAAATTTGCCCATTAAGTGTCCCATTTCTTTGAGTGTTTACAAGTAAAATGGCATTTTGGCTGTGATTTATGATGCCTCCTTTGGTCAGATGAGACTCCCTTCCAGCTGGAAAAACATTACACAAAATCACTGAAAGCCCCCAGAGTATGCCATTTTCGCACGTGACACCGATACGGTTTGTTAATGGGGGTAAAAGGTCATATCGCATCCTTTTCACAAAGCCAGCGGGAGACGTAAATGTTTTAGGAACCTGTGGTTCCCGATAGAATAAGAAATGATTTTTGCATTGGCCCCACTGGGATTTATGTCTAATGATTTTCAAGAAGAATATAGAAGGTACACTTAAAGACTTTTTAAATCTTATTTATGGCATTGGAAAAACGGGTTCCTATTTCTTAAAAGGACATCAGTTAAGACAGACAGTTTTGCGGTAAGATGGAAAAAACGGTTCTCTTACAAATATAATTTCAAAATATAACAATTATTGATCTTCTGTATTTAATCCAATCCTTGGTAAATAAAGTAACCGAATTCTGTGATTAATATCTTCCAATGTGCTTAATATAACTTTTTACAACTTTCTGGGAAAAAGCCAATCTCATTTCTCAGAAATTAGAAATTTTCCTTTCAATCCCCTTAATTATAATTGCGGTGATTTGCCCTTTTGAAACCTCGTGATTTGGATATGGAGTGTTTCAATACAAGGAAAATTAGAGTAGTGGATACAGTTACAGCCGTTAAAGTCAACCCATGCATAAGTGGGTTATATCACCAATTCTGATCCCCGAAATCTCCTTGAGACTACCGAAGAGGTAGGTGCCGATTGTCTAATATCTGGACCTATCTAAAGAGGAAGGGAGCAATTGCTTCCTTCTCATTTCTCCGTAGCCACGACATTGTAAATTAAAGGGAAACCCGATCCTAGCTGCATTGGTCAGTGACCGTAGTTGCTGACGTGACCTTGGCGATGTTTTCTCGAGTCCAATAAAGAAGTTGTTAGCATGAACGGCCCATATCATTCAGAATGTTGTAAGGAATCGTTGGTGCTTCATCTAGAATTGGCCAAAGATAGACCTTATGAGAAGAAAAAGTCCCTAACAGTGTAACGAAGCTACATTTTTGCAACCAACGCTATTCATTCTACAACGAAGTAAAGGTTAACTTCGCCGTAGACCTCAGTCAAACTATGTATATAAATGCCTCTCCGTCTCTAGTTCTTGTAACCCTTTGTGGGGTAGGGGGAGGGAGATGAACTTCACCCTATTCGAGACAAAATTGCGAGTGGACCTACAATTTATATATTCTCTGCCCCCATGGACTTTTTATCGTAGTCTGCTGTCAGCAAAAACAACAATGGGTCGCTGCCAGTGGGATTCGAACCTGAGACCTCCGGAATGGTAGGTCGACACGTTAACATTTACTCTACCGACGACTTATATAAGTCCGTCTGGTTCAGTACTTTTGGTCTGTCGGAGGCCAGACGTCACCTAGGCCAGATCGACCAGAATTATGCCGCATTTACACGAATGACACAAAGAGTCAATAATTATGACTTCATGTCATTGGGTAGTGACAACCATTTACACCACGAAAACTAATGACAAATAATTACTTATTGAGAGCTTTGTCACTACGTTTCATATTTTTATGGCTAATTTTAATTTAACAACGACAAGCGTACCAATCGGAGAATTTACACGAATGACAGGTGGTGACGAGTCATATTGTGACAAACTTGTTTTGGTAATTTTTTTTTTTTTTTTTTTTTTTTTTTTATATATGATGTTGCCAAAGCTCAGGGGATGCCCTATGATGCTAAAGCACAGCCTTGGCAGGAAAGGAATTAAGGTTGGGGAAAATGGGTTAGGAGGTTGAGTGAAGGAGGTGTCGATGTACGCCTCGTTTGAAAGTTTCAGGCTCATAAGACGAGGGAAAAACAGAAGATGGTAAACTGTTCCACATTCGTGTTGTTCTGCTAAGAAAAGATTCCCGAAATTTGACGGTACGTCCAAATTTGACCCGGAGAGTATAGGGGTGGGAGCGACTTGTAGATCTTGTATCGCGCGTTGTAATGAGTCTACAAGGAATCAGGCTAGCAATTTCGTTAGAACAATGGCCATGGAAATAGCGATAAAAAAGTGAGAGACAACCGACATTCCGTCGATGCTCTAGAGAGTCAAGGCCCTCAGAGATTGAGGTATCGCCAATAAGTTTAACAGCCTTACGCTGAACTTTGTCTAACGCGGACAACGCGGTGTGTCCTGCCCCTGCCCAAATATGGGAATTATATTCAAGTCTAGGCCTAATGTGGGACTTGTAGATCAACGCTAAGTCGGGTGGGGTGAAATATTTCTTACATCTCTGTAGAAAACCCAAACATTTCATCGCACTTTTAGCGATTGCAAATATATGATCCGTCCAGCTAAGATTGCTGGATATCTCAATACCCAAGATCTTTAGGGAGGGTGAATTGGGTATATTCACTCCGTCGACTGAAATGGGTTGGGGGTGAACTGGGCGTTTTGTAAGGGACATTAAACAGCATTGAGTTTTGGATGCATTAAACGTAACACGATTTGCTCTGCCCCAAGCGAGGACCATAGAAATGTCTTTGTTTAATGATCTAAACATGCGTTCCCGATTGACTTCTGTAGCATTTCCACGTGAATTCATTACAGAATCAAATGAGTACGCGAAATCAAGGGTGCTGTCGTCGGCAAAACTATGAATAGGATTGAGAGTAAGGGATAAGAGATCATTAATAAAAAGAAGAAATAAGGTTGGTGAAAGAACTGAACCCTGAGGTACACCGGCATTTATTTCGTAGGAATCAGATGTAACTCCGTCAATTACTACACGGATTGAACGGCCTGACAAAAAGCTCTCTATCCATTTAACGAGGGTTGGGTGCAGACCAAATGTTTGAAGTTTGGCTAACAGGGCAGCATGCCAGACTCTATCAAAAGCCTTTGAAATATCAAGAGCGACGATTTCGGACTCACCGAAATTATGGAGACAATGATTCCAACGCTCCGTTAGAGCAGTTAGTAAGTCTCCGGTTGAGCGGCCAGCGCGGAAACCGTACTGGCAATCGTTAATAAGATGATTATTTTCTAGATATTTCAACAACTGAGAGTTGATGAGTGATTCAAAAACTTTGGATATGATCGAGGTTAGTGCAATTGGTCTGTAGTTAGAGGGGTCGCATGCCTCTCCTTTTTTAAGTATCGGCTGGACATGAGCAAGTTTCCATACACTTGGAAATATTCCTGTTGAATATGACAGGTGAAAAAGTTTGCGCAGAGGTTTAGATAAAGCAGAGGCGCAGCATTTTAAAACAAGGGGCGAGAAACCATCAGGCCCAGTAGCTTTGGACACGTCGAGTTTCGAAAGTACTCTAAAAACATCCCGAGTGCGAAAGTGTAGCGGCTTTTGCCTACTAGTGCACTGTGATGGAGATGGAAGTGGCTGCGATGAAGGTGGCAAGTACGAGTTAACAGCAAAATTAGCAGCAAACAGGTTGGCCTTGTCCAATGAGTCAGTAAAGACATTCCCATTATAAATGAGTGGTGGTGTTGACGAACAGGTGAAATTGTTCTTTACGGTTTTTACTAGAGACCAGAAGCCCTTACTACCCTTTTGAGTAGAAAATACCTTCCGTCTGATGCTCTGGTCGAAATTGAACTTAGCCCGGCTAATTGCTGAATTGCAAATATTCCGCGCATCTCTATAGATACGTCTCAATTCCTCTGAAGGGCACAATTTATATGCCTGGAAGGCTGCTTCCTTCTTTTCAATGGCTGCGAAACAGTCATTATTGAACCAATTGGTGTTAGTTGGTTTGATGTTCTTGAAGCTATGAGGAATAAAGCGGTGCATTCCAAACCATAGGATGTTCAAGATATAATCGGTGCTTCTGTTAACGTCCTTCATAGAAAAGCAATCAGACCAATCCAACTCTCTGAGATATTTATTAAGTCCCGCCCAATCAGCATTTTTATAATGCCACACTAATCTTTTGGTGGAGTTTAGGTTAGTGGTTGTCAGAGAGGAGATGGAGAATTGGGCGGAGATTAGACAATGGTCCGAATTACCCAAGGGAGACGTCACCGAAACCGAGTATTTTTCTGGATGCGATGTTAGAAATAGATCTAAAAGATGCGCGTTGTGCCCCAAAGTATCAGGAACACGAGTCGGACACTCAACCAGTTGCTGTAAATTAAAAGACTCACTAAATAACTGACAAAACAGACAAAAGTCGCAATTTGTATTAACGCGTTGTTGGTAAAGAGCTCAGTTGTCCATATATATTGGTTAACTAATTCAATTATGGAAGTAAAGAAAGTAGCCGTTGCTTGTTTTGCTGCTGTGCTGATCTTGGAAGAGGAGGGAGGAGGACGAAGAAGCCTGATATGTCGCCCATTCTAAACGACCCAAAAAAGGTCCTTCTTTTCTGAAGGAAGCGACTTCTATAAGACCTTACGTGTTAAGCTTCGAAAAAATGATCCGGAGCTATATAAAAATTTCTTGAGAATATCTTTTGGATTTTGATTTCTTGCTTGAAAGAATTGAGCCAGTTTTCGAAAAGCAAGCCATAAACATGTGGGAATCAATATGTGCAGGGGATCATCTTGCGATTACGCTTCGATTTCTTGCAAGTGATAGCTACAGCAGTTTGATGTTTTTTTCAAGAGGTCAAAATCATCTATTTCCAACATTGTTCCTGAATTGTATGCGCGATACAATGTGCATTCAAGGAGGAATATTTAAAGGTAAAGTCCAATTAAAATTTTGCAGGTAAAATTTAATTAAAAAATTTAAACGTAACCATTTACAGGTAATTTTAATTAAAAACAAATTTAAATGTAACGAGTTAATTAAGCAAATCTTCGTCGATTGCCTCCTCTGTCTGCGGTTGTTCCATAATATGGAATTCCTGTATGCTGGTTGGAATTCTATACAAATCTTTGTTGAACTTGCTGTGAAAATTTTTTTCATAAAATAATAAGTTCATTTTTTTCACGCCTTGCCATTGTTCACTTATCATGTGCGAAACGCGTTTACATGGCAAGGATGCGTTAAGTTACAGTGGCGGGTTAAATGGTGGTGTTTACCTAAGTTCTCATATTCCGGAAGTTTCACTGCATCACTTGGAAGACACCAACCCACCCCCATCCTCCCCTCTCATCCAACAACTCAATGTCAACGCTATCTTTGCCATTCCGATACGAAACAATTCATTTTTGCATTACCGCCGCTCCTCCGCCCACCATCCACCTCCACTTATCCAACCTCTTAAAATCAACGTTGCTCTTATCCTTCGATAATAAACAATTCATTTGTCACTACTACCTCTCCTCCGCCCAGCACCCACCCACTCACTCCTTACCATTCTTCCACTGCTCCACGGTCACTTAGCGACTTATCCTTTGCCTTAACTCACCCATTCTGTCACAAAATCCATCCTTTCGACTTAACCCATCACCCACCCTCGCTTATACAACCACTAAGAGTCAACGTTGCCACAATCCCGCACTCAACTTCAACTGAATTTGCCTTAACTCTGCCATTCTGATATAAACCAATCATTATGTCCTTACCATCCCTTTTACCAAAACCCATCTCACCTATTCACTAACCCATTTAGCTACAGAACTATTCACCCTCAACATTCTAACTACTGTAGTATACTCATACACAGAAAATTCATTTTTATTTCGAGGCTTGTCACTATTGATGATGACAACATTTAGTGACAAAAATTTTTCGTCATTTTTTATGACCGAAATATTGACAATTTATTACATAAATTATGACGAATATGTCACTCGTGTAAATCCGGCATTAGTCGCCGTCCCGTAGCCGACCAGATCAGACCTAGCAGACTAGTCAGAGGAACTAGCAGTCAGCAAAAGGTAATTGGAGGAAATTGGTAACCACTACATCACATAAGTTAGACAGGCACAGTATTTTCCTCAGTTGCAGGGCAGTGGCCGACAAACCACAACCAATCGAGCAAACCGAAGTCAATTCGTTCTTCTGGGTAACTTGGACGGGCTGTATAAGTGAGTCCAGATCAGTGTTTTTTGGTTAATCCCTAGCCACCGATCAGACAGATCACATCGACCAGCGCTGAAAAGTTCTAATTGGTAAGAATAGCCTGATTAACGACAAGTTCAGTAGCCGGTGTGATTCCCCGGGTATGATAGTGAATTGGGATCAGAACGGATCTATTGGTGGTGGTTTTCTTTTAAGTCTTTTCGGTTTTACCAGCGTGCTTCCCTGGTGTCGAACACTCACTCATTTCCCCACCAGCGTATTTACCTGGCTATAATTTTTAGTTATACCACACACCGCCATTTAGATTTTTATTTTGACCCGTTCAGATTTATCCTTCTCTCTCTCGTAGGAGGATTACCTGTTTTGAATCACAGAAAATATTCCCCTGAAGGCAAGGTAACCAGCGCCCCTAGCAGTCATCAATACCGCGAGGCGGAGTAGTACCGACACATACATACTGACCGTATTCAGCGTGAAACAGAGCAGCATGTTGACACCGCAAGGCAGCAGAGCGAGGCAAAGCAGCACCTAGATATCGATCGTAGTCACCGTGAAGTAGAGCAGCACATCAATACCTAGAGGTTGAGCAGCACTTCGATACAGACCAAAATCGGTCTCATGAAGACAAGGTTACCAGCGCCCACAGCAGGTCATCAATACCGCAAAGCAGAGCAGTATCCTGATACCAACCGTAGTCACCGTGAACATTACCGCGAGGCAGAGCAATATCTTGATACATAGCGAATCTAGTTACCGTAAGAGAAAGCAGTACCTTGATACCGCGAGGCCGAGCAGCACCTCATTAACGACCATAGGTATCATGAGACAGAGCAGATCAGCGATATCACCAGATGAGCGATATCACCTGATGACGACCGACCAGTTTTCCGGCGGGTTAACTGCCACACAGTAGAGGAATGCTAGCAGAGGCGACAAAAGAAAACGTTCCGTCTAGTACATTTGAAGACGCCTCCACAAAATAGAGATAGGATAAGTAATACCCATTGAAGCATGGAAGGAATTTAGGATTGTTGATTATTTTGACTATATCAGACGAGACGGAGTTGGATCAATTCGTTGAGCCGCACGACCACCATGCCATGGGCCCCGGGTTCGAGATCAGGTGTCCCCGTGAGCTTTATTTAAGATTATTAGTCGTCTCTGGGCTGTTGTCTAGCTCACAGCAATGCAAAAGCAAGACTTTGAAGTTTCCTCACTTCCCTTACCCTAATTCCCTTCCGGCCAAAACCATGCTAACGCGTCAAAATGGTTGTCTCCTAGGATTTGGCCACATCGTATAAAAAAAATCCATACTCGTTAAGAGTTAAGACAGTTCCAAGGGGATCGTGAAGGGGGGGGGGGCTTTGAAGATCGGGACTCCATCGAACCGTCCTCCTCATTTCCTTCTGTGACCTGGGACCCAAAGCAGAGCTATCTGAATGCGGTAACTAAGAAAAACAAATTCATTTCGATACTTTCGAGCTTCTAAAAGTCTGATTTTTCTAGGCTTGAATATTCTTGGGGCTGAAGATGGGGACCAGCCTAAGTTCCTTATGGGGACCTAACCACAATCCCTTCTCAATCTGTCCATTCATTATTTCCATAATTCTCCCATTTCTTGCAACCTCCATTGATGGGCAAAAGATGCTCCAATATTAATTGTAATTTTGAATCTGTCCATTCGATATAATTAATTCACAAGTGTAAGTAATTACATCATAATCAAATTATTTCTGGTAATCATGGTTAAATTATATACCAAGGTAATTTCAGTTGCAGTGCCTCATTAGTTCTCTTGTTGTAATAACCCTTTTTTACAATCAAACCAAAGGTCTCATTGCGGAACTTTACTGCATGCTTTTAACGTACCGAACAGCCTATATTATTCAAGAGTTCCCTGTTAATTTCACCTATTCACCTTTAAGGAAACATAGTCCTCATCCCGAAATCATATGTATTCTCTTTGAATTTTGTTTACTCTTGACAAATCACCTAAATAACTCTATTCACACCCCGACTTATTTCCATATTCGTCATCAGTTAGTCTGTGCCCTCCGGAAAACTTACAATGGATTTGCTGTTATGGAATTTGCTCCTAAGTTCGTTAAATGGGATCAATTTTACACATCTCTCGGAGTTTACATCAAACATGCATGGAGTGTACAAATTCGAGAATTTCGTGGTTATATTGAGTGGAAACTTTGTAGACCAAATAGGATTCCAGAACTTCATGAAAGTTATTCAGACAAATCTTCAGGTTCCTACAGTTCCCTTAAATCCATCCTCAAAGGGAGGATTTCGACAAATCTTGGGTCAGAATAATTTGGCGTTCATTTTCATGGAGAAACTTAAAGATATTGTACCGTTTAGAAGTGCAGATGCGGCATTAAGAAGAAGACGTAATACTAAAATTGTAATAGTCCTTGCACAGAAATTATTGCAGTCCGAAGAGTCTAGGCCGATTTTTGTATTGTGTCGAAACCTTAATTTCCTTAATGTCCTGCTTATATACACAGACGTGCAACAGAGGATACAATTTTTAGCTTACAATCCTTTTCCAAACATTTCAATCTTCACGCTTCCTTCCACCACTGCTGCAGGTCACTATTTGTTTGAAAATAAAGTCAAAAACGTGCAGGGATACATTTTTTATTCACCAGTTACCCAAGACCCACCTCGCGTTATAAAATATAAAAGTGACGGAAGAGTGAAAATCACCGGTACTGGAGCAAAAATTTTGTTAAATTTCATTGACAGCATTAATGGAACCTTCAAAGAGATGGTGGTGCCGAACTTGACTATGAGTGCGGACATTGCGAAAATAAATGAAATGGTGAAAGCCCAAAAGATTGAGATCTCTATTCATCCGTACGCGTTATTCAATCTCTCCGAAATGTCAGCAACCTATCCTTTAGAAATAGTGGACTGGTGTATACTAGTTCCAGTCATCCAGGAATTCGCATCCAACATGTACCTCATTTTACCATTCGACACTGCTGTTTGGTTTTATTTACTGGCTGTAATTTTTTATCTCTCCGTTATAGAGTTCCTTGTGTTGAGGATGATAGAGAAACGCCAAGCATTTGATTACATTTGGTACAAAATATTAAGTCAGATTCTGTACATACCTGGATATAAAATGTCATGCTTGTGGAGAGATGTATCTATTAATATTCAAATATTTCTGCTGGGATTTATAATCTCCAATCTTTACATAGCGTTCCTGACTAGTTTTTTGACAACTCCACTGATTGTTCCACAAATCAATACTGCTGAGGACTTAATACAAAGGAATAAGAAGATTATGGTGATAGACTACGAGTACGAGCACTTTTGGGAAACGAATTATTCGTTTCCTAGTGCTTTTTTCGATCTCTTTCTGAAAATGGATGTTGACTCTTTTATGGCTCACCGTAGCAGTCTTAATAGATCTTATAGTTACACTGCAACAACAGAAAGGTGGAAGTTCCTGCTAGCTCAACAGAAATACTTGAAACGACCAACTTTTCGGGTTTCCGATGTCTGCTTTGGAACATCTTTTGTTGCATTAGGGATGCAGCGAGACTCTCCATTTTTGGATGCTTTAAATGATTTTCTTGTATTGGTTCAACAGACTGGACTTTACTTAAAGTGGGCGGAGAACACTTTTCAGGAAGCATTACAGGCTGGAATTTTACGAACGACATTTTATCAACGGAATTTTGTTCGTCCCATAAGTGTGGGACATCTGACTTTGGCGTGGTATGTATTAGGTTTTGGATGGTTGCTAGCTGTTGCAGGATTTATTATGGAACGCGTTCTTTTTTATCTTCAGAAAAAACAAAAATGAAAATTGAAAAAAATTTTTTAATTAAAATTTGAATTTCTTAAAATTGGTCCTGTGAATGTAAATTTGTCGGTGAAATAAACAGACCAACCCTTAAATGAATTTTAATTTATTTTTATTGGTTTTGAGTTCAAGCTATGTTGTTGATTTTACTTGGAACTTATAACGTATTAGTAGACATAAGAAAAAAGGATTTCTGAAAAATTTCACTACAGTCCTTTCACGAAATTATAGACTCCAACATCAAGGAAAATTAATATTTAGAGGAACAAAATAAATTTGGTAAATTAAAGCAATTTTTTTTCAAGGCAAAATTAATTAAAAGTAAAGCATAATTTTTCTTTTTAAACTTAATAAATATAAATTTATGGTAAAAAATAATAAAGTATGACCAATAAAGATAATATTCAGGGTGTTTGAAAAATGTGTAGGAAACGCTATAAAAATGGATTCCTTGAAGTGTCCTGATCAAAATTTTCTTCCATACTCCCCACCTAAAATGAACCCTTCCCTTTCAAAATCGCGTTTCAAAATGTTGCTTTCTTCAAAGGAAGTGTCACTTAAAATCCTGTAAGTCTTTTCAAGGACATCGTAAGTCTAACATTTAAAGCTTCTTTGAAAGAAGACACTTTATCCTTTCTAATGGTATTCACCATGCCATAATCCAAGTCCTTTCAAGGACATCGAAAGTTATTGGACCTCAAACATGAATATTGGGAACATTTTGCACAAAATTAGGTATGTTATCCTTAATCCTGTAAAATTTTTACACCAAGGATATAATTATTTTTTCCTTAAGAGACTTTCAGGACAGGCTTTCAGTGGACATTTTGAACAGCATTGGTAACGTACCTACTAAGATTAATTGTAATATGTTTTGAATTCAATAAAAAGGACTGTAGAGTTAGTAAGAGTTAAGTTTCTTTAAGTTGCAGATTTTTCTAATATTCCCGGATAGGTTTTCTAATTATAAATTTCTATATACTTTTTCTACCTGGGCGTGTTTTACTGTTTGAAAAGCTAATAAGTTGGTAAATTTTTTAAAAATAAAAAACAAGTGTATTAATTACATGAACTACGAAGAAAATTTTGGAAAATGCTGCATTTTAGGTAATCGCAAAACATTTGTTCAACTTTATGAAGTGACTGTACCTGCAATGGTATCAGTTAGATCAATATTGTTAACAATTTTGGAAAGGACATTAAGATAGTAGTTTGTTGGCGTTTGTATGATGTCTCTGCGTTAAGTGGATGAAAATATAAAAATAAAATAGTGATGTGCATTCAGGTATCACTTGCTCCTCAACTCTAATATTGGCGATATCCCACAACATCTCCCAATTGACGTTGCTTTAGAGACGTTTTATTCGGAAATACACGCTTGTCTTACACAATCTATCTCTCTTCTTCCTCGTAAAAACTACTCCTCATCCCCCGTTTGGTATGACAAAGAATAACGCTCTCTTCGCAACAAGAGAAATAAACGTTGGTAAACTTTTCTTTTAACCCAGACTGAGTCTGACTATTCTTCCTATCTATCTTTTTTTCTAAACTTTCTGATACCCTCTACCATGAGATGATGAAAACTAGCCTCATATCCGACCCCAAGCGTTTTTATAACTTTACTAATTCCAAAAAGAAATCCAATGGTTACCCTTCCACCCTAAAGCTCGAGAATACCTCTTCGTCTGATCCTAAGGTTATCGCTAACCTTTTTGCACACTTCTTGAGTAAATCTTTCAGCGACAATTCTCTACAGCCCGACCTTAACTATTTTGCAGTCATGAACAAATGCACTCAAACGTCGTTTACATCTTTTGACCCTGATCCTGAACTAATCGCCGCCAGTATTAATGGGCTTGAGGACGACTTTCACCCAGGTCCAGATGGCATTCCGGCCATCGTTCTGAAAAAGTGTTCCATGCATCTAGTTCAAACCCTTACTTTACTTTTTCGTCTCTCGGTCAGGGGTTTTCCCTCAATTATTGAAAAATTCGTATATTATTCCCATCTTCAAAAAAGGTTGCAAGAACGATGTGTCCAACTACAGACCCATTGCTAAATTATCATCCATACCTAAACTTTTCGAAAAATTGGTCTATGATTCCATGTTCTTCCACTGTAAGTCTATCTTCTCACTCTCCCAGCATGGCTTCCTCAAAAGTAGATCTACAACCACCCACCTTACTGACTTCGTCTCTAAAACACTATGTGCCCTGGAAAACCGGAAAGATATTGATGTTATCGCCACCGATTTTAGTAAAGCCTTCGACAAGATCTCCCATAACGTTATCTTGTTCAAACTTGATCGCCTAGGCCCCCCCCCCACAGATTGATCTCCTGGATTCAATTCTACCTCAACAACCGTCAGTACAATATTCTTTTCAGTTCATCCATTTCTAACCCTATTGTCGCTCGTTCCGGCGTCCCTCAGGGCAGCCACCTTGGTCCATTGATTTTTATCCTCACAATAAATGATGTTGAATGTGTCATCAAACACTCTGAAAATAATCAAACATATCTCCTCCACTACCGACTCTCTTCTCCTGCAAGAAGACCTCGATTCATTCATCACATGGTGCATGAAAAACTTTCTAGAGCTCAATGTCTCCAAATGCCAGTCCATCTTTTATTCCCGCAAGCGTCTTACCACTACCCCGACAGTCTATATGTTAACCGACGTACCAGTCCCTATCGTTACCTCTTTGTGTGACTTAGGAATAATCTGTGATAGTGAACCCAATTTCCGTTCCCACATTGACAGCATAATTAACAGAGCTAACTCCGCGCTAGGGTTTGTGAAGCGCTGGTCCAGAGAGATCTCCAATCCTTATGTTTCCAAATCTCTCTATATTTCCTTCGTTAGACCTCTCCTTGAATATGCCAGCCAGGTATGGTCACCTACACAAACAACTCACATTAACAGGATTGAATCTGTCCAGCGCTTCGCTCTACGTGATCTTCCGTGGGTTGACAGATTCAACCTTCCACCCTTTGAAAACCGTCTGAAACTGATCAACTTACAACCTCTAAGCAAACGTCGTGATGTTTCCGACATTCTTTTCATCTAGCAATTATTAACTGGTGCCATAGACTGCCCTTCAATCCTGCAATCTTTACCCATCTATACCAATCCCCGTAACCTTAGGTCCACTCCCCTTTTCCGACTCGACCGCCATCGCACAAACTACGGTCAAAGCGAGCCAATTACCAGGATGTTACGAAAAGTCAACGACCGTCCCTCTTTTGACTTCCATCTAAGTAAATCATCCCTTCACAAGGCCTTATATCTTGACCCCGCCCATCTTGATCCTGATCGCCTACCTTAATTCTTCTTCCTTACGCCTTCTGCCAGTATCTACTGTATTTATAGCTCATATTGTAGCTTATACTTTTTATTTATTTATTATTACTTATCATTTATTTATTATTACTTATCATTTATAGTTTGTAGAATTAGTATTAAGTAATAGCTTGTATTTTTTTCTATTTTTATGTAATAGCTTGTATTAAGCTTAAATAAAAAATAAAAAATAAATGCAAATTTTTGAATCATCCTGTAAATCCCAAGCGGTTGAGATTGCCCTCCTCCCATCTACCATAAAATTTTTCGTTTGCCTAGGTGAGGTGTACCACCCCACTTATTCACTCACTTATTATACTCAGATCTGATCCACCTTGTACGTAGGGTAAATAGACGATGAAGGCCGTTTATTGTGCAAACACAGGTGGAGTTTTCTTCGATGCATAATGAACTTCTATTGGCTGTAGGTTGATTTCAACGTAGTCCCAAATAATCTTACAAGCCAGCTGGAATATACATCTGTGTTCGAAGCCGAAGGTGGCAATGAATTAGCTTTACGCTACGAAAAAGAACAAGAAATAACATCTCTAGATTGGAACACACAAGGGAGGGAAATGTGCCTTAATATTCACTTATATGTCAAAAAATATATAAATAAATGATAAAGTCAATAAATTCAGAAAATGCCTAAATCTTATTTGCAAATTTCCTGGAAAATTTTGTAAAACCTAAAGTTACCCTAAGCAAAAAATAGCAAATTCGTTGTGAGCCCGTATTTATTTTCATTGTGGCATTATAACAAACGTTTGTGCATACACGGCAATTTTAACAAAGAAATCCTTTAACCTTTTCAAATCCCCTTTATATCGCTCAGTGTCGATTTTTTTTTCTGGAAATACAATTATGAAAATTCTCAATTTGAATAACCCCCGAAGAACTAAACTTGGAAAGAGCTCCATTAAATGCATTTTCCCTTTTTTAGAGACGAAATCCTGCTCATAGGTAGTCATATAAATCGTTGAAATTTTCCACTTGAAAAATTTTAAAATCGGTAGATATAGAATCCTGTCGAGTTGGAAACGTTGTAGGTACACATGTGAATCTGTAAGAAATTGCTAAGTTCGCTAGAAAACTTTAAAAACTGCTTCTTGAAGTATTCCCGCATTCGATGCATTTCCATTTAAAATTTAAAAAGTTGTGCCCCATCCAGTTAGGCTACACATGGAGGCTCTGGATAACACTCCCACGTTCGACTATGTCTCAGCTTTGGGAAATTTTATTGGCCAGCTCGAACATGACACTCGACACTCGAGGCATGGTGTAATGTAAAAAGTTTCACCTGATTCAATTACAGATGGAACTTTCTGGTTAAACTTTCTTTACTTGTCCCATGGTGAAGGTTTTTTAAGGAAACAGAAGCCATCTGGCGACAAGAACAGTAGGGGGCATATTAGAAAAAAGGATCAAGGAAAACGTGCACCAATAGTTCTAGCAAAATGTGCAAGTCTAACCCTTCACTTTTGTACGAGAGAAGTGTCAATAAACATGACTTGCACCAGTTGCCATCAAGGAATCAGTGGACGGGAAGGCACCTGTGCTTTTTTCACGTCAGTCATTGACTTTCCATTAAATCAAGCAAGGATCAAGTTTTAAGTGCTTTTCACTCGGTTGACTTTGTTGACTTTTCTATTTTTATGGTGCTTTGTTCGTCTATAGTAGTTCTGACTTGTCCTGATTAATGTCGTCGAAATTAAGTTAATCTGTTTGCAGATACAGAAATGGTTCAATTTACTATATATAGTTTGTAAAGTACTACAGAATCCGCTACCATTACCATTCTACATGAAATGGAAAAACAGGAACAAATAGGTGTGGGATCGATCCATAAAGTACGTTGTGGTTTAGAGGGAAATGAGCAAACTTAATTAAACTCCAGCCTAGCATTTGTCTTCATTAGACTAATTGAGCGGCCGTAACGGTGAACAGCATCGATTTCCATAAATATTTGATAGAATGTTCAGTACGCTTCGGAACAGTAATTCTTTGTTCATTAGGCAAACATTAAGTTTTGAACAGGTGGTAGAATTTCCCGACAGAATTAGAGGGATATCGCGTATATATTTGCTATTGGAAATCCAGTTTGGCACCCATCGTGCTCCTGCCGCGGCATTTTAACGATAAAAGAAGCATAAATTCCAATTGTTTCTCAATTTAGAGGTTTTTGCACTAATGGGACTGTCTCAAGGTGCTGTTTCTTCATTAAGTTAAATTAAGCGCCAACTTCATATTTGCATGCCTTGAGAATAACTACTTCTAACAACGTGAGATTTCGCTGTTTCTCTTGCCCTAATTCCTTTGGGAAGTCGTTGCCAACAACGTCATTAGATGTCTGCTCCATCTTACTAGTTCTAGTCCGTTACAATTTTGGCAAAAGTTCCTTTGCGTACATTTCATTAAATTGAATTGGATTTTGTTCATTAGTTTCAAACCAGAAAATCTGAAGGAAATTCCTTGAGGTAAGGACAAATTTACAAAAATGTCAATGTTACAAGAATGCATACGAAATTTTAATATGCAATTCTACAAATTGTTAAATTTAATTTCTTAAACGAAACTCCTTTCTGTAGCATATTACCTAAAGGGTATCGCAGCCCCCCCCCCTCCCCCTTTAAGAACTAATTAATTACAGCTTGCCTCCCGAAATAGTAGTTCCCGTGTACTGTGTTAATGACATGGATCGTGGAAAGGATTAACATCATCCTGACGATAATAGTTTACACCCATGTTGGAAAATTAATATAAATCATTACCAGCTCAGTTCAATAATAACTTGATGGATGTCCTTAATTGAATATTATCAGCAAGGCCATAAGTCAAGCTGACCTTTGTCCTTCCGTCCGTTCCAATATGATAAAGTGTCCTGAAAAACAGATATTTTCTCAAAAAGGGCAGTATTTGTTTTATTTATTTATTTACGAAAATTCATCAAGTAACTAATTACATTGAAGGTCTTACAAATTAAAACGTTAAACTAAACCTCAATGAGGCTGTGTCTTCCTTTTGTTCCGGGATATGTTAAAATCGATATGACTCAGAGCTCAGATTAAACAAGCGAAACATCGACGAGACCGGCTCATGAAAGCCATAGTGTAGAAGGTTGTGCCCTCCCAATGAGTGATAGTTTAGGCAATGTTTCGTCTTTTCTGTAAAGAATCCCACTTTGTAAAAATAGAACCAAACAGAGCTAACGTATTCTAGAATTGGCCTGACAAGTGTGCAGTATAAGCTCTTCGTAATGTATGGATTGTCAAATTCTCATCTGCATGCGACAATTTTAACGTAAAAAGGACATCGACGTGCACTTGTTGATGTTCCTCCACAAAGTAATGATTATCAAGAAAACGTCATTTATTTAAATTTTAAAAAATAACGGCCCGAGATGGCTGCCCTTTGGTACACTAGACGAAATCTCGATAACATCTGAGTATGAATCATAAAAGCGAACTCAATAAGTGCGATGGCATAAGTAGGCTTTCACCCAGTTAATAAAGTTAGAAGGGAAACCTGGAAGCATTAGTTTATGAAGAAGGGTACTGAAGTCAATTCGGTCGAAGGCTTTGCTGAAATCAGTAAAAATGCAGTCAACCTGATTAATAGATTCAATGGCTGATATGCAGAAACTTGAGGATTCTAAAAAGTTGGTAATAGATCATGCTGAAAGGAATCTACAACTGTTTTACAGTGGAAGAAGAGAGTGTCGCAAATTAGCATGGCATGGCGCTGGATGGTCAATAACCCCCACCCCTTTTATCTATAGACCACGACTACTGCCTTCTTGCGAAAGTGGTCGAGTATAAAACATTTTCAAAAATAAAAATCTCGCTTCGGATAAAACCTAGGTCTTTAGCTCGCCCACCCGGAATGCGAGGCTACCCGCCATCAAGGCAGACCCAGACCAAGGGTTAAGTGTGAAACCGCCCCAATACTCCTCAGACCAGCATGAAAATTCCAGTAAGGAGCCTTATGCAGCCTCTTCTTCGAGGAAAAAACATGTCGATTCAAACGTTTTCAAACTCGGATGCAGCCTATCGGTTCTTTAAACGTCCGCAAAACCTGCGTGTGGTAGTATGTCCTTGGTTACCATACCCGGACGTCTTCCTAACAGCGCGTCTCTCAGGACACGTCAGTCCAATGCAGCGACCTCCAAGTGCAGCGTTATCGCGTCAACTGTGGCCTATAAGGAAAGACTGACTGTCCATAGGGTACTGTGTGGGCACCGTCCTAACTACAATGGTAAAAAAACATCCTTGATCTAAAGAACACCTCGGTGTCTACAGGCTCCTCCTTCGCTTCACTCTCAAAAGGCTGCGTTCGCATCACGAACTACAGTCTTCTACTAAGAGACCTAAGGTGGCTTTTACCCTTCCCTACCATGTAAGGCTAAGCCTTTAAGCGATGTCGCGAAAGAGAGTTTTATTATGGCACCATTGACCGTAGCAACGCTGATGACTCCATCACGCTTGACAAGTGGAAGCTGGTGGAAGTCGCGATGCTTAAATGGAAGTCCTCTCAAAGAACCCTGTTGCTGTGAAGCTGGCTGTCATCAATACCATTTAAAGCTTCTTGTGCAATCCTCTGAAATAGTTGTTGACTACCTTCGCTATCCCGGAAAGTTGCTGACGTCAATGTAATGGACATAACAAATGATATTAATGGCAGATAATAGTCGCACACAAGCAGTTCCGTTCCCCCTACAAAACTTGAAAGATAACTAACTGTAACTTATATAAATCTGTCCTGACAAATAGCCTACCTACCGAAGGTTCCCCTAGCATCTACACTAGGCAAACCTTCACCAAGGTGGTGGACGCTCCAACACTTGCGTACAATACGGCGAATCAGATTTATTGTCCCAATCGGCATCCTAAAGGTTAGCCTCAATGCTGCTTAATGTCGACGAGAATCATCACCCCTAGAAAGGAGTGTCATAGACTCTTCTATCCAGCGAAAAGGATTAACGTATGGATTTCCTATAAGGAATGCATCAGCAAATTTAAGAAGTTGATTATAAAGGCTTAATGATCTTTACGGGAGTGATTCTGATATAAAATCTAGAGCAGCTCTGAAGCGAGTCATTTCGAAAAATCCTCTCAGCGACACCCAGCATCTCTGGCCTCTTAGTTAACACTCACTATCCGGGCTATTCAACTGCTGGCACAACTGATTGGACAGAGACTCCGAGTGGTCATGACCTGGTCTACAAGATGGTATCACCTCAGCTGAACTTCAATTAGCATTCAAGATCTTTTTCCGTGGCCTGCTTTAACGTCATCAACATTCTAACCTCCTCTTCATCCCTAAAGGTGAAAGGGATTTCAGGCCTATAATTCTCTCTTCCTTCCTTCTCAAAATCCTAGCGATACTTATTCACATTCAAAATTCCAGAGATATAATTCACAACAAGCATACATCAAAGGTAGGGTCGTCGAGACTGCCTTGCACTAACTTATCGCAAGTATAGAGCGTTCATTAATGCATAAGGAACACACACTTGCAGCTTTCCTCGATATTGAGGGTATTCTTGAGGAGGCTGGATCTTGACGGTCCTCTCATTGAGCTCGTTGAACTCATGCTTAAAATCAGGATCGTTAATCACAGCTTGAGATGATCCAAGATATAAAGAGTTGTCACTAGAGGAACTCCCTAAGGAGGTATCCTTTCACCGCTATTGTGAAATCTGACACTAAACAGGCTACTACTGAATCTGGAGTGTTCCGGCCACAAGGTTGTCACTTATGTTGATCATATTACCCTGATTTGTCTGGGCAAGCACCCTAGCACATTGGTTGAGGTGTTGCAACTTGCCTTTCTCTGTGATCTGGGCATAAACCAGGACAATACAGAGTTAATACTATAAACTGCCTTATGCCAAATGGGGTCAGGCTGAAACTAGATGACCAAGTTAAATATTTAGGCCTTGTCCTGGGTAGGACCCATACTTACTCATGGTATGGTAGTATGGTGACCAGCACTGGATAAAGTGATCCACCTGAAGGAACTTTAAATGGTTTAGGGGATGGCAGCACTACTGACAATAGGTGCACTTGGAACTACACCCTCAAAGGCGTCAACACAATTTTCCACCCCTACCGGTGGATCGTTTTGGTAAGCAAACCGCATCTACGTCTTCCATTAGGCCCAACTCAGTCCAGACTTGTACGCGTACTGACTACGGATACTCCAAAATTCTGGAAGGTAGATTAACAACAAATACTAACTATACCACACCCAGCCCTTTTTCAATGCTAAATTTAAATCCTCTATCCCCTCCGCGTCGGAATGCGAAGATGACCCCCCTCAATGGGGATAGTCAGGGTATCTATACAATGAAGGTTCTCTGCTGGAAGGCAGAGTGTTGGTGGTATATTTTCAGAACACCTGGACCTCGAAATTTCATTTAGCTTGCACCTGACTACTTCAGAGTTTTTCAGGTTGAAATCATGTCTATTAAGGTAGCCGTAGACACTCTGAAGAACTTGACGCTGCTTGTACCTTCCTAAATAGTCAGGTTGCTATTAAATAGCTCACGGGATTACATATGACCTCCAAAACAGTGATAACGTGTCGCTAAACTGTGAACGACAAGGTTGAGCAGCTGAGCGTATGCCTTATATTGGTAACGGGGCATAGTGACTAGAGCTGACGAACTAGGTACGACTCTGCTTAACTCAGATAGAAAGCATTAGCTTGGCAAGTCATTATCCACATGCAAGCTGGAAATTACACAGGCATCCATTAGGATTGCAAACGTAAGATAGAAAAGGGAATACACTTGCCTTATTATCCGGCTGATCCGTCCGATTCTTCATCTCAAGCGGTCAAGAGAGTTCATCTCTCTCAGACGAAATATAGGCGTTGCCGTGTCTGTCATATCAAGCCATTGTCTCATAGGTAGACACGCCGATAGACTTGGCGTGCCTTCAAATAATTTCTGCAGGAATTGCCAAGATCAGGAAGAACAGGAAACCATGCTCTACTTTCTCTACAACTGCCCGAATCTAGCCAACCGAAGGAACGGATCTTTCGGTTCCCCTTTTACAAATAGTTAACCCAATTAAGTTCTACTGATGTTAGGAACCTAGTTTGGTTTATCAGGAGCTCCGAATTGTTCCCAATTACGTGACAGGGCTATAAGCCTTGTCACCTCGTGATAAGTTTAGCGGTTACAGGCTTTACACCAGTACTAGACTTCCTCATCCACACCAGGACATTACCTCCTAAGCAGAGCTGATACTACAATCCCCTAGTACTAGACTTCCTTGAACACTTCCATTCCAGAGCTATGGATCCAAAGAATAGCGAAGAACTCTCCAGTTCTAAGTTCTTTAGATAGTCTAGGTCTTTTTAGCCACTTGTTGCCAGACCTCCTAGGTCTCACGCATGAATACCGAAGTTTTTCAGCTTAGACTTCTTTCGACACTCTAAGTTGGAACTTCATGCTCGAAATCTACAGGAAACCGAAGACCCCGATTCAAGTTTAGACTTTCCCAAGTAATCTCTGGTCTTGTTTGTTCCCTCTCGCCGCTTGATCATCTATCTTAATGAAACACTTCAAGATGATACGAGTCGAACATCAAGAGATCTGCAGTTGAACATTTATAAACCCACAAACACTCAGCAGTTATCTACACCACCATTCCCTCTCTGGCCATACAATTAGTGTTTGTCTGCTTAAGGATTAATCTCGCAAACGAAAATAGTCTGTAAACATAAACACGTTTTAAAACATAAAAATTACCGTGCCGGAACCTATTCGGAAACATTTTTTTGAAAACCCATTTCTCTTTTCGTAGTCTTCCTGAGGAATGTAATGATATATTACACAAATATACTGAAAATCTCATACTCATATCCCTAGATTTTTTCCAAAACAAGTAGGTCAACTCAGAACTGTTGTGGAGAAATGAAATCCTGCAATTATTATAATTTATGTTATAATTTAATTTAATTGCATTTTTCAAATTGTGAGATAAAACTCGATTTTGTTGAGGTTTCTCGGCATCTTTCTATATTATTTTGGGTTCCGACGCGTGTCATTTCGGCTTCTAGCCGGCGCGGCGGTAGTTTTCCCCTACGTCGGCCGTAATGCCAAGACTTCGGGGATACTATTATTATTAGGAGTGGATCAAGGACTCACAACACCCTTTAGTCACTTCGACTAAGATGATCTTTTATGACTTGATCCAGGTTTAGATTTAGTTCCTCAATTAGACCTAAAATCTCTTTGGGGGCTGCCTTAGCTATATTTGGTGGTGATGGGAAAGCCCCACCAAGATGTCTGAGCCTGAGTGAGAGCAGCGCTTCCGTTTTCTGTTTTGAGTAGGTTACAAACCTCGTTGCCTGTCTTACCCCTGGAATATTTGTCCAGTGTGAGTACTTGCGTTTGTCCTCCCATGACCTGATACGCATTGGTAGTCGGCTTTTCGGGTAGCCACAGAATGGCTCGGGTACAATAAACTGAGACGCCGCACCTTGTTTTACCAGGTGATCCGCCTTCTCATTGCTTTCAATGCCCTCGTGCCCTGGTACCCACGCCAGCGTAATGCTGTTGCTCTGAGCCAGTTCTTTGAGAACTAGACTCAAAGGTGTAGGACCCCAGAGCATTGAGTGCCGCCTGACTTTCGGACATAATATATATTTTAGCACCGCGTATACCTCTATTAGTAATTTCACGTGCGCAGAGTTGAGAGATGGTTGGTACAGAACCGAGAGATTTGTGCAGCCTTATTCTTGGTCCGTAGATCCCGATGCCCTTTCTGTCTTCTATCTTGGCTCCATCCGTGTACCAAACCAGAGATCCCTTTTCAAAGATATATCTATTGTTGAGCCAATAATCTCTGTTCTCAAGGATCAGCTTGAATAGTATATCAAAGTTGTGCCTTTTCATCTTTATATAACTGTGATTTACGGGGTTGGGTAAAGAGACTATAACAAAAGATTCACTTTTTTAATAATAATAATTTATTATACTTCAGTTACAATTGTTCCTTGTTTTATATATATAATATACGATCGCTGGTATAATTTCAGTTGTTTCACATTTGACTTGACTTATGTAGCGACTTAAATGCTTTCAAAATATTTTCCATTCAAAAGCGTAAACAATAATAAATTGTAATAGATTTAATCAAAAGAGACAAAAAATTCCCTAAACAACTATGTATGTATACTATTTTCTCAAAATTATAATTTAACTATTATCAATATAATTCTGTCATCATAAAATAGATAATTCGATAATTTCACATTGTTTTTTTTTGCATTACTTTATTTTACTTTACTTATTTGTTTTATTTACTAATTTCTTTTAATTTATTTTAGTCTATACAAAGAGATATTTTCAAGACAATTTTTTAGTTATAATTGTTAGAGATATGCGCGAACATCGATTGACTTTATTGACATGTTTTTGGTATTTTTTTTTTATTTTAATACTATAGAATTTCTTTCTTGGTTTTTTCTCAATATTTTCTTTACCTAATAAAATATATATTCCTTATTTGTTTGTTTTCTTTTATTTGTATATGTTAAATCTTTTATAATTCTCGCACCTATGTATAGTTTTTTTTTGCTTGATGGATTCTTTGTTAGAAGTTTTAGAAGTTTGCTTGCAATTTTGTTTGTTTTAGGCTCTAAACTACTATTTACTCGGTGTACATTAATTAGTTTATCCTGCATTAGGTATTTATATCGTATTTTGGCAAATAAAGTTTGTTCATTATTTAATTAGACATTTGCGCGACTTACTTTGGATTGCTATTGAAATAAATTAAAAATTATCTCGCATTTGCTAAAATTATTCAAAAACTTAAGTGATTTTCCTTAACAATTTTAATTCTAAACTTATTTTAGATTTAGTTGCTGTTATTCAATAACTATTTATATTTCAATCTATATTGACTTACTTTCACGTGATAAGTACTTACGACTTTTTTCAGTATCAGTAATTACTCTTTCAAATTGACATTAGGATATCTTTTCAAAATTCAGTGATTTTTTTGAATAAAATTTTGAGGCAATAAGTTTTTATGTACAGATATTATAGAAATTGTTGATTATATTATGGGTTTTTGGTGGTGCGTAAACCACTGTTCGGCTGTTTGGGAATATTTTTTTGAGAAATATACACAATCAAAATTTTCACCAACTGGAAAATACGGCGGGCACTCAACGTTTTATTCAACAAAATTCACTGAAAATTTATATTTTACAAATATGAACAATATTGACTATTCAAATGTTTACCTAATTTTGATTAGTCTAATCTTTTCTAATTAAGATACTAATTTTATTAACAAATCTTACATAATTCAATTAATGTTACAAAATCAAATTATGCTTACAATTCCATAAAATAGTTATTCTCTCAAATTTACCTTTACTAAGGATTTAACTAGTAAAAGAACAAAACGTTTACTAAGTTGTTTGGCATTTTTCAAAAAGTGAATCTTTCTTACCTCACTGTACACAATATCTAATTGAAATGTCGCTCAAATAGAATCAAATGCTTATGTACATATAAATTTCCGCTAAAGTAAATAAGGTAACAAATCTAAATAGTGAAACCTATTCTGATACAATTACATAATTACTTTAACAAATCCCTTCTAGTGTGAAAAAATTCTTTCGGCTAGCACAATTATAACATTAATTAAAATTAGCAACAGAATATGCAACAATTTCATATCTATTTTTTTTTATTATATTTACAAAATTTTTTGCCTAATTTTTTTACTATTCAATACACGACTTAATTTTTTCAGAGCGTTTTTAACTTTAATTTCATCTTCGTTATGAGCAATTGAAAAGTCTCAAGCCAAATTAGGCACTGCAGTTTTATAGAAACTAAAATTTAAGCGATTCGTTGTAAGCGAAAGGAGCTATTTGGAGCTAATACTGATAATAATACATATTTTATTAAATATAAGTTTGTCATATTTTTTGCTGTTTCTGTCATAATTGAACTTATTTTTTTTGATTATTTTAAGGTAACTACGAAACTTATGCGGCGAAATTATACTAAAAGGTGAGCACTAAAACCGTAACATTTCTTAATATTAAATAATACACCAATTAATATAATAAGACCAGTTAATGGCGAAAATCTGAAGTGATTGCTAAGAATTGTACAAGAAAATTTAAATTAATTAAAACTTCGCTTTAAGGAAAGAAAGAAAGGCAAGAAAGGAACTTAACATTAACCTTTGCTCAAATTTCAGTACGAATGACTTAACAGTCGTGCTGTGGGTTGGAAAGAATGAGCAACAATTGCTCATGCATCGACCTACATGGCAAACGACAAGGAAGCGCTGCTAGAAGAATTCCAGATGCTACTGGAAGAAGCGAAGTGGAGATATGAGCAGTAGCGACATTAACGAAAGAGAAGAGTCCTTGTTTAACTATATACTAACCACTTACTTAAACATTGATAACAGGGACAATGTACAAACGTATACGGGCCCAACCAGTAGGAACGTTCTCGACGTGACGCTCCTCATAGAGACAGATGGCTGCAAGCTAATGGACTGAAGGGTCCTATCGAATCATATCTATATTAGTTTTGGGGTTTAAACAGCGGTACCAGAAAGAAACTGTAAGTAATATAGGAACATGACCGATTGAAAAAAATTCCGTAAGCTAGTGCAGAAAAAGTTGGGAAGGGATGTCCAAATGTAATCTGCAGCACCCAATACCTAGAATTTACAGTGAGCCATCTTACTAAGTGTTTAAAGCGAGCCTTGGACCTTCAGCCCGAAGGGATAAGAATATAACCGAAACTACCCACAGAGTCCGAGCCTTATTGAGGCTGGCAAAATCGTCTAGTGAACAGGCAGAGTGAATAGACTATAGGGCGGCTCTAAAGGAGATCAAGAAGAAGATCAGAGTAGCTAAGAGAAAGAGCTGGTTCTCCTTCTGTCAACAAATCTAAAAAAACCTCAGAAACCGCCAAATTTTGAAAAGTCCTGCACAACCTATGTTGCTTTGTAATAGTAGTGAAATCTGGACAAAATAAAGCGAGGAGACGCTGGAGATCCTGATGGGCATCCATTTCCCCGCCTGTGAGAATGTACTGGACTGCTCCAAAGGATAACATTGTAACAAACTGGAGATGCAGTTCCAATATTATTTGACAAGACAGGGTTAAATGAGCGATCAAATCTTCTGATCCAGCAAAGTATCCAGGTCTATTACGTTGCAGAAAGTGCTTGAGCTGGTTATATCCTGGTTGACGGCGATCTCCAGATGTTGTTTAGGCTGAACCATGTGCTCGAGTCCTGGCAACTCTCACGCGAAGTCTTCCTCCCGAAAGCGGGTAAGTACGGTCACGCCAAACTCAGTGATTACAGACCGATCAGTCTAAGTTCTTACTTAAAGCCTTGAAAAGAATTCTGAATCTGTATATAAGGGAAAATCTCGATCCCAGCCTACTATCCAGGACTTAACATGCATGTATAAAGGCAAGTTGGTAGACACGGCCTCGAAATTGAGAACATAAAGAACACCTTTACTAATATAGAAGGAACTTTCAATAAAATAATCATTGAGGCAATTATAGGTGCTCTAAAGACGGCCAAGGTGGATAAAGGCATCGACAGATGAATCTCTATTTTGCTTAGGAGCAGAGTGAAAACCTCGAAGTGGTGCGGCTGTATTCTCGGCAAACCAGTGAACCGGGAATGCGCCAAGGAGGAGTCTTATTGCTGTTCCTATGATTGCTGGTTATAAATGACATTCTCGTGACGCTGGAGTGCGGCGGGCGAAGGGGTGGCGGGGGGTTAGCGCTTGAGAGGGGATGGTGGGGGTGTGAATGTGGTTGCTTTCGGCGATGATGTAGTTGTATTAGTCTCTGGCAAGTGTCTGAATACGATTAGCGAAATCACGGATGGAGCTCTAAAGAAGCTTAGTTTACTAGGAAGTGAAAGATACCGTAGTTCAGGGTACCATGTACAGACGGTATGCTGATGAAATTCAGATCCCAGTATAATTATCTTGGCATCATTCTACACAGCACATCGACCTGGAAGTTTAATGTAGAGGAAAGGATTGACAAGGCAAGCAAAGTTTTCTACACATGCAAAAGACTCTTCGATGAAAAGTGGGGACTGAAACCCAGCATCACTCAATGGATTTATACGGCAATAATGCGACAAATAATACTGTACAGCATAAAGGTCTGGCGGTGGATCTCTACGCAAAGATCGCCAAGCTGAGGGCAATATTGCCCCTCAAAGAATCAAAATTCCCCAACCCCATTGACTATATGCTACTGATTAATGACTTCAGCACAGGTAGTTCGAGGTAGTAATACTGGACACACTGTTCTGGGAACAGAAGAACCTGCAAATATAGTAAACATCTACAAGAATGGCTCTAAAACAAGTTTCGGAGTAGGAGCAGCATCCTCGTCCTACCGACTTCACAGTGACTGCAGTGACTTTCAGGCCGAAGTGGTAGCTAAACACAAGGTGGCGGAGTTGGCGCACAGTCAGCTGGAAGCGGGCAGTTCACTTATTATATATATGTGTGAACTTCCAAGCGGAGCTAAAAACTATTGGGTTAAATGAATTCAAATCTAAATCCCTCTTTGATTGCTACAGATCTCTGCAGAATTTAAGCACGAACAGGGCAGTTCAACTTTTCTGGGTAACAAGATACAGAGACATCACCGGATATGAAGCGGCTTATGTTCTAGCTAAGAGAGGGTCTGAAATGGGAGCTCAAGAAGCGGAACAAGTGCCTCCTCCGATATGTAGTATTATAAAATCTCTAAGCGATGGGCTCTTAGATCTTGCGAGGAAAAGATGGGAAGGGACCACGATGTATCGAATCGCGAAAATCATGTTGAAATTCTGTGATATTCAGAAGACTAGATGCCTACTCAACTTAACTAGGACTCAATTTAGAGCTATAGTCGGGATCTACATCGGCCACTGTTGTATGGGAGTACATTTTCACAGAATTGGTGTTTCCGATACTGATCTGTACAGGCATTGTCGGGAACCCAATATAAAAGAAACTATAGAACACCTTGTATACCGGTATTCTGCGCTCGCAAGCGTCAAACTAGTGGTACTAGACAAGATTTTCATTGAAGGGTTAAAAGAAGCCTCGAGCATGCGTAGCATTCTGAAGTTCGCAACGGAGAAGGGTACCTTTAATAAGAATGGAGTAGCTCTCAAACGTTCGCAAAACGATATGTCTAGGATGCACGGACCTGAATGTGGTATCGCTATGGACCGGGTGTAGTCTATGCGGGGATTTATTGGCCGCCACTACAACCTAACCTAACCTAGTGCTTGGATAATACCTGAAACTAGAATCTTGATGATCCCACATTTAATTATTCTCAGAAAATTGCTTTACTTATTGGTGCTTCTTTGACCTTTTGAGTGTTGGGCGAATCGAGCTTGGAGAAAACTTGTATCGATTGCAAAACACATTGTTTGGGCGGATTGTTTCTGGTCCCTGTGTAACCAAAATTTGTTCCTCATTTTGCCATATTAAAACCAATTGCACTTGCAGATTTTCCGTTCTTCTTCCTCTTCAAAAAATGCCATCTGTACTGGGAGATTCTCTCGAAATAGCTAAAAGAAAATTTTTTCCTTTAGAGTCCAGGCTATCGAAAATTTGTGACGTTAAGAATCAATATTCCTCTTTTCTGAAAGAATATCTCGATCTCAATCACATGACGCCCATTAAGTTCAATGAACTTTCAAAATTCAGATTTCATTTCCTTCCGCACTATTATGTGCTCAAGTCGGAGAACTACGAAACCCCGCACTTTTTCCAATGGTTCAGAGAAGCGTAGTTTGCAACAATTAGCAAAAGAAGAAACTAAAGATTTTCCTATCGAATCGAGAATAGTCCAAAGATATTTTTACGTAGATGACATGGTTACTGTTGCGGACTCACTGTACGGCGTCAAACAGGTTTAGCAAGAAGTAGATTCCCTTCATTGTAGACGACGATATTCATTACACAAATGGTGTGCAAACGACTCAAAAATTCTTGAAACTATTCCAGAACGCTACAAGGTACTACAAATTTGTGAAGGTAGTACTATAAAGACTTTGGGCCTCGTTTGTCAACCATCTCAAGATGAATGCGGCTCTTCGTTCTTCAGAATTCAGCCTCCGAAAAGTATTCAGCCTTAAAAACTGAAGCAAATTGCTGTCAAATGACAGAAGACAAATTGTCAATTTTTTTATGTTGTACCTAAGGCCCAGGGGAAAACCCTATTAACCGGTAGCATAGCTTTAGTCGGAAGGAAATTATGGTAAGAGAAATGCGGGAATTTGAATGTCTTGTTTTGCGTTGCTGCGATCTATACAATAGGCCAGAGACGGACTGTACTTTTAATTTATTGCAATTGAAAGTTACGACTTGGACATTTTTATCGCAAAGACAATGTTCAGAACATTTGTAGGTTCACGTCAAGTAAATTCCAAGTTGAAACTTTAAAAATACTGCGAGAAATATTATATTTTTTTTTACTGTAGCAAGTTTTGATTTGTTTACACCACCAATGCTCAGCTGTTCGTGTCAACTTCCGGGCTTGTAACTAGATTAGGCTGTGCCTTGACAGTTTATGACTAAACAAATTTTACTGAGATATTAGGTCTGCTTCAGTGCCTGCAGTGATTATAATCAATTCGAAACAAACTGCAGATCTTAACTTTCGTACTCATTTTTCCAATTCTTTTTTGCTTATATCACAACTTCCCCTGCTTCAGCAAATTGAAGAATTTTAGAATCGCTTTGAGTAGCTGCAATTTCCTTTAATTGCTTTACTGTGAAACTGACAGGCGAAAGCGTCAAATCTCTGAGAAAATTTTCCTCACATCACTTTGTCAGCTATCGCTAAGAACAAATCGTCTTCTTATTTTTAAGCAAGCTGAAGAAGGTTATTCCGATAGTTTCACTTACTTCACCTGCAGCAACTTCCAGCAGAAAAAGTACTGGAACAGTCCTATTCCTTGTGCCAAAACTTGCTGGAGGGGAAGTAGTACCGGTCAAAAAGGTCCCCTCTTTTCGTATGCAAGAAAAAGTTGAGGAATGAAGAGGTATTTTGTGCGCCGTGGGATTTTGACTTTTGGTTAAGGAACAAATCTAATGGGATTTATATTATTGCGAGTTAACTATTTTGGACAGGCTTTGTAAAAGAGACGTTTGTGTGTTCCTGTTTGCTCAGTGATCCCAATTGTCGCTGTCTGCTTTACTTATTTGGCATTTTCATTTGTGGTATTTTCGCTAAATAGCAACAAATATGGTAAACCAAAATTTAAATTTTGCAAATAAGGGAATTATTAGTTTTGATGAATTTACGCTAACTCAGTGTAATCTGATAATCTCTTTATAAAGCTAAAAGCAAATCCGCGGCAATCGACACCTGCACCTGCACCGCATCAATGCAAGCCTGCCAGCAAGGTGAGCTGATTAAAATATTTTATAGGACACCCACCGCCACACAAATGAACCGAAAATTAATTTACCATAAAATTTCAAGTTAAGCGCTTGGTAATTTTAACGGCCAAATCGCGATTTTTATCAATTTGTTTTCTCCCATGCTTGCAAGAAGTCGAGGTCGATTGGTTTTCATGACTGACTAACCGAAAGCGTTAATGGCTTTGATTATTGACAGAAGGAGTGGCTTTTATATCACCAAAAACCGAGGTATATTGGCAGATTATCCAAGCCCTTAAATTGATTCGAACATGGACATCACGCTGACCAACTGACAGTTTTGTTCGCGAGTTAGTGCTGCCCACCTTTGTTAGGACATCCTGTAGCCTCAGACGTTATTTGATTTATTTGGATACACTAACAACCTGTCATTTACGTGTCCAATCGTGCGGGGACCATGGACATTGAATTGGGCTCCCTATTCGCTATCGAATGTTTTGCTTCTCCTCAAAGTGATGGTGAAAACCCCTGGTAGATGCAATTAATTCAGGAGTTGTCAATACATTTTTCTATTTCCATTAAAACCTCGTTACTTGGGTTGCCAACGAGGACCCAACCGATTACCAAAGCGTGTTTCCTTTCAAAACTTTAAAAATTGGCAACCACTCATCCCTATTCTTGTGCTGCTCCGTTCTCTGTCATTACCCCCGAACACTTCTACCTTATAACTTTGTTTCCCTAGATAACATCTCTTTCCATAGTATAGCACTCCTTCATCTGGCTCCTGGCAAATTTTCAGGATAACCAGAAAAACGAACGTACACCAGTAATCTAGTAGGCATTCACTTCTTGCTCACTCGTCTAGATGGCGACCCAAATTGATGGGTGTTTTCTTTGTTGAATCTGAAATCCCCAAAATCTTACTCGTCTTGTTGGGTACCGATATTCTATGCATGCGAAATTGGTGCGAAACAGTGGATCCAGATGTAGTTGTCTCCTCATCAGATTTACCCAATTTTAGGATAACTTGATAGATTGCAGGGTAACACGTGTTTCCTGTCACCGTTTTTATCCAGAAAATTACTCAGAATTGAATTTCTTGTTCGTTTTCAATTTTGTGATTGCCAGTTTTTGTAGATGTCGAAAAATCTAATATATTTCGTAAAAGTTTCGATTCGAGGGATAAATTTTATTCTCAAAGCTGCTTAAAGATGCAAATTAAATGAGATAATAATTTCGAACAGATGGATGGGAAAATTTGATTTATTTATTACTTTTTGCATGTGTGGATCTATTTCCCTCTAGATCTAAATGGAATTAATTTAAAATACACAAACACGGAATGTTTGCTTGCTTTTTTGCATAATCCCAGGAATCGTCCTTTTTGAAGCGCAAGGATCAGACCAAAAATAAATACAACAGGAAAAGGTCCATCTAGACATAGTCGGAAATAAAATGGTGTAGGTCGAGGCCATACATTGGGGGAGTTGAACAAAAACAAATAAGCGTTTACATTCGAGTACAATTTTACCTTTTAAGTTGAAGTAAATATTTATCTATGAAATTGATTAAAAGTAAGGTAATACCAGAAACATTTACTTGCCTAAAATGAGGTTTTACTTAGCAGTCTCAAATTGTTTATCTTTATTCACATACGCCCAAGCCATATTTGCGAGTATTTATTCAGTAGACTACTAACAAGGGGCAGAA
Organism: Leptarthrus brevirostris; assembly: GCA_964036015.1. Taxonomy (NCBI): domain Eukaryota; kingdom Metazoa; phylum Arthropoda; class Insecta; order Diptera; family Asilidae; genus Leptarthrus; species Leptarthrus brevirostris. Next base: position 140,168,270 of record OZ038372.1, read on the forward strand.
AGGTACAACAAACCTTCCATATTCGCAAGAAATGTGTTCCCAAAAATTTCGGATTAACCTGAAAAGTAATCATATGATGATATCAAAGCCCTTTGATGCCCTAGCATAGCCTTGACAGAACAGAATGGTCATGACGGTTCTCGATTTCTCTAAGGCATTCGAAATTCTAGTCTAGTGAATAAGTTAACTGCAAAATTCAACTTTTACCCATATGCCGCCCTAATGATTGGGAATTTTCTAAGCGATAGCAACAACAGGTAAAGCTTGGGTGTAATATATCGGGAACCCTTGTCAGCAAATGTGGGGTTCCGCAAGGGTCCAATCTGAGACCACTACTATTTAGACGATCTTCGGGATATCGTGCAGGATCGATCGTTTCACCCCTACAGTTAAATATCGATTCCCTTCTCGGGAGGAATTTGTTGTCATGATTAACCCTGATCTGAGAAGAATAGCGGAGTGGTCACCTTTATTTAAATACCGCAAAAGTATGTATGAATATTTCGCGCGATCAGTTGAATTATTTAGCTCTTTCTGATATTGTGTTAATGACGTGCAACTTCCTTACCATAACAAAGTCAGCAAACTGATGATATAACAGTCCTGATCATGATATATTGTTACATTTTAATATCGGAAATATTGTTTTCCCGCATCTGTATTCGGTATGTTGAAGAAAGGTTAATGTCTCTTTCAACGACTCTCTTCGTTTCTTCTAGGGATTACGGAGGTTTGATCGTATTTCTCTATAGAAGGTCTTACCTTAGCTCCGATCGTGTACATACTTAGAAATTTGCTCCTCGTGCTTGAAGGGCGAACGGCTAATATAGACCTCGGAGCATAGTGAAATCCAAAAAGGGGTCATAGTAAGTAAGGTGACATTTTTTTCGACTTCAAGACGCCTAATCTGAAACTGACAATCAGTGTGGCCGCTGATCGTATATAAATCTGTGGCTTTCATAGAGAACAGAAGGTGTCTTTCGTGCTGTTTCTTCCTCGTATTCCCCTTACGTCTTTTAGGGCGTGGTATAAGAAAAAACACCTCCTGACTCAATGACAAAGAGTGCAAATGAACCTTTAATAATTTAGGGTGAATCCCAAATCACCGACATTACTTTGCAGCCATCAATGGCTGTTTGGCGTTATCAGTTATCAGTAAAAAACAACTATAGGTTACTAACGGCGGCAACACCCACGGTAGCAATACCAGCCATGCATGCTGTGAATTCTCCAAACTCGCCCTAAGCAACATAGCTATGGAGGTAAAACTTTACCGTCGACATACCTTTACAGCCATTGAAATTCTTAGAGTGTAATATGCCTTTTTAAAATCACACTTTTACGGCACCCGTACTGCATAAATCTGCATGCTCAGGAATATATTTGTTGGATTATCTTTTTCTATCAATCCTTTTCCGATTTCTAGTTTATGTTCCTCCCTCATTTCGATTGCAGATATAAGAAATGCTGGCTCACTTTCGAAATCATTATTTGAATCGAATTTCCTCAAATTATTTAGAAAACTAGCTGCGAAACAAGGCCATCAATGGCACTTCCATTCTATGCTTCAGGAGTACATCGACGTCAGGAAAAGACCATCAACGAACGTCAGAGGAAATTGAATTAAATTTCTTTCTGGGCGATAAAAATCACGCCGTCAGTGAGAATTTCCGGTAGAAAGTTCGATAAAAATTTGGAGCGAAGTGTAAATTTCAGTATCGTCAGTAGTAAAGAAGTGGAAGTACCTATCAAACCGTTTTAAAAATTTTACCTTTTCGGGAACGTTACATAAGTTTGGTTGTTTGCTATGCTTGGTATGTTACCACACATCAAGACGCGCGAGGAATTCCACAATCGATTTCTTCAAAGGGGCAAGAGATCTCATTCTGGTTGGGATTTGTCAGTTTATGCAGCAGACTTTATCGGGCTCCGCACTCATTCCATCACAGCAACAACCGTTCTTACCAGATGGCTCCCTTGGAAGGTATATTGAAAATTCTTGAAGGAATCTCAACCCCATTGCCCAGGCAAGAAAGCGGCTTTTGACTAAATTCAATGCAAGACAACGCCTCAACCCACTCCCAGCTATTTAATTCCCTATTCTTTCAGCCCATATGAGCTTCATAAAAGGAGCCCAGTTTATATGCCAACATCGTTCGGCAAGATAACATCAGTGATAACAACTTAAGGGAACGTTTTGCAGGGAATCGATTAAAACGTTTCGTGTTTATTTAGGCCGTTTAAACCGGCCTGCGAGAATTTTATCAATGCAAAATTGACTATTTCGCTTAAAATGGAAATTCTATGGAAATTCGATATGCTTCGTTAATTGACAGTGCTCTTTAAGGTACTTGCCCTAAAACAGAAGGAGGCACTGGGATGGTTTGTGGAATGGCGTTATGGCTACCAGGGAGCCTTTAATGTAGGCATGTATCCCGATGGTTGCTCACAAACCATTTCCTCAGCAAGTTTAAGGCCTTTCAGGGATTAATTTGCCAACTTCGTTTGAAAGTCATTAAGTGTTGCTTCTAAGTTATTAAATTATTTTTTGCTTTGTACCTTCGGCGGTTTCAGTTCTTATAAGGTGCGGTGAAGCAGGAAAATACTTTCATCCTGCCGCTGCTTAAGAGAGAGTTTATGACGGGGAAAAATTTAAAAACGTTTTGATGTTACGCAAAATTATTTAATTTTAGCACGAACAGGTTTACCTTATTGAAATGGAGCTGCTTATCATGGTACACACCCTCTTACAATTTGTGTTTCCGATATGGTATTATAAAAAGAAAAGGTAGATTAATCTTACTCGTCGGTGGTGTAAGCAATAACAGTCTGGCTTCTTATCATTAGGTGCGTTTAAATAAGCCTGCGGCAACGCATGCTTATTTCCTGCTAACAAAGGATATTAGGGAGTCCACAGTAATTTTGGAGATCTATCCATTCATCCATTGGTACATTTAAATCTAATTGGATCGAGTACTTCTTCAATTAAATGTCCCACAAGCGATTACGGATTGGAGAATGAGAAAGAGTTTTCTTCTATACATTTATAAATTTTTTTTTAGTGAAGCTAAAACCCAGGGGACAACCCTATGTTGTGTGTAGCATATCTTTTGCCGGAAGGATTAGGGTAAGAGGAATAAGGGAACTTGAATGTTTTATTTCTACATTTCTGCGAGCTAGACAACAGCCCAGAGACGGAATGGAGTTTTTAATTTCTTATTATAAAACTCACGGGGAGACCGAAGGTTGAACAATTGAACCATTTCATTGAATTCCGTTTCCTTAAGCGAGGATTACGGACCAGATGGCTAGATATAAAACAAAATACCTTTGGAATAGTACTCAAACACAATCAAAGGCAACAGATAACACAAATCGCCAAAAAAACCTTACTTGATATTTTTGATATTGAAAGATAAGGGCGGAGAAGAAATTCTAGTGAGTAGGATTTTACAAAACGTAATCTAGTCGAGTTGATCTTCGAGTTTTCACAAGGAGTTGATGAATCAAATTTATTAAAGGTGGATGATCTTAATCAAAGACGTGTCAAGGCGTGGAAAATTGTCTAAATGTCTAGCAGAAAATATCTTATGGCTCTTTTTATCATTTTGGGTTTCAAATTCGATCCCACTAGTTTGCTACCTTCGTTGTTTTGTCGGAAACCATCTATTCGAGGACCCTGCGGCTCTACAAATCTTATAATTACACTACAATGTACTACAATGTAGTTGTTGCGTGCAGGTAACGTAAGGCACATGACAAAAAGAAATTATCAAAACTATTGAGGCTACTTTTTAAGGTAAGTAGTTGGTGGTTAGTTGGAGTTAATTAGGGATTCCACTAATATATCCCTTTATCTTTATGTTTGGGCATTGTGAGGGAACGCAGAAAAAGTATCTTCGAAGCATGTTTTTTGAAAATGTATATGCTTTGTGCAGCGTATTCACGAAATCTCTTTGTTTTGGTCTATTTCCCGTAAACCCTTTTGGGGCATGTGGCGGGAAAACAACTTCAACCAATTCGAGAGAATGATTGCAAGTAGACCTACACTTTAAAGTGGATTTCGAACCACTGGCATATACTCTGCAACCCCCAGTGGCCTTTTTATAGTAATCTGTTGTCGGCAGAAAACAATCATTGGTCGCCGCCGGTGGGATTCGCACCTCTGACCTCCGGATTGGTAGACCGATACGTTAAAACTTACTCGTTACGTTTAAAATCAGAAAAGTAATAAAACAACTTTCCCAATCAATGGGAGAGTAGAATCAACCTCGAAGGGTAGTCACGGTCATGTCTCTGACATAATTGTTCTATCTTTATTATATCCTCCACAAGTGATCAACAATTTCCATCAGAAACCGTCATATCTAGCGTGCATGCGCAAAGGCTGAGAAAAGACGGTTTTTGGCCGTTTTAGGGGGTGGGCCCGGCGAAAATTTGTTGTCTATGATATTGGGATTCAACGATTTCGAAAACTGTGGGAGGGAGAGGGAAATGGTCTTGCAGGTGTCCGAACTTCTTGCGGACCCTTTCATTTAAGTGCTCAACCATTCCTCTAAAACGTCCTATTGTAGAATTATAAGCCTTTAAATTAAAGAAGCCGACTTTTGCGGCAAATTCGTACTCAAAATACCTATATTTTAAGATAATTAATAAAAATCCAATTTTGTGTCTTTAAAGGAATATCTCAGCGCTCATCAGGCTAGAGGCGATAACGGCATCCTTGAGAAGGTTTGAACTCGACGATCCTCTCATCGAACTTACTGAACTTATGCCAAAAAGCAGGGTCATCAACTTTGGGAGGATCTTGCATACAAGGAGTCGTCACTAGAGGTACTCCTCAGAGAGGTATCCGTTCACCACTCTTGTGGAACCTAACTCTGGATGAGTTACTCATAGACCTAGAGCACTCTGGTCACAAGATTATCGCCTACACTGATGATATTGCCCTGATTCGTTCAGGTAAGCATTCGAACACACTGCCTGAAGTGTTACAACAAGGTATCATTATAGAGTGATGGGTGTGGTCTGGGCATTAACCCGGCTAAGACGGAGTTAATACTTTTCTTTCGGAAATAAAATGATCCTCCTACGAATTGCCCTATACGAAACGGTGTTATAAATCCAGGTCTTTTCCTAGATAGAAAACTTACCTGAATTCCTTACATCGAAGAAAGAGTGCGGACTGCTACACTCGTGAAAAAGGGGAATAGAAAAAAGATGGGGTATTAAGGAACGTATTGTGCATTGACTCTACACCAGTGTCATACGACCCATACTAACCTAAGGGGTGGTCATATGGTGGTCGGTAAATGATAACAAGTGCCCTTAGAACCACTCCTTTTACAGCCCTAAATACTATTCTCTACCTTCTACCGGTGGATCTTTTCGGTAAGCAATCCGCATCCTCGGCTGCCGTTAGGCTAAACTCAGTCCCGACCTAGAAACGAACTGACTTCGGTCACTCCAAAATCCTGAACGGAAGAACCTCTACCAACATTGACTATAACACACCCAAGCCTTTCTTTGGAGAGAAATTTGATTCTAGTTTTTCTACCACATCCGAGGGGGAGTTAGTGCATCTCTACACTGACGAAGTAGGTGGAGGTATCTTTTCGGAATACCTTGACCTCGATTTCATTTCGCTTACCTGACTAATACCATAAAGGCCCGCATGCCGTCTGAAACATTTAACGCTGCCTACGGATAGTATCTGTATCTTCTCAGATAGTCAGGCTGCTATGAACTCCCTCACGGGAGTAAATACATCGTCCAAGACCGTTGTAGCATGTCGCTCGACTTTAAAAGATATGTCTGAGCATTTTAAAGTACGGCTCATCTGGGTATCTGGGCACAGTCAAATGGCGGATAACTGCAGAGCCAACGAACTAGCGAGGATTGGCACAACTCGTAACTGGGACGTTAACCACCGGCTTGGAAAGACGCTAGCCACTTGCAAATTGAAAATTTCAGAGGAATTCCTCAGGATTGCAAATGCCAGATGACAGGTAGCAGGTGACAGCGAAGTAGTTCGGTTCACAGAGAGTTATAGGCTGGCTCTCCTCTTTTCCTAGGGGTTAAATAGGGTCTGCAAATACAACCTCAACTGTGGCCTCTTTGGCTTAAGTGTGCTTTTTTAGGCAGCCAACTAACCTAACCTTCAGCACTCGGAACCGGGAGGGTATAGTACCGAATGAATTAATTGTGTTTCGCTTTTTTAGAAACCCTTTGTGAATCAGGATCGCACACCGAAGGTTCCGTACAATATTAAAAAAATAACTGATTTATTTATTTTCTTTAGAAGCTATAAATGGCGGAGTCTTCGTTTTATTTTTTAAGTAACAAACAGGGTGAGAGTTAAAAAGTGAGAGCTGGATTTATCCCTGGAGCGAAGCATTTCCGAACAAATGTTTCCTATAAAAGTTGTTGAACGCGAAAGTGAAATTAGGATTGTGCGTCACTTTGATTTTGGTTTGGGTGGAGTGGTCAAAGTCATACAAAGTAAATTTGTTTTTAATGGAAACCCCCATTTTGTAATGCAGATTCGTATTCTTGTGGTAAAAGTAAGCAACCTTTGTAACAAAACATTTTTGTTTTCAATGCGTCAATATTTTGAGTTTTTCTAGAAAAATATAGACAATTTTGGATCTTTGAGGATTTTTTACTCAAAAATGGTTGGGATAACAGAACATTGCAGGCTACCAAAAGTGCTGAATTTTGTACAGGTATTACAAATTGTTTTGAAATTTTTTCTTACACTTTCTCATACAAAATGCTCAGAGCGTCAATCTAAGTCTCACTTTAAAATGTAGACCCAGTATATATGGTCTTCTACTATGTTAGTACGAATTATTGCAGATTTTTTGGATTGCGAACTTTGGGAATACGAGAGGAAATGGATTTTTTTGCAAACTTTTGGGCATAAGTTAAAAATTAAAATTAAATTTAAAAAAGGTTCTTCAATCCTTAAAGCAAGACCTAAAAGGTCGAAAAAACCTTGTGGCGAAACATCGGTGTCTGTCTGAATGTCACGACCACTTCTTTCTGTAACTAGTTTTCTTATCAGTTTGAAATTTCGCGAAACGCCAAAACGCCAAGGCTCATAACCACGTCCCACGTCAAAATATGGTAAAAGATAGTTCAATGGCATCTTAGAAAAAGAGCGCATTCCGTATTGACGTTTCTGTTGTTTGGGGTTCACAGGAGTGGAAGAATGTATCTCGTTTCGAGATCAAATTTTCGCGTTAGCAAAAACTCGATTCCATTAAATTTTGGTAGAATAAATCGCTTTCGAGTTATCATAAGTCAGTAATAAACGGTACGTGGAGAATTTGTATATGTAGACTGCCGTGAATTCAGTTAAGAAGACTATATAAAGAAAGGCACTCTATTTTATTTTGCAAATGATTTGCTTGAAGAGCTAATTTTTGTCGCTTCCAGTTTGTCTGACAGCTCGAAATTGATATCGGTGCTGTTAATTTTTCTCGCAAACAGTACAAAATACTCGGATCAAAATTCCTGCTATGCCTTTTATTTGAAACGAGATACATAGTTCCACCCTGGTTCTCAAAAAACGACCTGATTTTGAACATTTTCGAGGACTTCATTTGCAGCCTTAATAACTCCACCGCTTTCTTTGTGAAAACTCCTAAAATATTTGTTCTTTAAAGGATATTTCGAGTCCTTCGAAAGTTATAAAATTCGCCATAAGCACGTAAGGATACTATTCTGAACCCCCTTTACCGCTTGAACTAAAAGTCATCTATTATTATATAGACCTCTCCGAAATCAGAGGATTTTGTACCTCCACATTTCAGTAATAATGCTTCTCCGCTTGGTGCTAAGTGTTTTCTTCTTATCAAGATTCGTCGTCGGGCGTATACAAGAGTGCGGGTGGGATCATGCCCCCCCCCCCTAGAATTAAAGAGATACACTAGATATTATGTGGAAATTTGAAAATTACTTATTCCAAGGAGCCAGATGAGGCCTGGTTCAAATCGCTATCTATTAATAAATTTTCAACAACGAAATCTGTTTTTTTTATGATGTGGCCAAAGCCTAGGGGACAAACCTTTGGGTAAGGGCAGTAAGGAAACTTGAATTATTTTTGATTTTATACTATGATAATTAGATGCTGGACATTCGTTTTTGGGGAGTCGGTTAAAAATTGATTTGGCTTCCCAGAATTAATAAGAATTACTTTAATAAGAATGATAATAGGAATTTACTTTGAATTACATTAAAATAAACAATTAAAGAATTGTGTTAAATGTTTGTTAACTATTGTCTTGAAAACAACAAATTGTGGACTGCGAAATGAAAACGTGAAGTCGTAGAAGGAAATCTGCCTCCAAATTAAAGTAAAGGTTCTAGATAACTGCGATATTGATGTGTATCCTGGAATTCATATGCTTTTAAATATTTCGGTGACATTTCCGATCAGTGTTGTTACTGCAGAAAGATCAGTTTCGTCCTTTCGTCGATTACTTGGTTAACATATTTGCTAGTTCACAAAGATTTACCAATAAGACTGAAGATGTCATAGAGCGTTTTGCCAAAAATCTAAGAGGAAAGTTGAGTTTATGTGATATATATGTAAATATAGGGGTTTTCTCTACTAATGGGAAGCTGGCGGACCCAAGCAGATTTTTAGCACCTAAGACTATATTGATTCGTTATATTCATTTTAAATCTTAACAGATTTATTTCTGATTATAAATGACTATTGACGCAATCTTATCTGATCTGTACCATCGACTAAAGGATAGCATTCTAATTTCACTGAAATCACGGAATCACCTTATAAGGGATTTTTTTAATTTCATTCAGATTCTACCTCCCCCCCCCCCTCTCTCTCAACAAAAACCTAGATGCACGCCTGACACGAAAACCGGGTAAAGTGAAATTTTGTTTTCTGTACTGTATGACCCCCCCACCCCTCCACTGGTCAGCGACATGATAGTGACGTCGAGATAGGTTTTTGAAAATTTCGCGCTTTGCAGAGTGAAAATATCTGGATTGAGGTCAACAGGGTTCTTACGACTGAAGTTCAAATGTTGTTGATGAGAAATATATACGTTCAATTGTTTCAAAAAGGATCTGAATTTAAGAAAAAGAAAAATTACGATATTTATGGGGGGGGGGGGGGGGGGGTAGACACTTCCCCCCGTAGATCCTCCACTTTAGAAGTGCTCATATGAAGATAAGATCCATCTATTATTGACAATAGTCATGTTTATTCTACTCGAGTTAAGTATATGGTACTTAGCACATGTTGCTTTGAGGGTTGCGCAAAGAATTTCAACAAACGACAGGAAGCAACCGTTCACGAGCTAGTTGCATTATTACAAACCATACGTATGTGTTTACGAAACGGCTTATAATTTCGAATTAGAAAAATAGGAAAAAACTTTTTGAATATAAAAACAATTCGAAGTATACACTTTTTAGTAATACTTTAAAATCTTACTGTAAATGATTTTATTTTACATTTTTGTTAAACTTATACTTTGATTTTAATATGGAGACGTCCGCAGCAGTGGGAGAGTTAAGGGGGTGGGGGGGGGGGGGGGGGGGGTTGCCGCGGGCGCCAAGCGCCAAGGGGTGACAGTATCACGCATTTTGACAAATGAAACCGTCCGCCACTTTTTTGATTATTGCAGCAGTTCACCCTCGCTGCACAGTGCACGCACACATCTACCGAGTGCCATTCTTGAAGAGGTCTGTGATCCCAGCAGCAGCAGATGTAACATCAATACAAGAGAAGCAGCATCTACACTCTTACCGGCTTTGTGTAACTTCAGCATTGTATGCTACTTTTTCTTTTTGGTGGGAAGTCCCAGAAGAAGTGAACCAGGCACAGAAGTATATACAGACATCTGGACTATCGCTTGAGAAGTGTGATAAAAATCAAAGCCCTTCAAATTTTTCTTCAAAACAACGTATCCAAAGTGGAAAGAGCTATTTCCTAAGCAACTAAAAAGTGTGAGGACTTTGATATTTCAATTGAAAGAAGAGGAAGTATGAGATTCCGAAAACGTATACCAGGAGAAGAAGCCAGAGATGGTGGACTTACATTGCCAGAAAAGCTGCAGAAGACCAGAAGTTAGAAAGTCTTGATAGATTTTACGAACAACTAGACCATCGTTACATAGCAATGGATGACATCCTCATAACATTTGGCGTAGTGCAACTTAAACTTCTGCTAACGTTCAACGTGGTATAGTTCCAAATCTGATAAAAATCTATGATACATTTTCTGGAGAGGACATTATTTTGGAGATTTTACGACTGCGGCGCCACTTGGAAGCGCCCAGAATGTCTTCCCGAGTGGCGGTCCAGTGGGCCACCTTAGACTTTCTGAGATTCATTGTAAAATGGGGCAATTCTGGGTCTGTTCCGATTCTAGTGCCTAAGATTTTTCTTAATTATTTGCGTTTCGATGGCTTTATGTGAAAGGTTTTCAAAATTAAAATTATAAAATCGCACTTAAGATCGACAATGAGCCAAGCGCGACTAACCAATCTAATCGCGTAATCACGTTTAGTATTTGGTGTTTTATTTGAGTGGGGGACGGGGTTACACACTAGAAAACCGCCCCGATTGCCAACCCACGTTATGCCGCCACTAATCCGAAAAGATCTTGTTCCGATTGTTGAAGTAATATTGACCTAACCTGTAAACAGCAGAGGCCCATGTTGACTGTCTTGTGGAAATTCAAAGCCATAATACATTATCTCAGCAGACAACTGGAGTGTAACTATATCATGCAACCTATAACCTATAATGTTTTTGGGAATGATTAAGGTTTGACTTTAAGAATTTTGAACAATCAATATTGCAAAGATAATTAGTTACTTTCTGGCCCACTGTCGTAATTTACACAAAGCAAATTTTGACAATCAAAATTGGCCGGCTATCCTTGACGTTAGAAAGGATTCGGTTATTTATCTGGTTAGGAAATCCTTCGACCCCCCACTTTAAACACACTTACTTGCTTAATAAACGGCATTTTAAAACTAGAATATATTGATTAAATAATAAAAACAAATTATCAATAAAACTGTCAATACATTTTTTAAATTGAAAAATATTGTTACAAAATTCTCTGAAAATCAAAAACAATTTTAAGCCAAATTTCAAAAATGTTTTTGTTTGTAAACAAAGAAGAAGAGTTGTAAGAGAAGAGAATGTTGTAATGAGGCATTTGTGTTGAATCTGAATCTCTAATCGAATATTGAGTGTTGTCATCATTTTTTTTGCCATTTGTTGAGAACTGTTGGTGTCGTAGTCATCAATTAATAAATAACTTCGTCTTCACGAGTTCGAAAGGAAAATCCATGATAGTGGAGTGTTGTTGGTGAATAAAAAAACAAGTTTCTCTATGTTTTTTTATTGTGTATATTGTTTCACATGTATTCTTAACTCTGAATGATATTTGCTTGTATGTTTATGTTTCTTGCTTATATCTTTACGAGTAATCCTATGCTATGTCCACTAAAAGTAAAGATTGCACATATGTATCGTTTTTTTCTTTCTCAAATTAAATTTTTTTTAACTATGCAGAAAATATTTGAAAAACTTTTAATATTTTCAATGTAATTTTAAAATCAACAAATTCCTTATTTTTTTCGGGTAGGTTGGTGTAAATTTTGTGTCTGAAAAAAAAAATACAAAACTGAATAGTCTATTTCTTTGTTGTTTTTTTTACAAAATTATTCGGATATATCACTATTATAATAATGCATTTTATCGTGATAATTCGTTCAGCAGCTTCGATATTGGCTTTAAGGTTCTTGGCATAGTTCTGTACTAGAGCTAGTAAGCTACACACTGATTTATTTTAAATTGACACCATTTAAGCTTAGTTTAAAAACAGATACTTAAGCTGGCCTATTCACTAACTCTACTACACAGAGAAAAGTATTGTTTTCAGTGATATTTTTCAGTTTAAATAGTTCCCGTGTTTAAAACAAACACCTGGTGGGAACTCGATATTTTATTACTTTTTCTATTATTAAACACCTAATGATAACATTTACTATTTAAGGAAGATAAAAGATATTTCATGAGTAATACTTTCAGTATCATTATTTTCCATGAGAGGTAATACTTACTCTATTTTGTAATCTACTTTAAATCTGAAACGTAAATAATTACTCCAAAAATAAGTATGTATCTTTCGTTGTGATATTAGTTGGTTTGAATTGTATTCGTTTTTTTTTTGTTTTTGAAAATCTTTCGTTATGTTTGCAAATAATAATAGTAAACCTTAGGCCGACATCAAACGTCACATTGTAGACATTTTTAGTGATCAAAATAATGAGCTTAATAATAATTATCAGTTTTTAAAGGGACAAACAGCGAAGCTTCTAACACGAATGTACTCTAACTTTAGTATGCGATTTTGTTCCTTTACTATCTTTTCGTTATGGTAATCACCCGTAGGATAGCATAATAAAAAGGACCTGAACGTTAAATTTGAGAGTTTTGATGGGTTGAGGGGGGTTAAAAAATACCTCCCTCTGCTCTCCCTCTTGTAGAATTGGTCTGGTTTCGCAGTCAATTAAATTAAGCTTCCATATTACGTTTAGATAAAATAAAGAAAATTCAAACAAAAGGTGGTACTCAACTTTAAACCACCTTTTAGATAGAAGAACTAGAACACAAGAAAAAATAATAAAGAAAAAGGCTGCTGTCCAAATACCTACTATATTATGTACTAGGACATTAAGTTACAATAAATATATTTAATAATGCTCTCATACCAAAATTTTCAGGTGGTCATTATAAAATAGATATTTTGTAATGTACATTGGTAATAAAGTGTTTTTCAAAAGTCGCTCAGGATTTCCAACGAGTCTTCAGTGTTTATTCACATATCGATGGTCCACTTTTTAATAATTTCTAGGTTTTTGCATAAAACAACTCCTTTAGGCCTATATTTTATTCTGCTCAAACGTTATATGCCTTAGAAGACTCGGAAGTTAGACTTGGCAAATGTTGTTAGTTAGCAATATCTAGTTAGTTGTCCCATTGATTCAAAAGCAGTTAAAGTTCTACTTTCCTTTATATGTATGTTGGCGTCAATTTTCAAAAGCTTATAACTCAAAATCAAGATTATTGCAGAAACTTTTATGCACTTAACCAAAACCGGAAGCTGACTCGAACAGCTGAGCATTAGTGGTGTAAACAAGCCGAAACTACAGTAAAGAATAGGAAAATAAATAAATTCTCAAATTGGAATCTACTTGACTTTGCGATAAAAAGCTTCTCATTTTCAATTTTCATTTGTTTTAATTGGAAGACTCTGTCTATTGTGTTTGTTTTGTTGAAGTATTGAGGTTAGAATGCGTCAATGACATCAGCATTTCTCTTTAGTTTTGGTTAAGACAGTGTGCAGTTTTATATATGTGCAAAAATTGGTTAATCTGTGATACAAAAATAAATGAAATAATGACGACATGCTTGGTGGCTGAACTGTCATGCTTTCCGGGCTTGTATCTAGAATAGGTTGTTGTTATACATTATTTTAACCATGCAACGAAAATTATCATTCACAGAAAAGGTTCATCGTAAAATTCGAAGATTTTGCTGACAATACTATTACTCTGAACAATCGAAGTTATAAACAAATGATTACAGATATTTTTTTATCTTAATAGCTCAGTCAAAATAAATATTGAACCTTGCTTAAATTCCTGACCTTCAAATTTGTATAGACAGTCAAATTATCATTTCAAATGAAATATCAAACGTACACAATCATCCAGCCTGTTCGAAATATTTTATTCAAAGCCAAAAGTCGAAATATCTTTCAATCTGTAAGCTTCATCATAAAAATAGTTATTAAGAAATTTGTGGATCACGCAATTTCACCAAAAAAGGTCCTTGTACTTTTTATTCTATGAATTATCGTTTATGAGGTATCGCGATTTTAAAAGTTGCAAAATTCATATTTTTTATAATATGCATTCTTTTTCACGTCAACTTTGAGGTAAAGTATTTGGCACTATTTTTTCGTGGAATCACCTGTAGGCTGTAACGAAGTTTAATTTCTGGCTGCGAATTATTAAGCCCTTTCAATTAAAGTCCTCCATCCACACAGACGCACCAATTCTGGAAATTTGTGTAGAAAATTTGTAAGTACTGACCAAGATAAGAAAACAAAATTTGCCTTTAAAATACAATTCACACATGAAATATACATGGTGTTCAATGTATCTGAAGGCACTGAAATATCTCGAAAACTACACATCGGATCAATAAAAATTTCGATTAAAATTTGTTCGTCTCGGAGGGAGATATCCAATAATATCAAACTCGACCCTCCACCCACCACCTAGGGGGTGTGGAGAGGGGGACAAAAAACTTAAAAAGGAACGCTTGTTCTTTTATTGCAGATTTGTATCTTCTTATCTTCGTATCTTTCTTCTTTGCATAAACGTGAACAACTTTTGTCACAAAAATTATTTTTAAAAACGTCAATTTTCTGAGATTTTTGAGGAACAAAATTGAAAATTTTGGAACTTTAAAGATTTTTACTCGAAAATGGTTAGGTTGATAGAAAGATTGCAAAGGTCTAAAAGTGTGTAGATTTATACAGGGAATCTGACAAAATATTGTGAGAATTTTTGTTTAGAAAATTTTGGATAAATAAATGTTTTTTAGAAAATTTTGCTTAAAAAAATTTTCTAACAAGTTTGGTCAAATTCCCTGAAGAAATCTAAGCACTTTTGCTACATTGCAATTTTTCTGTAAACATAACCATTTTTGAGTAAAATATCTTTAAAGGTCCAAAATTTTCAATTTTGTCCCTCAAAAATCGCAAAAAATTTACGTTTTCAAAAAAAAAATTTATATTTATGACAAAAGCTGAGCTGAAGAATACGCATCTGCATGGTTAATATTTAAGTTTTTTATCCTCCGCACCCTAGGAGGTGGTGGTGGGAGGTCGAGTTTGGTATCATTGGTGTCCCCCTCCGAGATCAACAAATTTTAATTTTAAAGTTTTTTAATCCGATGTGTAGTTTTCAAGAGATTTCAGTGTCGTCAGATAAATTTAACACCATTTATATAAGTGACGTTTCAACCGGATCACCAACGGGCCCAAAATTCGCGTGAAATATTTATAACGGTTCCTCCACCAAAATATTCTTTGGAGGGTAAATTTTCAAATCCCATTGGGCAAATTTGAAAATTACAATATAGCGTCTACAAGCTGTGGAAAATGAAGTAATATTCTTATACGCAGAAAATTTCACTGGATAGAAAATTGTATTAAAATGTCTTATAAGGGGTCTTTGTGTCACAGATTACACACACAGATTGCGATAATCTAAGATGGCGCATCCAATATGTCGGACCCGAAATTGCGAAAATGCTTTCGATTCCTTTTAAAATTGTATAGTAGGTGTTTTTTGGGTCACTGAGTACGAAATTAAACTTAAAAATCAAACGAAAGGCAAAAAAATCAAATTAATGATAAAATCCAACATGGCGTATCCAATATGGCGGATCCCGAATCACGAAAAAGCTTGTATTCCTCTCTACATTGTGTAGTAGGTGGTTTTTGGGTCGCTGATTACAAAATTACACTTAAAAAATTAAACTGAAAACAAAAAAGTCACTGCCTAAAAATAATATAATAACAACAAAATTTAGACATTCATTACGCAGTTGTTTACTTAGCAAAAATATGATTACTTAATGAACATCAAATCTTTGTGTTGAATTTAATAAACCTCATATTATATAGTACTTAACAGTTCTGGTGCCCCAGAGTATTCAAAGACTTTAAGATTTTTGTTTGGTAAAACTTTGAAGCAATGCGTATGTTCTGTATATTAGTTACCGCAGGAGTCTTAGAAAATCTTTTTGATAAAGTTTTCTGAATTCTGTTCTATTTTGCTATAATAAAAGAATATTTTAAAATTGTTTCTCTACCCATTCAAATAACGTCATTGTTGTTAGAATAGCATCTTTAGGCTTCGCTCGAATATCCTTTTTTTAGGTAAAGCTGCCAAACGATAGCATGCACGTTTGCCTTGTGCTGTGGCATGAATATGCCACTCAGCATCAATACCAAAATCTGTTTTATGATTAATAAGATTGATCATTTGAAATCTGTTTTTGAAGTGTTGTTTAGCTTCGTCAGTAAAATAAGTAATTTTTTTAACGTTTGAATAATTTTTTTTTTTAAATTCGGGTATCAGTTATTATATTCAACACAAAGATTTGATGTTCAAATCATTTCTTCATTAAGTTATCATAAGTTAAAATAATAAAAACTAAAAAAACAACAACAACTTCGTAATGAATGTCTAAACTTTGTTTGTTGTTTTTATTTTTAGGCGGTAACTTTTTTGTTTGTTTTAGGCGGTAACTTTTTTGTTTTCAGTTTAATTTTTTAAGTGCAATTTTGTAATCAGTGACCTGAAAAACGGCTACGATACAATGTAAAGAGGAATACAAAGCATTTTCGCGATTTGGGATCCACCATATTGGATATTTGTTTGATTTTTTAAGTTCAATATGGTCCTCAGTGACTCAAAAAATACCTAACTATACAATTTTAAGAGGAATCGAACGCTTTTTTGTAATTTCGGGTCCGCCATATTGGATGCGCCATCTTGGATTATCGTAACTATTATTTAGTCCGGTTGACGGGAAACGTCCCATGAGCAAGCCAAAGTCTAGCCATTCAAGAATACTATCGTCACATCGTTTGTAAACGTAACAAACCAAGATAAATCTACCGAAAATCCGATTGGTTTCACCTTTGACCTTAAATAAGGTATATAGCACTAGTCCAAACAATAGGAATTTTTGACATTTCATATGAAATGATGATTTGAAGGTCTATACAAATTTTCAGCTCGATCGGAAATTTGTCAAGGATTGGTTTTTTGTTTTGAGATTGATGCTTCTGATGTTTATTATGTAAGAGATAGCGCAACATCCCCCAAACTCGTAAAAGCATACTGCGTTAGAAATTTCCTCAATGCTTTATTAAACCAACAAGCCTTTTTCAACCGGTTTCTTCGTCGCATCCGTAACATCCATTGGCCGGAGGTCATTACCAACGGAGATCTACACAGACGACTTACCCCTTGTCGAATTAATTCTTCTAACTGAGAAGGTGCACTTCTCAGGCAGAAGCCTAGAATCAATTGACCTGTTCGCCAGAATATAACAATATATTGAGGCGAATGAGGCTCTCACACCAACATGAAAAAAAAACAGTAGTGAACAAAAACCAAAACACACCTACATACAACAATCAGGGGTGTACAGATAACAGAGATCGTTTCAGCAAATCCTTAGTGAGAGTCAGGTCAAAAACAGGACACATATTCACGGCTCTACACTTGCGATTTATAGGCTCAGGTATACCATAGTTAGACCGAAAGTGAACAACATGTAGTTAAGGCAGTCTTCTTAAGCGATACGGGGTATACCAATAAGAAACCATACCTGCGAGAGTTCAGGAATCTATGCTCGAGTTCAAAAGCTAGTAAATAAAGACTAGGTCAGCAACTCTACGTCATTCTTCCAACGAGTGCATATTAAGCAACCGGAGGTGATGTACATAAGGAGGAAGCCTGAGTGGATCATTCGACGGAAGGTCTCTTAGTGCGAACCTAACAAAGTTCCGTTGCACCGACTAAGGAAAAGAATAGGTGAATTAAGGTCTTCCGAGCATAAAACTCCCTTGACCACCGCTTTACATAGCCCAGAACTGAATTATTCATAGAAATAATGTAGTTAATGTGCAGAGTGAAATCGAGTTTACGGTCAAGCTTCACACCAAGGTCAGTAACGGACTGCACGCGACAGATATAAGTTTCCACAAAGGTATAATCAAAGACGAACTGATTTCGGTTCCTAGAGAATGACACAACTTGACATTTTTTAAGGCGTTAGAGCAGGGAGTTGAAATGGGACCACAACCGAAATTATAAATCGGTTACGGTCAACCGAAACCAAATTGGGTTTTTTTAAACCGCAATTGCAATAACTATTCAATTCGGTTTCGGTTAGAACCGAAATGTAAAATTACAATTGAAACGTTAGGGTTAGAGTTTAATTGCTGTCGTTGGGATTTCTATATAATATAATGAAGTCATCCGACTCCCTTCTACTCCCTACCACCCTCCCTTCATCTAGACATTTACTCCCCTTCCCACCCCCACCCACCCTGCCCCCTTACCGCCCCTCCGCATCTTCTTCCCCTCCCTCCCTCTCCCCTCCCCATCACACCTCACCCCCCTTCTTATCCACCAGCCAACTTCCCCCACAAGTCACTATCCACCCTCCTCCAAGCGACGGTCCCTTCATCAAGACATTTACCGAATATGCTATGTAATGAAGGTAGTGAAAAACTTTGAAAGTATCGCAAGACCGGACATATAACTTCTTCTGCGGTCGGTACCAATTTAAATCGGTCTTTGAATTTCGGTCGCTCTATTTCGGTACACTTTAAATTTCGGTACGGAAATCAAGACCGGTTAAAACAACCTAAATATGACAGGTTTCGGTCCCGTTTCGACTCCCTGCTTTAGAGTGCTTAATCAGAGGAACAATGTCATCAATGGGAAGAATAATCAACGAAGGCCCCAAGTGGCTAACGACTCTGGATAAAGTATTTTGGAAACATACTCGATATATCCTATCATTTTAGTAAGAGCAGATCCAGTCGAGAAATAAAGGCCAACTTTTAAAGTTTATGCATAATCACAGAGGGAAGGAGCTTATCAAATGCCTTGCTAAAGTCGGTGTAGACGCAGTCAGTCTGGCGACTTTGTTGAAAGGCAGAGATTATGTGGGATGTAAATTCAAGCAGGTTAGTTGTTATGCCCCTTTTTATAAACAGGAATTATAAAAGAGCTCCTCCATAGCGTAGGAACTCTACCGGCCTGAATAAATTTGTTGAAGATGAGTTCCAGTGGATAGACACCAGTATTCGCAGGCGAATGTGGCAATGGATTCGCCACAAACTAAGAAAAGAGCCAAACAACATCGTACAGCACGGTCTAGACACACGGTGAAGATCTGTTGAGTGGGAAGGTATCCAGATCAACAAATCGTGGCCACAGTTGAAAGCGGTGATGTAGAACCGAACCAGGTGGAGAGTCGGTGTAGTAAACTCCCTATGCCCCACAAGGGGTTAAAAGAACTAGATAGATTTCATATAAAATAAAAGATATTTGAAATACTTTGATTAAAATTTTTAAATTTCGGGCGCAATTCGTATCTATTTGTAACTATTTTTACTCATACGAGGCTGGTTCCAAAAATGACTGTGTTTGAAGACAGGTGGAACTGACATCTTTTACAGAATTGTTGATGTAAAATTGCAACATTTTAAATGATAAGTTAAGATAAGTGAGAAGGCTGTTCATTGCTTACGGTAGGCAATAATTTGATATGGATGTCGGAGCAGAGTTTGCACTGCTTTAAGCAAAATCCGCAAAAGCTTTTGCGATCAGACCTCACCATTGCTGAACATGAGCCAGAAATCAAGCAACGTTCAAAACAATAGTCTTTTTCAATGGACATGCATGTGTCCCAAATTTGGCACTTGTGTATTTTTTGTCTGTTTCATGCGCTGAGCTTAGAAACTTCTTTTCATTTTTACATTTCTCTGAATTAATTTCAAATTCAGTCAACTACTATTTTGGAATAACTTTTCATTTTCTTCGACAGTACGTATAGGTTCCTACTACTTTAAAAAATTGTTTGAGAATATTTCTGATCGCTGTCTGTCCTTCGAGGATAAATATTTATAATGATAAATAGCAACTACAAATAATAAATTTAGATTTATATTTAAAATCTTAGTTGGGAACATAATATTAAAATAATTAACGTTTTAGTACCTACCATTTTGGAACTTGCGTGTAGGCATACATTTTGAACCGATAAAGAGTTCACAATTATCAATTTCCTTAAAATTTAACAGCAAAAAACATGACAAAATTATGTTCAATATTTTCTTTTAAACAAATTACTTGCAAATAGGCTTGATAAGTTTCTTGGAGTCTACTTGTCTAAATTCAGTCGATTTGTAAAAAAACAACTATACACTAAAAATATATTTTTGCAAACTTCATAAGCTTATTGTTGTTAAAAAAATTGAAACTGATAAACATTAAGAAAATACTTCAGTCGACCCGTTATTGATTATAACTTTATTGCGCAATCAATAAAAAATTTGTAGAAAAACAATAAGCCAAGTTTGATTAAATTTAAAGTATTTAGTTAAAGCCAGGGGTGATCAACATTTCCGACAAAATATTCAAGCAATTCTTAAAATCTATTGATACAACAAAATATAAATTTAACTAGCGATATTTTCTCTAATTTTCTTCGATAATATATAATTGATTTACGCCTCTTTCATTTGCCTAAGTTGGACCACATTAAATTATTATAATTCTTTGCTTTGTTGATGTGTTCAAATGTCGTTTTATTTGTAGAAAATCAAAGAACTGAATTAGAAATTCATTACAATTCTTTTCTATTAAGTAATATTTAATTTTACATTACTTTCAAAAATTTATTTTCGATATGTTGATTTTCAGGATTTTATTTTTCATTTTAATATTTTTAATTTTAAAATTAAAATTAAAGAAGAGGAAATTTACGTTCATTAAGAGAATATTTTGTATTTGCAGTATTCATAAGCTTTCTGCTGACAAAACAGCAATTACCATAAATTATAATTATCGCAAAAGCAAAATGATAACTCGTAAAATATTTAATTGGTTGAAAGTCATCGTAAATCTGAAAACGTAATTCTGTAATTATCACGCGATTTTCAGTACTATACATGCTCAGTTTTAAGGTAAATACAATTAAATCGGTGAGTGGAAAAAGAGTGTAAGTCCAAAAATTTTAAATTTCAGTAAAATTAGTAAACCTCTCGATTACACAGAAAAGCAAAATATCGGGGTGTGTCGTACTAGCAACCTAGTACCACACCAACCTGATTTTTTTTTAAAGTACAGGTCTACTAATTTTATTTACTTATTTCCTTCAACTACAATATTGATATAAATCATAAAAACTAGATCAAAAACTAAAAGCTAGAAATAAAAATAATCGTGAGACAATAGTTAACCAGATACCGATCCCCGCATCGACTAAGACGCCGTCTGAACAGCCCCTTTAAACACAGGCTAGAAAGATCCAAATCGAAGCTGGCGAAGTGTTGAATGAAGTGGCGAGACATCGATGAGATGGGCTTGTGCATGCCGTAAAGAGTTCGCTGATCTGAACATACAGGAAGTCATGATTCCCTAAGGAGCGCTGCGAGAAAGAAATGTTCACAGCCTCTATTAATTCCGGTGAATTACTCGTTCTCTGAAAAAGATCGAACAGAAATACTATTTTTGAAATATTACGCCCTATTTCCACGGATTCCAGAGAAATCAATCCCAGACGATCAGCATAAGAGGAAAGAATCATTCAAAGAAAGTCAGCGGAGAGCAGACCTAATGAATCTACGCTGCACCGCCGCGATGCGGTTTATGTAAACGGCAAAGTAAGGAGACCATACAGGGCTAGCGTATTTCAAAATGGGTCCAACGAAGGTGCAGTAAAAAAGTTTAGTTAAGTAGGGATCATCAAGTTTCTTGGGCCATCTTTTAAGGAAACACAACATCGAGTTAGTCCTACCAATGATCGAATTAATATGGTCTTCAAAGGAAAGACGAGAGTTGAGGACCCTTACCAAGTCTTTCAATTTGTCGACCCTACTCAAGACAACGCCATTGACAGTGTAACGGAAGGCGGTTGCTTAAACACCAGTCGCAGAACAGGAGACGGAGTTGGATCAATTCGCTGAGCAGCAAGACCAACATGCCATGGGTCCCGGGTTCGAGACCAGATGATCCCGTGAGCTTTTATTAAGAAATTAAAATAATCCACTCCGTCTCTGGGCTGTTGTCTAACTCGCAGCAATGCAAAAACAAGACTCCAGTTTCCTCACTTCCCTTACCATAATTCCCGTCCGGACAAAACCATGATAACGCATCAAAGGGTTGTCCCCTTGGATATGGCCACATCGTATAAAAAAAAAAAACAAAAAACAAGAGAAGGTGCTGGTCGAATACGTGGATACGTGGTGAAGTGTGCCCAACACTATTATAGCGTGAGCATCACTGAATTAAAGCAACTGGCATATCAGTTTGCTCTAAAAATTGATGCCGAATATCCACGAACCTGTGATGAATATGAAATGGGCGGCAAACAATGGTATTACGGTTTCATACTGCGGCACAAAAACTTATCCCTGTGCACGCCCGAACTAACTAGCCTCAACCGTCATAAAGCCTTCTGTCGCAAAAATGTGGAACACTTTTTACATAATTTAGACTCCATTCTCGCCATACAGTCGTAATACCAATTCCATCTGGAATATGGACGAAACTGAATTCTCGACGGTACCAATTCGGATGATCAAAATTGTTTCCCTGAAAGGTGTGCAGCGGCCAAATTAAATCTACCAAACGGTACCAAACCATGCCACGGGTCCCGGGTTCGAGATCTGGTCTCCCCGTGAGCCTTTATTAGGAAATTAAAATATTCCACTCCGTCTCTGGGCTATTGTCTAGCTCGCAGCAATGCAAAAACAAGACTTTCAAGTTTCCTTACATCCCTTAATTCCCTTCCGCCTAAATCCATGCCAAAAAAAGGGTTGTCCCCTAGGATTTGGCCATATCGTATAATAAAAAAATTACGATCAGGCGTCAAGCAGTGCGATCAGACGAAAGGAGTCTGGTTGCTGGGTTGCAAAACCCTACGCCCACAGTGGGATCCTCGACTTAACACCAAGGAGATCTTCTAATATAGCGTCTGATTACGCTGTACCTAACCTGGATTTTGCGAAAGGATTCAGTGTCGGAATTCCGTCTAGGAGTGAGTGATCAAGGTCCGAATTGCTCAACTGTACTGTTCACTGACGGCTCCAAGATGGACTGTGGTGTCGGCGTTGGTTTATTTTCTGAATACGCTACATATTTCGGAGTTCTACAGACTGCCTGACAGCGCAAGTGTATTCCAAGCGGAAGTCCTTGGGACTCAGTGAAGTAGCAATGACGAACGTTGGAATTTTCACTGAAAGCCAGGTGCTTGACTCGTGCCTCCTCAAAGCTAGTGAGGAGGTGTATGGAGAAACTCACCTCTGTAGATTCAATATCACCCTTCTCTGGGTTCCAAGTCACAAGAACATTAGAGGGAATGAGAAATCGGATGAGCTCGTGAGGAACGGCTCTGCCTTCCACTGCTTTGGAGCAGAAGCAGATCACATTCCACTAAACACCTTTAAAAAAAACATTTCTTATGAAAGGCTAATCGCAGATGGAGCGCTTTTTCTTAGAGATGGAAAAACGGATCTTTTGAGTGAACCGGCTCTTCGGAACTGCTTCTTTTAAAAGATCCGGCTCCAAGAGTCGGTTCGAAAAAGTCACTAAAAATTTTCGACTTGAGACATTTTGTCTCTAGAGCAAAGACTGTATGTGTTGCGTTGGCTCTTCAGTTGTAGTTCTTGCAGAACTTTTAGTTTCAGGTTCTTCTGTTTTTTCATGTATTACTCTTTCTTTCATTCTTAACTTATGAACGCTCATTCTCATTAGTCAACGAGAAGAATAAAATCAAACTGATGCAAATGTTGATTTAGCCGGTTCAGATCTGAGTTATACATCTCTACTTTCTCTACCTGTGTCATTTTGAGAGCGATTTGGCCGAGATTGAACAAGAATAGAACATCGGAGCTGCTAAACAGGTCTCGTAAACTCATCTTGAAAATAGTCGTCGTCTACTCGGGCCATTGCCTGATAGGCGTGTATGCAGCCAGATTGAGACAATGCAGCAGCTGCGGCATGCCCAATGAAGGAGAAACCGTTCTTCATTTTCTCTGTAGGTGCCCAGACTTGGCGAGAATCAGAAAGTAGTCACGGGAGAATACTTTTTCCAGACCCTACAAGCAATATCAGGAATAAAGATTGGGAAGTTAGTTCAATCCCTAATCGGCATCTCTGATCATTACCGCGTGCGTGTGATTCGCCATGTATAACTTAATTTGGTGCATTTAGCGCTAATTGGAGGGCTGGTCCCAACCAAACACGGTACGGTCACACATTTTCTAGACTTAACCCTTTGCACTCAATTTATTTTCAAAGTTGTTGGATGTCAACTTGTATTTATTTTTAGCTCAATAATGTGCTAATGCGTATTTTTAGATTCTTGTGCCTGTAACGGGAGCATGCATACCTGTGTGGCGGGCGTATGTGTTCACTATGCGTGTTCGCAACCGGCGCGTATATACTTTAAAAAATATTAACGTTTGTACTTGCTTTAGGCGTGAATATACCAACTCAATTATTTTTACTCGGGATCATTTTCGAATCAAATTCCATAATAGGGACCCAGGTCAAAATCGAAGAAGGTTTTAGAACCTGAAAAGGCACCGTGGCTGACCCCTGTTTGACAACGGAAGATTTATGTGGTTTGTTACTAAATGCAATACTTGTGAGGGGATATGTAATTATGATCTTAAAATAACCGAAACGATGTACTCACTTGTATATACAAAATAATCAATAATAACCAACCTTCGGCGATGGAAAGAGCCGAAGACGCTCAGACGAACAAGAACAGTCTAATTGTAAGTCGTTGCCCTAAACGTACCGTCCCAAATTCGAAAAAATCATATTCTGAAAAGCAATTTCTATAAGCAGAGCTAGATAACTTTAATTATTTTACAATTCCACCTAAGAATTGTATTTTGTATTTAATTCTAAAAGAAAGCGGGGATAAATAAAAATGAAAAACTTAACATACATAGAGATGTCATATATTTTCAATTACAAAACAAAAACAACCAAAATATGTCTAGGGTGCAACCGTAAAATAAAAACAAATAATAAAATCACTTTAAATAAAATTAAAAACAATCGCTAAACAAAATAGCTAATAAAATTTCTTTAAGAACTGAGGAGGAAAATAATCTATAAATTAAATTCTATCTATTACACGTAAATAATTACAACTTGTAGAATAATTGAAAAAATTATTGCGCTTATTAACAACTAATCGTAAGTTGCAATAAATTTAAATTTAATAATACTAAAAACATTGAATTAAAACTAATGAATTTTCGGCTTGGCCATACACAAATAACTTGAACGACATTTATAATAATTGCACAAAATTCTGTGGTTACTTTTAAAAATAATAGTCACCAAAGAAACAAAAATTTATTATTACTACTATTACTACTACCACTTCTATGCAGCTTAAAGTCTATGTTGCTGGTTTTTTTGGGGTCATCAATACTAAAGTTATGCGCGATTCTCCCAATGAAACGCATTTCCCGCTTCTTTATGCACCAAAACTTGAACTAAGTCCTTGTATTATTTTTTTTAAATTTACATTTAGAACGCTTTTTATATTATTTATACAATATTGATATGGTGATTACTTGATATTGCTGAATTCAATTTCCTTGAATCGATTACTTTTGATGTCTCCGTCTATAGACCTCGAACTAAATTTAAAACTCTACTTAAATATTGACAGAAAAGTATTGTTAATGTTTATTGTACACGTAAAATTAGTTAGAAAAAAATATGTCTTTTGTTGTCGTTTGTTTTTTTTTAGTTTTGGGGATTTTTATTTCGTTTACTTAATAAATAAAATTCACTTAGCTTAGCTTTATCAATTGGATTTTGTTTTTAAATTATAAATAAATCGTTATTTATTAAAAATTTACGAATTAACCTTATATGTATACTCTTTGAATTCTTAAATTCCTTACGTGTTTTTCATTCTCATTTTCTTTTGCTTATTTATTCTTTTCAAGAGATATTGTCAAATAAAATATGTCCCATTTTTGCGCAATATTTTTTCAGTTCCGCTCCTACATCCCCTCCTCTCTTGGTCATTCAATAACGCCATATTTTTCATCGTTCATTTAATAAAATACAAAAAAAAACAAAACAAAAAACAAAATCGTACAATGCAGGGGAAATCGTTCTTAATAGTTTTTTTTTTTTGGTATAAGTACATAAAGAACAGTCGCAATAACAAAACATCGTTATAATTAAAACAAAATTCAAATAAATTATAATTAACAAGAATAATTGTGTTTTTGTTTTTTAAAAAAAAAAATTCAGTGGAATACGAACGAATCGATGTTTGAAACAAATATTTTCGTGGATTTCCGCTACAAACTAAATTGATTTTAACTATAACGTAATTGTAAACAGTAATTAATTATAATTAAGATAATTTACACAATTTGAATTAAATCTCAATAGTTGCCGTCATTTGATTTTATTAATTCATTCTCCTTCTCGATGATTCCTTCACTGGTCGCATTATTCCATGCGCCGTTCATACTCTTCGACGATGAGAAACACAGCTTCATGATGAAGGGGAATTTTGTACCTGTAAAATAAGAAACATTTAATAGTACAATGCTAATAGTAGAAGGAATCTTGGTGACACCTTGAACTGCAAGATTTGGTCAAGGAACAACGGTCGGAAACGGGGAAATTTGGAATTGTTAATAGGAAAATAAATGGAAAATGTGAATTTTGTAACTTTCGACAACTAATCACTGATGAATCCTTGTATAAACTCAAAAAGTATCATATAATCTCTAAGGGTTTTCCAAACGGCAGAGCTAACCGGTAACTGCTAATTTTGGCAGAGAGGATGTCAACAAAACCTCCTTACATTTAAAAAAACACTCATTTGAGCTTAGCAACATTTCCTTGCTAAACTTACAATTGCATGTTTTCCATGTTTTAGATAAACAAATTAAGAGGCAGTACACGACATGTAAAAAGCCACATGCGCATGTGGCTCTGACGTCATTAGAATCTGTAGCATGTTGGTTACATTTTTCGCATGAAGCGTAGTGGTTGTATGCGGTAAAAAGTTGATAGTACAAAAAAGGTGTGTTTTGTCCCAAAATTCAAATGTGCACACGACCGATGATGATGAATTTGAAGGGGTGTACACATGTGAATGGCTACATGTAAGTCGCTAGTACGCATATTTTGGAGGAGGAAGGAGATGGCGAACATCGCAAAGACGACAATATGAAGCGGAAGCGTAGTGTGTGGATGAAAAATTGATTGAAAATAGCTTTTAAAAAAAAATTGATCCGACTCCACAAAAAGCATAAAATAATTTTTAATTTTATATCTATTACGACATTTTGAAGTCGGTGCAAATTAAAGAAACACACCAAACTACAACAAAAGTATTTAATCGTCCTTTTTTATGATTATGATATGATGATTTTTATGATAAAAAATGGCGATACGGATGGCTATTGTGCCAAATTGATCTCCGAATTGCGCGCCGAGGAACCTGAACTTTATCGCAGTTTCGTACGTATGACTGGCGATCAATTTGATCGTTTGCTGCATTTGGTGAGGCCATACATCCACAAAAAAAAACCACACCAATATGCGATTCAGTAGTTCACCAGAAAATCGGCTGACATTGACGCTGCGCTACCTGGCAACAGGCGAAAATTTTACTTCTCTGCAGTATATATTTCGCATTCCGCAGACGACTATTCCGTCGACTTCGTGAACCGATTCATCAAACATCTCCGAATCTGTGAAGAAAATATCAAGTAAGTGGTGCCGTTTCGTTTAATTTGGTTGAAATTAGGAGAACACGTCTGGCTACGTCAACTTATAAAACTCAAACAAACTAATTTTAAATACTTTCTAAATAATCTTTCTCGACTGACAATACTACACATACTCATAAAAGGGTTCAGAGATAATGACCTAAACATTGCCGGGGTCCGACGTGTTTTCATATTTTCAACCAAATTAAATGAAACGACACCACTTACTTGATATTTTCTTCACAAATCTTCACTTATATTTTCATTCTGTACAAAATACACTTGGGTGCAATGAAATCGGGCCAATTTGCACTTTTGACTTTGAAGACAATTTTTTTAGGGGTTACTGCTTTTTAGACAAATAAATTATATATCATTCGAAAAGATATTTTCGTTACTTCAAAAAAAGATCAAATTCTTTGACACTCGTTTATTTTTCCTAAGTTCAGGTAGTGAGAACAAAAGCATCAGTTATTTGATCAATAATGGGGGTATGGATCCGATGACCTTTGAAGGTATAAATACGGAATACATTCTTTATTTCCAGATCATTTGTTTATCAGCACTCAATGATTATAATTGTGTCTTTAAAACTAAAGTAGCCCATTATTAAAAAAATGGACTGGAAAAATGCGCTCAAGCCGTCGCATTAATTGAAGCGGGGCATATTCAGCGCGAAGTGTCTCGAAGAGTCAATATAAGCCGGTCAACGGTGCAACGTGTCAACCAAAGGTATCAAGACACCTGTGACTATATTTGGGGACCTGGGTCTGGCCTATGCCCGTTTCCATCAGAGCAAGATGATCGCTACATCGCAGTGACATCACTATGGAATCGTCATCTCAATGTAATTGAAGTGCAGCAGCAGCTCCGTGAAGTCCGAGGAGTGGATGTTAGTAGGTGGACAGTGCGGGGAAGACTCCGGGAGAAAAACCTAACACCCCACAGGGCTGCAACTGGTCCTAAACTTACACCAGCTAATCGCCGGTTACGCCTTCAATTCGCACGGGAGCTTGCAGAATGGACGTTGGAGCAATGGGGGTCCGTTCTGTTCTCTGATGAGAGCAGGATATACATTCACGGTAACGATGGAAGAAGACGGGTGTACCGGCGACCTGGAGAACGGTTCGCTCGAAGCACGAACCGACCTTGTCTTCATCGATAGGGGTAGCGGTGCAGGTAGAGCAGGTCTGACGGTTCAACGATACGTCAACGATATTCTGGCCGAACATGTTATGCCTTACGCTGGTTTTATCGGGGAAAACTTTAACAACTTTTAACATCGCTGACAAATCGAGGGAATGAAGTTAACAGAGCAGGCGGGGGGGGGGGGGGGGGGGGGGGGGGGGGTGGTAACATCGGATATTGAAAATAAAAAATTCAAATAAGAACTTTTTCAATAACCTGGCCAACAGTTTGATCTCATTTGGAAGATAATAAATAATCCTTTCGAATGGTATATAATTCATTTCTTAACACGCAGTAACACCTTCAAAAATTGTCTTCAAAGTCAAAAGTGCAAGGTGGCCCGATTTCATTGCACCCAATTGTACTACGACCCAAAACAAACTGAACCAAACACAATAAATTCTGAAAAATTAATGTTCGATGGCTACATACGGTCCCATACATGTTATCTAATTTCGGGCAGGCACATGTTTTGTGACTGCCACATGCGAATGTAAAAATGTAGCACATGTCACAACTCACATGTGGCACGGTAGTACACGGCATGTGAAAAAGTCCCATGTTTCCATGTGTCATGACTGCTACATGACGTCAAAATAACGTCAGAGACACATGTGGCTTTTTACATGTCGTGTACTGCCGGCTTAAGTCTTTTTTGTTATTTCTTTAGTATAAAAAGCCAGGGAAATTCACTCTTTAAGTTTGCATGTTGTAATAAAAATAAGTTCGACTTTAAAATATAAAAAACTAATGTTTCCAAAACATATCTTCGTGATTTCTAACCAGGTGTAGAAGTACACCCCTTTATTTTTTATATATATATTTTTTCCCTGTTTACTCAGTTCAAGAAGACCATTAAAATAAAATGGTGCATTTTGAAATCCTAGTAGGAATATTATTCCACTAGGTCAGGACCGTCACGATAGACTTCAAACAGAGTGTTTAGGAATCTTCAATCTGTAAAACAGCTATAGCAAGCGTGCAGGGAGCATTATCTCCACCTGCGGAACAAGGCACTGCAGAAACTACACAGTTTCAACAGGTTAGATCAGAGTGGCTGTCTAAAAAGGTACACTTAGGCCAAATTGGTCCATTGTGATACCACAATTTAGGCTGTATTTTCAGACCCCATTTAACCCCTAGGAGAAGAGAAGAACCTACCTAATTACTCTCTATGAACCGAGCTAGTTTCCTGTCATCAGTGTTGCGGAAAGGGTTTAGACTTATCATGTATCAGGGAACCATTTAGAGCTTCTGATGAACCGAACTATCTGACGTCAATGGAGCCTATTTCGGTTAACTCTTGAAAAATGGGGAGCCCAAAAACCGGTTTCTACGGTTGGCTAAGCCGGGCAGTTGCAGAGGAGGTGGAGTATAGTTTGACGGTTTAGGGTCAAGCTTTGGCCATACCTATCTGGTGATCAGGCAGGTGTGTTCCTCCTGACATCTGGTGATTTCAATCCTAAGAGATTCCCGTGAAATTTCCAGTTTGCAAATGGCCAGCGGCTTTCTAAGCCCCTTGGCTAATGTCCGAGTCGGGACCAGTAGTGCCAATCCTCGTTAGTTCGTCGGCTCTGCGGAATTTCACTGTGTCCAGGAAGCCAGATGGACCGTACTTTTAGATACTCAGCCATGTCATTTAAAGCTCAGCTTAATCGTTTTGGAGGTTGTATTTACTCCCGTGAGGGATTTGATAGCAGCCTGACTATCTGAGAAAATGCAGCGTTAAGTCTTTCAGACGGTCTGCGGCTACCTTTATATGCATGATTTCCGCCTGAAACACGCTGCAGTAGTCAGGTAAGTGAATTGAAAGGTATTCCGAAAAGATTCCTCCACCAACTCTGCCTGTCGGTTTGGAGCCGTCACTGTAGAGATGTACCGAATCTCCCCATTGAGGTGGACCTTCCTCCCACTCTGATCTGGTGGGAAAAGAAGAATCAAATTTCGCTTCATGCTTGGATGTGGTGTATTCGATAATGGTAGCGGTTCTTCCGTTTAGGATTTTGGAGTGACCGAAGTCAATTCGTTTCCAGGTGTGGACTGAGTTATGCCTAATGGCAGCCGAGGATGCGGATTACCTACCGAAAAGATCCTTTGAACCTTATCCAGTGCTTTGTGATGGGTCCCTATATCCAGTGCCAGCCCCTATACATCTGTGTCGTATGACACTAGTGTAGAGCCAATGCACAATTCGTGGCTTCATACCACATCTTTTTCCTATTGCCCTTTTACATGAGTACAGCGCCACTGTGGCTTTCCGTACTCTTACTTGGATGTTGGTCCGGGGAAGTTTTCTATATAGAAAAAGTCCTAGATATTAAACCTGATTACTCAATTTCCGCCTAATCCTGTCAAGCGTAGGGAAGAGTATTAACTCCGTCTTATCCGGAGTTTTGCTCAGATCACACCCATCGCTCTATTAGGCTTCCTTGGAGGGGGTGTGCTGTAATACTTCAGCCAGTGTGTTTGGGTGCTTACCTGAACAAATCAGGGCAATATCATCAGCGTAGGTGATAACCTTGTGACCAGAGTGCTCTAGGATTAAGACTGACTCATTCAGAGTTAGGTTCTACAAGAGTGATGAAATGATACCTCCCTGAGGAGTACCTCTAGTGACGACTGTTTGTATGTTAGATCCTCCCAAACATACATAAGATCAATAAGTTCGATGGGAGGATCGTCGAGTTCTAGTCTCTTCAAGGAGCTGTTATCGCCTTCGGCCTGATGTTATTGAAAGCTTCACTGTGATGCCCTATGATGCAATAGCATGGCCTTAGCAGGAATGGAATTAAGGATAAAACAAATTGGTTGAAGGAGTTGACGATGTATGCTTGGCTTAAACATTAAGGGAAAATGAGAGGACCCTATTTCTGCCTCACGTTCTTAGACAAATACTACTCTCCTTTTCTTTACCAGACGAATCGGTTACCGTAAATAAGGCATTGAAAAGATCCTCTTCATTTTCTTTTATTATTTTCTTTATTCAAATTAAATTTTATCTGCTCTAGAAAGATAAGTGTTTTCCCTTGTGCTCTTTGGCAAAGACTAATCTGTTCTTCTGATTCTTTTTTTGAAAGATTACCGGCTTCTTCGGGCCCTCCTGCCGTTAAATTCAGCTCGACAAAACACTTTGAAGTTTTTACTCTACAAAAGCGCGCAATTTTCAAAATCCGAAAGAAACTATGCTCGCCATTATCATTTGTTTATAGTAAAGCGAACAGTTATTTTAATAATAAGTTTCGATGTAAAAATCAAAAAAACAATACCCTGTGCCTGCAGCAGGAGTATGCCACAATAGTACCGAGTGAATTTGTTTAATATAAGTGCTAGTTACGGGCGCATATATACTTTCCCGAGTAAAAATGATGGTGTTAGTATATTCACGCCCAAAGCAAGTACAGACGTTAATATTTTTAAAAGTATATATGCGCCCCTTGCGAGCACGCACAGCGAAAAAAACGGGTCACATGGGTATGCACGTCCCCGCTACAGGCAATAAAATCTAAAAATACGCCCGCCATAAATGCACACTTCTGTTACCGCGTTTTAGCTTTAACATATTCGAAACTGGTGTTATGGCGTGGGTTATGTAAAATTTCACCCATTTAAACGGGTGGTCACCGTGTGAGCCATCGCACACCTAATATTAAAATTGTTCCCAGTAGCCGATAACTCACAAGGTGAGTCATGACAATAATAATAATTATCTGGAATTTGTTATTTTTATTCTTAAATATTTTCCAGATACAGTTATTATCTTTATTAACCCGAGTATAAAATAAGACTGAACTGCACAAACGTTACCGGCTACTGCGGAGATAGTTTTTTTATTTTAGACGCCCGTCTACAATGAGTTAATCGAAAATAATTTGTTAATAATAATTGTTTTCATTTTAAATTTTAGCCTAGAAAAAGTGTGAGCGTACCGTGCTTGTTTTGGAATATTTCGTTCGTCTTTTATTGATACGTGCATGCAGTGGGCTGGCATTTAGAAAAGTATAATTTTTACTCAGGCGTACCGTGCCTCATTTCAGTCCCATTCAGTTGTTTTAACGCTGTGCATGCCTGTTTCAAGCTAGGAATGGGGGAGTCTTATTTTTGCTCCGGTTGCCCTGAGAGTGTAACTTACATTCAATATATCGGCTGGTGACGGGGATCAATTGGACATCCTTAAGCGTACCGTATCGGACCATATGACCAAGGACCCGTGCTTTGTCAGAAAATTAAGAACTCTCTTTCGTGGAGGAGAAGACTGTGATAGCTGTCGTCCAAGTCTGGACCCTTATAGCTTTAAATGGTTCACTGATGGCTCAAAAATGTAATATGGTACTGGTGCTGGTGTCTTTTGACATAACACTAGGATTTCAATTGTATTGGGTCGTTGGTGTAGCGTATTTCAAGCCGACATTCATGCCATCGACACTTGTGCGCTTATCAACTTCAAAAAATGATTAAAAGGGGCTAATACAACTTCTCTTCTCTAATATCGAAGCAGCCCTAAATGCTCTATGCTTGTGGTGTTTTTCCTCGTGGCTTACGAGGGAGTGCTTCGACAACCTCTAACAACTGGCCACCCATAAGAGGGTCACGCTTTGTTGGATACCTGGTCACTCGGGTTTTGAGGGAAAAGAGACTGCCGATGAACTGGCCAGTAATGGCTGTTCCTCTCGGTGCCAAGGACTGTAATGCACTTTTGCAGCATCAGCTGGTCATTGGAAAGAGGTCTTATTGAAGATTGGGCTAGAAGCAAGCGTTTGTTCTACAGGAGAAAAGTCCCCGATCTTACCCAGGCTAATACACTTTTTAGATCCTATTATTATAATGATAACATCACCTTAAGTAAGACTGATCTAAGATTGCTCTCAGGCTACCTATATTGTCACTGTGGGCTGAGATATCATCAAAACCGGTTAGGTCTTCCAGTGAGACGGAATTTCGGCTCCGTCTGGCAGACAATGAAACCACTATGCATATAATGTGCTTTTATTCGGCTTTGTCATAGCTGAGAAGAAGGATCTTAATTCGGGAATCTCTGAGCCCGGGTTGATATTAAATTCCCCACTGTTAAAACCTCAATGCATATCTAAAGGTGGCTGAGCATCTTTTGCAGTAGTATGGGTTATGGCACAAAAGACCTCCTAGGTCGCAGTGCCTACCATATGGGTAAACCAATAATAATAACAGTAATCGGAACATACTGAAGAAAATATAAAGAAAGAATATTGTAAAATAAAATTACAGCCATACCAATGTCAATTTCATTAAGGACACTACGCCAGTCACAAGTGGAAAACCAATCGCTTAGTATGTGACCTATTCAACTTTGTGAAGTTGGAACAATAATCGCTCGTCAAGAGAACTGCTAGAGCAACCGAAAGAAAGAAGAAAGCAGCATAAAGCGCAGAATAATGAGACGATGCAGGCAGCAGAGGAGCATCGCATCGAAAAAAATGACGATTATACCGGAGTCGTTCGCCACACCACAAGATTGCGTCAATCCAGAAGAACCAATGCCGAAAAATGCAGCAAAATGGGGAGCAGAAGATAACAATGGCAGCAGTGCTTGGTCGTCTGAGTTGTTCCAATCCATACGAGTCAAGTTGAAGTGACCAAAGAGTAACACATCACGCTTCGCTCAGCAGTTAATAACTGTCCGTGAGTAAGCGGCCAGATCGAAAACTGTTAGCTATTTTATTAACAGCGATAACTGACTTTGAATGGGCGCTTTTCACATACAATGGAAGTTGTGGGGATTCCTAAAAAGGCCACATGAGTTATTGTAATAATTGGCACGGCATCTGATTTTTAATTGTAGCCTTCATGGTGATGGCAGCAAGAATCATCTTAAGGCGAATCAAAAGATCCAGTGAGCGCAACGACGAATATGTCAGCTTATGTCATTCGTTTTTCTTCAGCGACCATCTCAACGCTCTCCGAAGCTTCCCAAATACCTAGAGGTCCCCATTACTTTTTAGGTCCGTCGTTATATATTTTTTGGAACAACATATCAATATATTTGAGTGTTACAACTATTGTTATTGTAAGGACCCACACTGCCGCGTGGTCCACAAATTTTGTAACTGATTTAGTTGCTTAAGGAGACTTTTCAAAAAACAAAAAATAAAGCACTTCTAAAATTAACCTCATCCATGTCAAAAAAATTACTAAAATAGAACAAACAAATCAGTTCCACATTGAAACCTTGACCAAAATAAAAAATTGAAAGAATTGACGAATGAAATATGAAAAGGTAAGGAGAGGGTGGTTTTGACATGGAGCTCCATCGGTTGACTCATCCCAGAGAATAGCGTGCGTCAAAATCATCCAATCGTGGATGATTTAATACCTGCGAAGAATGATTTTTATCTTTCTCCCGGCAAATTTATTTGATTCGTTAAGAAAGCGCGCGCCAGAAAACAAATTATCGTAGACTTTCCGCTAATAAAATATGACGCTCCGCGAGGTTGAACGCAAACAAAAAGGTCACAACTCCGGTAAATTTCTCTAAGTGCCCCAGTATTTGATGCGTAGACTGGCACTTAGGTAGGACCAGTCGGGCAGACAAAATAGTCCATTCTTTGCCATTTTGCTTAATCGTAATCACCACTCAGACAATATCTAATAAAGGCGCTAAAAAGCAGCGATTTGCTTTGTTAACGGCAAATGTGCGGATGCTGCTCGCTATTCAGAATGCACTAAAACAGTAGCAGCGAAAAATATTAGGCACGTCACGTATGGAATATGGAAACAATTTCAATCCACGGGAGGAGAAATTATCCAAAAAATGTAAAAAAACGAGTAAGAATGAACAAAGCAACGAATTGTTACGTCAATCGCTGTTGTAATCGGAAAATGAAAAGTTTTTACGCTTCGATTTACTTTGAAATTGCCAAGTTCCTGGTGAAGGTGTAAAAATGGGAAAAGAAAAGTGATTTGAACGTGCCACGTGATTTATCAAAAAAATATGATTTTTCCTCGTGGTTAGCCCGGTAAAATATTCATGACAGCCGTCAGAAGTTGGAAAATATTCACCTTTCTTTCCTCGCTATTGTAATTTGTCAGTTTTTCAAAACAAAGAAGAAAAATTACACGAGGATTTTTCTCTATTTTTATTTTATAAAAAATATATGTCTGACATTTCTAAGTGTCTTCTTTACTTGCCAAATTAGACACTAGTACACTTAGAATATGCTTAGTGTATTTTTTAGACAATTTTCATAATAGTTCAGTTGAATTTAAGCGAAAAAAAGTGTTTGGGTTAAACTGAACGACGAGTTTTCCCCTCCACCCGATTGAACTAAAATTTTGCATACACGTTTGGTTTTGGTAACAACGCACGATTAAGTTCGTGACGTCATACTAAATCCAATATGCCAATATGCGTCGGTGATTTTATTATTATTTTTTTGTAGTATTAACCCTTCTAACTCCGAAGGCAGGAGCCTAGAATCAGTTCACCTATTCACCAAAATATAAAAATATATTGATGTAAATAAGACTCTCACACCAACATGCAAAAAACCTAAATAATCAAAAACTAGACTAAGCATAAATATAACAATCAGGAGTGCACAGAGATCGTTTAAGCGAATCTTTAGTATGAGTTAGATCGAAAACAGGGCACATATTCACGGCTCTACACATACGATTTATGGGCTCATGCATATAATAGTTACACCGAGAGTGAACGACGTGTAATAAAGGTAGTCTCCTAAAGCTATACGGAGTATGTCTATAAGAAACCTTACCTGCGAGGGCACGAGAATTTATGTTCCAGTTTAAAAGCTCGTGAATAAAGATCAGGTCAGCAACTCTGTGTCATGCCTCCAAAGAGTGCATACTAAGCAATCGGAGGCGATCCTCATAAGGAGGAAACCTTAATGGATCGTTCCACGGGAGGTCTCTTAGTGAGAACCTAACAAAGTTCCGCTGTACCGACTCAATGCGTCTAGAATAAACAGCATAGCAAGGTGACCAAACCTGAGATGCATACTCGAGGATTAGTCTAACCAAAAAAAAAAATATATAAATGAAAGAAAGTCTGACGATCAGAAAACTCTCTTGAACACCGCTTGACATAACCCAGAACTGAATTACTCCTAGACACAATATAGTTTATGTGCAGAGTGAAATCGAGCTTTTGTCTAGCTTCACACCAATATCAGTAACGGACTGCACGCGATGGATAGTAGTATCCACAAAGGTATAATCAAAGACGAGCTGACTGAGCTTCCTAGAGAATGACATAACTTCACATTGATCCAGGTGAAGTTGGCAGGTTATTTCATCCATACCAAACCTTGAAGGTGTTTAAATCATCCTGAATGCAGGAAGAATCATAACTGTTTCTAACGCAAGAGAAAATCTTCATATCGTCTGCATAGATTGACTTTGGAGAGTTCAATCAGGGGAACAATGCCGTCAATGGCAAGAATAAACAGCAGCGGACCAAGATGGCTACGCTTAGGTACACCAGAAGAAGCCCTAACGATTCTAGATAAAGTCATTACGAGAAGATACGCGATATGTCCTATCTGTTAAGTATGAGGAGATCCAGTCGAGCATCAAAAGCGGGAAACTCAACTTTCTAAGTTTAAGCATAATCACAGAATGAGGGAAGTTTATCCAATGCCTTGCTGAAGTCGGTGCAGACGCAGTCGGTCTGGAGACCCTGTTGAAAGGCAGAGATTACGTGGGAGAAAAATTCAAGCAGGTTAGTTGTCGTCGATCTACGAGGCAGGAAGCCATGTTGATTAGACGAGATTGGCCCGTTACACGGCCCCACAAGCTGTGAATATATCACAAACTCGAACAACTTGGGTATGCAGGAAAGCTTCGCGATTGGCTCATAGTTTTTAATCAAGTTTTTGTGATCCTTTTTAAAAACAGGAATTATAAAGGTTACTCTTCCATAGCGTGGGAAATATATCGGCCTGAAGAGACTTGCTGAAGAGGAGTTCCAGTGGAGTGAGTAAGTCGTCAGAGCAGGACCTCATGAACGCAGGTGGAACACCACCAGGATCAAAGGAAATTTTAAGCTCCCTGATACTATCAATGATAATATCACGAGATATATTGGCTAAAGAAAGAGGGAGTAGAACGATCCTGGATATTACCAAGCTGGGAAAACAGGGAAGGCGAGAAGAAAAGGCTCACGCTCAAGAACAACGCAAAGTTATCGCCAGTATCGGGCACATTGCAACTGCAGGACCCGTTGTACCACATTGTAGATGGATAATTATCACTTTTCTTCTTCATATTTACAAATTTGAAAAAGGTACGTGGATCACTATGCAATTTATTGCGAACACTATCAAGGTATTCCAACATAACACAACTCATATAACAATCGACAAAATCACAGTTAGCTGACGTGTCTATACAGCGTAAGTAGGTTTTCCATAGTCTATTATTTTATTCTTAAGGCCCCAAAGATATCTAGTATACCACGAGGGAGAGCAGCAGGATAAACTCGACAGCTTCAGTGATACATATGATTTAATGATACTGAGTTAATCTAAATGCGATTTCCAATATACCAACACATAGCCACCACGAGCCATACAGTCATGGAATCTATTCCTACGAAAAATTTGATAGGACTCGTTAAAAATTTCTGCGTTATTAAATCCGTGATGAAGCCATGTTTCGGTCAGAGCGATGACGTCGTAACAACAGGCAAGAGAAGCCTGTCATAATTGGCTTGTCCTTGTTCTTAGTCCCCTTACATTTTGATAGTAAAGGGAAAGTGTACTTGGTTTTTTCGGTCTATTGTGAGTGGTACATACGAATTTACGACGGGGCACAAAGTCATGCGCGATGACATTCTCGGGCCAAAAACCGGGAGCAGACATTATCTCGAAAAAGATCTGGCGAAGACGTCAGCTTAAAAGACAACACGAGTCCCCGAGAATGACGAGATCCTAGAAGTTGACAACGGAGGAGTGTAGAGTCTTCAACTTCACTCCTCTCCCACACGTAGCCAATTACGTTATCAACAGAAGTCGATGCATCAAGTCGGGAAAGAAAGAAAGACCTTTCATACCCTTATCATGGGTATAAAAAAAGGTTTTACGAGTCGATACGGTAAGCAAAATAATGTCAATGCCATATTAGATGGCAGACTAATTTTCCTTAACCTCAACATAGGTACATACGTTTTGGTAATGAAGTTTTCCGAATTCAATCGTGGTAGCACTTCGCTAAGGGACGAACTTCGTGAAGGTCGTCCTAAATCGGTTGTTGTGCCAGATAAAATCGATCCTGTGCTTGAACTGATATTGCAAGATCGTCATGTGACATACCATGAGATTGAGGTGTGAGTGGGCATTAGTTCCACTCGCATACATTCAACATTGCTTGAACATTTGGACGTCAAAAAGATTTGTTCGCGTTGGATACAGCATAATTTGACAATCACTCAAAAAAGGCTCGTGTCTCGGAATTTTTTCTCTTTGGAGCCGCCATTTTGTCAAAAATCAAAATTTACATACCTAGATTTATCTATCCACTAATAGAATCTTTTTTTGGTTTTTTTATTTTACATAATCCACTGCTCACCGCCAGACACCTTTTTTCGAGGACCTCCAGGAGATCGTCTACAGGAGCAGTGTAACTCAATATTTTTAAAAATGAAAGTGCCTAAATAAAGTTAAAAGTTACCACATGTATTAAGGGGGTCCTCTACTCTCGCGGTTTTAAAAAATCGATTTTTTTTTTAATTTCAATCTATATGTATCTGAGAATACGCCACAGAAAGGATTTCGTGAAAATCACATTCCTTTGCATGTTTCTGGGAACAAAAAGGTACCCGCTTCCGGCCGTTTCCGAGAAACTAAGCGCGGCGCGCCACGACGGCGCTTGTCCAGTTAAAAATCATTGTCTAAAGAATTTACCGGTCCGTTCTTGAGAAGAATGTGGACAACCAATAACATCAACGTGATGAGGAAGGAGAGCTCTACGGCCCCGGTACAGCAGATTAACTCGTAAGTTACTACAATCAAGTTATACACCGTAATTTATCATTAAACGCGTTTTCCCGAAAGGAGTGTTTTTTTAGCTGCCGAGTAAGACTTCTCATAAAAGTATTGGTCCGATTTCAATAATTTTTTTTCAATTGTTCAGAAAACATACCGCTATGTTTTCCCGTGTACGATTTTCAAAATTTTATTTTGTTCCATTTTTACAGCCTCTAATAGGTCAAATTGGAAATTTTTACAAAATGTTGCATAACTTTTACAAATTGCAAAATAAAAAAAATCTGTCACGGGAAAACATAGACAACGTTACTATGATTATAAAGAATATTAATTTTCAGATTACAGATTACCCAATTGGCCACAACTTTGCTTAAGCGGGACCCATGCAGTTTCAACATCAATGTCATCAATGACGTTTCAAGGTCGCGAGAGTTATTTTTTTTCGTCTTAAAAAAAAGATTTTAAAAGTCAAAACATGTATCTTCGAAATAAAAAAAAATATTTTTAAATGTAATCAGTAGATCCTTCGCAATTTATTCCCAAAAAAACCGCTCCATTTCAGGCTTCTTGTATTTGTCAAATAAAATCCCTTTTCAGAAAACATTCGTTAATAAACGACTTTTTTTGGGTTTTGCAACTGAGTATAACCCCTTAACAGAGGAGGAAATAATATCATCTTGGGCTTGGAATTTTTGTTTTGTGTATTTGTTTTAAATTTTCAATTTCACGTTGCAAAGATTGAGGTTGCGCTAGCTACAAATTAATTACACAGGCCTGCGAGGTTTTTCCCCCTGGACTATGAATAGTTGTTTCCGAGAATTGTTCTATCACGTTAGGTTTTTGAGATATTCTCCCCTAAAAGTGCAAAACACAGTTTTTTGATATATTTGAGGTTATGTAGCACCGCTATGTTTTTCCTCAGAAAACTATGTATGGGATCTTATAGTCAAGTCTTCCTCTTTCAAATATCTTTTGTTTTTCGCCGTATGGTCACTTGAATAAAGTGACCATACATTTTTCCTATGTATACCGAGAAATTTATGAACAAGAACATTTCAACATTTCAAGAGCAAACTCAAAAGCATTTGAAAGAGGAAGACTGGTACTATAATATCCCACACATAGTTTTTTGAAAAAAGGTTAGCGTATCTCAAAACCTGACGTAATAGAGCAATTCTTAGCCCGGATTCGGTTTCAGCGGGAAAAATTACTTCGGAAACAACTATTCATTGACTAGGGGGTCAAAATTTTCAAAAATTCGCAGGCCTGTGTTATTCAGATTTTTCAGTTATTTAATTTATCAACATATTAATCAATTTTAATGTGATTTTAACAATAAAATAATTTTCATCAATAGTTTTTGTAACTGTACTGAGCAGTATTATACAAAAAACACTTTAAAAATAAAATAAAATAAAGTTTGATAATACAAACCTAATACTGTACACATAAAAGAAAAACTTACATCAAAGACTTGAATGTCCTAATATTTTTGATAGACTAACATTTAGGGAATAAGGATTCAAGTTTTAAGACAAACTTTATAATAACTAGACCTAGTAAAGTAATAAATTTATAAAAAAAATATTTTAAATAAAATATTAATGTTTTTTTTTCTTAAGACAATTTAAAGATATCGGATTTG
This sequence comes from Leptarthrus brevirostris, assembly GCA_964036015.1. NCBI lineage: Eukaryota > Metazoa > Arthropoda > Insecta > Diptera > Asilidae > Leptarthrus > Leptarthrus brevirostris. The sequence goes on from OZ038372.1 coordinate 140,209,740, forward strand.
ATATAGGAACTATTAGCCCTAGTCACGGTACAGGTGTTTGCCCACTACTGAATATCTCGTGCTAAGGAAGGAAGCATAGTGCAAAGCTACTACATGAATTAGAAGTAGGGTTCAGATTGCACCTCTTTCAAAAAAAATTATAGAAGGAATAGAAAACGATCATATGGAATGGCCAGAATATGCTACAAGTCTATTTCTTTTTCATATTTCCACCATGTGTTGTGAATAATAGAAGGAATCAAACACTGGTATATATGTTTTGAGTTAGTTTTGTTCTGAAATCCTAAAAATTTTGTAAGTGGGGGACGAGTAAAAGGCCGAAAACCCGTTGACAACAGGCTGAGAGAGCTTTTGCGAAAAGAAAGAAAGGAGGGGGGAGAGAAGAACAAAGGAGTTAAGTGAAGGTGCTGCTGTACACTGTAAGTTTTTTTTCTGGTTAAATTCCACTAGACACACTAGTGCATAATTTTACTAGTTTTTCAACAAATTTGTTATGAAATTTATCATTTTTATTTTCAATATTTATTTTTTTTTACTAGAAAAATGTTTTTGTTTCACTTCACTAGTTACGCATCAATTTTTTTTCTATATAAATAGTGATACCTTTATTACTCCAAAAATATCGTTTACTTTTAACAGAAAAATAGTGGAACTTAAAACAGCACTTACAGTTTAGTGTAACGAACTTACGTCTGATTTTGAATGTATTCACTGTAAATGAAATAAAGGAATAATGTTACTAGAATAGCAGAATTATGTTATGAGAATTGTTGTGAATTTGTATCTGGGTTGTTTTTTTATAGGTTCAATCAATCTTAATCAAGCTTTCAAGGTCAGGTACAATAATATATTATCTTATTTCATTGAAAGAAACAAAGTTTTGTAAATTTTCACATGATCGGTTTTTTAGCAGTTAGTCTTTAAAGGTTTTTGATATTATTTCATTTCAGTGAGGTGATAATGAAGAGAGAGCGTGTGAGTAGTGTTGCGAGGATAATAAGTGAATTGAAGGGGGAGACGAAGTGAAGTGAAGAGTGAAAAGAGAGAAGCATCCTCCTCCAAAGTAAATAGTAAGGCATGAAAAGTAATCTTATGTCCGCTAATGTCAATGCAAGTATTTAATTATAAGTACAAGATCAAATACACAGTTAAAAGTGAAATCATAAGCTTTATATTCGCACCCGCCAGAACAGCCCTTAAAATGCGAAGAAACATACTTTTACCTCGCTAGTCGTGTTAGGAGTTGAATTTTTCTCTTGTTTTCTAAGGTTATTCAACGGAACAAATGATTTTATCTAGAAATGAGATTTACCTGTGGAGATGATATAAACCCTAATAAATTCAAGGAATGCTATAATCTCGTAACTGCAGGAACATTTGTTGAACTATATGCTTGGTTTCCCCAGCTCCCAATGTACATACATAACATTTGATTCACGTCCTATATATCACGTCTTATAAATCGATCAATTTTCAGAAGAAGTGCAGGAATCATGTAATAAAGTCAAAACACAATGCCGCTCAGACTTCGAACGAAAATCTAGTAGAGTAAGCAATATAAAAGATGTTCTAAAAAAGGCTTCTGGTATGTCAGATCTGCTTATTTCTTCTTATAGGAAATTGCCAAAAAAGAAACTCTGTTTATTGTCTGCTCAAGCCATTGCGTTTCTTAAAACTTAAACCATTGAGTTACGAGTAGTGAAAGTGAAAGTGACGGCGATGTGTTCTGATTTATTGACGAATAACTATTTTTAAAATGATAGTAAACATTTTTTTCCTTCACAAAACCAAAATTCGCTTTAAATGTCTCCAAAAACCCTATAAAACAAATTTTTACAAAAGAATTTATATTTTTTAAAAATAATTTCTCTAATTTATGGTTCGCGCCATTCTTTTTTTTTTTAATTTATTTCAGATGTGAAATCAGCGAACTCAAAATTTTAAAGTCGTCTTACTAGATCAAGTGGGATTTCATATGGATTGGTTCATTTTCACATTACAAAATATATTTCCATTTCCTATGTATCTATGTAAATATTACAGGACAAATAAAACGAAGTCTCTTGACTAAGACAGCTTTTTAGAAATCAGAAACCTTCTAAAGTACGGAACACTCGGTGCGCGAGAGTTCAGTACCTTGACTCGCATTTGACCGGAATTTTTTTCATAACAATCTCCACCATTTTGGGTCCGCAATTTTTTTTAAATAACTGCAGATTCGAAATCAGCGACTCCGAAACCCTATAAATACAGACTTGCACTTAATTTTGACGCCGCATTCATATTTCGGTCAATTTTTTCTTATTTTCCGATCGCTGTGTGGCAGTTGACAAGTGTTCCGACAACTTTTAATGAAATCTAAATAATTGACTTTTGCCTATAGTTTACAGCGACCGCTTGCCTGATCCTTTCTTGGAAATTAGCAGAACGTGGTTAAGTTTCTATAAAGCTGGAAAGGCGAGTTTTAGCCAGAAATAGGCGAAGCTCTTTGGACTCAAGGACGAAATGCTATCAAGCCTGGTAGACTAGGACACGCCTGAGTTTCGAATTCTTTTAAAAACCCCTTACGTTGATGAAAGGTGCGAACTTGTAGCCACATAAGCAGTCGGAAATCTTACCTTTTTCAATGACCTGGTTTAAATATCTCCATTAAACAGAGAAAAAAGGGGATAGAAGGTTGGCCTGTATAGTATGTATGTATCAATCAACGGGCCACTACTATACTAACTACTTATGTACAGTCAAGCTGGCAGGCCACAAAGAAATTATTCATACAAGGTGTTTCAGATCTGACGTGCCAAAATGAGTGGGGTGATAGATCTCACCTACCCAAACAAAAACTTGTATGGCAGGGTGGGGCAATCTCAATCGTTTGTGAGTTACAGGGTGATTCATAAATTTCAGTTTTTCATGGTATGCACATTACTCTTTTATTTTTATCTGTTAATATACCCAACACAGCGACATCAAACAAACGCTAAAAAACTACTATCCCAATGACATTTCCAAAATTATAAACAATGTTGATCTAACTCATACTAAGGCACAGGTACAGTCACTTCCAAAAGTGAAAAAAATGGTTTCTGAGTACCTAAAATTTAGCATTTTCACACATTTCCCCCGAATGCATAACATAATATAAGCATAGAGACCATCGAAACTGTCGCCATTTAGAATTTGTTTTGCTTCCTCTTTTCTTAAAACGGTTCTATGAAAACTTGCGACTCTATATTCCTTTAAAATCGGATACCTACACATAAAACAAAACAAACTTCCTCCCCATCAATATTACACAATGAGGAAATTCTGCTGCCTTGAAGTCGCCAAGGACTTGCTTTCAACTGTAGGAGGCCTCCTCTATATCTACATATTGTACCTATCTTTTCGATTGAGTACTCATATCTAAAATAATTTGATGAACCCAGATCATAATTAAGCTCGTTATAAACCTCCTTTCATAAAAAAACAGTCCTTTCATGACATATTCCAAAATGCCATTCTTTGTTTTGAATGTTTTCTGCAAACGTCATCAAACCTCTCTGCGTACCTATATCAAGAGCTATGTTATTTTTATAAGAGAGATCATTCCATTTCGCATTATGATGTACTTAGGTGACTCATAATCAAACACAACTCTAGATATACAGGGTGTTCGAAAAATGTGTAGGAAACCCTACGCTATACCAATGGATTCTCTGAAGTGTCGTGATAAAAATTTTCTTCCACACTCCCCCCGCTCCCCCTAAAATCAACCATTCCTCTTCCAAATCGCGTTTGAAAATGTTGGTTCCTTCAAAGGAGGTGTGCTCACTTAAATACTTGTAAGTCCTTTCAAGGACATCGCAAGATCCTGTAATGAATAAACAAAACAATCCAAAGAACGCATTAATAGCTCAGTTATAAGTACCCTCAATGCCGTTCCACAAGAGAATGACCACAGAATTTCTGTGGGGACGCTTCAAGGCACTCTTGATATTCTCGAGCATCATAAAAATGTTAATAACTTTTGAATGGCGGCAGATATCGAGTTAATCCTTTTTTTGTTGTAAAGAGCTTCCTGAGAGCCTCTTTAGGAAAGAAATAAATGATATCCTTGGTGTAAAAATTTACCAATATTCATGTTTGAGGTGCAATAACTCGAAAATTTGTGGATTATGGCATGTTGGGTACCATTAGAAAGGATAAAGTGTCCTCTTTCAAAAAAGCTTTAAATATTGATCAGCACACTTCCTTTGAAGGAACCAACATTTTTAAACGCGGGGAAGGGAAAGGGTTCAGTTGGAGGGGGGGGGGGGGGGCTGGACACTTAAAAGAATCCATGGGTATAATGTTCTCTACACATTTGCCGAACACCCTATATAATCAATACGAAGTCTACAAGTATGTAGATCTAAACATTCGACAGACCAGTTTCTAAAGAAATCATGTAGTGTGACGTTTTTTGTGGCAAACGAAACATTTTCCTTACAAAAAACCGGTGTATTGTTCAGCTTCGTCCATTGGTAAATATCCCCAGATTTGCATCGCAATGCATAGCAAAATACGGAGCGCAATTCTGAATGAAATACTATATACCCTTCACCGTGTGTTATTTGCTTGTTCCTTATGAAAGGCATCCAGGTATTATTTATGCTTCCCTTTGCAGTATCAGATCTCTTCTTTACGTGATCATGGAATGAAGTATTAGGCTTCAAGATCACACATAAATATGTGTATGTCTTTACAATTTCAATAGAGCTGCCTGAATACGTTTATGTCTTCCGAAAAATCATAATTTTTGACTTGTTTAAATTAACTGTTAAGTTACAATAGTTTTCCAAGGAGCAGATCATCCTCTGTAATTAATGCTTTTATTAAGAAATTAAAATAATAATCCACTCCGTCTCTGGGCTGTTGTCTAGCTCGCAGCAATGCAAAAACAAGACTCAAGCTTCCTCATTTCCCTTACCCTGATTCCCTTCTGGCCAAAGCCATGCTAACGCATCAAAGGGTTGTCCCCTAGGCTTTGGCCACATCGTATAAAAAAAACCAATAATTTGATAGGATTATCGGAGATTATAACTATGTCATCAGCAATATAGTAACATTTTCAATTCTTTACAACAGATTTTGATCCCAACCCCCAATCTATCTCGTTAACAAATAACGAAAAAAGCAGAGGACTAAGTGACGGGCTGAGAGTTAAAGTGACCTATTTATAAGGTTCGGGCAAAAGTGGCTTAGAAAATGTTCCGTGCAAAAACGAATCGCGTGAGATTCTGGGAAAAAACGAATCGTAGAAAATTTCCGGACAAAAATGATTTAACTACAAAAAGTAATGCAAAGTTAATGCAGTTAAGTAGTTAAGTCGTTTTTGCCCGGAAATTTTCTACGATTTGTTTTTGCCCGGAATCTCACGCGATTCGTTTTTGCGCAGAACATTTTCTAAGCTACTTTTGCCCGAACCCTATAAATAGGTCACTTTTCCTCTCAACCCGCCAAGTGTCAAATTTACCTGAAATGCCCACATTATATAATTTGTATAAAAGTGAGCCCATGTCAACAGTATCAAAAGCAGCCTTGAAGTAAACAAAAAATGCATATAGTTTTCCTTTCCGTTTAGCTAGCTGAAGTTTTGCTTTTCCCACAAGATTGAAAATATTGTTTATTGTTGGATATCGCTTTCTGAACCCCGCCTGACATTCATATAGTACACTATTAGACTTTTCCCACCTTAACAGTCTCTCCAGGAGTACGCCTGTAAAAATCTGTAGCGCGTTTTTATAAAATTTATACGGCACTCTGTCCATTCCCCGGTGTCTTACTATTTTTGGCTTTGCCCAAAAATCGTACTATTTCATCGACAGTAATCTCAAAATCCAATAGTGGTCCTATTACCATTTGTGCAGCATACACATGGTATATGAAGCATTAATAGGCAGAATTAACAGATTACGAAAATATAACATAAAATCATTCACATTAATAGAGGATACCAGGATGAAGTTTTTTTTCGGTGTTGTTCCGTAAAAATTAATAGTTGCAATACGATTACAAATTAGAACCGTAATTTTTACCCAAACTATAGTATACAAATTCCCGAACTTTTCTTGCCAAGTTAAAAATTGTATCAATTTGTATATTGGCGCAAAGTAAACTGACGGGTTGAGAGTAAAAGTAACCTATTTATAAGGTTCGGGCAAAAGTGGCTTAGAAAATGTTCCGCGCAAAAACGAATCGCGTGAGATTCTGGGCAAAAACGAATCGTTGAAAATTTCCGGGCAAAAACGACTTAACTACTTAACTGCATTAACTTTGCATTAATTTTTGTAGTTAAATCGTTTTTGACCGGAAATTTTCTACGATTCGTTTTTGCCCGGAATCTCACGCGATTCGTTTTTGCGCGGACATTTTCCAAGCCACTTTTGCCCGAACCTTATAAATAGGTCACTTTTACTCTCAGCCCGTCAACTACCAGTCATGTACTTGGTATTTTACCAACTTACAACTCGTTCAGGTTCAGTAGAAATACATGACAGTAGTGCATAAATATTTTTTCTCTTTCAGTGTAAACGTTTTCTAGAAATAATTATTTTTATTTTTAAAAGCGCGACTAATATTTTGGCAACAATATAAACCAACCAGAACCTCGGTAAAATGAAGCCGCAATTTTACTGCTTTGGGCCGTAGGAATTAAACTAGTGGTGCTATTGTGACATATTAATACCTTAAAATTTTTGTGGTGAACTCTACTTTTGGTATGATATCATGTAAAATTACATTTTTACTTCAGGCCTATATGGAGTTATCTCTCGGAATTGAGTTTTTATTTTGGTTTTTGCCATTTATCTCGGAAATCAGACCTTACCCAACAAAACCACTGTGATTTAATCCATCGAGATCCGAAAGCCCAGTCTATACGTTACAATACAAATATAATAGCTTAATATCGCGCGACCATTGTAGACTATGTCCACATGGCTTTTGTTTGAATCACTAGTTTTTGAGAAACAACATTTGCCTCTATGTAAGTGTCTTTCTGGTTCCTTGGGGGAATCGGGCGTCTATTACACCGATTCTCCACCTGGTCCGGTTTTACGCCAACGCCTTCAACTGTGGACACGATTTGTTGATCTGGGTACTTTCCCTCTCGACGCCATGTGTTGCGCGGTCGTTCAATTCGCCATCTTCCTTGGATTCTGTGGGGATTCCAATCTAAAGCCTGCTGTGCGATGTTGTTTGGCTCTTTTCGTAGTGTGTCGCCTAACCCTTTCCACTTGCACTAGTTCTTGTTCGCGACTCCTTATTTACAAAAACAATTCCAAAAGCAAGTGGTAAATTTATAAAAATCATAATCTAAAATCTATAATTCACAACAAACAAATATCGCAGCATTTAATTTGATTATGATCTTCCAAGAATTCTCTTATTACAAGTAAATTTACGGGGGTGTCCTTTGAAAGCTTTAACGTTTAAGGAACCGAGGAGAAAATCTGTGTTTGCACAACATTTAACTAACTGCGAAATTGCTGTGGAGTGATTTCGAATAACCAAGTTTGCAATATTAATTTCTTGGAAATAATTTTCTTAGAGAAATTGTAATCTTTAAGGAGGAAAACGAATTTCCTTGACTGCAAACTTGGTGTATGTACACAGAGTGGCGTTTTAATAAGATGAGAGAAAGCATAAAGAAGTTTCTCCAAGGGAAATCTTAAATATCAGGACCATGTCATCATGTTTGAACAGTGCTTGTTGATTTAAACTAATTTAATGACGACTAACGTATTTGACATTTTCTAATTTAAACGCCTGGAAAATCAACAATGGAGCCCCCGTTTTAGTTGGGCTTTATCCTGAATGGAATGTGAAGCGATAGTACTTCAATTTCAGTGGTTCCATCTGTTGAGCACATCTGTTTTGTTCAGTTAGTTCTCCATTCGCAAAAGCGAAGTTATTCAGTACAAAATTTAGCATTAATGCCAGCATGGCAGGAAAATTAATTTTTTCTCATTTCGCAAAAACTTATCAATTTCAATCCCCAATCAAGCGGCAAAATTGGCGTTGAAGGATATTTTTCATGAGAGCTTTCCAGTGAACCGAAGCAATAAATAAGGCAAAATCATGACCCCGCGACTCAAGTGTTTTTGGATGATTCTGCCTAATCGTCGGGAATTATGCAAATTAACAAACGCCTAACAACGAGGATTGAAATTGTCTTGAAAAGCTGATTTAGGTCGATCCCTCTTAGACTGGGGACTTAAGATTCCAAAATGTTGTGGTCTTGATACTCTGCAAACGAATTAAGTGCCACAACTCGAAATGGCAGTAATAATGCAGCGATAATGTTTCGAATAATGAAATCTAATTAGACTTCGTGTACTGAGTGCTAATTATAATTATTCGCGGGTTGGGATGTTTAGGACAATCTCATCCAGTTAATTGCCAAATTTTACAGGAATTTCTTCGTATATTTCTGTAATTTAATTAGCGGAGTTGAAGGTTCTTTGCGAGAATTATAAACCGTTTGGATGATATAAATCTTCTTGGAGCTCTACGTGAAGTTCATGTTTAATGTTAAGCTTAGTAAAGAGATTCACATGAATTCCGAGATAAACTTACAAGGTTTTCAAGGAAACTTAAATGTATGCTCACTTTGGGAAATTCGTATGAATAATATGACCTATGAGTGTCTGTAGCTTCAAAAGACACAGAAAGTAAGACTCATTCTAGCTACCATAGCAACAAGTAGACTCAAAGCGAAACATCTGAACAAAGTTTCGTTAAAGGAGCAAATAATAAAGCCAAATGCGTAAACAGACGTTAATTTGATCCTACCCTAGGTGGAACTTAATAGTTTTATAACTAGTGGGAGACTGTTGTTAGGCCAGATACTTTGGTGTCATACTTGACTTCAAACTAAACTGGGGCAAGAACATGAAGAATCGGATCGCCTGAAAAAGCCGTCGGTACCATTGTATGCCTGCAAGATTTTTGGCAAGAAATATGTAGAACTTTAGCCCTCGCATTTTACACTGGATGTACTTTTTCATTGTGGGACCAATTCTTACTTATGAGATAGTATTCTAGTGGACCGCTCTAGAGAAATTGAAGAACACTAAGAAGTTAACCAAAATTTTAAGAACTGCCGTCTGGGCATCTCCGCAGTAATTAGCACAACGCCAACTGTGGCGTTGGAAACCATGCTCCTCGTTCAAACAATGAAGCGCCATAAGACTGTAAGAATCTATTTGTTCGAAAAACTGTGGTAGTGAGTTTTGGGTAAACCTCCTCCAGAAAATCCCAAGCGGAAGGATGGAGGTGTCATTGGTCAGCGGTCTTCACTGAGCCTATACCTTAGCAGTCAATAACTTCCATATAAAGGTTAAGGCAGGATTGACTGCAGTGTCGGTGTTAGGAAAAGTTGCAAAAAAAAAACTCGTTATTGGCCGTTCAACACTTCCACTAGTGATATAAGCATCTGCATTACGGCGGATGTCGATCACACTCCTATAGGTACTTCCATGATTTTCGGTGGTTCGAAATTTTTAACTTTATCTCTTGAAGAGGTCTTACCCTTGCACAACAAACCAGCTGCAACTAGACTTTTATCCTCTAATCTCAATTTGGCCACATCATAAGCTCCTTCCAGCCGTACAAATATGGAACATTTTATCGTTTTTGGAATGTATAAGCCCTGTACGTACAAAAGAAACGTTTATGATTACACTTTAATCCTATATTCTTAATCCCCCTTTATTCTCCCAAAACTGTCCTACGGCATCATAGCGTTTACATCATCATATTTGTAGCTCTTGTAGTCGTCGATGAAGCAAGTGATAACCTGCCGAACCACAAACGCGGAGGTCACAGGCAGGTTCGAATTCCAACGACGGCGACACAGTTGTTTACTGCTGACATCATATCACGATAAAAAAGCCATAAGGGGTTGTAGAGAAAATGTCAGTGGTTCGGAATCAACTTAAAATTGTGGGTCCACTTGCAATCGTTGATCGAGTTCTTCTCCCGCCCCATAGGGGGTTACGGGATCTAGAGAGAGAGAGAGAGTTTTTTAGCTCTTCTTATGGCAGATGGACCACTATGACGTTATCGCCTAGTGACTACCCCTGGACAAAGGCAAGAAACTTAATGTCCTAGGGAAGGTTGTATAAGTTACTGGATCATTGCGGACGACATCCACATCCGGAAATATTTCCTGATCTATTTCCTTAAGATGTAATAGGAAAGCAGATGGAAGCAAGTTCTACCATTAGACTTATAGCCACCATTCAGTAGTCCACTGTTCGTGGCGTTCTTTTCGTTTATCGTTCTCTTAAGGCAACTCTGATCATACCATATCTAGCTACTCCGTCGTGAAGTGGTTTAGATCAAGAAATCTCAATCAGAAAAGACTATGAAAGCGACGTAGTGCCTTATGGTGAATCCGTTCAGATCTACATGGATAAGTCAAAACTGCAGGGCTGAGTAGAGTTTTTTCAGAATAGCTGAATATCGATTTATCCTTCTGCCTTCCGGACCACTGTAGAATCCTTTAAAGTAGGGTAGAGTAGAGTTTTTTCAGAATAGCTGAATATCGATTTATCCTTCTGCCTTCCGGACCACTGTAGAATCCTTTAAGCGAAAATAATGGCAGTTCAGGAAACTCTGGTTTGACTAAAGGGTGACACATACCTGAAAAGGATTTAGCATCAAGTCGCGGTGCTATCCCTAGTGAGGGGTCGCAATCCGTTGTTAATATTCGACAGTCATAAGAAGTATACGATGTTGGTTTAATAAACCCGATGGAAGGGTAGGTCCTCTAGAAGTGGCAAAGTGGCGAAGAAGTAAACTAGGGTTTGGTACTCGTTTTCATCTCTACAGCTGCGGCAGTGTGTATTGAAGGGTATACAGAGCCTAGATGCATGCATCTCCACTGGCCAGTGTATCATGATTGCTTAGAAAGTCCTAGCCATATTTCCGGGACCTATGAATGGCATCACGGCTTTTACTCATTTTGAAGGAGGAATATGGCGCAGCTGGGCAGGCCACCTCACCTTAAGTTGGCCATGGATAAATAGTGTGATAGAAAGCCTATATGTTTGTTTCGCAGTCTGGGAAGCCTTTAAGATGCCGAGCACTTCAGTTTGAAAGACTGTCCAATGATCCAGAAGGCGATATGACTTCGATATGCAGAGCGTTTCCGAGAAATCAAGTTTGTCTTAGAACTTTGTCACGAAGTTTTTACTGAAGCTCAGCCTCAGGGTAATGATGACAGTTAGAGGTGTGAACATTTTTCTTGGTAGCTGATCCGGAATCTTACTATGGCTATAAAGCAGCCTGATCTTCTAGCACCCTGATCCACATGACACAATATTTCTAATGTGTAGATCTAAGGGTAGCAAGTCCAGAAGCACAGCTAGAACAGCTGTTGGACACAATCGCATGGCACCAGTGATGTCTATTTCCGCGAAATCTCTACTACTGAAAAAGCTACAGAGTATATTTAATACAGAAGCATTTGACAATATACCCCGGGTGATATTTGCTGTGCTTGATCTGACTTCTCTCGACATTGTAATTAAGGTGGAGGTAACCAAAGCATAGGTTGAATTGATAAAAGCAGATTCTTGGAAAAAGAAACATAACATTGGCTATGACATCAAAACATGATGTCTCACGGATCTTGCGGATAGTTCTATATGTAAGCAATAGAAGAGATCCATAGTTGTCTTTAAGAAAATAACAGATGACTTCATGATTTGATGACAGATTTTTCTAAAAAGATCGCACCAAAATAGATAACAGATTTTCAAGCAGAGATCTTGAATGCCAGCCTGAATAATTGATAGAAAGTGGTAAAAGATAAAACCAGCATAGGCGATTACAAGAAATTGTCCAGGAATGTAAGCACAAGTTTAATTGAGTTAGTTAGTTAATTGTAGGTTGGTCTACCGTACAATGGTATATGATCATCAAGGAAACTAAGGCAAGAAGGATTAGAGTCAGCTGTCATAACAGAAACCAGTGGTAAGAGTGATTTTTGGTATGATGTAGCAAAAATCTGTGGGATAACCCTATGATGCGTTAGCATGGCTGGCCGTAAAAAAATTAGGGCAAAGAGAATGAGGGAAATTAAATGTCTTATTTTTTGCATTGCTCTGAGCTAGTCTAGAGACGGAGTATATTTTTTTATTACAATTGCAACTTAAAAACTCCTGGGCACATCGTGGCTCGAACCTAATCAATGTGTGATCGTGCGACTTATACATTATTGATCGAACTTCCTCTCCATAAAAAGAAATTGAAAGGTATGATAACTGAGAGGGCTAACCTATTTTGTCTAACGAATGGACAAGGTGGCTTGAGTACATTCAGTGGTTAAGAACAATATCCAAGTCGTGTTTAATTCTTGGGACTCCCCCCCCCCCCAGTCAGTCATAAGTCACTGAATTGTAATGGATGGACGAATGAGTTGAAGCCTTCTAGGATACGGCGATCCTCATCTGGACATTCTCAAGTGTTAGTTACACCTCCAAGCGGTAGCAACCGGCCAAGTAATTAATGCGGGAGGAGATAACCTCTTGAAAATTCCCCTAAAGTTGTAGTAGGCCATGCCAAGAGAGTCTGCAGTGGTGTCCCCCTCCCTACCTGCAGGACCCAGGGGTAATTGGGTCGCGAATGGCGTTTTCTCAGGCACATCTGCAGGAGTGGAGGTGGGGGGTATGGTTGACCCTAAAAGGTTGGCTATACCCACGGTACACGAAACAGAAGCAGCTTTGGGAAAATTACCTTTTGAAGGTTCTGCGGCGACTGGCTTACGCCGGCTGAAAGTGCTGTAGCAGTCCTGGAAGAAGGTCCCATTGGCCATTGCCAAAATAATAACTAGCACGTAATCAGGTGCGGCTGTGCAGAGATAGTAGATTCTAACGAGTTGGCTATCTCCGCGGTATACGTACCAGGAGAAGATGCAGACCTGCATTCCGAAGGACTAGCTGCGGTTAATCCGAAGGAGGTTACTGGTCCTGGCTCTGGACTAAAGCTTAATGGCCTGGAACCCTTCAATGCCGTGGAAAAAGAAGGGGTGACGGTTGTAATTAACGCATGGACCAAGAAGGAACAGTGGAGACGGTGGGACAGCATGGATTCCTGCATATAGGCTAGGATTCTAGTAGTGACCCAGGAAACTGAGGTTAGTGGCGACAATGGGATAACTGGATACACAGTTGCCCTCACTAAGGAAGACTGGGAGAATACGAAAATTGAAAATTGAAATTGTGGTCTGTTTCGGCTAATCCCCAGAGAGGTTTTAACATAATCCATGGTCAGCAAGATAGAAAACCAAGTGCTGTATGTCTGTGGGATTAAACCTAAGCCGACAACTACTGACAGTATTTTATAGATTAAATGACCTACCTTAACTAAATCTAAGTTTTGTAATCCACAACTCTAGAAACTAGGTACTCTAGAAGAATCTTTTTGAATTTTTTCTTATTTCTCTCTCAAGTTCCCGTAAACCCGATTCAATGACGATAGTTGTAAGTAAATTTAGAAATATAAGGCGGATTCCGAACCACACAATTTTTTTTGGAACCCCTAGTGACCTTTTACTATAATCTGTCGCCAGCAAAATATACCCGTGTGCCGCCGCCGATAGGTTTCGGACCCCCATAAAGGCGGCACGTTATGCCAATCCCTTATTCCTGTTTAGGCAAACATACATGCTTATGTTAACGTGATTCGCAAATACCTGAGAGAGTTTCTAGCAAATTTAAAATTGTTATTGAAGCAAAGTAGCACATTTGTGTCGATTAAAATTGACATTAACCTATTTACTCAAAACAAGTACAGAACTATAACTTAATTGAATGTTTTCCTGAAGCTATTATCTTGTTACGACCTGAACCCAATTAAATTCAATGAGATCGACCAGAAAAAAATTTGCCGCCAGTTTTGTGATGTTCCATTGATATGATGATTCTATGAATTTTGGTGTAAACACAGACTCGCCTAGGTCTGGTCATATTTACAAAAAATTTCGAGTACACCCACAGAAATCCAAAACAAATATAGGAAATGAAAACATAAAAAAAACTTCTGCTCCAATTCCAGTCAATATGGCTTGGTGGAGCATTAATTCAAAAAGAGCGTTAACAGCACAAAATATCTCAAAGCTGAATAAAAAGTGAAAATGTGGAATATGCCTGATCTGCAGGGAGTCGGCAAAAGTATTAAAAACTTAAAAAAAGTGGGGGAAAAAACGGAATCATAAATATTTGCTGAGCTTTCCTACATTTTTCATGGTTTACTTGCTATTCACGGGAAAGGTATACTGTGATGGATAGGCCTTTTGGCGGAGCTCATATTGATATTGCGAAAGAGTTGGAAGTATATAGCAACACTTTTTAGCAAACACTACTAAAAAATTAAACTATTATCCCGAGGTAAAAGACGTAGGAGCCGGCAGCCTCTTTTTTATGAATTTTTTAGCAGTCTTCTGCCAACATAATTTGTGGAGCTACTGGGAGTAGAGTCCTTAGGCAGAGTTGGGTTAATTTAATGTTCCTTGTTCCCAATAAAGAATAAAACTACCATTTGATGTGACTGTGCAACAGCTCATTCTGCCGTTACCTAACTAAAACATTTTTATTTCTCTCGGGGGGATATTTTATGAACTACTCTCTGATTTGCTCAAAAACGTTTTAATTTTTCATAGTTACTGTACCGTTGTGAACGACATAGCAAATAAAGGGACGGTACGGTTTCAGGCCTTTTATACTGTTGAAATGTGAACCTCCACCCACCTAGTAAAAATTGCAGGATATTTCAACGTCGAAGATGTTTCACGACGGCGAGTTGGAAATATTGACTACAGGGACAGAAATTGGTCGCAGGAGGTATGGACTACATTTCAGGGATTTCTTTATTTTGGATTCGTCAAAGGCGACTACTACAAAGTCTTAATCTATGGAAAATAAACCTTAATCTAGTAATAAAGACCTAATTAAGCCATAGCTGAAGTTGCCTTTTTAGCTGCAACTTGGAACAGCTCAGGCGGCAGAAATGGAAGCTCTCATTGAAGAAGCGAGGCATTGAAGCTATTGGGTCATGGTTGTCGTATACCGAGTTCGGTGATTAAGAACGTGAAGGAAGAAAGTCGTAATTCTTAGGAAATGGGTAGGAATTGAAATGCTTACAGAGTCCAGCAACGCGGTTTTCCTTCTAAGAGATGTCCAAAAAGAGTCGGTCATTATAAGAAGGAAGAACAAACGGATTATCCCAGTAAAACAACGAAGTGCGAACCTAAGAAATCCACGCTGCACTGCCTCGATGAGATTGATGTGCACTGCGAAGTAAAAAATCCATATAGGGCTGGGTACGGGAGAATCGGTCTGACGAAGGCTGGTTAAGTACCTTGAACCATCGTTTTACGAAGCCTAACATCGAGAAAACCGATAGAGTCACCATGATTCACGAAGAATAGGCGAGGGTTCAAAACCACCTCCAAATCATTGGACTAATCAGATCTATTCAAAATCTACCATCTATAAAGTAATCAAAGACCATAATACGTTTCCGGTCCAGTGCACTTAACAGATTTCAGTCGAAGATGGTTGGTAGAAGAACAGTGATGAAACGTAGCCAGGTCAGAAGAGCACAATCAGTGTATAGAGAGAGAGAGAGAGAGAGCACTTATCACAAAATTCTGAAGCTTGGAAGAAGTAGCGAGACATCGTTGATATGTAGAACGAAAAGAAGGGACCCAAGAATGCTACCTTGTGGCACTCCAGGAGAGGCAAAAATATCAGTGGAATAACTTCCCCTGAACAGAATTCGGCGACAAGGACAATTAATCAACGGAACGGGAAGGGAATCAGTGAATAACCAGTGTACTTGTTTACCCGATTCAATGGCCGATAAGGACAAATTAAGGAATTCAAGAAGGATGATTATCACAGAATTTTTTCACAGACGTGAAAAACAGTCTACAAATATCACAAAATATATAACATCTTTTCAAGAAGAAAGCAGAAATACTATCAGAACCGCACGAGAAGCAATCTCACAGATCAGAAATTTGTTCAGTAACGATTAGATTGTCGGATATTAAGTACTTTGGATCAAGTGATTTCGGCGAAAGCCTTGTCAAGTGAATAAAATGAATAGAAGAATTATCACAGTGAGAATAACAGAATGCTGAATATTTGTTGCCTAATCAGTTAACGAGCGAAAAGCGGTTGCTGCTCTCGCGGAATTACGGAACTGCAGAGATGAGGGAAAGCCATCACATTTCCAAAATTATCTGGCTATAGCGCTTAAAATGGACCTCATGCTGGAAAGCAATGCGTTGTACGATAATTGTAACTGTGGTATCATAATGAGCCGTTTTAGCCTTAATCTGTCTTTTAAGGCAGCCATTTTAACCTAACCTATAAGATAATTGTAGCTGGGAGAAAAACTGAGAAGAAAGATCGAAGTAGGCAAGGTAATGATGCCACTTCTTAATCCACAAAACCTCTTCCTCTTGCAATTTAATTTCGTTGGGTTTCTCGAAGGACCATCCAGTCAGGGTTGACAGAAAAGAGTAGAATTAGAAAAAAAGACTGGAACACAAAAATGAACAAACAGCGCGATCATTGTCATGCTCCCCGAGGGCACTCGACTAGTCGCTGGTTAACAGCCAGTCAGTGAGAGTCTGGAAGTCGATTACCCTACAATTCAAGTATAAATCTCCAAGTTGAGGGGAAGAAGCAGCAGTGAAATCGAAGCACATAACAACAAGGAGCACAGGCAACCAAGGAGATCAAGCATCTTCTCAAGCGCCTGCCGTCATGGTAAGATGAAAAAACGAGATCCAGAAGCTTACCACAGTCGATCACAACGTTATTACACTGTGCCAAGCCCGCCGAGGCACAGATGTAGAGAAAGAGTAACACATACTGAGGAGCTGCAGAAAAAGAAGGCGGTAGAACATAGACGACAGAAGAGCGCTTCCAATCAACAGTTGGAACGTTGAAGTCACTAGAAACCACTATATCGTCAAAAGGCAGCAGGGCATCAGACGAACGGTCAATAGTCGCAGCGAGCAAGTCGTATACTCCAGATGGCGAGCCCAGAGGAACGTACACGGTAAACACGAGCTATCTTCTTTGAGGTAACCTTAAGACAACACATAAGAGCTCCAAGTTACCAGACCCGGCAACATGCACTACAGACTCTAACTCTAACAGGATGTTTGTTTAGGGTAAACAGCTAAATAATTTTAATGACTGCGTCCAAAAAGTTATAAAACGGTAAGTGTAATTTATTTATTGTCGTTATTAGCTTGTGTTAGCCAGTGTTCAGACCCAGTTGGAGACGAGTTGGAACAATTGCTTGAGGGCACGACCACCGTGCCATGGGTCCTGGGTTCGAGGCCAGATCTCCCTGACTTGAAAAAATCCAATTCGTCTCAGTGCTGTTGTCTAGCTCGCAGCAATGCAAAACAAAACATTCAAGTTTCCCCACTCCCCTTACCCTAATTTCCTAAGCCCTGCTAACGCATCAAAGGGTTGTCCCCTAGTAAAAAAACATCCTGGCGTCCTGTTACTAAATCTGACGGAAATTTTGCTATAAAAAGGGTTAGTCAGAAAGAATATCGATCATCGTTGGAAAACAAATCGATAACTATAGGACAGTGATGTCCAAACCTATGCCCGCGGGCAAGTGAGCTTTTGAGCTTTTAAATTCGGATATGCACTTGTTTGGCTGTATTCGGTTTCCTGTTTTCGCGTTTTTTAATCGCTGAAGCATGCAAAAGTTAAAAAAATCGTCATATTTAAGTAGTTTTGTAAGCAATTATACAATATCTTAAGGTATACAACCTTTTGCAAGCATTTTAAGGTTATAAATTAAACAAACAGTACGAAATGCTTCTAAAGCTCTTAAGCATTCCTCACATTAAGTAGTCTGAGTTTGGCCATCACTGCTATAGGAGTTCCTAAACTAAAATTATTAAAAATTGGCAGAATTTATTTTACTTACTTACATGTATTGCAAAGTAGAAGGAAACGATAGAGCGGCTGTACTGGAATATCAAAGAAGATTACCTAATCGACGTGCACACAAAGATCACGGAATTGTGATCTGAAACATCGGAAGATTCTGCCGACCCTGAAAGGGGCACGAGACGAATTAACGTTTGGAGGTTTATTCATCCCAGTCCCAGTCCGATTACTACTGGAATCGCCGTTCACAGAGAATGGTATCACAAATTTCCACAACATCTATACCTGGTCGGATACTAACCCGTATAGGATAAGGGTGACCAAATTCTAGCCCCAAATTCTGTGCTAATGTTTGGGCTGGTATCATCGGCATCTATTTAATAACAAAATTTATGCGAACTTTTTAGAGAATACTGTGCGAGATCTATTAGACAACATCGCTCTTGATAACCTTAGGATAATATTTTACCAACACGATGTGGCGGTGATTGGACGAGGTATACTGATTTATTGGCCTGCTAGATCTCCAGATTTTCCTCCATTTAATTTTTTTACATTAAACAGGGTATAAGATGGTTATTGGAATGCATCGAAAGTAGCGGAGCACATTTCAAACATCCCTAGTAACATCATAACAATAATCGCAATAAATTTCGAATTCAATAAAAAAGCATTTAAGGATTTGTATAAGTTTAATTTCTATAAATTGCAGATTTTTATAATATTCGCCTAAAGATTTTCTATGTATAAGTTTCTACATCCTTTATCTAACTGGTCACTTTTGGATTTGACGGTACCTGTAATAGTTGGAGTTTGATCAACATTGTTGACATTGTTGTTGTTTTATGTCGCTGCGTTGAGTAGATCAAAAGATACAAATGAAATAATGATGTGCATATTGTGAAAATTGGAAATTTATGAATCAACTTATAACTCTCAGGCTCGATAACCCCCCCACTCCACCATATAAGTTTTTTCTCTAGGTCAAATCTTTTTTCACCCAACCTGTTTTGGCATACCCTATGAGAAACACCCTGTGTAGAAAATTAAGAATCAAACGCTCAAAATGTCTGAAGAGACTATGACTGATGACTATGAATAACTTCGGAACTTCCATGACAAACAATTTATGTCCTGAAAAAATCGTTCCAAAAAAGGTCTTCCTTCAACTGAAGTGCAATATTGAACTTATATGAAATCGGTTGAAGAAAGGAAGGCCTTTTTTCCCTGCAGAAAGGCCTTAAAAAGCTTTTCTATAATACTTCCACGCCTCAAGATTTTTTCTATAAACAAAGCCATATTAAAAAGATACCTCTGGATGCTTGGATAGATGTTTGCGCCTTCTTAACAAGTTTTCTGTCATGCATCGTAAAATGCTTCCATTTCTGGCTAAGTAGCATCTTCAATCTCTCTAGTTCCATTCATAATATTGGGGTGGGCAAAGAATGTCACGCGATTCGATAAAAGTAAATGCAAGTAAACGTACAATTCAAAGTGGATTCCTTCTTCAACCCCCCCAAAAGACCTTTAGCGTAATATGTTGCCAGCAGAAAACTACCATGGGTCGCCATCGGTGAGCTTCGAACCTGGGACCCTCATGATGGAAGACCAACACGTTATACCACACTCCACTGACGACTTTTGTACATTTCGATTGTCAATCGAATTTTATATTTCTGCGTTGTAAACGAAGAGTAAATGTTTCACTATTCTTACTATTTATGTTACTTATTTATGTTTGTTACTTTTCTTATAACCAAAAAATCAAATAAAAAAAACTAATTAAATCTTAATAAGTAATCATAATGAAAACTGAAGGAAATTGTGTTTTTCATAAATTATCCCATTCCAGCAGTAGGTAGTGATTCAATAAAGCGGAAAAATCTGTACCCAAAATCAAATGTTTTCCATTCTTTTAATTAAAAAGAAAAAACTCTGAAATGGCTGGAAAAAAGTTTCCTATAAACGCTTTACGCCTACCGATGAATAGACAAAGAGAGGGGGGTTGGAAGAATTCGGTAATGGCCACCTTTTCCAGCAATTATTTATAAATTGGGTTCGGTCGACAGGACAGAGCAAACCATTAGCTGACTGGAAATAGGGAATTACTAAACAAAGCATGAAATTTCAATCATGAAGAAATTACGAAGTTTGTAGTGGCTCTTACCAATTTGATAACGTCGACGTATCGAAAAACCATTAAAAGACCCTTTCACCTAAGCCAGGTGTTAGTGCGGGGGGTTCCTTGACATTTTCGTAAAATGGCTGATTGATTTTCTGTATAGCATTCGCTGTTCCTTGAGCTTATGAATATCTTAAGAGGAGCATAGATTAGCTGATCAATTCCCGACCGTCTAGGAATAATTCTCCACTTATAGAGCAATTTGTGTTGGTTAGATCGAATAATAAGGAGACAAGTGGGCAGGTGGTAGAGCATTCACTTCAAAATGTTGCAGTGGACACACAATTGACGCTAATTGCATTGAACTGTTCGAAATTAGCTCCGTACTTACCTTTTCCCTCAATGGGTAGGTGGTTGCACTTCATAATCGCCAGAACTGCTTGAGCAATGTTGCCAAACTCAATTAAACCTGACGATGAGCGCTCTGTTTTCAGTGGGAACATTCTAACCGATGCTGGGGGGACTTCCTTAATATTAAAAATTCCTATCAGCTGATCCTCAGTTAATCCAGGTGGTGTATTGAAAAAGTGTAAAATCTATAGATAGACGTGCAAGAATTGAGTGTTATTTGTGTTGGGGTAGCAACAATCGTATACCTTACCTTACTCGGTGGTTGAATGCGATTTTTACTGGCCTGTGCTGGTGATAAAAATCTGTTGTTTTTTGAGCCTGTGTATTCCTTAAAACTGGGCGTGTGATCTGGAAGACTGAATGGATTTATGACTTCCGACAGGAAATTCTGTTTTGAGAAGGCTATCTGAATTTTTCCATTATTTCCGATGGGAATGTTGTTTAGGTGCTGCACACAACGCTCAACTGCCACTGAATCACCCATTTGTACCATTGCTGTACCCTCTTTGGTTTTTAAAAACTTTATCTGAAATACAAAAATTAAAATTCGATATATCCGGCGACTTTACAAGTCATGAATTGAATTAAGTTTCATTCAATTTAATACAAAGGACTTCGTTATCGACGTGTAATTAATTATCAATTGATAAGCAAAGGGGTGCCGAGAGACTTCATAATGCTATTAACCAATGTCAGTTAAAACAGCGAATAATTAATAACCTTTTGCGTGGAGTAATTTTTTAGCACAATGAAGCTTAAACTGGGCCAATAAAAGCGTCAAATTAATGATATCTTAAACATCCTTTAATGTCAATATGCCAAATTGAATGATGGCGCAGATTTTTTCAAATTCACTCCTTTTAAATGTTTTCAAAAGGAAATTTCCAATAAACCAAGGGAGTTTGAAAAAAAATTTCTTCCTTAGCAACGGCTGAATGACAGACAATCTATCCGTTTCGCACTTAATGAATCCACCGTTTGGCCAGGGATTCCTTCTAGAATTAATTGCCTTCGATTTTCTGTCTAAGAAATAATGTCTTTCTTGTTTACTATAAAAATGAACATAATTTCCCTTCATAATGGCTGTCTTTCCACTCCAGATCTAACTTTTAATTAGTCGATAAAGTATAACTCGATTCCTTACACAAAATTATTGTAGTTAGCACGAAGTGAAAAATGGACGCTCCTTTACTCAAGATGGGAGTGGGAATTTTCCATGTGAATAATTACATGTAGGTAGTCATATCTTTGATGAGAGCCCCGGTTTAAATGCCACCAGCAGTAATAAATCCATTAGCACAAACAATAAACGAATACAAATTTTACAATTCGTAATTCTTTTTTTTTCTTCAAAAATTCATCAATCGAAGCTCCCAATCACTATTGAGAAAGGCAGGGAACCCACGCGCCAGTTAGACTATCTCGCGCTAAACAGAATTTATGCGCTTAACAAATGCACTCTCTACCTCTCTCTGATGTACCCTTCAAGGAACAAGCCTTCTTCTTGGATAGGATAGGTAGGTTTAAGAATTTACACGATTGAAATATTCGTCATAATTTAGGTCATAAATTGTCATTACCGTGTAAACGGTCCTCTTTTTTGTTGTCAATATTTCGGTCATAAAAACTGTTGTCATCATAAATGTGTAAATGCCATGTAAATGCGTGTTGTACATTATGACTGAATAGTGACAAGACGTGATATAAAAATGAATTTGCTCATTTTTTTATGACAAATTGTCTTTGATAAGTGCGGTTATGGTTAACTTTAAAGAAAAGAAATTTACAATTGAATTGAAGATCTTGTTTCAAAAACGAGGGCAGATTCATTTAACATACTTGACGTGAAATTAAAAAAACCATATCTTTAAAAGTTCAAATACGCAACTCACTGTTACTATTTTTTCTTCTTCGAAAAATCAGATCCTTAGATTTTTGTTGTTCAGCAACTACTTTCTTGAATATATAAATCAAAATCTTTACACATGAGTAAAATGCCGTTTAAAGCCTATTTTTGTCAGAAAATGGAGCAACCTTGCAGCAAAGTCTTCAATTTGTCCTGTGTCTAGATGAGTTAGTGAATACGTGAGATGTGTTCTGACAAGATGGATCGTAATGAAAAAATTAATTGCTTTGTATCAGAATGGCAAAAGACCTAAGTGACAGTGGAGGTTGAGTCGAAGAATGATGGCGGGAAAGTGGGCGGAGGAGAGGTGGTAGTGAAAAACCGTTCCGTTTATTTTAAGATTATAGACTTCTTATAGGTTTTTCTGTAATCTATAAGTGAAGAACTATTTTCTGTAATTTTTTGAATGAATTGTTGCGTATCGATAAGTATTACTTTGCGTCGTGTAAATGGTACGTCATTATCAAATGACGTGAAGTCATAATTATTGACACATTGTGTCATTCGCGTACATCCGGAATTAGGTGTGCTTAACTGAAATTCAAAACTAAACACAAAATCTCTAGTATGCCTCTGATAACTCGGACGACTTTTGCCTATAAACATCAGACTACGCGAGCAGTGACGGCCTAAGTTATATTTTGCACCCGAGTGGGCTGTACTTTGTCGCCCCAACAGTTATCGACTAACGAACAAACAATAAAATAAAACATATTGTACTTTTAAAATTTTATACTTTTTGTACTATAGGTATACGTGTCAAAAAAATCTAAGGCCTCGAATTGAGAGCCTCGGTCAGTTAAAAATAGGACTATTTTTATTGCAATAATAGTATTATAAAACTTAGAAAATTCTAACAGAATGATGGATAAAGTTTACCTAGAATGACTTTATGCAAAAAAATTATAAACACCAATACAGTACCATTTAATAACTAACACCCAGCAAGCCGCGGTTTTTTGATGATAAATATATTGACTCCTTTTTAATTTATATCTCACAATATGGATATGTTCCGGGAGATACGGGATTAAGTCATCGGTTGAGAAAGGCGTAGCTTGTTGGCCTTCCATCGTGACGATCCCAGGTGCGAACCCCATTGGAAGAGATCCATTGTTGTTTTCTGTAAACAACTGATTACGCTAAAAGGTAATTGGGGGGACATTAGGGTAGTTGGGAACCTTAAATTGTATGTCCATTTGTTCTGGCTGACCTCGAATCGGGCGAAATTTCTCTCCCACCCTATGCAAAGAAGCTCTCTCTGGTTCCTCTGGGTTCTGTTTCGATTCTAAACCAGTATTGCAATGTTGCTGGCACAGGATTGAGCGAACAGGATTGGTTCGTTACTGCACCAGCATTGGCAGTTAGTCAATGTTGTTGTAATACGGGACTGAAAATAAAAAATATACGGAAAGAGGAACTTCAGAGCGGGTCTTATGTCATCTGAATTTGAGCTAATAAACATGGCCCAATCTATTGGTTCCTTTTTAATTTGCTACTTAAATTACACCGTTTAATATTTTTCAATTATTATTACTGTACACCTTCCGATTATTAATGAAAAATAATTTTGTTTAAATGGCTGCCTATTTTTGAACGGAAAACATTGATTAAATTAGGAACCCGTTTTACACCCCTTTTGCGGGGTCGGGGAATTGAAAACCGATGAGCTTTATATAGCCCCCCCCCCCCCTCGAGAAAACCGTTAAAATCCAAAACCCGTACTCCTTCCCATTTTTCCGCTCTAGTTCGATTGTGGTGGATCAGTCGCCATTATCGGAGCACACACCTGGTCCCCAGTGGAAACTACCCCCTGTTTTTTTTTAAATTTTTAAATTTTTTTAAGTTTTGTTTAGTTTTATTTAAAATTACGATGGATAACATTTTTTCCACGTTTATCACATGAATAATATTATTTGATCGTCGTCGGTGGAGTAAGTGATACCGTGTCGGCCTACCAATCTGCGGGTCCCCGGATCGAATCCCAGCGACGGTGACCCATGGTCGTTTTCTGCTGACAACAAATCCCGATAAAATGACCATGCGGTTGCAGAGAAAATAGTGGTTCGGAATCCACTTCAAATTGTAGGTTACGAATCGGGTGAATTTATTCTCCCGTCTTATGCCCTACAAGGGGTGACGGTAACTAGGGAGAGAGAGAGAGAGAGAAATGTGTAGAAATGCAGACTTCACATATAAGTGGAAGGAGTAAGAAATGAAATCTTTTCTGTTTTCAATAAAATTAACCTGCTGCTGGAGGACAGCTTTTCCGGGAAGCAGGTGGGAGCCTCGCAGTTGGCGGCCAGCCCAAGCATCGCGAAAACCTAGTTCCGACAACACACGACTAGCGTGAAAAAAACAGGAAAAAGGGTGGTTTACGGATTGAGGGATCGTTTGAGATGTTGCTCATCGGATTTCGACCGTCTCCCCCCTCTTCACCTTAAAAAAGGGGAAGGGTAAATAGGTTCATTGCACATTCGATTTCGTGAAAAAAAGACTTTTGCTTAGTTCGGGATGGAGTAAAAAGTTCCACATAAAAAAACTAATGGCATCAAATAGTAGCTCACTGGCCAAGGCACGTCTGATAACACTGTTACCGAAAAAAATTGTGTGCAAATGATCGATTGTCTAATGACTGGTAGGATTCTCCATGGGCGGGCAACGACTAGTTAAAAGTTCTGACAGAATCTTTAAATATGGTCTGCTGAGTGAGAGCAGCGAATCCGTTTTCTGTTTTGAGTACATTATGAACCCCCGGATTGTTTGTCCAATGTGAGTGCTTGCATCTATCCTCCTATGACCTGATTTGCATTACCAGCTGGCTTTTCGATTCAAAGAAGTAGGGACATATAGTGGAATCACTTGAAAAGCCACACATCTCTCACATGTGTGGATTTTCGGACCCTAAATTCGACAGTTCTACGATCGAGATGAAAATACTATTCGCCCGAAAAGATGATTTTACAACAAAATCAACATCATTTTCCAACTTATTAAACGCTTTAGGTGATTTGGACCTTATAAGCTTTCCAAAGTCTTTATGGACTATTTTCCTCAGAGAAGTGTAATCGATGTTCAGTTGTAGAGTTCTGTGATGAGTTGATGTACTAGGGTTTTCACTCATACTTTGTCAACGAGGAAAGAGGGATATAATTTATTCCGTTCCACACTTTTGTTTTAACTAAATATAATAAAATTGCACCTATGTAGGATCGTGACCACTAACAAGTAGAAATTTGTTGAAAGTCCGTCAATATAAGTGTTCATTAAAAAAAGAGGGGAAAGTATGCACTGTGAAAATAAAAAAATCCTAATTGCTCTAGAACATGCTTCCACAACTGCCAGAACATACGAACTAGCATCACGGAGTACCGGTAAATGTAATTGTGGTTATGAAGCTCGTTAGGATGCATCTCTAGACCCAAAATGTATATATACATACTTGCACGGATATCCACTCTTATCAGGAGCTCTGAAGTACAGGTGCAACTGAATTACGAATGATGATTAGATTTCGAAACGAGTTCAGTAGCGCTAATGAAATTGCTTTCGAAGTATTTACACTCATTGCATTAACAATAGTTCTAGTCTGAGAAGTAAGGCGAACAGTTCAGTTGGATTGATTGGATTTTCAAATGGTTCTGTTGCGATAGATTACTTATTACTCTGATGATGTATCAATCATTATTACCATCAATCAATTGCTCATTCGATACATCGAGTTTTCTTTGCTACTATGCACCTATGCACACTATGTTAACCAACAATTTTATATATTGCAATGCCGAAAGGTTTTCAATTACTCCTCCAAACCATAACGTTTCCTTAGACAAGGAATTCCTATTAAAAGTTTTCCGTTGAAGTGGCAAAGAACATGTTATAAATTACGATATTACAGACAAGATGAAATTGCTTCAGTTTTCTTGAGAAGAATGCTATAAAGTTGCACACGACGAATTATTTTCTTGCAAGCAGGAATCGCTTTCATAAACAATTTCTTAAGAAAATTGGATATTTCGTTAGATACACTTTGCTAGCTTCGAAAGTTCACATAAACCTTTGAACAAAAATGTTCCCAAGAAAATAATTGGAATGGCAAAAAGTGATGTTCGTGGCAATATCAACGATAAGGGAACTATCCCCCGGGAGTTCTTTTCCTTTCACTGAGAGTAAAGTTCTTGACAGATTATAAGAGATGACAAATAAACATATTTTAGGAAACCCTCATCAAACTAATTTATGTCTGCAATACGACGTAGATACAGTTTCTTAAAAAATATCGAAGCATAACTAACCAAGTGATATCGCTGCACATTAATTTAGTACTACGACTTATACTTGGGACTCACGAACGCCTTAAGCTTGAATGGGTTTACACCCGTGCCACACGTTATCAAAAACTTAAGTTTGAACAGAATGATCATTCTACTGAGTCTTCATTCTTTTTCGAAAGTAACACACGGAGCTGGGCAAGTAGCCCCGGGGTCCCTTTTTTCTTGAGGTCCAGCGACGTCTCCTATACAGAATAAGTAGAGGAGACGCTTGAGGTGCTTATAAACACGCACTTTCCCGGTAACTTGGCAGCAGGGACGACAGAAAGACATGTTACCGGGTTGGCAGGCGCTCCCAAACCTGCAGTGTGTAAGTTCTATTGTCCCTCACGACAGGGTTAAATGGGAAATCGGTTCCTTTGAAACATACAAGTCACCAGGAATAGATGGAATCTTACCCGTTATGTTCCAGAAAGCTCAGGGGTTCATTATTCCTTGGCTTATGGTGATATATGGAAGCTGCGTACTCCACTCTTATGTCCCTCTTGCTTGGAGACGGGTCAAGGTGATATTTATCCCCAAGGCAGGCAAAAACTGACACATAACCGGACTGTCAGCCTTTCCTCGTTTCTCTTAAAAACGCTGGAGAGACTCCTCGACAAGTACCTACGCGAGAATACCCTGCTAACAGGGGTAAGCAGCGCCCAGCACGCGCATACAAAAGGGAAGTCGGTCGAAACCGCATTACACGAAGTAGTGAGCAATATCGAGAAATCGCTTAATTAAAACGAATTCACCCTAATGT
Organism: Leptarthrus brevirostris; assembly: GCA_964036015.1. Classification (NCBI taxonomy): domain Eukaryota; kingdom Metazoa; phylum Arthropoda; class Insecta; order Diptera; family Asilidae; genus Leptarthrus; species Leptarthrus brevirostris. The sequence goes on from OZ038372.1 coordinate 140,237,215, forward strand.
GAAAACTGTAGCAATAAACGATGCTCTGAAATCCAACGGCACTGATAGACTCGTTTGAAACTGGATTGACACAGGAAGTCGTCAGATCCACACAAAATTAGACAACTACGAGGCTGTCAGAGCCGTATGCAGAGGAACTCCGCAAGGAGATGTGTTGTTACCATTACTCTGTCTCTTAGTAGGTAATAAAATTCTGGTCTCACTTGAAGATGAGGAAAAGTTCCTAGGCACTATCAGCGAACTAATGGAAAGAACTCTGAGTAAAATCCAAAGATGAGCAGGAACCTGCGGCTTATCGGTCAACCCGAAGAAGACGGAAGCAGTTCTCTTCACAAGGAAACCTCCAAAATTGGGCGGCAGTATGCTGCCACTTAATCAGGCCACGTACTTAGCTGCCATATTTGATTCCAAACTTAACTGGAGCAAGAACATAGAGGCGAGCATGAAAAAGGCGTCAGTTGCGTTCTATGCCTGCAAGAAAGTGTTTGGTTAAAATGGGATTTAAGCCCTTGTATTGTACATTGGATGTACATTTCCATTGTAAGACCAATTCTTACTTATGGAATAATAGACTACTAAGTATAGATAAGCAGAACAACCTTAAAAAATAAATTGTCTGGGCATCTCTGGAGCAAGTAGCACAACACCAACCACGGCATTGAGGACCATGCTCCACCTTCCACCACTTGACGTCTACTGCAAAAGTATAATTGGTCGCAGCGCCATAACACTGAAAGAGTTATGGCGTTATGTTGGACAAGTTCTGACCACGGTCACAGCAGTATATTTAGGGCCTTCTCGACCAAAATCCCAAAGGGATCGGTGTTGGGGGGGGGGGGGGGGGGGGGGGGGGGTGGGTGGCGTCACTATGTAGATATAACGGTCTTCACTGATGGATCGAAAGTGCAGGACGAGGTGGGAGCTGAGGTGTACTCGGATTGCTTAAAACTACGTAGTTAGTATCAATTGCCGGGCAAAGAGAGCGGCAAGGATTTTATTATCACGCCCAAATCTACCTAATGGTAGGGATGTAGGAATTTATACAGACAGTCAAGCGGCAATAAAGGCACTGGACGTACACGTAGGTGTCACAATAGTCTCCAGAACTTAGGAGCAAGGCACAAGGTAACTGTCTGCTGTGACACTAACTAAAGATTCAAGTAATTTCGCAAGACAACACAAATTTGTAACAGCCCTGCAGTTAGAAATATTACACTTGTTACCCTTCTTATACAGGGGAATAATTACAGAAAGTTTCCACTGATTCGGAAAAGCCCACTAATAAGAGGTAAATTAAATAAATAGCATGAACAAGAGGATGGCTGCAGCGCATTATGAACGACGAAGGAATACCATGTAAAGGAGTCGGCAGAAGCTTCGTCAAGTAAATAAAATTATTATCAATTATATCACAGTCAAAATAGCAAAAGGCAGTCTTAAAGAAGTCAGCAAAGAGATTAGAAATTCAAAGCGGATCTGAAGTTCTACGTTATGAACAGCTTTTCCCCATATAAAGCACCTGAGTCGGATGGAATTTCTCCAATCATGCTGCAGAAGCTACCATTCTTAGTAACGAAATGTCTGGTGACTATCTTCAGTGGTTATATTGGAGAAATGTTAAGGTGGTGTTCATCCCTAAAGTTGGCAAAAGGCGTCAACAGATTTCAGACCAATCAGTTTGACATCATTTTTATTGAAGACTCTGGATCGCAAGCTCGACGTTCACCATAGGCAAACTCTTGATGGAAACTGTATGTCACAATCCCAGCACGATTACTGCAAGGGATTATCCACAGATACGGCTCTTCACGAGGTTGTAGAATTCAGAAGCATTCAATAACGTTTACTCTGAATCTATTCTTGATGCTCTAACCGAGATAGGCGTAGAGCAAGATCTTAGCCATGGGATTTAAACGATATTAAGATCAAGAATAAACAGTCCGAACCAGGAAGCAGCCGTGTTTTTGGCCACGTATGTAGGGGTACGCCTCAGGGTGGAGTTCTGGTTACCCTACTTTGGCGGATCGTAATGAATAAAATACTGCTAAAACTCGATCAGGAAAGAATTAAGACAGTCACATACGCTGACGATTTAACAATCCTGGTATCGGGAAAATTCCTTCCCGTTATAAGCGACATAGTGGAAAGCGCGTTAAACAAAGTTAGCAGATGGTGCAAGTATTGTGAACTGTTTGTGAATTCGGGAAAGACCGAGGTGATGCTCTTCTCTACAAAAACCAAAGTTTGCAGGAGCGGGCGTCAACTCTCATTATCCTTCAGGGTTAAGTACTTGGGGTATGTTTCTCTACCTCAAATTGAACTGGAAGCAAAACATAGCATGAGTCAAAAAAACAAGTTTGGCTCCTTATGCCTGTAGCTGTAGTTTCGGTAAAAAGTGGGGGCTGAAGCCTTGAATGACCCTGTGGGTATATACAGCTGTGGTACTTGCTACCCTAACTCACGGCTCCCTTGTTTGGTGGTCGCCCATGGGGAAGGGGTATAACAAGGTCAAATTAAATAAGTTGGAAAGAATCGCTTGCGGTGGGGCTACAGGAGCGCTACATACTACATCAACGGAGGTTTTCAATGACATGCTGCACCTCCTGCCTCTTGATCTCCACATCAATTATCAGGCGACATGCAGGGCAATCAGACTGAAAGAGTCTGGTTGCTGGGTTGCTAAGCCCTATGGCCGTAATAATATCGTTGACTTAACACCAAGGGGATCTTCTACTATAGTGTCTGATTACACAATACCTGACTTGGATTTTATAAAAGCTTCAGTGACAGAATTTCATCTAGAAATGAATGGATAAACACTGAGCTGTTCAACTTCTACGACACCGTACTGTTCACTGACTGCTCCATCATGGATTGTGGTGTCGATGCGGTTGTCTGTTCTGATGCAATACATATTTCAGAGTCCTACAGACTGACCGACAGTGCAAGAGTATTTCAAGTGCTTGCGATCCTGAATGCATGCTTTTACGAGTCAGCGGAGTACATTGATGAACATTGGCGGTTTTACGGACATCCAGGCTGCCATAAAGGGGTTTGATTCGGTTACCATCTTCTTTAAGCTTGTGAAGAGCAGTAGAGAGAAACTCACCTCTCTAGGGGATAGATTCAATATCACCCTTCTCTGGGTTCCAGGTCAAACGAGCATTCAAGGGATTGGTTCTACCCTCGACTGCTCCGACCCACAAGCAGGAGTTTTCCAGCACCTCGTGAGAAGACTAACCTCGTTGGGTGCGATATACCATGAACAACCAACCAGGCCGTACATGTCATGGTAATGAAACGACACGTTTAGCGCTAATTGGAGTACTGGTCTCGTTGACCGGTTCTCGCGACTTAAACCAAGCAGAGAAGCGTTTGGAGCTCACAAACCTCCAGAACTGTTTTGGGCTTGTTGTAAGATGTTATGAAATTATCATCAAATACGTTCAAATCAATAAACAGTTCTTGATCCATTTATTTTAAGATCAAAGAAAAGCTTATACCTTTTTGGAAAGGGGACAAAATAAGATTTTTGATTAAATGGTACGTTTAACTAGGCAAAATTTTGAAAAAAAAATCCCAGTGAAAAGGAAATTTCTGTAAAACTTATTTTAAAACATTAAAGTATTTAAAGGTACTGTACTAATATAAAAGGAGGGGGAGAATTCTGCCTTCTTTTATTTGGTACCGACTTAACGTTGCTAAAAACCAGTTATTCAAAAAGCATCTTTCATCCTTCAACTTCCAAACTGTTACCCCCACCTTCTGTCCTACCAACTTTTGTTGGGTTCGTTGAGTACTATCACCTCCTTCAGTATTGTCATCTTAAACGGAAATACCCTGAAACTCGGTCAATTAAAAAATGTAATCTGTTTAAGTGCACTATCCAAGTCAAGTAGGTACTTCCTGATTATATCTTGGAATTATTACTGCTTTACTATGTGAATCACTGCTATAAACCGCTTAGTGAAAGTACAGTATGCATTCAATTTCCTTCTCAGTGTAAACCTCTTATTCGAATATTGCAGTAAACACCCATCAACACTCGTTGACGTCATTGAAAAACAATAGAAAATCGACCCTCTTATCGAGTGGCTAACACGTGGTAAACATAAAGGTCGAAGCGCATTTTCCGATACTACTACAAGCTTTATCTGAACACGGTCTTCCAATCAAATCTCTTTATCCCCCTCTCAATCTGTCATCACTCGAAAGTTAAAAAGTATCAGCTAAGAAGCATTTTAAATTTTTCTAGGTCGACAGTGTTTCTTCTTTGATATAAAATTTTTTAACACACCGCCAAAGTTTCTCGTTATTCACCCACATGAGTGGCAAGCAAGATACTTCTATCGCTCCCTCGTCCTTCATCTAATATACAAGTGTTTTCCTCATGTGCACTTGGTACATGACTTGTGAGCCATTGATAAGGCAACGTGATGCAATCGACTTTATTTGTTTGGGGATTTATGGCCCAACATTGCTCTACGAACGTCGTTTCACATAAGTCAAGAATTTTCAACAAAAGCTCATTGGGGGAGGACCAATGGAAAGAACGAATTGGATTTATTGCCAAGGACGTTGTGTAGGTAGGGAGCTCTAGTAAAATTGGGTTAACATGTGATAGCTTTATAAACAGAAAAGAAGGATCACCTTTTTCATTTTCAATTCCAGGCCAGGTGAGGTAATTAGAGAGTGGAGTCATATGATTTTTTGTGATTGCTGTTAACGTACTAAATCCTGCCACTGCCATTGCCGTTTTGAGTTGGTATTTAATCGAAATCCTGTCCTCACCTATTTAATTTTTTTATGGAATTTCTATGAACATTTTTTGTACTCCTTGAAGACGTTGTAGTGTAGTGAGTTTGTATTTATTTTCACTTCAGAGAAAATTCTGAAATTGATTCTATTTGTAGGAATTTAATTATGTTTTTCAGTTAAAGTGAATTTCCCCTTTTTCCTTGCGCTATAATCCTTACTTTTAATTTTCATTATTTCGTCGGACAAGAAATTTTTAGAAATTCGTCTTAGAAATTTTTGAATTCTTCTTAATTTTGTATCAAGATATTTAGCAGGTGCGAGCGAACCGGGTTGACAGTTGATCAGGTATGGGTTGCAGTTGCTAGTGGTATCTCCTCAGGAGAAATTCGATTGAGATGAGTAGGGACGATATTGAGAGATACTCTGCCTTTCCGATCTGTTTGTTTCTCTCTCAATTTGTGTGTTCAGAAGAAAACGCCAGCTCAAACTTAACGCACATCTTAAGCGGAAGAGAAAGAGAGAGTGGAGAAGCCAGCAGATAGCGTCACATTCAACAGCAGATGAGAAAGGTGCGTCTAAGCAAATCCGAGGTGAAGCCCAAGGTACCGCGAGGCCAGGTAATTCCGCTGATTATGCAGAATCAGCGACGTCATCTGGAACAAAGGTGGTTGAGCAGCCGGCTACGACTGCTTCTACCTCCAGGGTACTGTCAGAAACGGGCCTAGCACAAGATCCCAGCAAGGGAAAGCATAAGTGGATCCGAATAAAGTCGAAAAGGCGGTCCCAGAAACACAGTTGTCTTAGTACCCGGTACAAACTCTGGTTCCAGTAACGGAATACTTCACCTGACAAGAGCAAAGGAGCCAACTCCACTCACCAGGACGGAGATAGAGCCAAGGTGGGAGGAGGCGTAACAACCCACCCCTTGGCTGCGGCAAATGATCTTGATCTCGATGTCATGCACGTTAGTAGGGAGAAGGTTCTTGAGTATCAAGTATCAGCAAATTTTCAGACGAGCCCTTTTGGGAGCCTGTGACTCCCTTCCTGAAAGAGCGGGTGACAGCAGGGTGCATTTAGTGGGTTTTAAGAACAGTAAGGTGTGTGTGAACCAAAAGTCAAAGAACAAGCTGTCAAGGGAGTGTCTAACCTTTTTGAAGGTGGAACGCATTAATGTAATCAAGAACATAAGGAGGGCGATCATTTTTCCCAAAGGGCAACTTGTGGGCATACTCCCTAAAAAGGCTGAGGAAGCAGAACTCTCACATCAAAGATACCTACATATGGAAGGTGTCTGGGGGCTAACAGAGATCAGGTGGAAAAGCCATTCGGCGACTGGGTCAACCTATATAATAAGAGGAGACGTTAGTAGTGAGTGAGGATGTCCCGTACCGAGGAAGTTAGGTGAAAACACCCTGAAAGTCTGGAAACTTAATCTGCATTTTGCATCACAGAAAGGTGGCATCAGATATGATGTGCCGACATTCTGTGTAAGAGAAGCTAGATGTAGCGTTGCTGCAAGAAATCTGGATATTCAGAAATAGAATAAGAAGCCAACCGGAGAGAATCGTTCATCTGTTTTGCGTAAACTCAGATAACATAACTAGATTCTGCAATCTAGTCAGGCTTGGAGTTCAGGCGGTGTTACTGCTTAATACGATTTGGTTACCCGACTCGGATTGGTTCGAGGTAGAACGTTAATGCCCTAGTAGATCTATAGAAAGGGCACTCCACCAAGTGGTGAGAGGAGCAGAAGAGAAGTTAATAGTAAAGTCATAGCAATGGCCGCCATAATCGACATTGAAGGAACCTTTGATAATACAGGCTTCAGAAGGGTGGAGAATGCTGTTATGGGAAGTGAAACTAATCATACCGTGAGAAAATGGATTAGAAATATGTAAAAGACGAGAGCAGTACATATCCAGAGAGGAGATTCAAGATTGCGTGACTGGGTAGGCAGAGGACACCCACAGGGAGTGTTATCTCTCATCTGTGGAATATTACTGTCGACTCATTACTATGCAAACTGGACGTAGAGGGCATCTTCATAAATGCGAAGAACTCTGATCTCATCATTTTCACTAGCAAAAGGAAGAATCTATCAGATACCATGAAGGGATGGGTCCTTCCCTGAAAACAGTCGTACTGATGTCACAATTTTCACGAATGAATCCAAATTGATGGAAAGTGAGGACTTAAATCTGAACATTCATCTAAGTCTGGGGTCGTATACTTCAGTCTAACAAGCGGAGATGCTGCTTCTGATCTATGCACTGGATTGCCTGCTAGAAAGTTAGGTGGGGATTAAGAGGATATTGAATGCACTCGACAATCTGGTGGTGATCAGACGTATGGACAACACAGATTTCAATACACCGGCGTGGCGTGTAGGCATCGGAAACGAGAGAGCAGACGTATTGGTTAAGCTGGGAGCTGCTTCGAGTTTCCACGGTCCGGAAACGCTCACAGTGGATCGTCGCCGACTTATGTAGACAGGCTAAGATGGTGATTGTAGCGCCCAGAAGTGCTGTGCAGAAGAGGGTCCCAATATGGATAGAAGGGCTTTATGATGGCATACGGCACTTTTAACAGGATATGGGAATTTCAGGTCTCACTGGATGGAGCCGAAAAAGATAACAGAGAGGTGTCTAATAAACAAATGCTTCCTATGACAGGGGGAATCGAGTTTAGGGAAGAAAACTAGATAATTAGTAGAGCTGTGTGTCTCCAGTACTAAATTGAAAAAATCAATAAATATCAATGGTATCACGGCCAGACAATAATGCAGCCCATATTGCCCATTGGTTTTATATGATGTAGCCAAAGCCCAGTAGACAATCCGGCAATCCGTTAAGAAATTAGGGTATGGGGAATGAAGGAAATTAAATGTCTTGAATTTTGCAATGCTGAGAGCTAGACAGCAACCCAGATACAGAGTTAATTGCAATTGCAAACTAAAAACTCATAGGAAGACTCGAACCTGCATCAATGCTGTGGTGATCGAGCCACTCAACAAATCGATCCAACTCCGACTTCTGGCAAAGGGAACACAGCTGCCTAAACATCCGTCACATCTGGCCGTACTAAGAACTAAAGCGGTCTAAATAGCTCATCTCGCTTAAAAGAAATTTCATTACAGTTGTCGTGGCTGTCATCACGGATCACTCTTCATACGAAGTCATGCCAGTACTCTGCGTAAGCTCCAATGACTTTTTTAGGAGCTGTTAAAAAGATGAGGAAAAGGCTCTAGCTAACTGCAGGAACCGGTACTTAGCCCCCCCCCCTATTTTAAGGAACTTGCCGAACTTAGATATGCTAATATCAGAGACCTATTTCGGTTCATTAGGAACTCGAAGAGGTTAGGTTTCTACCCCCAACGTGGTATTCACAATTGGCCTTTATGGACAAAGTGTACCTTTCCTTAGGATGCCTCCGCTCCAACCTAACCTAAATTCTTTGTAACGGACAACCGTGACAATTGGACAATATTTTTTTTTAATCAAGCCTCATAGAACACTAACGACACAGTTTTCACACGACCCTTTTTATTCTTGTCCAGATTAGTTCGGAGTCGAGTATAACAGCCCGAAACTTTGAGTTCAGGATGTTGCTGCTCAATTTTTTTATATGATATTGTCAAAGCTCAGGGGATGCCATATGATGCTAAAACACAACCTTAGCAGGAAAGGAATTAAGAGCAAGGGAAATGGGTTAGGAGTTTAAATGAAGGTGGTGTCGATGTACGCCTCGTTTAAAAGTTTTGGGCTGATAAGATGAGAGAAAAACAGAAGATGGTAAAGTTTTACACATTCGTGTTGTTCTCCTTAAAAAATTATCCCAAAATTTGACGGTACGTCCAAATTTGGCCTGGAGAGTATAGGAGTGGGAGCGACTTGAAGCTCTTGTATTGCGCGTTGTGATGTGTCTGCAAGGAATCAGGTTGGCAATATCGTTAGAACAATGGCTGTGGAAGTAGCGATAGAAGAGTGGAACACAGCCAACATTCCGTCGAGGACCCAGAGAATCAATGCTCTCAGAGATTGAGGGATCACCAGTTAGTTTAATAGCCTTACGCTGGACTTTGTTGAACGCGAACAGTGCAGTATGTTCGGCCCCTGCCCAAAATTGAGAATTATATTCAAGTCTAGGCCTGATGTGGGACATTGTAGGTCACCGCTAAGTCAGATAGGGTGAAATACTTTTTACATCTCTGTAGAAAACCGAAGTATTACATAGCATTTTTAGTGATTGCAAATATATGATCAGCCTAGCTAAGATTGCTGGATATTTCAATATTTAGAGAGGTCGAATTGGGTATATTAACTCAATCTACTGAAGTTAGTTGAGGGTGGACTGGGCGTTTTTTAAGCGACAATTAACATCTGGTTCGAACGACTCAATCGCTTGGCTGATCACCCCTTGTAAGGTAATAAAACACTTCATTGCAAAGTGCCTCTACTATCGCCAACCTTAATCATTAGAGTCAATCAATTTTCCAAAACTTGTAAACTCTAAAAGCATTCAGAATGTTCAGTTTTTACTGTTTACCTAGGGTTTCACAAAACTTTTGTTTATATATTTTCCAAAACATCAAAGGAATTTTTTTATAGAGAGAAAAAGGGAGATCAAATAAGACCAAAACCCCATTATTGGTTTTATTTCGTCTCACAGTTCTAGTCTAATTAAGGCACAGACAACTTTCAGAATTCATCAAAAAAGGCTTCACTGAAGTACGTTGAAATTATCATTGCATGAAAATCGTTTCGTTTCATTTCTCTACTTCAAAATTTTCAAAAGTTTAATTAAAGGAAAGCCATCCATTCAAATTTCCCGTTTGATTTCTAAATCTTTCCTTTCAATATCATTAGTTATTCAGCAATTAGCCGCCCTATTCACTCTATATAAAGGAATCATGTCTAAAAATAAAATTGCATCGGAAAGTATCAGAGTTGCATTGTGAAAGCAACCCTGCAAATCCTGTCAGTAGTGTTGTAGTGAAAAGGAGCGAACGAGATTTCTAGACTATAATGAATATTATTGATTGGAACATTTTGAAATCAAATCCCCATTCACTGGGATTGACCACAATTTTCTTCTCTAGAAAACACAACAGATTATTTTTCTGCGAAGAATGGACACCTTAATTGATTGGGTTGTGGTCAGCAGATGAAAAGCATTGTCAATGTCAGCTATCTTTAGGTAGGAGAGTAAGCAGAAACTGCTAAGTCTGGGCAACAAAGGGATTATCGTTGTTGAAACATTTTCTCTCCTTTTTTACAGATAATTGAGTAACACGACAGTAGCCAAGAGGGCAAGAAATTTGAGGATTTTGCACTTAATTTGATTGACTGCGGTGAAAGGGTTGTCGTTGGAAAATCAGTTTGGCAATCTTTCAAATATTTTAAATTGCGCTTGTTGGCAATTTCTTTAAAAATTTGACAAGCGGAAAATATAAACAGATAATTGGCTTATACATAATAGGTCTGTCTGTTTACTTTTGTGTAAAAAAGCGTGGGTAAGCACCAAGTATATATGTGGAGGGGATGAATATGCGAAAGTTAACAGACGCTTAAGTTGATGTAAGTGAAGTTGATGACAACTCAAGAACTGTCCAAAAGTAATTTTCAGTGCAAGGATCAGTGCGTTTATAAAAAATCATAAAGATAAATAAAATTGAACAACAATTTATTTAAAAAATTGTAAGTTCCCCTTTTGCAGACTCCAGTAGCATAAAAGAAGAAGGATTTCGCTGAATTTTAAACATATTAGTTGTCTTCCAGTATCTGCAGTGATTATAATCAATTCGAAACAAACTGCAGAGCCTTACCGAACTTACCCCCCCCCCCCCCCCCCCCCACCTACCCTTTCCCTTCGACTTATAAGTGAAAGTATCTCATATTTGAGTGAAATTTCCTTACAACACCTTGTCTACTGTCACTCAGAATAAATCTTCTTCTTATTTTAAAGCAAGTTACAGAAAGTTATTCCCGTTCTTGTAGTAGCCTCACCACCACCTTAGAAAGAAACAAACTGCAGCAATCTGCAGCAGAAAAACACGGGAACAGATCTTTTGTAACGTGCATAGGGTAGAGGTATATAATGGGCATGGCCAGATGCAAATCAAGTGAACCTGTGGTGAAATGATGTGGTGCAAAAAAAATTAACTGAGATATTAATTCATCAGTTGTTGAATGAATATTGCAGTTAATTTTTATTGACCATACCATTAAGTAAGTACTCTTCCATGCCAGAGGTCCCAGGTTCGAGCCGCACCGACGGCGAACCATAGGTGGATCCTGGTAACAACGCATTACGATAAAACGCCATTTGGATTTCATTTTTAATTATTCATTTAACAATAATTCATCAATGTGCTTACTACTACCCTATGCTTGACAAACACTAGGTATAATATAATCTAAAAGCAAAGAATAAGGAAAGGTTTCATAAAATATACAAATATGCATAAAAAGTAACATCAACAAAGATGAGTCCTTACATGAATTCGCAACAGATGAAAATCAATGCGATCAAAAGAGGATGAAGAGATACCCGTAAGAAGTCGTCATTACTTAGGGAGCGAGTCGGAACTGCCATGTCAAAACATGCTAAGAGAACAAAAGAGTCTACAGGTCAGCAAAACGGATTCTGGCATTACAGCGTCTATTTTCAAGAATCTCCAAATTCAACAGTCCAAGTCCATCAACATAAGGGGGTAATATAAGTGAGTTATTCCAAGGAAGGCCTCAAAAACAAACCTCCGTTAAACAGCTTCAATGCGATTGATATGTATCGCATAGACCGGTGACCACACTTGATAGGCATATCCCAGAATAGGCCTGACAAAGGCACAATAGAGAAGTTTCCATCAAAACCCGGAGTCATATAGCCTTGGTAACTGATCCTCCAAAGAAATTTGGGAATTAATCACGACAGCTACGTTCTCAGTCTTTGTATGTCTTGTTGGAGGACAGCCACTTATGGTAATGTTAAATTAAAAGGCATATCTTTTTCGAGGGAAAGCCATAGAAGTGCGCTTACCGATATTCAGGGGAAGGTCGTTAATGGGACACCAATTTTAAAAGGCGTCCAAGTCAGAATTTAAAAGTAGGCAATCGGACACAGTACGGAATGTCTTAGCGTCGTCAGTGTAACAAAAATATTTGAGTGATACAGAATCGCATATACATCACTGATGTAAATTCTAAAGAACAATGGCCCGAGGTGGGATCCCTGCGGTACCTCGGAAGTGTTGAAAATAGCATCAGACTAAGCTCCACGAAAATAAGATAAGTACGAATGAATCCAATTTACAATTTCGGTGTTCAAGACGTCTGCAAATCTGAACGGAATATTACAATGTACAGCGCAGAGAACACCACCGCCAACGGGCGCATCAAGCAGGTCAGCATAAAGTTCACAGCGAAAAACAATGTACTTTCTGGTACAGCCAAACTACACGCAATGGTGCCTGATGCAGCGTCAGTACGAGGAAGAAGATGGGAGATAACTTTGTCCTCAGTAGTCTCCGGATGGATTCTGCATACAAAAATATACTTAGGGATATTAGCTGGTCGTAAAGTACTGGTGCAGTTGTCCGTAATCGCATCAGGACCATCCGCATTTCCGGCAGAAGTCGAGTGCCAGAAGATTGCAAAGTAAGTCATTGGCTCGTTGCAATAGTTGTCTATACTTGAGTGAAGTTCTTCTTGCGCCTATACCCCACAAGGGGTTTCGGCAACTAGAGAAAGGATACCATTGAAGAGCTAAATTTTTAATAATAAGTGAAGGTAATAGTTATCTTGTAAAAAATGTGTAATGGAAATTGTAAAGAGAATTTATTGCCGAGTGTAGTGCAAAAACACTGAACTTTTCGGAGTGAAAATACATGTCTTCATTTATCCAATGCGTGCGAAAAGTCTCAATTGTGTCACAATTGCCAGGAATGAAATAATTTAGAGAGACTAATATGGAAACTTTAAAACAAACTGCAATTTTGCAATTAAAGTGAATAAAAAAATAAGTAAACAAGGGATTGGGAGGGGGGGGGGGGGTATGACCCCACAAACTGAGTTTTATACTCACGCAGAAGACGTCATGGAAACAGCATTACAATAAAAAAAATAAGACTCCAGTCTACCGTTAGCTCTGGTTCCCTTTAACCCCTTGTGGCGCATAGAGCGTCCATTACACCGACTCTATACCAGTACCGGTTCTGCCCTAAAGCCTGCAACTATGGCCACGATTTGTTGTTCGGGATACATTCCTTCTCTACGGATCTTCTCCATGAGGTGGTTAAAAAGTTTCCATCTAATCCTTCGCGATGGGTGGTCGCCTAGGACGCTGCACAATATTTCATAAGTGACAATTAGGAAAAGCAAAGGTGAGATTATGCATCTTTGTCTCACTCCGTTCAGCAGTTGGAAAAGCTCCGACAGTTTTCCCTTGAGTTGGACGTGACATTAGGTTCCTGAGTGGGACTTCTTTATGATGGTCATATTTTTTTCTGCGATGCCTCTCTTACGTGGCCTTGCATAATCGTACATTTGTTCAATTGGGCATGATATGATTACGTTGTTTCTGTAGAATTAGATATGACTCGAGCAGCTCAATACTATATGCTCTAAGCAAACGTGACATCGTGAAGAACGTTAACTTTGATAGCTTGCAATCTTGCAACTTTTAAAAGCGTCTTGGTTTTCATTAAGACCTCACCTCGAAAAATATAGTTTGGTCGTAAATTTATAAAAAAACAAATAAAATTCCTTTTTTCCATTAAGAGTGCGAATTCGTACCACAGTGAGGCGCTGCTCTAGACCAAACTTATTATTTCAAAAATAAACAATTCTCTGAAACCTTTACTACTATGAAGCCGACCTAATCTATTCAAAGAAATTATACCTGAGTGAGAAAATTAAATGAAAGCCGCACAATATCGCATTCTAACCGTGTTTTGTAGCTTTGTACAAAAACTCTCATTAAGTAGGTACACGTCAGGATAGTCAATTAGTGTTTGTTGCATGTAGAACATATCAATAGACGGCATACTGATCAAAATCTGCTTTCACCTTTTCCAACGTCATCTGCGCTTGTCTTAAGGAGGTGAAAAGAAATTAGCTTGAAACTTCCCGCATCTGTTTCCTTGAAACAGCAGGATAATGGAGACTGAGAGCATAATGATCTTGGGTATAATTACTTTAGCGACGACATCTTATTTAATTGCAGCATCCCATGAAATGTCTTGGACCAAGGAAGTAAACAGAGGAAAAAGGGAAACTAGGTCTCTGTTAATGACGGTTACTTCTTGTACCCGTTTCCTTCCTTCGAAATGAATTGCACCTTTAAAATCGGGTTTAATTTGTAATATAATCTCAGGTTTAATTACTCGCCCCCGTTATTTTTCCACTTGCCTGCTTGGAGATTTTCCTTCAGTGACACACGTCAAGTGTATTTACTGTGTTAATTGCCTGACGAGGTCTTAGCCATTTAAAAAAAAAATTTTTAACACGTTTTGCGGGAAATTTATTGCACTTTGCTGCTCGTGCACAGGACTTCCTTTGAAGTTTTTGAAAAGTGTTTTCAAGCCCTGAGCAAAGGACATGCATAAGTGAAGTGAAAGGAGGCAAAGTGCCAACGATTCCCTTGTAACTTTCGTAATACAAACACATTGTTAACATTTTTGCAACTTTTATTTTCTGCTTCACGAGAAAACGCTTCGGCACACTGAACTTGTACAACTTCACTTCCATTGCCCGGGGCATTTGGTTTGCTCCATTACCATAGCTAGGAAGAGAGAGAGAAGGGCCTGATGTAAGTCACAATATTATTCTTTACAAACAGGCTTAACAGACACAAAGGACCCACCCAATTTCCACCCAGATTAAATGTGGGCTAAGGGGCGAGCAATTTGGATTATTACAAATTCCATTAAGAGTTCAGTCGTCCTTCAAAGGTAAAATTGGGTTTGTAACCAGAAAGTTCCCTTTGTGTTTTTTTACTTTAAAATGTTGCAGAAATTGGGCAAACTGTGGTGCAATATAATTGCAGTACTCGACCTGTGTTTGTTGTATTTCTGCTGCTTTCAAATATCCTGAATTTATGCTTGATTGTTATTTGATTACTCTTGTGAAAGTCTGGCTGTTCACGTCAAGATGCAATTAAGGGTTTTATTTTAGGGGTGGATGTATTGTATAGTATCAGAAAAAGGTTTTAAAATTATTTCAAGTACAATATCTTGGTGCATGTGGTCGGTGCTGTAAGGAATCTCGCTTGCAGTAATCTTACGCCATTTTCTACTTACAACAGATTACACTAAAAGAAAATTGAAAATTGAAGAGTAGTATAGACTCGTCTGAAGTTAGCGCCGCTTTTTTTTGAAAAGAAATATTTTATTAGAGTTCTGTATAGATTCGATACAGTTCTAGAGTTTCTAGAGTTCCTTATAGAAATTTTGAATAGTTCTGGGAAATTACAGGTAGAACGCATATGAGAAACAAATCCAGTGCGAACTACACGCAGCACCGCTTTTTTCGCAAAAAAGAGTCCTAACATTTTTTGTTGATGTATTTTAAAGAGTTCTAGAGTTGCTGATAACATTTAAAAATAGTTCCGGAAAATTAAGAAAATTATAATTTTTTAAAATTTTCCACCTGAGAAAATGTAAAACTAATTTCCCAAGAGTTCTGATAAGAGTTCTAGATAGCGCTCGTCGAGTACTATAAAATATTCTTCTTCTTCTCTAGAACTCCTCAAAATTCATCGAAATAAAAAATATCAGAACTTCTGGGCAGGGAGTCGAAACGGGACCGGGCAAGGACATAGTGGTGGCACTGGAAAATCGGGCGGTGATCAGGTGTATGGACGGTACAGAGTTCAACACAGCGTTGTCCTTGGAGTGTGTCCGTAAACTAAACGCATGCGCCTCATCAAATGAGATGACACTGGTGCAGGTGGGAGGACACGCAGTTGTCGAAGGAAATGACAAACTAGGCAAAACTAGGAGCTGCTTCGAGTTTCCAAGGTCCGAAGCCGTTTACTGCACTAGGTAGGGGCACGGCGGAGGGCCTGTTAAGAACGTGGGCCACGAGAGAACACTGGGAACAGTGGAAAGTCGTGGACTCGTGCAGACAGGCTAAGATGGCGATTGTAGCGACCAGAAGTGTTGCACAGAAGAAGGTCCTGGATATGGATCGTAGGATCTTGAGATGGTTGACAGCACTACTAACAGGACATGGTAACTTCAGGTGTCATCTAAAGAACGTTCTCGAGGATGATACCAGTAAGCTATGCCCGGAGGAGCAAGAGACGGCGGTACACAAAGTGTGACAGTGTCCTCCACTAGCAAGTAGAAGAATAAAGCTGATGGGACACCATTGGACGGAAGAAAGAAGAATGACAGATGTGTCGTATAAGCAAATGCATGCACTGACCCGAGGAAACGAGGTCAGGGAACAAAACTGGATAAGTCCGGGTCTCGATCGCTGAGATCGCAAAGGGTAGGGACCCGGATAAAGTGATCTGATTCGGCAAATCCTTAGAGGGGTGTTTTTAGTGAGCAAAAATCTCACACTACCAGAGACAATCGGGTCTCCTGGTGTCTTTGGAAGATTTTTACCGCTCACGCAAAAAAAAAGTGTTGATTTCTAGTCTTACACCTTTTATTCAATACAAATCAATCCCGTAGTTTCCCAGGAGTAAGCTGAACAAAAGTTAGGGTGAGTACCCTAGTTTTGAATCGAATATGACAATACCGATAACTTGGTAGGAATTTGAAGATGGTCTATAGTAGGGGTGATATGACTCCTCCCAGTGAGAGCCTTTGTTAAAAATTTTCGGGATAGACAAATTCCTTTAACTGGCAGTAATAAGTCTGGATTGACGCTTCTCCGTAAAGCCCAGTTAAGGTCATTGAGTAGCATGCGCATGGCCCTCGGATCAAGACACTACCTCACGAGCTGCTCCTTTTTTCTGATTCCTACATGTATCAAGTCCATCAGAAATTTTGTAATGCCAGATTTATTCATAGAGAAAATAATGGATTCTACAGATAACTTGTTAAAGGCCACTGAGAAACAGTTTCGACTTTCGACGTCTATATGTACAGAAAGAAAAAGCGTTAATGCACAGTTTTTAATTAATGTAATTAAAGCAACTGAAATAAACGTCGTTAAATTGAAAAAAAAACGGTCAAGTATGAACTTTGTTTGTACGCCGAGAGTTCCGTGCTCACACCATTTCAAATACTAGTTTTTTTTTTGTTTTGCCTTAAGTAGATAAGCTATACTTGTTCGGACCCAAACTCCAACTATATATATATTTTATTTTTTTTTATACGATGTGGCCAAATCCTAGGGGACAACCCTTTGATGCGTTAGCATGGTTTTGGCCGGAAGGGAATTAGGGTAAGGGAAGTGAGGAAACTTAAGTCTTGTTTGCATTGCTGCGAGCTAGACAACAGCCCAGAGACGGAGTGGATTATTTTAATTTCTTAATAAAAGCTCACGGTCATCTGGGCTCGAACCCGGGACCCATGGCATGTTGGTCTTGCCGCTCAACGCATTGATCCAACTCCGTCTGTTTGCTTATAGAGGTCCAAAACTCACTTTTCTGCCATCTTGGATTTTCTGGTGACGTCATCGGATAATTCTAGATCAATGGTTTGTCAGTTAGTAAGTAAGTCGTCAGTATGAAAGTACACTTAAAAAGGCCGTATCTTCTTATTGTATCTTATGTTATATATTATGCTCCGAAAAACTGGTTAAAAAGGATACCCGAACAGATATGACAGAGCCCAGAAAGGCCGATCTGATTATCTGTGGTGCCCCAAAAGTTTCTCAAGAAGAGAACAATGACCGCTGAACACCGGAATGCGAGATGGGCAATCCGACTGAGAATTATTTGGAATAAATACAAAGGAGCAAATTCTCTGTTTATCGAGATAGATAGATTAAGGAGTCTACCTAGCAAATGGCCTGCTCCCCGGTAGCTTAAAAGCAGTGTCTTCTAGAGTCCTCAACACGCACCGTTCACATGTAGTTCTGATTACCATGATTCTGCATCTAGTGCCTGTCCACAACTACGCCGTTGTCCAATTAAAGAACCCTGATTTTGGAATACTTGAATTTTTTATAGGACTTTAAAGCTGTAGACCAGTGGACAATAAGATAAATTTAAAAGTTAGGTTCAATTCACATCCCCATCCTTGTTCCATAAACAAAATGTTTGACATGGTATCAATCGGGAAAAGAATTCTCCAGGGTTCTGTTTTGATACGTTATGATGCGGCGGCATGCCGTAATAAAATTTTTTTAGCCGGTAATTTGCCTTTCTGAATTTATTTGTTTACAGTTGCTTTATAAAATATGGGTATTCGAAGTAGCGGCGAAGTAGTGGTTGAATCACTGCTGTAGACTTTAGTATTTGGTATTAATATCAAGGTTTTGCCTTACAGACAAAGTAGTGGTTGAATCACTGCTGTAGACTTTAGTATTTGGTATTAATGTCAAGGTTTTGCCTTACAGACAGAATGACTCCTGGGTTCGTTGTTTTCATTCTGATGTACGGAATCGCAAAAAGAGCTTTTTCATCATTACAATGGTATTAATCACACATCTTCATTTGAATTAATCTTTTTTTGAAGCTGTAGAGAAATCGAATATATAACTGACATTTAAATCTAAAAAAAAGTTATCATAAATTATGTGTTTTCTATGTTAAGCAGAGAGCGATTGGAACCACCCTCGTATTTTGGTGTTTTTACTTCATATTTCAAATGAAATTCGCATCAGCTGACTGCTGTTAATTCGCTGTCCCTTTCGCGCAATCTGTCTTCCTTAAATAAAGTCTGGAATAGTTCTCGGCAAGAAAGAGTTTTATCTTGTAACTGCGAAACATTATATTATTTTGTAATTTAATTGATTGAGGTTATTTAGAAACAAAACAGCGACTACTCAGGTACATACAATTATATGAACGAATTCTCACAAGACTGAGTTTAAGTTATTTGAAAACAATCTCATTATATCTATTTTATGTTCAAAAGGTAAATTCTTCCGCTCTATGTCCCACGAGGAGCTACGGTAAGGTAAGTACGCTTACAAGCAGAATCCATTTGAAGCCCTCCATTTCACTCCACCCAATTTACTAAAAGCTGCACAAATGTCTCAAGCAGTTTTTTTTTTCCACCTTTGCTCAGCGTCGGTGTAAAAGCACCAAAAAGGTAAAAGAAAGCCCCTCGTTTCTAGGTCAGGACATTTTTCGCGCTATCAAAGGATATTCACAAGTCCTTGGAAGATGCTTAAGAGTATTAGAATCTTTTTTGCCACACTCTTCCCGTAGTAAATGACCATTCCTGAAGCAATTTAGTACACAGTTAAAGAACAGCCCCCGGGCAAATGCGAGAAGAGGTTTTCTTCAATTTTCTTTTACAAACAGCAGAAATATAACTAATTCCACAAGTCCTTGTTGTAAAAATTAAACAAAACAAAGAACAAGAGAAAAGGAAGAAGCACTCACCCTTGCGACATTTCCGTACAGGCAAACTAAGTTGAACAGTTTGTCTGTGTTTGAAGTCTCATGGTCGAGTCCGTAGACCATCATGACGGCGCCCTATTCCGTTTATGGTTATTACAAACGTTGACGAAATGAGCCGGGAGGCAGTCATTGGAAATTAGCACCATCAAGAAACAAAAATGAAAAAGAGAAAAGAAATGAATTAGCTTTCTCCCGGAAGGGAATTTTTATATATTTTTTTATAATAAAAAATACACTCACCTGTTGCTGTCCTTGTGCTGGAAATGTGACTGGTCCATTGCGTCCTGGTGCTAGTGGCGGTTCTTTCATTAGGCCTGTTGGATGCATTGGAGCTCCCTTCCAATTTTCGGTGGTCTGATGAAAATCTGGTGGGCCGTACGGTGGAAATCCTGCTCCTGGTCCCAACAATGGTGGCTCTTCAAATCGATAATAATTTCTCATGAGGCCAACTTCATTTCGTATAATTTTTTTTTGTATATTTTTTTTATATATATATTTCAGTAGTGTTGGTGATGTGATTCAGGAATTTGTGTTTTTTTTTTAGGATTTTGTGGTTTTCGCATGCGACAACAACAAAAATGAAAATAAAAAGAGAAAAAAGAAAAATATCGAAATTAATAAGATATTGTGACAAGAAACGAGAAGTGGAAGAAGAAAATTTTCTTAAGAATTGCTAATACAGAATGGAAAGAGTATTTTATGTATGCGGATGTGCTGTGATGAAATTCCGACGATGAATTATGAATTAAAGGATTTTGTTGGCAGATACAGAATTATGATGAATTGGAATACGAAGTCACGCTGGTGAATGTATCTGTATATAAGAGGATTCGATTAGGTTTAAATGGATGAGAGATGGTGGCTGATTCGTATTAGCACACCCTGAATTTTTTCACAAATACATTTTTATTCGGAATTCAATGCGGGTTAGATGGTGGGAGTGATTGCGGACAAGGCATTTCATTATTTTTCCAATTGAAATCTGTGCATCGTATTTTACGAGGAAATTGGCAAAATGAAATGTTTCGCAATCAATAAAATTTGATTTGACTGACGAAAAATGCGAACCAGAAGAAGAGTGGGAAAGGTTGCGGATTAAGTTTGAAAGGAAGGGCAAATACAAAAATAAAACAGGAAAATCTTAAATAGTAAATTTCACATAACGAAACAATAGTGTATTCGTAAAGGGGATTTTAAGTTAACCTAACATATCTGAACTATACTGGTATAGTGTCCGGAGCACATATTTAAAGTGGTACTTTAGCGTATAGACGAATAAGTTCGAAAGATCTGTCTCAAGTAAAAGAACGTAATTTGGTATTTGAGATGGCAATTGCAAGAGATTTTTTGAAAAGAATCTCTGTAGCTTTTCAACATTATCATAATGATTGTAAACCCATATCTGTGAGGCATAGCAGAATATGAACCTACTGACCGCTTGTCTGGTGGCAGTGTTGCCATCCTCTGAACTTAATCCATTGCTTTGTGATGGGTTCATATATTTAGTGCCGGCCACACTAAATATATCAACCCATCACAAAGCAATGGATTAAGTTCAGAGGATGGCAACACTGCTGATAACAGGTGCCCTTAGAACCACACCTTCTAAAGCCCTGAACACTATTCTCCACCTTCCACCGTTGGATCTATTTGGTAAGCAAACCGCATCCTCAGCCGCCCTTAGGCTTAACTCAATCCAGACCTGTAAGCGAACTGACTTTGGTCCCTCCAAAATATTGGACAGAAGAACTGCCAGCAATATCGACTATACCTCGCCCAAGCCTTTCTTTGGAACTAAATTCGGCTCCTTCTTTTCCACCAAATCGGAATGGGTACCCCAATGGGGGGAGTCGGTGCATGGAGGTATCTTCTCGGAACATTTGGACCTCGATGTCTCATTCCGCTTGCCTGACTACTGCAGCGTGTTTCAGGCGCAAATCATGGCTATAAAAGTAGCTGTGAACCGCCTGAATCATCTAACGCTACCTACAGACAATATATGTATTTTCACAGATAGTCAGGCCGCTATTAAATCCCTCTCGGGAGTATACACTTTTTAACATGTCGCTCGGCACTAAATGACATAGCTGAGCATCTGAAAGTACGGCTAGTCTGGGTGCCTGGACATGGTAATATTGCGAGCAATTGCAGAGCCGAGGAACTAGCGAGAATCGGTACCACCCGTCCTGATTCGGACATTAACAACATGCAAACTGGAACTCTCACAGGAGTCTCTCAGGATTGCAAATACTAATTAGCAGGAGGAACACACCTGCCTGATTACCCGACAGATATGGCCAAAGCTTGACCCTAAACGGTCAAGGGAGCTCATCTTACTCGGACGCAAAACAATTAGCACGCCGATAGATTGGGCGCGCCTTCAAATGACTTCTGTAGGAGTTGCCATGACGAAGAGGAAACCATACTTCATCTCCTCGGTAACTTTCCGGCCCTAGCCAACCGTAGGAACCGGTTTCTGGGCTCCCCCTTCTTTGAAAAGTTAACCGAACTAGACTCCACTGATGTCAGGGACCTGGCTCGATTTATCAGGAGTTCAAAATGGTTCCCGACGACGAGTTAAGGCTGTACACCCCTCTCAACCTAGTGAAATTTATTTTGACTTTCCGAGAGCTGGTCCCACTGGTGACTAGCTCGGTGCACAGGGGGCAACATGTCTACCCTCTTATTTCTTAGATTATTTTTATGGGGGTTGCTAAAATTTTTGTAGCCTCAAGGTAGTATCACAATGGGCCTCTTTGGCATAAATGTGCCTTTCTTAAGCAGTCACTTTAACCTAACTTAACCTAAGAATTCGTTCATCGTCTGTGGAGTATGTGATAACTTGTCGTCCAATAATCCCGAGGTCCCAAATTCGAATCGCACCGACGGCAACCTATGATTGTTTTCTGTTGACAACAGGTTACGATAAATTTGCCATGAGGGTTTTTTCTTTATGCGATGTGGCCAAAGCCTAAGGGGCAACCTTGTGATGTGTAAGCACGGAAAGGCTTTAGGGTAAGGGAAGTGAAGAAACTTGAATGGCTTGGTTTTTGCATTGCTGCGAGCTAGACAATAGCCCAGAGACGTAGTAGATTATTTTAATTTCTTAAAAACTCACGGCGAGACCTGGTCTCGAACCCGGGATCCATGGTATGGTGGTCATGACGCTGAACGAATGAATGTCAGTGGTTCGGAATCCACAAACATGTTCCTGGGCCATAATGCCATATATGTATATTTCTCCATTAATTGGAATATCGTTGTCACAGGCCATTCTTATGCATAAAGAGTTATTATTACCGAGTTCTATACTGGGTGTTTTGTTTTTTTTAACCGTAGTCATCCAAATATAGCTAAAAGATGGCGTCCTATAAGAAAAGTTTTAAATAAAGCTTGTTTGATTTTGGTGGGGGGAACTCTGGCCAAAGAAACTTACCCCCCTCCCCCCACCCCCTTTGGGGTCGTGGCACCTTTTCAAATGGGAACCCATACTTTTTACTGCAGATTTGGAAGCTCCGGACAAAATTAGGAAACTTTTGTTTCAACAATTTTTTTTTGAAAACGCCAATTTTTTGAGGTTTTGGATGGATAAAATTGAAAATTTTGGAAATTTGAAGATTTTTTACTCAAAAATGGTTAGATTTACAGAAAAATTGCTTAAAATTCTTCATTGAATCGGAACTTTTTGAAAAATTTTTGATGCAAAATTTTCTAAAAAAACTTTGTTTATCCAAAATTTTCTAAAAAAAATTCTGACAAAATTTGGCCCGATTCTCTGTACAAATCTGAGCACTTTTACAAATTTACAATTTTTCTGTAAACCTTACCATTTTTGAGTAAAAAATATTCCGATTTCCAAAATTTTCAACTTTGTCCTTCCAAAATCTCAAAAAAATGACGTTTTAAAAAAAAACGTTCACTTAAATAAATTTGAAATTGAAGAGAACTACGAAAACTCCTTGTTGCGAAGTACATGGCGCTATTAGACGAACGACCATAGAGACACTAACAGGGTTCCGTTTCGGCTCTCTGTATGTGGAACCGCTTAAAAAAGTGCTACCACTTAGAACTCCCACAATGAAAACGAACTATATATTTATAAAAACAAAATCGTGTCACGCCATAGACTTCATTGTTTGTTTCCATAATGAAAAGAGAGGGTAAAAATGTGCCCATCAAAGTTGATTAAATGTGAAGCTCATGTCATATAGGAGTAAATTCACAATTACGTAATAACTATATAGTGAATTCATTATAAATAGCCATTGCTTCCTGGGGAAGAAAACGTCCTTTGAACCCTACACCCAGAATCTTGAACTTTTGCGTCTCACTTAATTCTACGAGCACGGAGAGACTATAAAGAAAATTGAAATCCAGACACCATCAAATTGTAAGACAAACTTCTTATTAGAAGAACGACGTAATATCTTCTGCATAATCCAGACTATATCAAATATTCCTAATTTGTTACCATCGTCTCCATCATGCAGTAGATTTCATTTAAAATTGTTCTAAATCTTGCATGAAATGGAATAAATCAACATGAAAATTTGGCAGTTAAGAGGATGAAGATTTAGTGGAATCACTTTCTTCTTATAACAGAAATTCTTAAATTATGAATTCAGGACAACAGAAATCTGTCCTGAAGTGATAGCCCTTTAAAATGAGATATTGTAAATGGTTCCAAACACATCGAAGGATTCCCTTAACAAGAAAGTTCCCCCACATTAATATGTCCCACAAAGATAAATCTTTCAAAGATATACAGAGGGTCTGTCTTTCAGGCATTGTACATGGGTTTTAAGAGATATATCGCCTTATATGCACTTTAGTGGTGATGGTTTGAAATATTGATGATCTTTAAGGTTTCGTTACATGTAGATGTTTCAAAATTTAATTAGTTCTATGCAAATGGAGACAGCATTTCTTGATTCTGACGATAGATGTGAATATGAAATTATTTTAAAAGTTGCCACTCAAACCTTCTTCTTAAGGATCAATTTCAAGTCTTCTGGCTTGCTTTATCAATTATTCTAGTAATTTTCATTAAAATGCATGTAAATTAATTTTCACTTAAGTTAACAAGTGCTTCGGTTCTCAGCTAACAAGTTATATAGCTGAGCTTATTTCCCAACTGCCAGCGGCATTATTTCACTTTCAAAGTCTCGAACTGACAAAGAGAGAATATTTAATTGAAGTGAATTCGATAATTGGAAATTTCGAAATTTCTCTAACGCCTTCATTAATTATGAAACTTAAACGAGTAACCCGAAACTTTCTAAATGTGCCTTACATTTATCTTCCTGTTATTCCTTCATAAAAATTATCTGGTGTGAAGACCATATGAATGAAAACGTGGGTGTTATGAGGGACAAATTCAGAAGGAAACCAGAATAGGTGTCTTGATGGTTTGTTATGGAATTATCATGAGGAATTCTCTCTCTATATACTGCAACCCCTTATAGGAAATGTTGTGGGAGATGAATTTCGCACTATTCGAGACAACGACTGAAAGTAGCACTAGAATTTAAAATGGCTCCCGACCCATCGACGTTACCTTGCAACTCCCAATGGCCTTTCATAGAAATCTATAGCAGTAAATAACCGTGCCACCGTTTTTTTTTAAATTTTGCATCATAGCTCAAAAAGTATGCAGCAATTTGTAAGTCGCAAATGAAGCCCCACTTGACTTAGTAACTACCCCACTTGAAAATTTTGGCCACCCTTTTAGCCCCCAATGAAAATAAAACAACTTTTAAATTTGTTCGCGTTTAGGTGGGCAAGAATTATTCAAAACCATTCCCATTCCATTTATTTCACTTCTGAAACAAGTAACAGGCCAACAGACAGACGAAGTCGAACAATAAGGATCCCTATGTTACCGTTTTGGTATTGAACCCTAAAAACTAATCAGCGAGCTGTCCTGCTGTGCCAACGTAACCCGGCCTTCTATCTAAAACGAATCATCTTTTTAACCGACTTCCCAAAAACAAAGAGGTTCTAAGTTCGACGCGTTTTTTTTTTTTTTTTTTTTTTTTTATCAACTAGCTTTGTACTGGTTTCGATGTAGTTTGCTTGACGGAGATCTGGTTTTATGAAGGCAAAGCCGACCAGCGCTTTTCGACTCTGAGATTTTGGTTTTTCGCCGTAACTATCACTGTATTGTTTCGGAGCTAAAGCTCTTACTCGAAGAGAAAAGTTATACCAAAACTCCGGTAAGTATAACGTTCACAACTGTAATCGTTTTGCAACAATCAGCAGCCCTAATTTTACAGCACCGTAAAATTTTCCGAATGTTAAACCACGAGTATTAACGAAAAGTACTGGGAAAATTACGGTGAAGAACCGTAAAATTGTCCAAAATTCTGGGAAAAAAACTGTGTATTAGCCGGTCACTTTTTACTAAATCATAAAGTAGATTTTATGAGTGAGTAAATTTTTTGGTGCTGTTCCGTAAAAATTGTCTATGAACAATTAAAAATTACTGGAAGAACCGTAAATTTTATAGTGCCGCTGCTTTTTTTTTGACAGAATGCGTTACTTGCAACATTATTATGGTAAGTAGAACCGTAATTTTTCCTGAAATTTTCTCTCCGTATATATGTAAGCCATGCACAGACAGAATATTTGTTGTTAGCTGTCGACTCGCACACTTTAATGAATCACAGGCTGCAAATGTCGATGGAATATGAAAATCAATGTTGCCATTTGACAACATTCCTTGTGTTATTTGGGAACGCATGCTGGATGATCATCGTCCCATTTAGTATGTGCTGCTCATCATCGAACCCATTGGTTCTTCTGGTTTATTGCAGCTTTCTTACGAAGCTAAAGGCTCGCGAAAGTACCTAAATTTGGTAGTGTCAACGCACAGTGACGATGACAAGTTCTGCATTCTGGCTTCACCCGCTCTATATGTTGTACATGTAGAATTTTGTTTTAAAAGCTTACATAGCCGCCCGAGAACCCTCCAATTTTCTAAATATCGCTTCAAGGGTTCTTCAAGGCAGCCATCTTAGACCACTTCTTTTTAATTACATAAAGTTCGCGTTGTTTAAAAAAAAAACAAAAACTCAAAAATTTCTGCTATACAGACGATGTAAAATTTTGTTTTTGTTTTTTTTTGGTATGGTCCCTTATAAACCTGGCTCTAAACTTTTATACTCTGACGTAGAGCCCTTTTGCGTTCTGCCCCTTAAAATCTCGAAATGCACCTCTATGTCTTAAAGAATCATGTAACTATTTCTATTACTCCATAGACAGAAATCCATTATTAAGATTTGATAAAATCAAAGATTTCAGGGTCTTTAGTAACAACTTTTCTTTTGAGGATCATATGAACGAAATTGCTGGCGAAGCAAATGGAATTTTGGGTTTAATAGAAATATATTCCAAAGCTCCTCTTGACACTATCATGAGACCCATCATAGAGATCTTTAACAGGGTTGGGTCTAAAAGTAAATGGATTTAGAAATTCTTGACTGAAGATCCTCCTTCTAAGCTATGCTTAGGCATGACAAAAGTATTAGACAGTCCACAGTAGCTAAATAGGTAGAAGCTAAATAGGTTTATGCTATTAAAGCGCTTTCCGGTGACCAGCTAAGGCTGCAATAGGGCACTGGTCCTTGTTACCGAGAGGATGAATCCCTCCTGCCTTCTTGACCGAGGTCGCTGATCGATATCGAAACCCTCGCTACCCAAGTGTCCTGGTGTCCAACCTAGCCTGACCTTGTTGAGGGGACCACTTGTTGAGGGGACTTGTTGTTGACGTTGGCAAGGAGAAAATTTTGATGGCGGAGATTTCGGCTTGAAAGCCACTGGGCCGTCTATTCAATGCAATGGCAGTTTTGAGCTATCTGTGAACCATAGGTTCCATTAGAATCTAGCGATATAAGCTCTCGCTGTAATAGCAATACTGTTGTACTTTGGGCTTACTGCGCTAGTTTAACCGTGAGCATTGTGAGAGGTTGCTACAATTATACATTAATTCTTCCACTGCTGTTTAAAGTGTGTTTTGTAGAAAAAGAGTAGTTTACGCTGAGCCAATTTTATTTAACTTGATTGTCAATGAAACAGACCACACCAAATGGATGCGGGTGATGAACATACATCACATCACGGACGTTCATGATGCGTGTCTGTTTTCAAGCATCTAATATAGCGCTCACGAAGCACTTACAATTGATCCGAATCTTGTAAGCATAGCAAACGCGATTTGAACCATGCCCTTATAAAGAGGAATTTCTTGGCTATAATCCAATGTTTGAGCCAATTATGACGTTAAGATGAATTAAAAATTTTTTATACATAAACTTTAGCACACGGAGAAACAAGTTTTTATGCGACAATTCCGTTAAAAATTATGGTTCTCAACAGTAATGAGTGTTGCAAGTATCAGCTACATTAATTTTTACGGAACAGCACCGTAAAATTTCCTGGACGATGAGTACCAAGTATCTGGTTTCAAAAGAAATTCCAAGCATATAATTTAGAAAGTTTAAAAATAATCAAATTCATTCAACGTTCGCAAATCAAAAAACCAAATAAAAATTTACACAATCTGAGTGAAGTACGAAACCTAGAAATCCGCAGTACGCGCCAACGTCTTCACGACTAAGCCAATCTGTTTATTTATTGACACTTGGCACTTTATTAAGGAAATTATGGCACTTTATTTAGGGAATTATTAAGGAAATTTATAAATTTATTTCTTTTATAACGAGGAAAATGATTTTAAGTTTGTTAACTTAATCTTAATTCACGCCCGTATTAGGGAATCCCGGTGAACAACAGTAAAATTTGCAAATTATTCCGGGAAAATTGTGTACTAGGCGGTAAATTTTTCCTAAATTACAATAAAGTTTTACGAGTCAAGTAAATTTTACGATGCCATTCCGTAAAAATTACAAGAAGGATCGTATATTATTTGTGATGCGGCCGTTTGAATTTTAGCAGAACGTGTTACTTGCAGCACGATAACGTGAGTGGAACCGTAATTTTTCTTGCAGCAGTAACAAATAAACTTTTTTTAGTTCCCAATAAAAATGTTTAGAACTATAAGATTGAAATTACTCCGACGGTAAAAACGTTTATGCATTGAATAAAAAATCATCATATTACCACCTCTCATAGCGCATTAGAAATAATTGATTAAATATTTTACGCAGTAACCCAAAAAACCACATATACATGAATTTTTCAGTTCTTCTCCGGCCCAAAGTAAATTAAGTTCAACAATAAACCAACGCCACATTTGTTATCTTCCCACAGGGGTAAACCGTTCAGACTATCGATCCTAGAGTCATTCCCCATTCATATCTAAGCAGGTGAAATTTGTTATCGTGAACAAGTTGCCAGCAATATCGAAAGTATTTTCCGGAATTTTCATGAGTTTCCCTTGAGACTTATCTGGGTAGTTACGCAATACCATCACTTGATGGAGGTTGGGCCCAAGCCCCAGGATATGAAGATAAATTTTATATATATTGTGGAATATTACGCCAGTAATAATAACCGCGCTCGAGCTAATGACAGGTGATAAGTAGGTAGATTCGTTAAGTTTTAATATCGCAACGGGAAGAACTACACATTTATCTACCACTTTCTCTGGTTCCCACGGCGACAGGGTATAGACTATAAAAATATTTCTCCTACGTGGCGTGATTGCATGTAAACAAACAGGAACAAGCCAAAAGCTGTTCTCCTTCAATCGGACGACTTCTAATGACATACAATATGTATGTGGGATATTTATGGTCATAGCGAGGGTGACTGAGAGCGGATTGTATTACGGCGTTAAGGTCGCTTAATCTCTTTCAGAAGGTGACAAATATTTACTCACTTATCTGGATGTGGTGATAAATCATTATATATTTTTGTTATTTTGAGCAAGCAAACCCTTAAGGCTTAAATTTCACAAAAAGCAAACTGCAGTATCATATGTGCTTTTACAAGGAGGAAGTTTTCTTTTTAAAAGAAAGCAAGTTGCACTGAAGGTCACCAAAAAGAAACTTGAAAAATGGGCGATTACTCTTTGCTTCTACGTTAGAAAGACATCAATTTTTTAAGGATATACCGAAACAAGCAGAAAATACCAAAAATTTAAGAAAAATGTAAGTTAGACAATATCTTAAAGCAAAACTCTATAAGAATCTCAATTAAAACAAAAACTCCTTCGTTTACCACATGCAGACCTACAACGGAACAAACTTTAGGCAAAAATAGCACATGCCAGAAATTTCAGCAAAATCAATACACAATTAAAACCCTATGTGTTTGCAAAATATGCACATTTCCTACCTCAGTCCCTACACTTTAAAAACCATGGAAGGACCGTCCCTAAAACTTAATAGTTCCGTTTTGAGTAACTTGTTTTCTATGCTAAAATACGTTTATACACTGACTTTGGGCAAAAAACTACGCGAAATGACTTTTAACTATCTAACTCAGTTATCTCTGCTGATAAACGCATAGGGGTTGACTTTCTAATAAAAGAACAGCTATTTCGAATCTCAATGAGTATTTTTTATTGAAAATTCCGAATATAGAAGATTAAATTATTCCAGGACATCTGTCAAATGACTTCATCGGATTTTCTTATAGGCGCCTTTTTTTTAATTTGTTAAGATATTTTGAAAATAAGTTGACTCCTTCATCAACCACTCTACGAATGTTTAGGTCAGAATTTTTTCGTATCATTAACATATACTTCACAGCCTACGCTAGATACAAGCCTGGAAAACATGACAGTTTGGCCGTTGCACCACCAAACGTTTCGTCATTATTTCATTTTTGTTGTACCACAGATTAACTAGTCCTTGGACCCACAAATAAAACTGCACACTCTCGTAACCAAAACCAAAGAGAAACGCTGATGTCATTAATGCATTTTAAGCTCAATACTTTAACAAAACGAGCGCAAGAGAGTTTTCCCTTTAAATGAAAATTGTATAAGAGAGACACTTTTTATCGTGTTCACATGTTCAGAACATTTGCAGGTTAACATCAAGTAAAATCCAATTTAAGCCTTCAAATATATTGCAAAAAATACTATTAGAAAGTACAATTCCCCAAACTTTTCCTTATGAATATTGTGGTAAGTTTTGGTTTGTTTACACCACCAATGCTCAGCTGTTAATGTCAACATCCGGACTTGTATCTAGTGTAGGCTGTGTTTACTTTACTTTGACGAGTATCGCAAAAAAAGTTTACTTATTGACATTAATATGAGCTCTATTTATTCTAGGGTGCCTCAGAGTAATACCCTCGGCCCTTTCCTGTTTATACTATATGTCAATGATGTTTATTTTTTTTTCTCTTATGCAGGCGATGTTAAAATGTTTTGAAACTGACTTAGCTATTTGTTCTACAATTAAGTTAAGATTCTTTCTCGCTTAGAATACTAAACTTCTAAACTTTTTTAAACAGTTTATCCTTTAAGGCATCTGGCGCACTTCTCGGCTGTGAGACGATTAAGTTATTCCAAAACTAAAACAATTATTGGACTGAGGTTCTTATGGAGAGATCATTAGTAAGAAATCAACAGAAATAAAACGACAAAACACACAGAAGAAAGTCAACCGTCAAAGTGCAAGAAACGTTTTTTAAGTAATTCTCTAGAAAGGGAGAGGCCAATGATATTAGCTAAGAGAAGTACATCGCCTGTTATTAGTCCTAGAGAAATTAATATGCAGCAGAGGCAAACTTCTTAGGTTATGGTCACATTGTCAAGAACGTTCCACGCAATCAATAGAACTCAAAAGTTGGCGAATATATGTGATATCAGGAACTTTACCTCATTTCTCGAGAGTATCCATATTGAGAAGCTGGAGGCGATCCGTGTAGGATAGAAGCCCCATGGAGCTTTCGAAGAGCAATTCTCAAGAAATCGCGTTGAATAGATTTAGCACGCCAAGTGTAGGCCTACGGAACGACGGCCAGGCCGCGCCGCGTACTCGAGAATAGTTCTCGACCCTCGACCAAAGCTTTACGAAGCCAAGTCTGAAGCTGCCCTAAGAAACAATATAGGTTATGTGAGAGGCAACATTCAATTTTCCATCAAGCCTAACCTCCAGGTCAGTGACAGATTCCGTGGGACGAGCGACAGTATTTGAAAAAGTGTAAGAGAATGGAAGATATTTCCGACACCTAAAGAATGCCACAACCACACACTTTTTGGTTGCTGGAGGGCTGACGGAAGAGTTGACAACCTTTTAGGATACCGTGATTCTCATCAGGACACGCGTTATGCATTGAAGCATGAATCAAAGTAACTAATGTTGGAGGACCCTTGAACCTCTTGAAAAATTTTCCTAATTCCAAGATTATAATAGGCTATGTAGACGGAGTCTGCGGGGGTTTCATTCTGTTCAGGACCAAACGGTAATTGGGTCGCGAGTGATATCCCACATGGGCAGCTCAACTTCCTGTTGTATTTATGTTGAGTACGGTGGTTATGGGGGAACTCTGTCCATCTAGTACTGTGGGAACACTCATGGGAAATTTAAAAAGACGAAAAAAAATAAAATTCAAGCACTTCTGTATGAGTGAAGATGGTGCGGATGATAGACCCTAACAAGTTGGCTATCTGCACGGTCTTCACAACGAAAGCAGCTCTAGCAAAATTAAGTTCCGAAGGCCTTGCCTGGCAAAGTAACAACTAGCACTTCTTCAGGTGCGGCGGTGGCAAAGTTGGTAGACTCTCACGAGTTGGCTATTTCCGCGATACGCGCACTAGTAGAGGATGCAGACCTGCCCTCCGAAGTTAATCCGGAAGAAGGTACTTGTCCTGGCTCTGGGCTTGTGGCTAAAGCTCTCAAGCGCAAGAAAAGACAGAAAAGAAGAAAGCAACAAAGAGCCAAGAGGACAACCCAATGTCCGAGAGATTCAACAAATCCCTCGCCGTCATCTGAAGATGCGGGTCCGGCGAAACGGTTCCGATGTATAGACTGTGAAACCGGCAACTTCAGCGGATGGTGAAGGTCCAAAGGTGAATTAAAGTGGCAGGACGATTAAAATGGAAGCATCATCACAAGCAGGAGAAGAGCTAAGCAAGAAAGGTAGAGCAGCCATCAAAAAGTCCACGACCAGCCCACAAAAGAACGTCTGTGCAGAAAGCGACTCATAACCCTAGACAAAAGACCAGACCGGTCCAGATTAAGGGAACGATTTCTGCGGTAGTACGGAAGACAAATATTTCCCAGCAAGGGGCGACAGCCGGCACCATCAGTAGGCCGACCTTCTCCCTGGCAGCGGCGAATGAGCTGTGTCTGGAATTAATGGACGCGAGTAGGGATAAGGAGATAGAGCCGGTACAATTAGGGACTTTTAAGGAGGCCCTGTCGAAGACTTTAGATTCTCTTCCTAGAAACGCTGAGGATATAGGGGTGAACCGGTGACTTTGGAGAATGGCCTAATAACACTGAGATGTGTTATTCAACAATCTAAGGTCTGAGTATGCGAAACCGTTAAAAACTGACCAACCTCAGGTGAACTAAGGTAGCGTGATTGACATTCAAGCTCAGTGATAACGACGACGTCAGTGATTAAGAAGGAACATTGAAGACGGTGGAACATGCCGACAAGTTAAACTGCCGAACAAATTACTGATGGTGCTACAAAAAAAGATTTCCTTTATTTGGATAGGCCAACACTGAAATTGTTAATAGCACTGGTGACAGGCCATGGTAACGTCGGATGTCATCTAAAGAAGTTACGCCTGTTCTGAAGGTGCCCCGCGCCAGCCAGCAGAAGATTTCGTCTGCTAGAAGATCATCAGCTGGATTCTAACAGAACGTGGGAGATATCCACAGAAACATTCTTGCGCCCAGGGAATCGAGATTAGGGGCGACAGTAGGATGAATTTGGCTGGCCCCCACGAGGGGGCATAAAAGGATCTCCTTCATGTAGTCTGTTCCGGTTAATTCCCGAAAAGGTGTTGTTAGTATGTGAGAATCTCTGACTACCGGAGGGTTCGGAGGGTTGTTCGGGTTCCTACGGAAGATTTTCACCTCTCTCGCTAAAAAAAGCACACTTGTTGTTGCGGTCATGCTGAACCCGGACGCAATCGCCAGCATTCCTCGAACTCTCAAAAAATAAAGCAAACTTGTTACAGATGTCAGCAGGATTACTAGTTTCAGATTCCAAATGTGACATAGATGAAGGGTAAAAGTTAGTTAGTTTTTACTATGTACTTCCTGACAGTAATATTATAGACAGACTTGACAGGACCAAGTATTTCTGTATGGTTTTCAAACTCCTGCTTGCTTTAAAAAACTGTGTAGGTACAGCTATTGGCATGCCAATCACAATGCATAATGTTGGCAGGTCCAAAACCGTAACGTTTTTCGGTAGATAATCCATTACTACTTTTTTCTATGAAGATCAGCTAAAACAGGTATGACGTACATATTTGGGGAAAGGGGTCAATATAGAACTTTTTACACTGTTGTCACTCTGTTGACCCACAAATAGCAAATGAATAATTGCTAATGTTCTCTAGAAGTTTCTTGATAATTCATTTTAGTGCTGATAAGATTTATAAAAGTGTTTCATGAGTTTAAGCACGTACCAATATACGTCAAATAGTGTACATACTACCTAATAACACCAAAGAAGTAAAAAATTCATAAAAAGTTTTTTTTAAGCTCAGAAAAAGGGTAATATAGAGCAAATACCTTATCTCACCATTCAAAACAATTTTTCTTCTTAGACTGTCAGTTCGGAAGGGGTTCTTTGCTCATCAGAAAGATGTCAGAATTATGCAAAATCACGTCTGGGTAATATTTTTACATATTCAAACTAGCAGCAGTCAAACTCAGAAACGTTACACTGGCAGAATATAGAGCTTACCAGGTTGACTAAGAAAACAAGTATAACTCAGGGTATATGTATGACGAGACGAAACGTCAGAGGTAAAAGGCAAACCAGGGAAGTGGTATGTCCTTCACATTAAATCGAATCTAAAATGAAATCTTATTCAGATTTATTCATTGTCCCTCTCGGCTGGTTCCGTACTATGTACATACTAGCTCCACGTCTCCAATTTTTGCATAAGGTCACCGAATATACATTCGTACTTGTTGAAGGATCTCCTCTTTCCTATGAATGCGAAGGTGTTGCCACCTCCTTAGACGATACTATTGCACGGGGTGTTTTCTGACAATCTAAAAGCTTTCACGTCCTTATGTTTTGTTATGTCATCCAAAAATAAGTAAAGTGTTGCCATGAGCAGGCTAAAAGTGTTTAAATGGAGCAAGGAGGTTTAAGAAATGATAAATAAAAATAAGCTTTCCGTGAAAGACAAAACAAAGAAGGAGGAAGAGCTTAAGTCAGAAAAGTCACACATACAGGGCAAAACCCGTGCATTCCGAACAATGAAGGCTATTCGTGGAACACAAAAACCAGAGGAACTTAAATTGAGCAGTGCAGCTGACAAAAACTGAGCATTTTCGTGTATTCGCTCTCAAACTTTTTAGGGGCTTAAGGCGCATTCGGTAAAGAAAGCATCATTGGGGGGAAGAAACAATATCTGCAGAACCATCTTAGGCTAAAAAGGTGTTTCTTTGCTAGACGGGAACGGAGCGCGCTGCTTCAAGTTTTTCATCTCCACCTTTTTCCAATTCGATAAATGCACTTTCTATGCATTCTTGAGGCTTTGTTTAACTTTATAAATCGGCGCTGAGGCGAAAATTTCAAAACAATCATTGGATTGAGAACAGAAACTGCATTGAGCTGCTTTTCCTATAGAAAAGTTTCAAAAATGTTTATTCAATGATGATAAAACGGATGTGTTTTCTATATATTTGCGATACTAAGAAGCTTTCTATTGAAACCATTAATGAAAGTGGTGGTGCGGGAAGCAGAACTTCTATCTTCTTAGGGTGGTATCACATCGTCTGTCTGAATTTAAGTGTAGGGTAGATGTGCCGAAAGCTGCTTTAAGCATGAGTTGCATAGTATGCAGGTGATTCTGTAGGGGAGACCGGGTGAGTCCGTCACTTTTTTTCGGTGCTGATTTTCAATTACAAAATTAATCAGATTAGTGAAATAAATTGTATCGTCGTAAATATAAAACCGTTGTCTACAAAATGATATAGCGTGAAAATGAAAATGCATGAAAAGAAAGCGAAATTACAAGGGTAAACCCGTCCCGTAGTAAAATTATTATTAATTATTAGTAATTTTATATTTTTTTAATAATACATAATAATATTCACTTTTTTTCAAAGCTAGTAAAATAATATTAAGTTTTATTTGAAATGAGCCTAATGATGCCGGCTTGGTCCATCGATCCATGGGGGTTGCTGCTATCGTTGGACCGACAGTGTTGGCGCGTCCCGTGTCTCCTCCCATGGGTATTACCCTTATAAGCCAGTCACCGCAAACAAAAACATCGCGTTAGGTCGCAAACAATTGCACTGTACTGATCTTTTGGGACGTTGTAAGGATAGACACCAACAGTGTAAGACACAGTTTGCAGCTTCGAAAGACCTGTGCTAACTGTGAAATTTTTGGAACTTTTTCAGGTTTTGACTTATAACTTCTAAACGGTGCATCCTCCGAAAAAAGTCAATCAGTATGATACACTTTTAAGGTAGACAAAATTTGATTCAATGTGAGCGCA
Organism: Leptarthrus brevirostris; assembly: GCA_964036015.1. Taxonomy (NCBI): domain Eukaryota; kingdom Metazoa; phylum Arthropoda; class Insecta; order Diptera; family Asilidae; genus Leptarthrus; species Leptarthrus brevirostris. The sequence goes on from OZ038372.1 coordinate 140,273,126, forward strand.
ACCGCAACTGTGTAGGTCCAATAGGTCCCGAGATACAGCACTTCAAAGATTAGCCGTTTTCAGCAAAAAGTTCGAAATTGTAGTTTTAGCCGTCTTCCGGCTGCAGCTATCGATGTATGGCAGGTACCGCACACGATACCGGCATATTGATGATATTAGCTCATACCGATGATTCGGGTTTGATATCAGGTATTAATAACGGGTAATTTTTCAAACAAATTCTTTTAAGGGGAAATGCAGGGAAATGAATTTTTTATTCTGGATAATCTGTAGTTTATTATAGTTCCTATCACAGGTACTGCTCCAAACAGGCGCTGCATAAGTTAGACAGTAACAAATCAGCTTACTATAGATTTTCAATTTCATGTTCGGACTCAGTTTGTTGTGTTCGGATCAAACTGTTCAAACTGTGACTTTACTATCAAGAACGTCCGTACAAACAATCGAAAGTAGTTTTTCTCCCTTTCATCCACGCTTTCTCAACCGAGTACGACCCTACTTGAAGTCAGCGAAAGAACCTCCGCTCATGGCCAGAAAACATGTATTGTTACCTATAATCAACCATTCTACTAAAAAGCCCGAGATATCGTAGAGAGCTGCCAGTATCCGCACCTCAGCAGTGTGGTGGTGAGGTTGGGGGTTCCACCTATTAATGTCGGTTATGGCGGCAATTGGCGCCATCATGGCTGGTAGTGGATTAAAGGAACTCCTCAGTACCATATATGCTGAGAACAGTGTGGACAAAATCCCAAATGGGCACGAGTACTCAATACTGCACGCTCAGCAAAAAATCCATCCAAGCAGAGAGGATTTCCTAAATTTTTCGTTTTTTCCAGATAACAAGGGAACTATTGGTGGTACAGGGTTCCGCTTGTACTTAAATTTTAGCTAAATTACTACCCTACAACTTCATTTTGCATGACTACCCTCGTAGGATGGGTATTTCAGCCGATATTCTACTCGGAAGACGGCTAAAACGACAATTTCGAACTTTTTGGGAGAACCTGAGACCTACGAACTGCGGTTGCGCTCAAATTGTATAAAATTTTGTCCACCTTAAAGTGTGCTAAATGACTTTTACCGGAGGATGAACAGATTAGAAGTTATAAGCAAAAACCTGAAAAAGTTCCGAAAATTTTTAGGTTTTCTGAGCACCACGCACTTAGCACAGGTCTTTCGAAGCTGCACACTTGGTTGTGCACTATTGGTGTCTATCCTAACAACATCCCAAAAAATCAGTACACTGCAATTTTTTGTGACCTACGATGTTTTAAACGACTCGCCTATTAGTCCCTCCAGACGGCCTAAATGCGTCTTCGTATCTAGGGTCCTCCCCGATATTTCTGGCCGGAACATCGTCGACCGCATCTCCTCAAATGCGTGTGTTCCTAAGAGGAATGATTGCTTGCCTCAAAATCAGCTCAGCATACGGTCCTGGTGAACACGCCTTCTCTTTTTCCACGAATGTCTCTTCGGACATATGGCCTCCTGGTTCTATCATCCATAAGTTTCTTCTGACACGGTTCTTCACTCTAATAACTAAAAAAACTTGTCGGCAAGCTTTCAACTCTGATTTATGTGCGCCAGTTGGTGGTGTGGTACTTTGCGCTGTTAGAGCCGGCATCCCTTGCTCAGTCGTGCAGGTTGCTTACTCCGGCATCACTTTAAGGTTCACTCAGAGAAACTTATATGTTTCCACTGTCTAAATTCCCCTGACTGACCGTCAGGTATATTTGATTTACTTTCGGCGCCCATCGATAGTTTGAGCGATGCCCTGCTGCCATCCAATGAGGCTGTTGTTTCTGGAGGGTTCAAACTTTCCACAGTTAATTGAATTCAGTGCTAAGAGGCTTGGGGACTTTGGCCTTCTTTTGCGGGTGCTCCCAATCACGTTCTATCCTTCTTGGACACCTCTGTCTCTGTGCGTTTTACGCAGTGCGGTGACGTCGTAAACGACTCGGGAAGGTCACTAGACCTTGTTTTGTCGCCCAACGCGGCTGGCTCGTTGGGGCGCAGGTGCCTGATTCCCGTGATTCAGGAGCCCGGAGACTATCCTGCACCCCAGGTTCTATTGTGTTTTGAGACCCCCCACAGTTTTTCTTCCCCCCTTGCTGACTAGCTCCTACAACTTTAAAGTGGCTGACTTCTCTGTCCTTAACAATTGGCTCCTGGACTATGATTGAGCAAACGTACCCCACGGCAATGACACACGGTTACAAATTACACACCTGGAGAGAAACATCGTGCGAGCTTCTGTTATGACTAGAGTAATCTGAAGAGAGTTTTAACTCCACGAATTCCGACGGATTTGACATTAACATAGCATTTTGAAACACAATTAGCAAGGATTAAGTACAAACTCTCAAAGTATTGCAGAATTGACATAGATAATCAAATCACCTACGTATAATACAACCATTTCGCTATACCAATTATTGTCAACCGTCATAACTTACAATTAGTTTCTACTTACTTCACTGTCAACGAGCAGAGTAGTTATTCTTAATGTATATCTCGGAAGAGAAGGATCCCTTAGCTCCCTTAGCGCACAAATCTTTACTAAAATAACTTGGAAATATCGATTTGATATTTTTAATTACTTTAAAAATAAACCGACCAAAATTAAGTAAATTACCTTCAACCTTCGAAGAAGCCCTTACCAGAAATTGGTAAAAAAAAACGTTAATACGTATAAAAAAAACTTTTCATAGAAAACGTAAAAAAAGGTATTGTAGTTCAATAATCGTAGACATAAGAGCTTTCACATATAAGTTATTCATTTGTTCTCCTCTGTTACAAGAATAATACAAAAAAGAGTAAATATTTAAAATATATTTATTACAGTCGAAAAGAGGTTGTCCCTATGGAAACCGGAAAAAGGTAGACCCCAGAAAGCACTTCATTGTAATATGGAATCATCTCATGATTAATAGAGTTTTGCTACATTTAAATATCAATCTTTTATATCTTCTTCCATAAATGTATTCCATTGGGAATAATTGGTAGGTACGCTGCGCAAAATGGTTTTTATGGACTTCTTTTACTATTGACACGAACAATTCATTGAGTAATCTACTAGAATCTTCGCTGTTGTTTAGGTTTATCCAATTGGATATGTTTTATTAACCTCGAAATAAATAGAAATTAAATTTGAATCAGTACACATATATACAACAAAACTTTTTTAATTTATGTAATGTTGACCCTGCCGCGTAACCTTTGGCATTATCCTGATGGAGAAAGTTTACGGTTGAATTTATTTTTCAATTCAAAATAGATAAATTTTTTAGTATCATATAATTTCGAACAAAACCTTTTTGAGATACTTTACTTCTCTATAGACTGCGTCTATTTTGATTATTCTAAAGAAATGTCTAATCCTGTGAGTATACACTCTATTACATTATACATATATTAAAAACCGGTGAAAGCGAGTCGGGCTCGTGCAATCAGGGTTCCGTAAAAAACATTTATTTTTGGAAGAACTATTACACGAACGAAAAAGCGGCAGTTTTCCTATTAAATATGATTCAATATCTACTTACCCTGATAATATTGAAATGTTAGCTTAAGAAACCAAGAAGATCAGGTGGGACTTTGTTTTTGTCACACTTTGTTATATCCCTAGAGCCAATTCACCAAAAATTTGGAAAAAATATTTAAAGAATCCTTAAATCCAACGATACCCCACACGATACCAAAAATAAAACTTGTTCAGCCCTACGCCGCTTTGTTTTCGAGCAAAACGTCTGCGACAGAGCATCCTAGGAAATGTAAAATTGTTTGCACAGCTGACAGTTGCGGTCCTCTTACCTCTCCTCTTTTTCCTACGTTGTTCCCAATGATTATTCCGGAGAGGAAACCTGTCAAATCCTACCAAGCAAAAGATAAATATTGTCGTACTGCGGACAAACAAACGGCGTACAGAAGTGACCAAAATAGTTTACTTTATAATCACTACCATTACAAAGGGTTTTTGTGCCTGCGTCAACAATCCTTTATCCTTTCATTGGTCAGATTCAGATGACCAGGATAAAACAAATAAGTTGGGAAACATGTTAGCATCCAAATTGATAGAGTAAGTGATAACGTGCCGGGTTACATCTCGGAGGTTCCACGTTCAAATCCCACCGGCGGCGATCCAGGGACGAAAACGGAACCAAATAAAAAATTGCCTGTTAATCCCGAAAAAGATGCGATTTCTTTCAAAATGTAGAAGACCGAAGCTTTATGTTATCTGTTGGCACCACAACATGACGGGATGAGAATGAATATGGCCTACTACAAGGCCCGAGCAATATGTCCTGCGCAAAAACGAACCGCGTGAGATTCTGGGCAAAAACGAATCAGAATAAAACTCCGGGTAAAAACGACTTAATTAATCAATTGTATTAACTTTGCATTACTTTTTGTAGTTGAGTTCTTTGCGATTTTGTAGTTGAGTTCTTTGCGTTTTTGTAGTTGAGTCGTTTTGGAGTGTAATGTCTGCGAATAATTTTTCCCAAGTATCTTGACCAATAAAATGTAGTAAAAAAACCTTTTCCCACTGGTAAAATGAAAACTCTGAAGCTGATCATAAGGGACGCCTCCAATTTTTGTTACAAACAGAAATTTGTGCGACCCATAAGTTCTACAAAAGATATTCTTAAGGAAGCCAAGAAATACCTTGCGTGATGTACTTCCATTCTATTGAATGCATTAAGGATCCAGATTTATTAGAGTACCTTTTAAGAAGCACAGAAGACGACTGAAGGACTCCTGGATGAAATTTTACAGCGGAGAGTGGAGTGGACTACATTTAGGCGAAATATTAAACAAGACCATATTGCTCCTGCTTCAAGTGAGCATCTGTGAAATGTCTTTGTTTAATGGCCTGAGCATATAACCCCTTACAAATCTTCCATGAGATTCCGCTACAGAGTCGAAATAATATACAATGTCAAGCCTGTGCAGTTATGGAAAGGATCGAAAGTTAAAGATGAAAGCTTTTTATAAAAAGAAGAGAAAGATTAGATAAAAGAACTCAACCTTGCGGAACACCGGCTTGAACTTTGTAAAATTTCAATATTATTCTATCCAATAGAAAGGTGAATTATAGAACTTTCAATTTACATGTACTGCCAGAAGACACTGATTAGTGCAGATTCCGATAATAGTTCAACAGTTAGGTTAAGTAACTGTCAGTCGTCTTTTGACTATTTAAACATAGTTTTCGACACGTTCTGGTCTCTTCACAGCTTCTTTTCATAAGACCTAACAATCCATTGTTCAGCGATTTGGTATCGGAGTATGAATTTGTTCCTACCTCAGTCCCTGAACTTCCATTTCAGCTTCTATCTTCGCTGCTTTATTTCCGCTGATACATCTATGTCCAGGAGAGTTGTTCCCGTTCTACTCGTGCCTACAATTTGCAAGGCCCTCCAGCAATCAAAGAGACGTAGAAAGCATTGCTTGCTCTGGCATTTCTCTCTTCTACTTTTTGCTACCAGGTAAGTTTGTTATCTAAATTCCAGAAAAATACCGTCAAAGTGTGGTACCTTGATCGTTTGTTATCTTGTGGTTCCTAGTGAAGCTTACCATTTCATTGTTGCGTGAGTTGATGCCAAGACTCTGACTATCGCCCATCAGCTTCTTTCTAATCGTGCACAGGTACTAGCTTTACACTGATATAACTAGATCATCGGCGGAAGGTATCACATTTACACCCCTCCAGTCAAGGGTCACGTGTATTTCATTCACAACCAGTAGCCAGAGGAGAGGCAATTGGACTCCACCCTGTGGCGTGCCGCAGTCAACCGCTTGGCTGAAATTTCAGTCTCCCCAATCTGAGCACTAGAGCCAGCAAAGATAGAGAAAGCTATCGGTAAATGGATAGCTACGCTGTAAGGGAACAGTGTTCTTAGCAGTGTGGCGATCTATTTACCGATGGCTTTGTCTAACTAGCAAGCTCTAGAATGTCTACGATTGCCTCAGTGGTTTCGTTATTAAATACCCGTTCCATATCAGTACAGGTTCCCAAGGTGTATTCGTTGTATATGCATGTCGGGTCGTAGATAGAAAATTGGAATCGACATTGTCCCTTATATACAGATTAAGAACTCTTTTCACGGATTGAGGTAAGAACGAAGTTAGATTGATAACGACGCTTTTACCAGCTCAAACAACTTCTGCGGCATGACTAGCAATATACCAACTATCTGGTCCCGATGATTTTTTCGGATCAAAGGAGTTGTTCGCAATCTGACCCTATCCTCGGAGATAATTCTTGAGCTGCACCTCTAGTTGGAAGCCATGTTTTTCATGGATAGGTTAAAGAGTTTGAGAAGAGATTTGGACAAGGTAGAGGCACAATTGTAAAGTACTAGAAGTGACATACCATCAAGCTTACACGTCGACTTTTGCGAAAATCTTAAAAATTTTCCGCGTGCGAATATATAGAGTGAAGAGAGATGTTTAATGAATGGCTTTACATGCGTTCGAAAACTAAGACTTGGTGATGATATAGATTAGATTGATGATGATTTAGATTGGATAGGTACATAGTAGGAATTGTAGTGCTTCGCGATTCTACCATGTACTTGTATACCAATCAGCAAATCCTTGTCCACTTTTCCTGTACCTTTTTTATATTATTTGATTATTAAATTGAGTCCGCAAATTATGGAGCATCCACGATAACAATAAGCGGAAGTCGTTCCTTATAAATTCCTAGATGAGATTTTTCCGGAATCCGGAAATAGTAAAGTATTGCTTAGTAGAGATTTTTAAAAGTTGCTTCATTTCGAAGATGATCAAAGTAAATTTAAATGCAAAATATCATCGACTTCGATCCTAAGACAAAAGATTATGTTGGTTTTCCAAATGGGCAATCAATCTCTTAGTAAATTTCTATGGAGTTGTAAATGTCATTTCGTACACGTCCAAATAACCGTCTGGAGACAGAGTGGGATCAATGGATGCAAGTTTGAGCCTCGCCCTCCAGATAAATTTTCAATTGGCAATTGCAATAAATAAAAAACCCACTCCGTCTCTGTGCATCTAGCATCTAGCTCGCAGCAATGCAAAAACAAGATATTTAATTTTTCCTAACGCATCACAGGGTTGTCCCCTTGACTTTCTCTACATCATAAAAAAAAACTGTGAACTATTAATCAACACAGATGTCCGCCTATACGAGTAACTCGATCAAAAAAGAAATTGCTCTCCTGAGAGTTTAGAAATGGATTCTCCCTCACTGAATTTTGACAGGGAAAATTTATATTTTGACAACTGGAATTTATTTTTCAGTATAAATGTTGTAGAGCGTTGCCAGGCTATTTCATTCACGATTTACCGATTGACGTGGGCCAAAGTTAATCTATAGAATAAACATTTAGAAGAGCAGCTGTTCTTCTATTTAATATTTATTCTATGGATTAACTTTGATCCCACTCTGCCGTGGATGCTTTTACGAAGATCAAATAACTGGTAAGCTAGAGGGGAACACCAGTTTCGCGTAATCTTTTTATAACACATTGCAGTCGTCTTTCTTTACGAAATTGCTTTGAAACTGCATCTGCCGAACAACTTTTCCTTCAACATTTCATTATTGTATTGGTCCTAGGTGCAGTATTCCAATTTTTCTTGATTTTTATTTAAAACCAAAACAAAATGCTTTTGGTGGCAAGTACTTCACGTGTATTGTCTCTACTCAAAATAACTGAGCCCATGGTTGTTCGGTTTCGATATTTCAAATCAATATTTATCACGGGCAACAGGAAATTTAATCCCATCAATATCCAAAATCAATTTGCTTTCCCCAACAAAAAGCGAAAATTTCTTGTAGCCCCACCAAAACGCGCCAGAATTTGAATATTCATTGAATGGGGTTGAGAAGAGGTCTATCAAGACACCGGCAATAACACAAAAGTCATAATCGTTGCTCTGAAATTTATTCGAAATTACGTAATAACTGGCAGTAGGATAGCTGGTCTGGCGTGCAGTAAATCAGATTTCAATTTAGCTTTCTTCATGCGTAGCGACCATATTTCACTGGGCTGAACAAACACGTCAAGATCTAGGTCTCTATCGTCTACCGTAATCGCAAATTTCCGCTTTTTGTCGACGTTTCGAAATGAAAGTGAAACAATCTTCAACAGCCGGAGAACAATGAGATGCGGAGCTCTGCGATGAAAACAATGATCGTTGGATATCTTGATATTTCTAGGCATTGAGCCTATTATTGCTCAACCCTTTCAATCCTAATTTTGAGTCGTCGAGACTTTATGGCAATACGAAACTTTACCGGGGCTGTCGACTGTTCTTGCTTCAAACCTGAGCTCGTCACAGACACATAAGTTTCTCATGGAATCGTAGAGTAAATTTACTTGTCGAGGTAATACTGTGTTCCGCCTAGGAGGTGTCTACTATCGTACCACGGGAAGGAAGATAAGGTGGTATTTGCCAGGGGATGTGCACGTACAGAAATTGTTAACAGGATGCTCCTGTCATGTACTTCATTCAGTTGGTTCATCCTAGCGAAATTTAAATCCATTCCAAATCCTAAAATAAGAGCGCAGGATATACGATGATGGTGATGACATCCATTCTGAAGGTATGATAGGAGCTGGTGTATTATGGGGGATGGACGCCTCATCTAAGCAGAGCAAGTTCCGATGAGCCCAAGGCCTAATGATTACCCTTGGGACAGGTGCTTTCGTCGTACCATCACGAACTCGTTTTGTTTCGTGAATATAGTAGGGCACACGGTGCCCTATATATACCGATCGAGTGGCAGAGCACTTAGGGAGTGATAAACGTGCATGGGATGGCGGAACCAACCTTTCAAGCAGAAACAATGATTGTTCGACTCAATGCCGGACGGAAAAGTTTTATTGGAGTAAAACTCTGGGAGTAATTTTGTCGGAAATGACGTTCCACCGGCAAAAAATTAGTTGTACTCGCTCCCCTTAATAATTCAAGGTGCCGAGCTAAGGTGTTTTGGCGAAGCCTTGAATTGATGATGGTATTCAAAAACTTTTGCGAATTTATGCAATCTGTTGATTATGAAAAAATTTACTCAGCCAATTCCAGTGTTAAGCGAAAGTATTTTCGATTGATTATATACTTAGTCAGCATCAAGTGAAAATTAAATATTGATTTTTTTGGAAAAGTTTTGTGCCAACAATTTAGTCTAATTGGGGGATAATTTCTATTGCTTTTAAGGTCTTCTGCAACTCAATTACGCTAACTAGATTGATTGGTGATTAGGATTTCTGGCTACATACTGTAGCTCCATTGGGTGATTTCGGCCGTTGTTACAAATTTTTCCGTTTACCGCTCTATGTGCCCCATAGGTGATGTCAAAAGAAGATGACTGCATAGTCTGACAGAACCATCACATCAGCCAATATCAATTCAGCCCTCTATCCAATAAGTTAGTATTGCGAAGTGTTACGTCGATAACCTGCTTACATCTACAATTCATGAAATTTGGTTTGATCATCCTATTTATAATAGCTAAATTGTTTCCTTCTGCATACACACACAAGAACCACTGCAAGTGGCAGCAACACTACCTGAATTCTTCGCCAGTCTAACATGCAACTCCTATTTGTGCTTTCTGGTTTATGCAAAACAGAACTCCTACTGGAGTCTTCCCTAATAATTCGGTTGAGTGCCCTGCCGTTTAAAGGCATTTCCGCCTGAACTCAGTTGATTGAAACCTTACGATGGCCGGCTCAAGTCCGCAGTAGAGTTTTCTCCGCTTCTCTTACCGCCTCCTCGAGTTTAACCGAACACCACAGACTTAGGGCCGATTCGCCTAAGACCGGCTCGTCATACTTCTCTCCATTTGGAGGCGTCCTTAATGCAGGAGTTCGGGTTCTTTAGCCTCAGTCGATCTTTGGCACCAAGTTCATTATCCACCTTAGTTATTTAATGATATCAATACGTTCAACCTTCAAGTTCACTCCATCTCAAACATTCCTGCATTCTCTTGACGATTTCACATAAACAGGTCATAGACGTCTGGTTCACATATCTTAGTGTAATCAACCTGTCCTGCAAGGAAACGGAATGCAGCCCGATGTCACTTGCATTTTCGGGAGTTAATGGCTTTCAAGATCTCTCAAGACTTTCAGATGCTTACCTTCAAAACCCTATGAGCTACTCATCGAAACGGAGGTCGTTTTCCGCGGCCCAGAAGTAGGTTTTTACACCTCATCCCATCTTGGCTCTCTCCCCGTCGGCAGCTCTTCACATGGACCGAAATGCAAAGTGGCACCGGTCAAATAGGAATTGGAAATGCCTGTCGGCGATACAAGTAAAGTAGAAGCACGAATCTTCAGTGAAGACTTGAATCGGAACAGCCACCTAAACCTTTGATGGTATACTAGCGCTAGATTATCTGCTGGAGAGTCGTGTGAGGAGTAAAAGAATAGTAGTGGAACTCGACTACTAGCCGATAATCAAGTGTATGGACAGTGTATGACAAAGTTCTGGCATATATGACATATATACATTGAAGGGAATTAAAGAGCAGGCAAACCTGTTAAGCTGGGGCTGCTTCGAATTTCCAAGGGTAGGGCACCGCAGCGCGACTGCATTAGGGTCTCTCACTATTTCACGCAAAAATATCCTTTTATAGATAATCAAGTCGTGATCAGCTCCAGATTCATCGAGAACTGATTACTTAACAAAACATAATTTAACAATAATTAAAAAGAATAACAGAAATAATCAATTTATATACCTACAGAATCCCAAGTTTAGAATTTGCACAATTTCTGAAATGCAAACTAAAACACTGAGACATTGACGAGAAAGGCTCGTAAAAACCGTAAATTTAAAGAATTTAAAAAAATTTCGACTTCTCAAGAAGCGACTCGGAATTGATGTATTAAAAAAATACAACAAAGGCAGTCAATATTGCCTTGAAAAGACTCAAAATCGAAAACAGTTTTTAGAGATGTTACATATAAATTTAAGAGAGTCGAGTTTTAAAAATCTAAAGCCACGCTGGACTGCCTCTACCCGGTAAAATCTGATAAAATGGTGACAAAACACAGTGAGCATACTCCTAATTGGTCTGATAATGTGATATAAGGCTCACTAAATTTCAATGTGCTCATCAAATTTAAAACGGTTATACAGCCAGGCTTATTAGTCCTTCGTTTTATTTTCTATTATATACCCATGCATGGTGTAGCGAAAGCCACGATGATTTTTTTAGGAGTAAACGACATGGTAGTGCATTCTCTTTTATTAAGGGAAGATGGTTAATAGAATACCAATTTCAAAAGTCTTCTAAGCCAGAGTTTAAAATTTTACAATCGCATACAGAGAAAACAACACAAAAATTTTGGCATATAGCAAAAACATACCTAGGTACATAATCAATGTATAAATAATAAATAAAGTCGGACCAAGCTGAGTTCCTTGAGGCACACCAGAGGTATTATAAATAATATTGGATAGGGTTCTACGGAAAGACACGCGTTGGCTTCGACATAATAAGTAAGAACGAATCCAGTCAACAAACAAGGATGGAAACCATGGAAACCCAAGGGCAATCAAAATTTGCTGGTTAATTTTGTCAATGCTTTGCTGAAATCATACAACCGACTTGGTCACTAGCTATTTCAGATAAGCAGAAATTAGAGAATTCTAGAAGCATAGTTGTGGTTGACCTATCTTTCATAAAGCCGAGCTGGAAAAAGAAATCAGAGGAATTACTTGAATTGATACACCCCGTGATAAAGAAAAAAGTTACATGGGAAATTACAAGCATTAGTTTTAATCATCAGCATTTATGACCTGTCTGTTAGTTTTTAATTATAAGGAGAGCATTGACTTGACCTTGCGTTTTTTGAATATAGTGCAAGAATAAACTGAAGTAATTATAAAAGAACTTATCAGTCTTTGGTACAAACTACGTGAGAACAGAACATGTGAGCTTTTAAAAGTGGTTTTGACAGTTGAAGAAACATGAAAATAGTCATTTTAAAGGAGCAAATGTTCCTATAACTGAAGTCACGCGTAGATTGTGTTGCTCAAAAATGTCTGTGTGGCGTGTGTTAAAAAAGTGCGGAGTTTTCGGAACTCTGTAGCGGAAACCAGGTAGCAGACGAAAAAGATCAACTTCGGAGAGGGAAGACTGTTAAATAGTCAGGTTAAGTTTACATGATCGGCTTCGACAGCGAGAGAAGTGAACAGGGCTCGCGTACAATTCAGCGGAGAACAGGAAGAAAAAAACCGCTCCTAACAGCAAGAATGAAGAAAGCACGCCTTAACTGACAGGATGAGAGTAAAAGTGACTTAGAAAATGTTCCGCGCAAAAACGAACCGCGTGAGATTCCGTGCAAAAACTAATCATAGAAAACTTCCGGGTAGAAATGACTTAACTACAAAAAGTAATGTAAATTTAAGGAGGTTGGGTAGTTAAGTCATTTTTGCCCATTTTTCTCTGCTTCGATTTTGCCCGGAATCTCACGCGGTTCGTTTTTGCGCGGAACAGTTTCTAAGCCACTTTTGCTCGGACCTTGCAGATATGTCATTTTTACACTCAGCCTGTCAACTGAGGCAAGAAAGGGGCGTATTGAACTTTTGATGATTGGAAACGCATCAGATTCTCTGACGACCCTAATCGTAATCTTGTAAGGTCGGATGGAAGATCGGTAATGTATCACACAGATTTGGACATTTAGATGAATGCAAACTGCCAACTGTAAAGCATTCGCCATTTATATAATAGTGAAGGGATGCTTCACTGAAAACGGAGTTTAACGTATTATTTTCCTTGTCGGCTCCGTCAATGCGGAAAAGTACAAGGATGTCATCTGAGCTAAGTGCAAGATAACTTTTTTTTACAAATCCTCTCCTCTAAAAGTTACTTTAAACTAGAGCTAAGTTGAGTTACTGCGACATCGATGGGCGGTAAGGACATTTTACCATCAATAAAGATACAAAAATGTCAGTAGGTATTAAAACACAGCCTACTCTAGATACTAGCCCGGAAAACAGGACAGTTTGGCCATTTCACCACCAAGCGTAATTATTTCATTTTTGTTGTATCATAGATTAACCAATCCTTGCACACAGAAATAAAACTGCACATTCTCGTAACCAAAACCAAAGAGAACGTTTGTAGGTTAACCTCAAGTAAAATCCAATTTAAGACTTTAAATATATTGCGAGAAATGCTAGGAGAAAGTACAATTCCCTAAACTTTTCCTTATGTCCATTGTGGCATGTTTTGGTTTGTTTACACCACCAATGCTCAGCTGTTAATGTCAGCTTCCGGGCTTGTATCTAGAATAGACTGTAATTAAAAGATTGGCATCACCTGACGAAATGTCGGTTGTTCTCCGTCTTTTATCATTATTTCTACTTGCATTGCTCTTATAAAAAGTGCTAGCAACTTTTTTTGTGAATACATCGCAACGGCTAATAAAAATGCTTTAAATCGCTCCCAGTCCTATAACCTAAAGATAAATCTGAACCTACCGTGAGATATCGAGAATCTTTTCTAAAGAGAACAACACGAATGTAGTACAGTTTATTATCTTCTGATTTTGCCCTCAACATTTGTCATCTCATGCACACAATCTCATCTTTCTTCAACTTAATTCCCTTTGTAACCCCAGGATACACTATAGCATCATAGAGCCCTGATTTTTCGTATAATAGTAAAAAAAAAACCATATTTTTAGCATACGTACGTAAAAACTGTTGATATCTGTTTTTACAGAAAAGAACACAAACAAGCGTTTAACACATGACTAATTGCCAAAAAAAAATGCGTTAACTGCTCTATCTAATGTTTCCATCAATCTTCTTCAATATCCCCTAGCAAATTTCATACCCACTAAGGTTCGTGTTGGACGATATTGGCTCTTTCTGACCTTTGGGAATTAATGCTATTCTACACAAATTGCCTGATTGAAGTTCGTGTTGACATGTCGAATTGTTCATATATTGTTTACTTGTAATCTAACGAATTGCTAAATCGTTTGTCATGCAGTATGTCAACCTTCAGAGATAGAAAATCGTTTTAAATACCATGGCCAAGCGTAGGTTTAGAAAAAATATCTGCTGTATTTCCTGCTGAAAGTTTTCATACCTTTTTTGCCGTAGAGTGTGAAAAATTTCCACTAATGACATTCTTCCTCTTTATTTGCCTCTTTAGTTTTTAAATAGGAAAATATAAAATCCTTTTTACTTCTTTCCTTTTATTTCCACTTTCCTTTCTGCATTTAAACTAATTGGTTTTCCAACTTAATAAAATTAAAGAATTTCTACTCTTTTCTCACTGTGTAAACTGTGAAAGTCACTCGTAGAATTCCGTCTCTGAAATAACCTTAACCTTTTTCCATTTATATTCCAACAAATTAACCAAATTAACTTTCATCAGCGTACATGTGCTTCGTCCAATTTATTCTGCATATTTAATTCTATGTCCTTCGTCCAGGAGGTATAAAAATCACTCCTGGCATAATGTACCATCGGACCAGTAGCAAACAACCACGTAATAAAGAGATTATAACCATCCCTAGCTCTATTTGAATAATGAATATGAGGTAAAGCTGTGAAGGTAATCAAAATAAAACTGGTAAGCTGAGGAAAACGTAATTTTATCTAGATTCATTTACGGTTTATTTTATAATTAATATTTGCTTATCTTTCATCGCAAGAGCAATTTTTTGATAACGTCTAGCGAGAACTTGCTCTATGATGGGTAGTTCGTTGAATATAGGGGAAGTTTTCTAGTATGTCGCTATTTATAAGGGCTTAGGGTTATTACGCTAAGATTTTAATTAAGCGTCTCTTCAGTTTTATTCACTTTCATAATCTCATAAGCTCACATGAATTAATTCATCTGTTTTGACACATTTTGAAGTTTAAAACATTTTGTAAAAATGCGTAGCTTTTAAGTAAAACTCCTATTACAGACATTTGTACGAACAAAAGTATGTATCGTGTGGACCCACTTTTACAACAGTTTGAAGTTGGTGCAAATCAAACAAAGGTAGTCCTTTCCTATGGTCCCGAGAGCTGAAACGTTCAGGTAGTATTATATAGTATCTTCAATTATGTTTGGGTAGTTTTTTTTTTAAACTATTTTATTTTTCACTTTTTAATGTCTTCATATATTTTGCAAAATTCCTCAAGTGTACCAGGCAGGGCCGCCGAGGGGAGGGGGGGGGGGGGGGGCGAAGAGGGTAAACCCCCCGGGCCCGGGCTTTCAAGAGGGGCCCCGTCATCTAAGTCATCAACAAAAAATTTTTTCCATTTTAATTATATATATAAAAAAAAATGTTTCACGATCGAAAAAGTGTAATATACTAGACAGAGTTTAAATTGAAAGTCACTCATTCGATTGTACCTATATGGGCCCGTAAACGCTTAGTCGCGGACCCGAAATTCCTTTCGCGGGGGCCCGTATGTAGTACCCCCCGGCCCAATTTTGTCTCTACAAATTATTGTTACTGGTAATTATCGTGCTAGGTTGCTGGAGAATGGACGGACGAGTTGAAGCCTTCTAGGATTCGGTAATCCTCATCTGGATATTCTTAAGTGTTAGTTACACCTCCAAGTGGTAGCAACCGGGCAATGCATCCTAGAATGTAGCCAAGTAACTAATGCGGGAGGAGATAACCTCTTGAAAAATCCCCCTAACTTCAAGGGAGTCTGCAGTGTTGTCGTCCCCTCTGCAGGATCCAGGGTTAATTGTGTCGCGAATGGCGTTTTCCTCGGCCGCTTCTGTGGGAGTGGAGGTGGATTGTATGGGAGACCCCAACAGGTTGGCTATACCCACGGTACCCACAACACAACAGTAGCAGCTTGGGGAGAATTATATTTCGAAGGAACTTTGGCGGCTATGGAGGCTGGCTCGCCCCCGCCGGCTGAAACTGCTGTAGCAGTCCTGGAAGAGGGTGCCATTGGCATAATAATAACTAGCACTTCCTCAGGTGCGGCGGTGCAGAGACGGGAGACTCTAACGAGTTGGCTATCTCCGCGATACGCACACCAGCAGAAGATGCAGATCTGCCTTCCGAAGGGTTAGCTGCGGTTAATCCGGAGGGGGTTTCCTGTCCTGACTCAGGACTAAAGCGTTACGGCCTGGAACCCTTCAATGCCGTAGACAGAGAAGGGATGAAGGTTGTAATTAACGCATGGACCACGAAGGAACACTGGAGGCGGTGGGCAAACATGGATTTATGCAGATCTGCCTTCCGTAGGGTTAGCTGCGGTTAATCCGGAGGGGGTTCCTTGTCCTGGCTCAGGAATAAAGCGTTACGGCCTGGAATGTCGTAGACAGTGAAGGGGCGAAGGTTGTAACTAACGCA
Source organism: Leptarthrus brevirostris (assembly GCA_964036015.1). Taxonomy (NCBI): domain Eukaryota; kingdom Metazoa; phylum Arthropoda; class Insecta; order Diptera; family Asilidae; genus Leptarthrus; species Leptarthrus brevirostris. The sequence goes on from OZ038372.1 coordinate 140,289,454, forward strand.
CGGACCAAGAAGGAACACTGGAGCAGGTAGGAAAACATGGATTTATGCAGATAGGCTAAGATTCTTGCAGTGACCCAGGAAACCGAGGTTATGTGGTCTGTTTCGGCTAATCCCCAGAGAGATGATTTTAGTGAGTAAGAATCTCACACAACCGGAGGGCACGGGCTGTTTGGTGTCTTTTGGACGATTTTCACCTCACACGGCAAAAAAAAATTATCGTGCTAAAGGATTTAAAAAAAAATTTGTGCAGAAGTTACAGGGTGTAAACTTTTGCATTTTTGCACTTTTTCTCGTGATCATACCTTTTTTGAAAATTCATAACTATCGTCACCATTGCCGTAGAGCCTTTATCTTTAGTGTTTTTCCGAAAAATGGCTTTGAAAAACATTTTTTGGTTTAAAAAAAATACTTGATCATGAATGTTTTTACAACTTCATCCGGAGATGATGACACAGAACAAGTGCCCGATGTAAGTTTGACTTAATTTTTTATGACAATGGGGAAACAGTGAGAAATGGAGTCCCGGCCTCTAAAAAACTACGAGAAATGTAAAAAAGTAAATGAAAAAATATTTCACAGGTATATTTTTTCATTTGCCCTCAAAAGCAGTTATTCTCCAAGATATTCTAGCTTCAAGACATTGTGATTATCCAAGGTATAGAATCAAATGTTTCTACTTTTGAGAAAGTCATGAAGACGGCGTTCATCGTATCATAAAATGAAGTGAAATGAAGACTTGTCTAATGTAGGAAAGATCACTAGATGAAGTAAGGTACATTTTATCCCAAAGGCTGCAAACGAGGCCACGAATTAGCAAGGAACTTTAGGGAGATTAGTCTGACCTGCTTTGCACTAAAAACACTAGAGTGGGTTCTTGATATACATCTAAGGCAAACTCTTTGTGGTCCGTGGAGACAGCCCTTCACGTGATAGTACACAGGATTGAATATTCAATCCAGGGCTGTATTTTTGAACATAGAAGGAGCTTTTATCAAAGTACGCTTTGAAGCCAATTAAGAATCTCTCGCCAAGTTCGGCGTAGAACAAAGTTTTGCTCAATGGATATCTACTATGCTAAAGACAAGGATAACCCAGTCCGAATTCGAAATTAGTTGGGCTGTTAAGCACGTCTTCCTTCTTTGCCATTGCTGATGGTCATGAACAAGATCCTATTGGGACTTGAACAGGGGGCAGCCAAGGTCGTCGCCTACGCAGACGAGTTGGTGATCTTCGTTTCAGGGAAGCTTTTCTCTGTTATCAGCGAGATCGTGGAGCATCAAGAAGGTAAATAGTTGGTTCAGAGATTGTGGATTGCTTGTGAATCCAGGTAAAACTGAGCTTATAATCCTCACTCCAAAAACCAAAGAACCATATTTTGCTTTACGTAAATTAAACGGGCAACAAATAAATTAAACTCTCCTCCAGAGCAAGACATTTTGGTTTAATCCTGGATCCCAAACTGAACTGGAAGCTAAACATAGAGCAGCGTTTTTTACCCGCTCCTCAATGTTTAGCATGAATAGCTTTTTATGCTTCCAGTCGTATTTTTGGAAAAACTTGGAAACTGCAACCTATGATGAAGCTATGGTTATAAATGGTAGTAGCCATACTTTCTAGGGTGGTGCAGGGCTGTCGGAAGTTACTTGTCTCCTTGGGTAGTCGGCTTCCCGTGTCCCTGCGTTAGGTTCCCATATATCGGAACATTGCTAGGAACGGCATGGCCGACAAATTTCCCAGAGAAGGTGCTGTGCTGTACCGTAGCCTTGTGGAAGATATTCATATCACACTGGGCTCCTTTATGAGGGAACTGCATTCCTTGGCACTGTCGAACCCCAGATGAAGCGCCCTGAAAGCATGTATAATATCCAAGATAACCTGGCAAAGATATAATAAAAGTAGGACATCCGATCTGCTCAACAGGCCGAGAGCTGCTATTGCGAAAATTAATGCGGTCTGAAATACACACTATTACATCTGCGACGAGCTGAACGAAAAAGAAACTGTTTTTAACCTTCTTTGTAAATGTCCGGCTCTTGCCAGAGTCAGAAATAGGACTATAGGGGAGTACTTTATTGAAAACCTTAAGGCAATCTCGGGGGTAAAGATTAAGGAACCAGTTAATTACTCTAGTCAGCCGCCTTCGGCTATGATTCTCATAGTAGCAATAGGGATTCATACTGTTGGTTCCGCCCCCTTTCGCTCTCAAAATGAACATACCATTGAATGAACATATTCTGTACATCAAAAACAGAATAATCTAGATCACGCGATACAAAATTATTCCTATACCCAAACCCGGAAAAGATCTGTCCGAAGCTTCCAATATCAGACCAATAAGTTTACTAAGCTGTAGCAAAATTCTTAAGAAAATAATCAAAAGCAGACTTTCTGAACTGCATTCATTATGAGCAATTTGGCTTCAGGTGTGGTAAATCGACCACCCATCAACTTAAGCGTCGGATGTCCCTAAAGGATCAATCCTGAGCCCACTATTTTATGTTTTATACACTTCGGATATACCCAAATCCAATACCACCAATTTAGCCTTTCTGCAGACGACACCTGCAATTATCAGAAATCGTCGGTGGAGTGATTGATAACGTGTCAATAAACCGATCTGGAGGTCATAGGTGCGAATTCCACCGGCGGCGACCCATGGTTGCTTTGTGCTGACAACAGATCACGATAAAAAGGCCATGGGGGTTTCAAAGAAAACGCTAGTAGTTCGAAGTCCACTTTAAATTGAAGGTTCACTTGCAATCGTTGTTTTGAACTGAGTGGCGTTCTTCTTCCGCCACATGTCGAAACAATTTCCAAAGTTGTCCCAACGACAAAGATTAGGAAAATGTTGTTTTCACGGACGACAGTAGACAAGGAGAATCGTTGCTTGCAAGATTTACATTTACAAAACCAATCCTTCTGCGTCACCAAACAAAGGGTACATGGCAGCACTCCTATTACCTATCCTACTTGCACGAGGAATTGGAGGCCTAGCAAAGCCATTGGTGAAATCCGATTGTCTTCTTTCGTCGGGCATGCTTAAGCTCATTTTTAGTCCTATAAGGACATAACTCTCTAAAGGTTTTGAACTATTTTATTTCACGTATTGAACGTATCTCATCTCACGTAAAATACTCAAAATACCGCCGTCTAAAATTTGGTGTAGAGAAAATATACCCACCCAAACACGCTGTTTCAGCTTTCTTTCGACTCTAGATATGGTACGAAATGGAAATCCTTTAAATTCAATGGAGAGCTCTATAAAATTAGCATACATTTGCCCTAAAACAATTTTGTGTATTCCCAGCTGCTCCTTAGAGGCAATAGAATTCGACAAGAAAATAAATTTATCACGAAAGAATCAAGTGATTTACCTTTGTCATTTCATGGATGTGTCAGTTCGTATCCGAGCCACTGTTCAAAGCATTGCGTATATACGCAGGCTGCCCTGCCATAGGGGAATGCTAATAAAAATATTTTCTAACAGCAATTGGGATTATGTGCTATAACAGCTAAAATTTGGCCATAAATTCTATTCAGCTAAGCTCCAGGAGGCCCATTCAAATAATTAAGCAACTTCCAGTCGAAGAGTGGAAGCATTTCCGAAACATAAGCGCGTTATCATGTACCCTTAGGGATGTGCTTGCTATAAGTACAACTGGCAAACAGAGGAAGGACACTTAGCTGCTGCCATTTGAACTTTGCTCCTGGGTTTATTGCGGATCACATCTCTCCAGCTGGGACTGCTGTGTAAACGAAATTGATGGCGGTGGTATTAAGTGACAATCTGGTGCCATCAAGTTAGGCCTTTAATGTCCAAGAACGCTTATCCTTGAAATAAGATAAGACTTAAGTAGATTCAGTGAAGGTCGTATTTAGGACAGGACACCACTCATCCAACACTTTCGAATGCCGGCGATTCAATGATAGTGATCAGATGTCCTATGCAAATCTATTCAGCGATCGAATATTATTGTTTTACTTCCTTGTGAATTTTTATACATTCTGAAGAAAACGACGATTCGCTAAAAGGATGAAAATTTCAAACTGAAGAAGAACCTGAAAAGTGCTGATGCATCGAAGCGAAAATTATCCGTATAAGTCCAGAATGGAAAAGTTTTCCTTCAGAAAATTCTTGAGAATAAAATTTTATGGCTTAATTTTGAGAAAGTAGAGTTTTATGTTCTTCGGGAAAGGACCACAGTGGAATAGCTTCCTGGCGCGAAAAAGAGCAGGTTAATAAAGTTTTTTTCCTTCGTTTTGGTAACTCTATCTTCTGTTTCTAGAATAAATCTGCACTCTGTACCAGTTTTGATAGCACGGAATAGTCGTCCTGAATTGGATCTTTTCAACTATCGGAAATTACCCACAGAAAAGAAAATGAATCAAATTTCTTAGCGAGGAGTTTTCGCGACTTAACAATGAGGCTCCGCACAAAACTTACTCAAAAGTTGTCGAGCATAAGTAACGAGAATTTTAAATGAAGGAAGCAATTCATTTTATTGCTTGTAGAAGAATTTTTTTTTCAATTATTCAAAGATTCATAGTACGTTTTTCAGCAGAATTTTGATACGTTGAAGGAATGACAAATATGTTCCTGATAGTTCTTGAAATGCAATAAAAAAAATTTCAGTTTTTAAAATTCTATTTTAATTCTCAAATTGATGATGTTACGTGTGCACCTGTAATGAATCTTACAATAGACAAGTTCAATCTGTCGCAGGTGGACATTTTTTATGCCAAGATCTTCTAATGTAAATTTAGACAGTCGTCTTGGGTATATGAATTAGAGAGGAGAACACGTGCCACGCAGTATGCTTGAATTTTTTGCAAATGTTACTAGGTATATGTGCGTATCTTTCATTGACTTCATAATATTGGTTGAAGGAAATATCTTTCGATGTAGTGAAGGAGAAAAAAACTATCTTGGAATGTTTACTGCAACGATGTGTCAATATGTTTTTTCGTAGTGCAATGAGGGCCCAGACTAAATAAGATTATTAATATGAAGCTCCTCTTGGACTTGGATATAATCACTTTTTATATTTTTTATTTTGTTATTGAACTCATTATTTTTGTTATTTAACTCAAAACAAACCTGTGGCTACTCCAAAATCACAATAAAAATAGTCAAAATTTCTCAAAAAACAATACTTTAGAGCTTTTAAAATATATGGTAAATGTAACATACTACAGAAAACAGTTAGAAAATATTCCCAAAAAATTTGTTTTCCACCAGGTGAATGCAAGCTCTAAAAGAAATCCCAAAATTTTGAAAAAAAAACTTTTGCAACTAAATTAGAGCTAAACATAAACGAATGAAAAATTTGACACGATGCCGAAGAAAAATCGAACTGGAATCCAGTTGCCTGAGTGTCCCCACTAAGCGAAGTCACTCCATTGAAAATCTGCAAGTATGCAGAAGCACACTTCGTAGAGACTTTCGTCAGTTTTCTATTTCTCTGGAGGCCGAAAGTGTCCTAGACTTCTTAGAATCTCCAGAAACTAGACTGCAAAGTTATTAGACGTCTGAGAACTGCATCCATTATCCTCAATATTTCAACGATCTCACTGTGAACCTCGGTCTTAGTCAGATTGTTCTTGTAATAAAATCGAAAGAACGCCTCAACCAAAGCAATCCCGCACTCTTGGTGAAGCAACACGGAATCTGCACCTCATCGGACCTTGACCTTAAGTCTCCTGTAGCTTCTAATAGTAACTTCTAATAGGCCGTAAAAAAGCCCAAGGTCGTCTTTATCTCTCGTCACGTTCTAGCTACCACTGAGGATGATGTGCTGTGGTGTGTCAGATTGAGGGGTGGATCCGACTTATCATTCCACATCGATATGTTTTCATCCTTTAAATTGACTGTTTCGCCTAATCTTTTCAATGGGGTTTCTGTCTCAGACTTTTGGCCAGATATCATATAAATCTTATACGAATTCCTCGTTGAGGCGTCCTAATGGTGACCCCACCCTTTCCTCTTCAATTCATCCTCGTGATCATCGTCGTGATCTCCAAAAAACTAAGATGCCTCCCCTTTACTCTCAAAATATAAGGGGAATTAGGAGAGGGACACACAAATAACCGGACACTATTTAAAAAAAATACACAATTTACAAATGTTAGTCAGCTTTGAATTACTCTCCATTAATACAAATACACTGGTTCAAAAATTTTTCCATTGTGCAAAAAATTTTTTTTTTGTACTCGTCCTTTCCGATACCTTGCAGCGCCACCTTCGATTTTATTTTCACCTCCGAAATTTCTGTTCCCTTTTCATCCGGGGGAACAGAAAAAAATCACAGAGTGCGTGAGTTGGTTTTTCGCCAAAAAAATACGCACAGAGATGGTTGTGTGAGCTGGAGCATTATCTGGACCAGTTCCCAATCCGCCAAGAATCAAGCCGTTTCAAACAAACACTCTTGAGCAATCGTCTCAAAATACTCAGGTAGAAGACATGGTTCACTGTTGATGTTCAGGGGCGTACTTTGAGTGGACAATGCCACGAACGTCGAAAAAACAGATCAATATTGTCTCACTTCTCAGGGTCGTACCCATAACATGTGGTAAAACAAGTCACAGCAAGCAGCAACACGAGTCGCCTTTTGATCAGAAGTCAACCAGCGTGGAACGAATTTTGCCGCGATTCGCCTCATTTGCAAATCTTCGACTAAAATGTGAAAGACCAGATAATTCAGAAAGTTCATCAATAGTACGCCTTCTATCCTTGTACATAAGCGCGCGAATTTGTCCACTTTTTCAGTAGTCAGTTCTGGACGTGGAAGGCCGACCCGGCCCTTGAATGTCTTCGATCAACATGTCGCCGCGTTTGAATCGCGAATACCACTCATATACTTGAGTTCTTTTTAAGGCATGTTCTTTATAGGCTGTAGACAACATATCAACCGCACTCTTCTATTGAGCAGAAAGCACAATTTCACAGCCGCACACTGTTCTCGAATATCGGCCATTTAAAAAAAATGTAAGAGTTCGGAAAAGTGGGAGAGGTGGGGGGGGGGGGGGGGGGGCTCACTAAAGTCATCTCAAGCAATACCACTTGGTAGACTGACTCAGAATGGGTTACTTAATACCCATCTAGCGCAGTGAATTTCGTCCGGTTATTATTGGTTCCCGCCTTGTGGAACTAAAACGCATAATCTTTCTTCAGTCGGCTGCAGCTTCATGTTCCGACGTTGTTTATCTTACAAAAACGTGGCTGCATTATGGCTTTCATGACGCGGATCTTTTTTAAAAATTCGAATAGTTTCATAAGGAAAATATGTATCTGTCCCTCTTGATCTTACTATATTTGCCATTTGCAATACTTCCAGAACTTTTCAGTCGTTTTTTAACTTTTCAACAAGCAAATAGCGAAAGCTACATAAGATTTATATTTTCATGCGCAAAGTTGAAATCGAACAGACGCGCGTCGCTTTACAGAAAGATGGCGGCGATTTTTAAACTAAAATAAGAAAAGATGTCCCCAAAAATCATTGCATCTGCAAAGTTATCATGTTTTATTTTTCTAATGTATAATTTAGGATAAAAAAAGTAAGAAAAACTCGCCTAAAGGTTTGGCGAGTTATGAGAAGCATACTGAGTGTTCTTGCTACTTTTGACTGACTATATAATAATAACTTTAATATCTTTATTTAAACAAGGTGAATCGGTTTCAATTTCGTTGGAGGTTTAAATAAAATAAGCTTATTAATAAACTACAGTTAAGAGAATAGAATATAAAGCAAGAGAAGCATGCTAAAAGTGCCCACTATATGGAAGAAGATTCCACTTACGAATACATTGGAAAAGATAGGAAAGCTATTCATATCGAGGGTTACAGTAAGAAGCCAATAGATTTTTACGTCTAGTCGACTGCAAGAATTTCAGCTTTTAAAATGTTGGCTATATATCAGCTTATGTAGAAATTTCATTCTACGCTGTGTTAAGAAATCTTCCAGGAAACAGACTAAAATGGACGATGTGTAGAGCGATAAGTGGCCAAATCTGGGCATCCTGAATACAAAGCGTATGACATTATTATATGCCACCAATAGTCTTCTACGGCACGTCCAAAGCCGAAAAAATCATGCTTCCATAAATAAAATAAGGAATGAGCAGTGTTACTACCAGTTTTTTTCCGCATATGAAGCGAAAGAACAGTCGAATCATGCAATAATTGACGAAAGCAACGAAACATTTTCTTCAATGATGCACTAAAATATTTATAACAAGAGAATTACGAATTTAGCACAAATCCTAAGCTTTTAGCAGATTGTACACAAGGAAGTCTGGCATTGTTGATGAATACTGGTGGCAGTACGTTTCATTCAATACCGGTTCTATAAACTGCAAGGCTACATGCTGTAGGTTATCGTTCAGTCGAAATATGCACTCTTCTATCAACCCTATTTGGTCCGCTACGATAATGCTGTAAATCGTCAGCATATAAATGAATTCTAACATCTAATATCACGTCTGCAAGGTCATTTATGTATAGGCTGAATAATAGGTAGTCTTAGGATGGAGCCTTGAGGTACACCACGGATAAGAAGCGTTGGGTCTCAGCAGGTGTTTTTAGTTTTCACAAACTGACTTCGATCACATAAAAAGTTCTTAATTAGTTTAACTGCTAATGGCGAACAAAAAAATACCTGCGACAGTATTTTTTTGAAGTCTCTCATGACTAATAGATTCGTATGCCTTATTAAAGTGAAGCAAGGTAAGAATTGTTAAATAATCGTTATCCAGTGCTTCATGAGTGTTAGCCGCTACTTTAAGCAATAAAGTGTCACAACTATGGCTCGATCGAAATTCGGACTGCCAAGTAAACAATAGTTGGTTTACTTTAATATACTCTATAACCTGAGTGTGTGCTATCTTTTCAAATATTGTAGCTAAGTAACATAAGATATTTTTTTTTGTTTTGGGAATGGGGAGATTTTTTGGTTGGTTTAAGTGGTGAACATCGCCATCATGATAACACTACAATTAGCACTATTATAGCGCCATTTTGATTCCACGACCAGTACCACCCGGTTTTTTGTTGGAATCAATTCACTCGCAACCCTGATTCTTATTTGAAATCATGGCTAAAGTCGGCTGACTTTATCATGGCAGAAAGAAACTAAAGCCAACCGGAGGAATTTGAGAAACTGACTATTTCCTTAATCTTTACCCCCGAGATTGCCTTCAGGTTTTCAAAGAAGGTACTCCCCCCCATAGCCCTCTGTCTGACTCTGGCAAGAGCCGGACATTTACAGAGAAGAGTAATGGGGAGGACATGTGCTTTTTTCCACATGTCGGAAAATGTGGATGTCATGGGACAGCAATTAAATATGCATCAGAACTCTAATGATTTTCGAATCAATTATTTTAATTAATCGTGGAGGTAATTTATCTGGCCCAGTCGCATCAGATTTAATTGCACGATGCATTGTCAGCAACATTCCGGAAAGCAAAGCCTTCTACCGGGCAACCTCCTACAGCTGAGTTGCAAAATATATACATATAGTCTATATCAGAAATGGAACTAGGATAACATTTATGGGAGTACTTTGAATAATTTTTATTTTATATGCTCAGTATTAATACATAACAGATGTGTATTGAGGACTTATTATAGGCTGGAATATGACGGTAACTACCTTAATAAATACTCTTTCATGCATAAAGCGGGATGAAGAGCGATCTGATTTTCAAACAGATGGGGTTTACTGATGAATTACAATCTGCAATTTTATTATTTATTGTATCAAACTCACTGCCTTTTCGGATCCTTAGGGAAAGTAAAAGATAATGTAGAGATGGGATAACATTGTTTTACTCCATTATGAAAATCCAAATATAAAAATCAATAGTAATGTAACAAAGCTTATGGAATAGGCAGGTAACCAGTGTGAATAAAACATTCATTACGCGATAAATCTCTCAGGTGGAATGTGACCTACAACAATAATTTTATAACAAAGTCCCACTCATCACGAGTTTAAATAAAGACTTCCAGAAACCCCTTAAGTTTTGTCCCAAAGTCACTCCATGTGTAGTCATAAATTTCACGGCAAAGTACTCCACCAGGACATTATTTTAGAGAACTTACGACGATGTGGTAAATTTTCGGAACTTTAAATTTTACAAACTTTACCGTCAGTCTCATTAAGGCTGTGATAAAGGACATCTTTTCGTGTGATGATGATATCATAACGACACTCATTAACTTTAAATTTGGTCAATTTTTTACTTTTAGCCAACACGATTCTCGGAAAGCATATTCAAGGGAAGGTTCAGTATACACCAGTTTTTGGAAACAATTTCAGGGCTGACTTGGCAATTGCCGCCATTAATTATTAATTTTCAACCATTATTGTTCGGTAAATGTAATTTCGTCTTGGTTTTGAAAAACATTGGCTCATTTAAATTTTATTGACAAAGCGAAACGTTGCGTTGAATGGAGGAAAATAACTCTCATCGTTCGTTAATTAATGTTACACGCTTCAAGAACTCCGTTCCTTTATCTTCTCTGTTCCTTTAGTTTTGGGTTAACAATCGAAATTTTAAGCTGAAGAAGGACACAGAAATTGAATTTGAGTTAAATTCTAAAGCAAATGTCCACAATTAGCTCAAAGCTGGTGCTTGGATTTTGCAAAACTTGTTGTTTTAATTGTTCTAAAAGTTTCCTCTGCCATAGTCCTATTCGAATTTGTTCCCCAAATAACGAATAAACACGAACGAAATACGAAAATAATTCGCCTAACGATGTCACGACAAACAATTAAATTTCGTCAGCAAAAAAGGGTTCAAACTGGGGTTTTATATTCAGGTGCTCCTGGTGTTGCTCCGCTGCGTGCATACAAAATTCGGGAAAGTGTTCCCATTACTCACAGGAAAATTCCACTTCATTTCATCAAACTTTTGTACGATGTTGGACCTATAGAATGCGGCAAATTTCATTTGTTCCTTGTTTATGAATTCATATTTGGATTAAAGCGAATGTCCCGTGTTTCCATTAATATTAATTGGATCTCTAATTATGTCACATTGCCACATGACGATAGTCCTTTATATATAGCTTAATGTCATTCAAGTCGAAACTGTGTTGTTCCCACTAGGTACTCTCAAAGGCGTAATAGTTTTTCTGCGCTGTAAAATTTCATAAGTTTAATAATTTAGAAGCCACTGAAAGTTGGGATAAACGTAGAGAAATTGCCAACTTGTGATTTACCTATAAAGTTAAAGGCCACGGTGATATGAAAATTAAGAATGAATTGAGTCAGGTCACGTCGTATATTGTTATAAATTGTACAAAAAGCTGCTTTAATACTTAAAAATGCTATCGACATTCTGGCTATCCCAACAAAAATTGGCCCAGTGTGAGTCTGGCTTCGCGCAATGAGCGATCCGTACCAATGCACTTTGAACATATTGAAAAAATTACTAGTGATACGCAACTAAGGTACGCAACATCCCAATAATTCAATACAAGCGGATATTGCAACTAAGGAGGCCTTCTACCAATTCCTTCCAATTACCTTTGATAAAGCTCATAACGATTATATGAACCATAGGGGACGTCAACGGTAAGATTGGCTGTAACGTTATAGACCTGGAACATGTAATGAGAAAGTTTGTACTCGTTTCTACTCGTTTCTACTAGTTTGTTGAATTATGTTACTCGCGGCAACTTCTGATCGGTGGGTCAGCATTTAAACACAAAAACTGCCATCTTACATTCTGGGTTTCCTCAGACGGCGGAACTGAGAATCAGATTGCACATATTGTTGTTTCAAAAAGTTGGAGTTTCTTCTCGACGTAAGGTCTAATCGTGGTGCTGATATGGGAAGCGATCTCTATCTGTTCGCCCCCGTAACACAGCATATAATATGTCACGGCTAAATGTGCAGCGACTTAAGACACCAAACATGGTTGCTGGAGGGTGGACGAATTAATTAAAGCCTTCTAGGATACGGCGATCCTCATCTGAATATTCTCAAGTGTTAGGTACAACTCCAAGCGGTAGCAACTGGCCAGTTCATCCTAGAACGTAGCCAAGTAACTAATAGGAGAGGAGATAACCTCTTGAAAAATCCCCCTAACTCCAAGGTTGTAGTAGGCCATACCAAGAGAGTATGTAGTGGTGTCCCCCTATCTGCAGGACTCAGGGGTAACTGGGTCGCGAATGGCGTCTTTTCAGGCACTTCTGTAGGAGTGGATGTGGAGGGTATGGTAGGCCCCAAGAGGTTGACTATACCCATGGTACCCACAACACAGCAGAATCAGCTTTGGGACAATTACCTTTTGAAGGTTCTTCGGCGGCTTGTTTCCGCCGGCTGAAAGCGCTGTAGAAGTCCTGGAAGAAGATGCCATTGACAATATAATAACTATCACACGGTGGAGACGGTGGAACAGCATAGATTCCTGAAGATAGGCGTGACCCAGGAATCAGAAGTAAGTGGCGACAGTGGGATAAGTAGATACTCAGTTGCCCCCACTAAGGAGACTGAGAGGAGACGAAAAGGGACCCGATTCTATGTAGTCTGTTTTGGATAATGCCCAGAGAGGTGTTTTTAGTGAGTAAGAATCTCACACTACCGGAGGGCACGGTCTGTCCGTTGTCTTTTGGAAGATTTTCACCTCTACCAAACATCCACAGCGCATACACCACCGCATTGCGTCAAAAAACTGTTGCAGTCCCTAATAATACCCACGACTCCATCGACCAAAAATGGTAAATAGCGAAGGAATGTTTTGTGAGCTGTGGTATAGAACACGTGGAACAATTAGAGAGCGGAAAACCACCATGCATTAGTGACGCTAAATGATACAAAATACAGGAGAGGAAGCATATTAAAGACCGCATCAATTCTGCTACGGACGTTGCAGTTAAACAACATCTCAGAACTGCATAACGCTTCCTGCAGAAAGGCGTCCAATGAAATATAAGACGTGACAAAAGCAACTACATCAAAGCGCTAGCAGAAAAGGCAGAAGAAGTGGCCTACCGCAGTGACAGAGGAGATCTGTAAAAGATTGTCAAAAGCCTGGCAGGAAAGACTCTTACTAATGGATCCATTTTTGTCACGAAGGAAAATCAACCGCAGAGGTGGAGATAATATTTTGTTGAAGTCCTAAGCAACACCTTTGTACCATCGATTATCTCTACACACGAGCCTGAACTCCCGCCGGCGACGGCTAACATTAACATCAGAACTCCGACAAGATTGGAGTTAGCAGACGCCATAAAGTCGATGGATATCGGTAAGGCCCCAGGGATTAATGGAATACCAGTGGAACAACTTAAGGTGGATCCCATTTATGCGGCTGATATTTTTCCCAAGTAATCCAAGAAAGTTGGGCATCCGCGATCTATTCCACTGAATGCAAACCAGGCGTAATTATGAGATATCCCAAAACAGGCGACCTGAGGAATTTGAGCATTGGAGCATTATCTGTTTTTTACTGCAGTCTCCAAATTAACCCATTAACGCCTGAATGACTAAAAAACTTTCAACGCTATAACTTTTGATGAAAAAGTGGTAGAACAATCTTTTGAACCATGAGTTTTTGTAGTTTGAAGGAAATTTTTCAGAATTTTTCGGTGCTTAGAATTATTCAAGAAATGTGTGTAAATTTTTTCAGAATTTTCGAGACAGTTTTGGATTTTTTGTAATAGGCCATTTTTTGAAAAAGCCAAAAGTGTGTCCAAAAATTCTGCAAAATTTCCTACGTACTCCTTCAATGATTCTGAACAAATTTTGTTCTATGAAATTTTTTCTGCAAATGCACCAATTTTGAGTGAAAAATTCCTGAAATTTTCAACCATTTGTCTATTTTGGAGCGGCCATATCTCAGACATGATGCGGAATTCTTTAAAAATTCAAACGGCATTTTGAAGGGCAGTTATGGATGACCAAATCCCTGCTCATTGAAGTGATCTGCCGGCTCTTTTTCGTACCATAAGCTTGGGTTCTTTCAAAAAAAGAAAAAAAAATGAGCATTTTTTTCAATAAATGGTCCATATTTATTTTGGATCATTCTGTAGACAAATTCTGACCCCGCCATCTGAAAGAGGAGGTTTCAAACTACATTATGGTTCAAAAAATGTTTCAATCACTTTTTCATCAAAAGTTATAGCGTTGAAAGTTATCAAAGTGTTTTGGTCATTCAGTAAGTCATGGTTTGCCAGAGTTGATAGGCCCCTGCAATAGATCATATAAAAACAATTTTGAGGACCCTGCGTCTCTTTTCAACCATGGCAAGGGAAATCAGACTAAGTCTGGCAGGATACGGAGGGAGGTAGGTCGGGTCGCACCTAGGGAGGCTGCGAAGAGCGAACCTAAGGAATCTTCGCTGGACTGACCCGGTTCGGTTAATGTGGACCGCGAAATAAGAGTCCCAGACCGGAATAACGTACTCCAGGATAGGTCTGATGAAAGCGCAATATTATAGCCTCGTCAAATAGGAATCGTCAAGCTTCCTAGACTATCTTTTTTCAAAGCCAAGCGTGGAATTGGCTCTGCCAACCAGGAAGTCTACGTAGGAATCGAAGGAAAGACGGGAGTTAAGAAACCCCCCCATGTCCTTAATCAAGTTAATCCTGCTAAAAGTGCACATGGAGTAGTTGAAGGAAATAGAACGAATTCTACGTGAAAAAGACATAACGGATAACGATTATTGGAGCACCAAGTCTCAAAAATGCTCATATCGGAGCTCAACAGAGCACAGTTATCGTCGTAACGTAACGAGACGTCATTGATGTAAATTATGAAGAGGTGCGGGCCAAGGATGCTTCCCTGGGGTGCACCAGAGGTGACAGAGGTGGATAGGGCGCCACGGAACAGGACCCGCTGGCAACGGCCGGACAGGTAGGACGACAGCCACTCCACAAAGAGCGGCGGAAAGCCGTGCAGGCAAAGCTAATAAACGAGAATGCCATGGTTAATCCTATCAAAAGCCCTGCTGAAGTTGGTGAATATGCAAACCCGATTCGTTCAGGGGTAAACAGTAATGCACAAATACGAGTATACTGGTGGTGGTTGACTTACCCTTCGTGAAGCCGTGCTAGAAAGAACCCCAGAAAGGTATACAATGAAATCGGAGCACATCACTTATCAGGGTTTCAAAGGCCTTCGCAACGTGTGACAAATTGCCGATGGGTCTGTAATTTAATATATCTGCCTTGTCGCCTTTCTTGTGAAGAGCGAATATCAAAGAATCATTCCAAAACTTCGGGAAACGACAGGGACAGGTTAATTAAATGACAGAGGACAGGAGTGACCGTTGAGCAGCACCTTCTTAACAACGAGGCCGGACCACATGAAAATATGTCGGGAAGATTCGACAGATAACTGGAGATAACTGTGCCATCAAGTACCAGATCCTTGGATTCAAGCGATATTAGCGGGAGCCTTGTCAAGTGGGAGAAATCGGTAGAAGCGAGGTCACAGTAAGGGCCACAAAAAGCGGCACTAAAGAGGGCAGCGAAGGCGTTTGCCACCCCAAGAGGATCATGGCTCTCGCGGCCTCCCAGCCTCAGGGAGGAAAGGTATCTGTCGCTTAGAATTGATGAACCTCCAAAACTGCCTGCGATTATTGAGCAAAGTGGATCTTGAGTTCGACAAAAATCTACTGTATGACGCTTGTAGATCGGAGGAGAACTGCAGGTGAAGGTCATAGTAAACCAGATAGTCCTCATCGCGGATAGAGGAGCAGAACTTTTTCTTTGCGACGAACTGGAGGAGGAAGAAGAGGAAAAAGAGATCGGAACATTATTGGATTATAACATTATTTGTCTATAAATCTGATTTTGAAAAATAAAATGTTTTGCAGTTACTTTTGTTAGTTAGAGAAGAAAAGAAACCAACATCCGCCCTTCCAGATGTCCAGATATCGAGATCCTATTTTCTAAAGAAGCTTTCCTTATCAAGTCAAATTGTTCAACACTTCAAAAATGTTTTTTCCAAATTAGGACCACAACATAGCTACTCAATCCAAAAATATCCATAAACAGAATTTTATCGTTTTGCTACTTTTCACGCATTATAAGATTTCTCCACTGATCTGACAGAAACAAATCGGCAGTAATCATTCATGTCTGCGCTGTTCTAAAGGAAAATTATGACTTTCAGAGGCCGCGGCATTTTGGCCTCTGCTGCATTTTCTACATCAACTCAACATGTCCGTTTCTATTTTCAAATGCTCTCATCGAATGTGTCTGCATATTTTGTCACATCCCATGTTTTTTCTCGGTTAAACCAACCCAAAACACTACGCCCGGTCGTACGACAAATTTACGTAACACGTCATATTGCTGTAATGAGTGGGAAATTTATGACAAAAATTATAGGACGAAGGCAATTCTCGCGAATTTTAAATGAATTCGTAAAATATTCGTGACAATTTTAATATATTTTTGATAGTGTTAAATGGCTTCATTTTACGAGCACTTAATATTTCAACAACTGTGAAAATTGCGTCCAACTGCACGAATGCTCCTCATTTGTTTATTCATTTTATATTTTGTTAATAATTCCAGGACCGGAAGGTAGTTTGCTAGTGTTCCTCCCGTTCCCAGTCACAAACAGAAGGTCGCTTAAGCTATAGCCTATTCAGAGCGCAATATTCTGTCATGATATTCTGAATTTGATTAAAGCAATATTACATCCGGATTCAAGTTATACGCTATAGTGGCACCACATGCTGAGAGCTTTAATATGGAATTAGCAAGCTCCTCCTTTTGATAAGGAAATTTATTCCTCAGAAAGATCCCGGAGGGAACAACAATGGGGAAATGAAATTCCTTCAGGAACGCGTAGTAAATCCTAGTTGCGTAGGTAGAATGGTAATTGAAGGAAATGAAATGGTTTCCTGGATTTTTCCTAATTCTTATTTGTTTTGTTTCAGGAATTTTGGTTTTATTGTCAGAATTGAATTCAAATTAGGACAAAGTACAATTAAAGATTGTAAAGCGTTTTGAAAGGAACTTCGACTCAAGAACTAAATCACAATAAGATTAAGGAGGTACTCAATTTATTTTTCATTCACGCACTGGGTTACTTTCCCATTGATTTATGCGACATGGGATGTAGTAGGTAGTAACTATTTTTTGTTGCTTATTAGGAGATCTATCTATAGAAGAACTTTCTTTGGAAGATTGCTCGTCAAAGGTAACATGATTGTTTTATTTATTTACAATATTCATCAATAACTGATTACTATCACAAAATAAGAAACAAATAAAAATCTTAACTACCAAACTTAACCAAGCTGACCTCAAACAAGACTCCCAGATAGGTGAAACTCGATTTTATCGAAATGAAAATTTAAAAAAAGCGAGACATTGACGGTAACGATCCCTTATTGCCATAATTAGTGCGGAGAAAGACATGACTTCTCAAGAGCGCACCGAAACCGAAACATTGAAAGAACTAAGCAGCTCAGGACTATTTATAGAGCCCTGCAGGCTCTCGAATGTAAATGCAATACAAAAAACGTCGTATCTATTCTAAAGATGAGTTTAAGCCTATCTACGCACGGAGACAGGACAAGACAGTGATTCCATGGACGAAAAGCGAATCTGACAAATCTTCACTGAACTACCTCAATGCGGTTATTATATGACGCACAAAAGGGAGACCAAACAATACAAGAATACTCCAAAATTGACATGACGAAAATGCAATTAATTAGCCTCGTGATATGCGGATTGACGAATTCCTTAAACCACCTTTTAATAAAACCTAGTGTCACATTAGCCCTGCTAACTGTTGCCTCAATGTGGTCAAAGGCGAAACTAGCATTTAGCCAAACGCCTAAGTCTTTAGTTTGCTCAAGTCCAGCAAGGGAGCGTCCATCTCTGGTTTAGTTAAAAACCAATGGATTCCTTTTACGTGAAAAGGAAATAGTAGTGAGTGATAGAAAATTAATGGAGCACCACTTATGGAAATTGTCCAAGCCGGAATTCAGGAGGGTACAATCGGCCACGTCAGAAACCATACGAAAAGTTTTAGTGTCGTCAGCATAAGAAAGAAGCCTGGAATCATCCAAAACAGTCAATATGTAATTAATATAAATAATGAAAAGTAGAGGTTCCAAATGACTGCCTTGTGGGACACCTCAAGTATTATAGATAAGGTCGGAGACATCACATCGAAATAAAACGCGTTGTGTACGATGAGACAAATGGGATCCCATCTAGTCAACAAAAAGAGAGGGAAACTCAAAGAGATGAAGTTTGTGTGTAAGAATCATGTGCTTAATTCTGCCAAAGGCCTTACTGAAATCAATTAAATGCAGTCCACCTGCCCACCGATGAATGAGAGAGATACAGAAATTCGAGAACTCAATAAGTTCGTTGTAGTTGACTTACCTTTTACAAAAGAGCCTCAAACTGGTTTGCAATGAAAAAAAGTGACATCAACAATTAACGCTTCAAATAACTTTGCAATGAAGCACAGATTAGCAATAGGCCTATAATTCGTGATATCACACTTGTTACCCTTTTCATGCAGTGGAGTAATTATATAGATCTTCCAGGCCGCGAGGGATGTATAAATTGAACAAGCGACAAAGAATAGCAACAAGAGATGACCTACAGTTCTTCAAGACCGAGATAGGGATGCCGTCAGCCAAGAAACTGTCAGCTAGATGTGAGATCTTTTTCAACACCGTAGCCTCGTCAAAAATCAAGTCCTTGGGTTCAGGGATGGATGATGATACTGTAGCCGAAACAAATTGTTGACGCAAGCGACAATAATTCAGATAATCTGCGTCAGTCTTTGAGGAGCAGAACCCTTTATAAGCCTTACTTTTTAAGTTTTTTAGATTAGCAATGTCAATTTTAGCAATGTCAATGTTACTGTTGAGTTGTTGTTCTTTCTCTGTTTTTTTTACCTTATATCTCCAAAGGTACAACCTTTTTTCGATAGAAGGCACTTTGAACTGCTGTACGCCATTTTAACAGATTGAAGATTCTGTTCGGACAGAGTTTGACGATCGATTTATAATGAAGAAAAAATGTTATCTCGGCAAAGTTTGAAGTTTTAAGTGTGATAGAAATTATAGATAATCAAACAGATAAGGTAGACTGAAGAGGAAACTGGCGGCAGGGTAGCTTGAAAGCAGCTTTAAATGCAAGAGCAAATTGGAAGGAAAGTTAACACCGCAGCTAAAGAGTTTAAGGTGCCATGCAAAGCCTTTGAAAGGTACATATTGACGAAACAGATAGTGAAGGCTCGCCTGGGTCGCAAACCACTCCTTAGAACAAAAAGATGAATTGGTTAAATCGGGGCTTAAAATGTCTGGCTGACATGTGATTCTCGTCTTGACCATTGATATTAAGCGCAAAGTTGCGGCCCCTTAAATACGATAAAAATATGGAAAATTGGAAAATCCATGTTGAATTTCGCGAAAAGTTTCGGCTTGAATCCGGTCAGAACGATAACCATCAGCCTTTACTTTAAGAATCAAAAAGAAAAATCAAAACAAGAATAAAAGATTTTTGATTTCAGATCACTGGAATGACCGGAACTCTGCATATCGTGCAGCCGGTTTTTTTGGAGGGGCCAAATTAAGCGCCCTGTAGCGCACCCCCCCCCCCCATATTTGGAATTTGTAACCAAAAAAAAAATTGTCTTTCTGTACTTAATGTCCCAAATAAAAATACACAAAAACTTTTATAATTGTACCCATCTTACATTTCCCCATAATAAAAAAATCGCGAGGTTAGGTATAAGAAACAGGCCATCACAGTAGTAATCATACTTAAACAAATTTGTGGGACCTATTATTTTGAAAAACTCAAACAAACCATGGACAATAAAATTTACAACATTGAGGAAAAGGGATATCAATTAATGCATAACAAAAGTCCACAAGTTTTGGCACAAAAAGAAGTAAAGGATTGCTTCTTTTGCAAACGCGATGGATAACACAATACCACCTTTGATCCTTTTTAAAGTCAGGAGAATAGAAGCCGAGTGGCAAGATAATTTACCCCCAGAATTTTTGCAGCAATAAATCTAAAAGGCATCATGAGCACAAAAGCCTTTTGCGAAATTCAAGACTCCACGTCAATGTTCACTAATTTTTAATGGATCATCCAGCCACTTGAATTACGATATCGTAGACATTGCAGATAAACATGAGATCACTGTTTTGTCTTCCTAGCAACAACACGCATGTGCTGCAACTCATGGACAATGCTGTCTTCAAAACTTATGAACAATATATGGATCAGGTACCAGAACAAAGACAAGAATTTAACAAAACAAAGATTCGGTATGATATTCACTCGTGTGGGACAAAGCTCTTACCTACCACATAAAGTCTGCATTTGAGGCAACCGTGACTTACCCATTGAACCCATACAGAATTTCAGAATATGCTAACGCAACAATAAAAGTGCTAAAAAATACAACTCAAATCTTTAGAAAGATATGTCAAAATCAGTTATGCCGCGTTTTATGTATATTTCATCAGTAGAGGAATATGATAAAAAGTGAGATTAGGCGCTTTGCTTTATTAGGCCTTCCACAAACTCGTTATAATCAATGCTTCCATTGATTTGTATACGAAACAAATTCATTTTTGATGATATTGTTCATATACAAATCACTACATTGTTCATATACTATGTCACTACTAATTTAATCGGCTGTGTTTTATTTTGTTAGGAAAAAACACCTGATCGGCGAACCTGATCATTTCTCAGCACATTGAGAGCTCTCACCACCAAAATAGGATATGTAAGTGAGAAAGAACTCACAGTACAAGTACAAGTCCAAGCACAACTACATGTACGAGTACAAGTTCAAGTACAACCTCAAGTTCAAGTCAAAGTACAAGTACAAGTACCGATAAGAGTACAAGCACAAGTACACGTATGAGAACAAGTAAAAGTGCAAGTACAGAAAAAAATACCAAATGTCAAAACTGTTAAAAATCAGTTTTACTAAGAGATTCTTCGTCGTCTTGTGTGATGGATTCATGGAGAACCTTAAGAACATTAAAAACAAAGTTTGGCGCGTTTTGCTTATCAAGAAGTGAAACTGATTTCTACATCTACTTATATTAGCGTGATCAATGCCTTACTAATCATGAAATCTCTTGTAATAATTATGTTGACAGAATAAAGATAATTTTACACAACCACTTTAGGCTGTTTCAGAGATTTGTGACCCTTCGGCATAGGACTTATGGTTATCCTACTTTGTTGAACCTGCTACATGACGAGATCGTTGCAAATCTGTTCAGTGACATTCTTAGAGCTGCCTTCCTTGATAATAATTGCAATACTAGTTCTGGTGATTTTATTTACTAATCAACGACGTTCCTTCCTAATTTGTTAGAAATGAAGGATCTTATTTTTGGGGTCGTACAGTTGCCCAGCACATTAATATACTGGCTGACAATTTGCGTGTGGTCCTGACCAGTTTCTATTTCTCTCCTAACGAATCTTTCTTTTCTCTATTTACCATTCTATCCTATTTGATAAACTATTTCTTATGGTATTATTCCCAAATATTGGAAAAATTGTTGAGGGTTAGTATGCCCTGAACTTTATTTTCATAAATCTTTTTCTTGTACTATACAAGGTGGTTTTATGAAGCACAAATAACCTGAAATTTTTCAATTTTTCGAGACCAGGTCTCCTCGTGGGTTTTAAAAATTGAATTAAAAAATCCACTCTGTATCTAGGCTGTTGTCTAGCTCGCAGCAATGCAAAAAAATGACATTCAAGTTTCCGCACCTCTCCTTATCCTAATTCCCACCCGGAAAAAGCCATGCTAACACACACAAAAAGAAATCTGAAATCAAAGTTGGTAAGAAAGTGGATTGTATTTTCATCGATTTCATTAAAGGATATGATATAATTATTCTTCAAATTTTTATTCATTAGTTGGGTGTCCTCGGGTTTTCTTTTATTGCGTTGAACTCAGCGTGTGTCAATTCGTGGATCATTCTCTAAACTTATTGACAAAATCTATAGGTTGCCTCAAGGAAGCTGTTTTGATCCTCCTTTATTTATTATTTACTTTAACGATATATTCATGTTGTAGACTTGACGTTGCTGTATCCTCGTCACGTGACTGTAAAATTTCAAATTCTAACCTAGACGCCTTTTATAAATAGTATCATATTAACTGACTTTCTCTTAAGATAAGTAAGGGTACAACTGTGTCCTTTTCACCATACAATCTTCATATTAACCATGTCTAGTATTGATTTGTTCGTCTTATACTACGCGGGCATTCTTTAGGGAACCCCCTTAGTTAGAAATACCTAAACTTATTAAGCTTAATTAGCTTGAACAGACGCAATCTCATAAAACTTACTTTGCTTTTGATATTTTGATTCCCCTGTATTGCTCTCTTCTTCTAAGATATCGATTTTTTTTAATAATGTAGCCAAAGTCCAGGGGACAACCCTATTATGGTAGTATGGTAGGCGAATAAGGTCTTGTTTTATTATTGCTGCGAGCTGGACAAAAGCCTGGTCTTTTTTATTTACGGTAATTTAAAAAACTCATCAGTTAGCTGAGGCTCGAACCTGCAACTCCGTCATTCTGATTGGCTCCTTAAGAAATGGAGGTTTCTTTAAAATCCTACGGCTTTCATGAGCCCATCACGTCAATGGCATTGATTTTACCCTGTATTAAAATTTCATAAAGGCGAAACTATGTTTACTTCCTCACAATTTTTTTCATAATTTTTTTTCTTGAATAAGAATATGAATTTTTGTAAATAAAGAAATAAATCGGCACGAGGTATCGTTGCATAGGAATTATTTCCCTTACCCCTCATCCTCTAAACTTTGCCATTATTATAACAGGAACCGTCCTGAATAAGTCGAGAGTTGTGATGATTTCATAAGCTGAGTGAGACGGAAAAGACTTTGAACATTAAATGATGGGCTGAGAGTAAAAGTGACCTATTTATAAGGTTCGGGCAAAAGTGGCTTAGAAAATATTCCGCGCAAAACCGAATCGCGTGAGAGTCCGGGCAAAAACGATTTGACTACAAAAAGTAATTCAAAGTTAATGCAGTTAAGTCGTTTTTGTCCGGAAATTTTCTACGATTCGTTTTTGCCCGGATTCTCACGAGATTAGTTTTTGCGCGGAACATTTTCGAAGCCAATTTTACCCGAACCTTATAAATAGGTCACTTTTACTCTCAGCCCGTCAAATAACCTCTGGCCAAGTCATATCACGTTCTACGTTGACAAAAATTTGAGTTAAAACTCAGAAACCTTTTGATTCAGAAACGAGTTGTGGGAGTCCCCAAAAATAAATGAAAAGCAAAATTTTGATTTAATGATTAATTATTTAGCAAGCGTGCACGCTAATAAAATCAAATAATGACCACAATAAATACAATTTTATTCGCTGTGTTTCAATTTTATAATGCTGTCCAATAAGCTCCTTTTGAGAGCTTTTTAATTAGTATAACTAGCACGTAATCTCTTAAAATCCGCCATAAAATCCCCTCAGCTCGAATTTTCATTACAGTTCCCCGAAAGCACTCTCCTCCTCAAACAATGTTCTCAAATCACCAATTAATCAAGCCGAAATGGAACGAACGATTTTCACGTTTCCACTGGTTTCAAGCGGCCATCAATCAAATCTTACGTAAATCTTCCTCGTGTGTCTGTTATTGATTAACTGAAAGAGTTGTTTTGTCCCCAACCCATTTGGTCTAATAGGAACGCATATCCAGGAGCTTGACAGGACCATCGATCATTTAAGTCAACCCGATAGGACGTATGACACCCGCCATCTGGGCACTCTCGCCACTATAAAATCATCTCGCGCAAATCTTACGTAAATGATGTCCTCCAACAAAGTAGTGATCGTTTTGCAACATTTTCACTAATTCGCACTTTCCGTTTGCTTTACTTAAGAAGAAGGCTCAGCTGGCTTAAATCTTAAGATGAAATCTGGTCCCAAGACGTTTACGGAAAGACTTGACTTTCTTTCCAAAAGAAAGTGAAATTTACTTTTGCACGCATTTGTTGCTTTCTTATTTTTTATTTTTTGGGTTCTTTCGTACTGAATTCGTTCACATGCCGAACAAGACAAGACTGAAGGAGAAAACCAGTTCAACTTAAGATGGACTGCAGATAAAGTTTATTTATGTAGCACCAGTCAGTATGTAGTAAGTCCACTATTATAAATCGATTCGTGGATATTCGCGGCGAAGAGAGCGGTAAATCCGCGGAAGACGACCACGTCAAAAGTATTTTCTTCGCGTGCCTAATGAGTTGTGTCTTGATAAAATGCATCTGGTGCCCGTAGTCAGTCGGTGCCCACTTGATTTGTTGGCGATTTTTCACATTTTCTCAGTCAATTTCCGTTTCAGCGGTTGTTGCATTTCTTAGCGATTTTCGTTCATTGAAAAATTGGAATATTTGTAGTTCATTTTCGCACGGATAAAGTCAATTAAAATGACATGCAGAACACGTGTTGAGTGCAGCCGTAATGAACTGAGTCATCGGTCGATTAAAAGAAAAGACGATTTGTACAAATCTGGAAAGGTGAAATCGCGATTTTTTATTAATTTTATGTAAAACGAACATAATATGTAAAACACGATGTATTTGCCGTACCCATTGTTAGTTGGAAGCACTGGTAAAAATGTAAAAACCTCGACTACTTCCTTCGATTTTCAATGCATAATGCATTTTTGCCCCACTGCAGCGAAGCCAAAAAGGTTATTCGTTTCGTGTAATGTATGCTTGCCCAAGTCTATGTTTCACACTAAAACATAAACTGTTTAACCTTAGCTTGGCACTGCTAGTGTCATAAACATTCGTTACGTTACAAAACATTCAATATGGCGAAAGATAGATGTTAAAAATTAAAAACGTAAGTACACTATATCTTTATAAAATTAGTAGAGATGATACTTATAGGCCCAACCCCCGCCCCCCCCCCCACCCCACCCTCACTCCACGTGTTTCTCACTTGCTAGAACCCCCTCGCCACACACCACATGACCAAGTATACCTCTTGTCTCTCGTCGACAGATGGTGCTTATTTGCTCTAAATCGCTCACTACATAGCTTTCGCGTTATTAAAAAGTTGTTTCTAGTAATTCTAATAATTGCATGTATGAGTCTAGAAAGCTAGTATTCGACGACACCTATCTAATTGACAGACGTTATCTCGGGGGACCCGCCTTCTTTCATGAAAAAATTCCAATTATCTCTTGATCGTGTTCTCTATTATTTAATCAACCAACCTTGTGTTGCCACTGACCACTAGCATGTACCGGCTGATAGCTTTTATCACGTTGCGAAAACTTTTGAGTACCTGGTCAGTGACGTACTTCGCTTTTATTGCAGGCCTAGTATGGCTTTTTTTCAGTACGGCTTCCTTAATGTAAATCAACAAACCTCCTTGAATTCGTTAATTATTCCTTGTCAACCAATGAATCAGGCAAAAAGTGGATTGTATATTCACAGATTTCAAAAAGGCGTTAGATAGAATTGACCGATCCAATGAGATCAGCTCTGCGCGCGATTATCCACTGGTGCACTAAAGAGCTATTAACTGCGATAAAACCGTTCTTGTGCCGTCCACCAATACGATTGTAAAACCGATTGTTACTGAAGTCGTCTGTTGGCATAAAGTTCTACAACGGACTGCAATCGCCAAATGTGACTGGCTCCGGCAGCTTGCTTTCCTCTCCAAAAGAGGAGCAATGAGAACTTGTCCAACGACTGCAATGGGGGCGGTTTTTCGACTCACTCCCTTGCATATCTCTATCATGAAATCGGCTGCCATTAGCGCCCTGACAGTACAACTTACATTAAACATCCCGGCTGGTTACAGACGTCACTTGTGTAACCTTCAACGCATTTCTGGTATAGAGACGGAATTAGATGAAATCGTTGAGCGGCACGACCACCATGCTATGTGTCCCGGGTTCGAAACCAGGTCTCCCCGTGAGCTTTTATTAAGAAATTAAAATAATCCACTCCATCTCCTGGCTGTTGTCTAGCGCGTGGCAATGCAAAAACAAAACAGTCAAATTTACTCACTTCCTTATCCTAATTCCCTTTCGGCCAAACCATGCTAACGCATGAAAGGGTTGTCCACTAGGCTTTGGCCACATCGTGACCAAGGAACTGGGCTTTCGCAGAAAATGCAGAACTCTGTCCTAAACTGACCCTAATAACCTTAAATGGTGAACTGACGGCTCAAAAATGGAATATGGTACTGGTACTGGTGTCTTTGGACACTAGGGTTTCGATTGCCTGGTAGTTGGCCTAATATATTTGAAGCCGAAATCCATGTCATCGAAACTTGCGCCCTTATCAATGTCAAAAAAGGACTGAAAGAGGCTGATATATGTAACTATTTTCTCTGATAGCCAAGCAGCCCTAAGGTCTCTATCCTCGTGGTGTTTTTCCTCGAGACTTACGAAAAGGTGCTTCGACACTCTTCAGTAACTGGCTACCCATAATAGGTTCAGGCTTTGTTGGATACCTGGCCACTTGGGTTTCGAGGGAATAGAGACCGCCGATGAACTGGCCAGGAATGGCTCTTCCTCTCGGGGTCAAGGACTCGAGCTCTTTTGCAGCCTAAGCTAGTCGTTGGCAAGAGCTGTGATTGAAAATTGGGTTAGGAGTCAGCAGTTGTTATACTGGAGAAATGTCCTCGATCTTACCCAGGCAGCGGCACTTGTTAGACTGTTTGCTTATAACGATACCACCGGCATAAGTAAAGCAGATATAAGGTTGTTTTGTGGGTACTTATCTGGCCACTGTGGGCTCAGATATCATCTACACCGGATAGGTCTGTCAAGTGATGAAACCATCATGCACAAAATGTCCTTTTATCCGGCTTTGCCATGTTAGATCCTCCAGCGTTAAAGACTCATTGCATATCTAACGGAGGCTGATGGCTTATGGCAGCCACAATATGGGTAACGCAAAATAATAATAATAATGGAATTGACCATGTAATCCATGTTCACAAGCTGTCTCTGCTTGAGTTTCCTTCTTGTTTCATCGATTCGATATCCTCCTATATGTCGGGTCGTAAGCAAAGTGTCATTTTCCGTGGAGCTCTTTCCGACCTAATTTTTGTCAACTCAGGGGTGCCGTAGGGCAGCATTCTTGGCCCGAACCTTTTCGTTCTGTATATCAATGATGTTTCGCTTCTACTTTTCAATGCTAAAATTCTTTGTTATGCGATTGATAACGAAATAATTCGCACTGTTTCTCATGGATTTCATTGTAGTCAATTCAACACTGATTTGGCTACGTTTTACTACTGGTATTCTCGCAATCGCCTTCCCTTTAATGCCGGCCAAGTGCACTGCTATAATTTTTTTCCGTAGAAAACGTCCTTTTCGCTTCGGCCTCTCTGCGAATGGCTGATGGCCTTGAGCGGAGTGACTAGGGATTTCGGTGTGGAGCTCAACAAGGATCATGTTAATTGATTGATGTTGGTAGGGCTAGCTTGAAGCTGGGCTTCGTGGCCCCTTATTTCACCCCACATCAACCACATCGAGACGGTGCAGCGCCATTTCCTTCGGTTTGCATTCAATGGTTTTCCTTGCAAAGATCCTGTCGTGTTTGCCTCTTATCGTGATCTAATGAAACTTTTTTTTTAGACAACCTTCAAAAAAGCCACAATATGTCAAAGACAGTATTCAGGTTTGACTTAATACAGAAAACAATAAATTCACCCCAATTCCTCAGGAATGTAAACATTTCTATCCCGCCCCGCTCTTTAAGTAGTTACGACTTCTTTTACGTTTCTGGTCACCGAAAGCTGCATAGCCAGCTTTAATCTTCTGCAGGCTGCAGCTGAAAAGCCTTCTAAACACTTTTTTTCTGTAAACGTTTTTCTCGAAGTCATTCAAGAAATACAAGTGAACTTTTTTAGAGATTTTGAAGACGTTTTTGGTTTTTGAAAAAGCCTAAAAATATCTTCGAAAATTCTGAAAAAATTCACGTGTTCCTTGAATGATCGTAGTTACCTGTTTTAATATGAAAATTTTTTTTAAAGTTGATCGTTTTCAAGCAAAAAAAATCGGGCGCCATATTGGGTCCGCCATATTGTTTTTTTTAGGTTATTAGTTTTTTTAGATACATAACTTATATTTTTGTTTGTTCGCACTTTTCTCGAAAGCTTTAAGACTGATTTCTATACGATTTTCAGTCTTATGCCAGTGGACAAAATTAAACGTACTTCCAATGCAGTGGCTCTGAAGCGCTGCATATTACCTTCCGAACTGCTGCTTCGGGAGTGCTCGCTTCGAAGCACAAAAATAATCTGTTTATTTAAATGAACAATCACATCCAAATATGATATCTTCAGGTAAGTAAGGTAACAGTGTATGGTAGTTTAGTGTTAAATAAAAAAGTGTTTTTAATGTGGCCTTCTACAATTGACTTTGAAGCATTCCCAGAAGCAAAGCTTGCTTTTGTGAACATGCTATAGTAGAAAGACAATAATGTTGATAGGAATGAGAAGAAATTCGTCCTTCGCGCTCCTTTATAGCTTTTAAAGCGCTTATTTTTCTACGAGGATATAAATATGTAATACATCGTGCTTTAAGATCACAGAACTGAGTCGTAATAAATATGTCATCACGGGTAATAATCTTACTACACATAGATACAAGCCTGGAAGCAAATACGAACAGCTGTTTATTGGAGGTGTAAACAGACCGCACATCCTACAGTAAGCCATAGAAATCGATTGGAAATTTTTACTTTCTCGAAGTACGTCACACAACATTTTTAAAATCTCAATTTGGAACTATTACCATGTTCTGAACATGTGAACCTACAGATGTTCTCAACATGTGTTTACGATACTTTTTTTTACAGTTTGTTTTTCTTTGCTTTTGGTTCGGAAGTTTAATTTTGTGGAAGGATTGATTAATCTGTGGCACAATAAACTGAAATGGAGATAACATACTTGGAAGTAATATGGCAACGACTGTCATAATTTCCTGGCTTCTATTTTCGATTATTTCCTTATAAGCAGGTATACTAAACTAACAGAATCGGCGTGCCCTCAAATGACTTTTGTAGTAGTTGGGGAGATAAGGAAGAAGAAACAATCCCTCAACTCCTCTGTAACTGCCCGACTCTGGCCAATCGCAGGATTTATAATTTAGTCCCCCCTCCCACATTTTTGAGGATCCGGGCCGAAATGGACTCCGCTGATATCAGGGACCTAGTTCGGTTTATTAGGAGCTTCAAGTGATTTAAGGTGTGGTGTGGGGACGGAAATCACGGCCGAATGTGATATCTCAATGGGTCGTCATGACCTAAGTGTGCTGCCACAATAACCTAATCTACACACTAAAATTTCACCAAAGTTAGGAGACTTTATTACAAAATTCGTATCGTTTCACTTAATAATTGATAACACAAGTCTACAAAAAATGGGTGTCATTTCCGAAGTAATTTGCTGCGTAAAATCCGAATTTAAGATTTTTGAGGTTATGTACTCGAAAAATGGGCTTTTTGACTTCTTTTGAGGTTATGTACACAATTTTTTGGACTTTTTTTTAGTTTCATCATTTAATACTACTCTTATCCTTCAAAATAAGCTATTGAGCGGTCACCTACGATTGTTCTTGCAAAGTTACGACCATTATCCCCAAATACATCATGAGCATTCTCATAAACTTTGGAATATATTTCATGGCTTAAAATGGTCGTAACTTGGCAAGAAAAAATCGTAAGTGACCGCTTAATAGCTTATTTTGAAAGATAATAATAGTAATAAATAATGCAACTAGAAAAAAAGACAAAAAAAGTGTGCGTCCTGTACATAACCTCAAAGGAAGCCAAAAAAAAACCTCATTTTTCGAGTAGATAACCTCAAATATCTCAAAATCCAGATATAATGGCCCAATTCTGACCTAGGATTCGAATTCTACACAGTAAATTAATTCGGAAATTACTACTAGCTGCCCAACAATAGCATCTTGTTGACCAGTGTAATTTATTATATATAATTATAATTTTTATAAAGTACGTACTACCGATTAGAAACTGACAAAAACCCATTCAGTATAACTGGGTTTGAAGTAAAAAGCTTACTATACCGGACTAGATGGTATAGAGGAAGCAATTGAATTTACGACATCTACAACAATATGTGACAACCTTCTGCTCCATTATTCATGGAGAAAATTACTAAGTTTATTAAACCTTGTTGTAATTTATATAATTTAATTGAACTACGGTCAAAGCATAACGAGAATCGACTTACCCCTACCATTATTAAATTTATCGGTCCTTTTGCCTTTAAGTCAGACCAAAACTTAATTAAACAGACCCACAACTTCTAAGAAATTTAGAAACAGATTCCACATAAAGTAGGAATTGCGAAGGAATTTTTACACTCATCTGCACAAACATGAAACAATAAATCATGAACAAAACCGAGCCTTAATAAATTTTAATTCGGTCCCATTAAGGTCTAGCTAGAGCGTCCCTGTAAATTCCAGAGAAGGCGATGTATTCCCTTATCTCAAGCCTTAAACCCTATTTGGTGTAATAATAACGTCTTTACCATGACCTCCTGTCAGATACTGAAAACAGCAATACCAAGCCCAAAGAAAACAATTCTGTGCCATTTTCAGCAAGAAACCATTACCCCTACACTTGGGAAAATCTTTGTTCTGTTCGGTCCAAGAAATTTTTAACTCGCACAAATACCGGTGGTAAATTACAAAAAAATTAAACACCGCGGGTGGGTGAGCGTATAATAAATTTTTCGAAATTAATTTTCAACTCCACACAGCACAATTAATAATGAGAAAACATTAAGAACAAGACGCTTTTTGTGGTGGTTAGCTCCACTTGCCATGCTCTTCAACTCCACCCGTTTTTGCTTCATTAGGCTAAGGAGCAAGAGCTAGAAAGGCACTTATTTTAAGATAGACGAGCTTTTTTTTTGTTGCAGATTCACAGACACAGAGGAACACCTTTTGTTCCTTGTGGTGATAAATATCCCCGTCGTTTATTAATGTTACGCCAAGCCAAAGAATATTTTGAAATGGCAGATAAGGAACCCCACAAGACGCGCAACATGCACAGAAGAAATTAATTCAAAGGGTGGGCATAAATTATTCAAACAACTTTAATAAGTTTACTTTAACTAGTTCAATTTGCTCTCAGGCAGATTTCTTGAAATAAGTTTGCAACTTTTAATAATTTTCCTAATTAACTATTTTTACTAATTAGGTTTGAAGTAAGTCGCAGGTAGCTTGTGCGATGAGATTTTGGAGATAAAGTGAGCATTCTGTGAAGTGAAAGTTATTTCAATTAAAAATTTACGGTTTTAAACTTCCTGTATTAGTGGATCATGTTTTGGAATAATTCAGGAGGAAAGGGCCACAGTAATTTCCTATTATCTTTGGGGAACAGTTCTAAAGTCCTATGGATTGGTTATATGCTTCCTTTCAGTTTTAATACTTATATGTGAGCTTGAACCATTAAACAGTGGAATTTGTCCAGGTTGAAAAGGGAAACTTGATTCTTATACGAGGGGTCTAATATAAGTTCGTGCAGTCAACTCTTTGTAGGTAGGATATAGGGGCGTGTAAATGGGTATTAATAGCTTGGAATGTTCTGAAAGTTAACAGTCATATGAAAGTTGTCCTGCAAGATGTACGCTAGAAAGAGAAAATTATGCGGTCGAGAAACAGTGCAAATCCCACCACCGAGGCAGAAATCAGGGATGCCGTCTTATACGAATTTCGACGATTTAATAGACGAGGAGTTTAAAGTTGTTGATGAGGAACACTGTCCTGCCTTAACAACAATTTCTAAATCGCATCGAATCGTATAGCACGTCCCTCGAGAAGAACGCCCTTCAACTTCAACTGATGAAAATAATTTACGAGGATTCCCGAATGACAGAAATTGTAACAACAGAACAGGAATCACTTCAGATCTGCTTGACTATACCAAGAATTTCGCCAGAAAAAAAGGTTCGAGTAATTTTCGTTTAATTCTTATTGAAAAAAATTCAACTTTTCGAACAACAAAAATTTGCTAACGATAGACGAATCATGGTTTCAGAAACAAAGCAGCAGACATGGTATAGAGTAAAACAGGAGCAGCACCAATTCTGAAAACGAAACAACAAAAGTCAGAAAAAAAAACATTTTTGCTGCTTTCATCACGCAGGGTGTATTGTTGGCTACAGGACGATTTTATTGTCAATGCTAACTGGCACAAGAAGGATGTTTGCTTATCAAAACCTTCTTAAATGACGTCGAAAAAGAGAACTACATCACGATAATGCACCAGGTCATGGCGTAAAAGGAATACCGCATTTTATAACCTTCTCTGTGATTATTGAATCAACCTATTCGCCTCATTTAGCGGCTTGTAAGTTCTGGCGTTTTCCAAAAATTAAAGAACCACTTCGGGAAAACGTATTTGAAACGCGGGAGGACAACATTTCTACAGGAAATGAGCAGCTCAAGAAGCTTGATAATGTGATTTTTAATACTATTTTGGATTTTTAGGATGAATAATGTATAGAAATTAATATGGATCATGTTGAGAATTTATAAACTTATAAATTTTCAGAAAATAAATATAAGGAGTTGTTTCCTATATTTTATCACAACTACTGTAGAGCTGATAGAACCCCAGCATGGTAACCCCACGAATCACAAGTAACAAAATATCGAAACCTCTTCCCTTCACAAGACGCATTTGCAGGAAGTCCTTTGACTTCAAGAAGATACCAGTTTCTCTTCAAGAAGTCGGTTATTTAAGAAGAAGAAGAAGCCATTTTCACTTCAACAGGACGTCACTGAAGGAGGCACATTTCTTCTGAAGCAAAATTTATTGGAGGAGGCCAATTTTTCTTCAAGAATATTTCCTTGAAGAAGGTCACGTCCTCTTCAAGCAGATGTCTTTGGAGGGTACCATTTTTTTTTCTAGTCATTGAAGAAAGCTAAATTCTCTTCAAGCAGATGGCATTGAAGGAGGCTACCTGCTCTTTCAAGGGGCGAAACCTTTTTGAATGAAGCCATTTCTTTCAAAAAGACGCAATTCGTAATATTGAGAGAACAAATGGAAAATCGCCGTTTTTTTTCAAAATTTGAAGCTGTATTGTGAAAAAATACTAATTCTTCAAATTATTGTCCATCGCTAGCCACAACCTTTTGCCATATTTCTGGCAGAATACAGATTCCGGGCAGAAAAAACTGCTCGTCTTTTGAGGCGATCCACGAATTGACCCAATTCTCGGCCTCTCGGTAAGAACGGAAGTGCTGGTTAGCCAGGCAATGCCTCATCGGTCGGAACAGGTAGTAGTCTGACGGGGCGATGTCTGGAGAATACGGCGGGTGGGGTAGGATGTCCCATTTCGGTCATTCCAAATAGGTTTTAACGAACCGAGCAACATGTAGTCGAGCGTTGTCGTGCTGCAAAATATCTTTGAACTGTCTTTGCTCGAATTATGGCCATTTCTCATTCAATGTTCGTCTCAAACGCATTAGTTGTGTTCGGTATCTAGCTCCTGTGATGCTTTCACCCTATTATAACAGCTCATAATCTACCACGCTGAGCTGGTCCCACCAAATATACACCAGAGCTTCGAGCTATGGATGGCATAGCCGTCGATGTTGACTTTATTCGGTTCGTTTATCGTAATGGATCCACTTTTCATCGCCAGTCACAATACGATGCAAAAAATCCTTCCTTTCTTGCCGTTTGAGCAGTTGTTGGCATGTGAAAAAAACGCCGTTCGTTCATTCCCAAGGCTTTCAAACGATGGAAAATGTCTAGTTGTGTCACGCCCAATGAATCTGCAAGTTCTTGTTACATTTGACATGGATCTTCATCCAGTAATGTCTCCAATTCGGCGTCTTAAAACTGTTCCGCCGATCCGAGAGGCTCCTTGTCTTCCACGTCGAAGTCACCATTTTTGTATGATTGAAAGCATTCGCAAGCCGTTCTTTCATTAATAGAAATAAAACAACATAAGTATCTATAATACAATCATTCGACACGTCTCAACCACAGGTTTTTTCGAATTGAAGGCAAAAAGCAAAACTTCAGCTCAATTTTCGACATTTTGACGCAAAAAAATATATGACCCGAAAAAAATTGACAAATATAATGCTCGTATAAAAGGACATTTATAAGTTTGACGTTTCTGATATGACATTTTTGACCAGCATTTACTGCTGGCGCTCATATATTGGAAAACGGCGGTTTCCCTTACAATATTAATATGTATTTATTTTTGAAGGATTAGAGTTAAGTTATTACATTTTCCCTCCTTCAAGATCTTCATCCGCGTACATAAGATCGTCAATATATATTACAAATAATAGCGGACTCAGAATAGACTCCTGAGGAACACCAAATGGAGGAATATTGCCGTCAGAGAATTCTCAATTTATCTGGCCATATTACATCGATTTTAACTGTGATATTGAAGCAGATTGAAAACCAACGCGAAATTCCACTTTATGCAGGAGAATCCCCTGATCCACAGAGTTGAACGTCTCTTGGAAAAATTAATCAAGACGAGTACAGAGGCCAAAGCAAGATATATATTTTTATTTTTTATCGTTTTCTTCATAATTTTCATAGCTTTTGAGGTAAAGTAAGGTCGGGGTAGATGCCTCAATGGGATATATGCCTCAATATGATAGATACCTCAATGGGATAGATGCCTCAATTTCTAACCAACTAACTTCCGATCAGTAAAAAAAATCATTCGCTTCATATAACGATTACCTCCACACAATACCTCAGTTTAAGTACGAGGATCTGTACGTGCCGATGTATCGCCGAGTGTTACAAATATGGCTTTTGACTTTGAGCTTCTTACTTACAATAGTAAATAGAGCTTTTTACACTAAAGCTTTCAACTTTGATTTGAATCTAGGAGGAATTTCAATGCATAACTTGTTAAAGCGCCACCTCGAAAAGATTTCTCGAATTAAAATGAATTAAAATTAATTTGATCATTCATTTTGAATCTGGAAAAGAGTTAACAAAATGATCTATTTTGAGTATTTTTATCGTTTTAATATTTTTGAACAAAGAATACTTTACAAATATTTCATTTTCATTTCCATATGAATTTGTAGCAATAAATTTTACTGAAGTTAAAAACGCCTAAGTTTTAATTTTATAAAAATAGTTGAAGTAAAAAAAAAGCATTATTGTTTGTTTTTGGAAATTACACTGCTTTCGTTCCGGTTAATAAAAATGGTGGCTTTACAGTCTGCGCATTCACCGTCACGTATTATAACAGAATTATTTTATATTTTACCAATTAGTGTTCATGATTCCTCTTTTATAAATAAGACCTAGTGCACGTGTTGGGCGGAACGGTTTAAAGCAGTTGCGACTTAATAACTAACTAAGTAGCTTAAGAGAAGTTCATTATTCGGACCGGATACACGTGTATACAAGGCTGAAGGTTAAAGACAGCTGTTTTTTGGATCAAGAACTACGTGCGTTAAGCAAAATCACTTTTCGGGCCCAAAATGCATGTAGAGTGGAACATATGTATGAGAATCAATAATTGTTAGCTATTATCGTATTAGGAGACGGAGTTGAATCACTTCGTTGAGCCGCAAGACCACCATGCCATGGCATCCGGGTTCGAGATCAGATCTCCCCATCTCTGAGCTGTTGTCTAGCTCGCAGCAATGCAAAAACCAGACTTTCAAGTTTCCTCACTTCCCTTACCCTAATTCCCTTCCGGCCAAAACCATGCTAACGCATCAAAGGGTTGTCCCCTAGGATATGGCCAAATCGTATAAAAAAAATAAGTCGCCGGTGTAGTAACTAATAACGTGTCGACGAGGTCACAGGTTCGAATCCCACCGACGGCGACCCATTGTTTGTTTCTGCTGACAAAAAATTACGATAAAAAGGTCATGAGAATTGCAAAGAAAATGCTGGTGGTTCGGAATCCACTTTAAATTCTCGGTACACTTGCAACCGTTGTCACGAATGGGGTGAAATTCTTCTCCCGCCCCATGGTCCACAAGGGGTTACGGGAACTAGAGAGATTGTTGCATTAGCCGTAGTTAGGAAGATTTTGGAATCAAAAGAGAATCGTTACAAAGTAACACGGACTAGCTTGCACTAACCTCTTTCATCTTTCGACGCACGCTTTCCGTTGTCATGTTATGACATTGAGACGCTCTATTCCTGCTGCTCCGCTCAGTTGGGAACTGTATTGAGCTGACGCCTAGTTACTGACCGGGGAAGTTCGTCAAAACTTGTCGAACAAAACAAACTAAACTACTGTAAACTACATAAATGTTCCTTTGTAAATAGTTTTGCATTGGGCATGTTACAATATGTCAAACATCCCATGTTGGCTAGTTTCAGGTATCAGGTACAAATAACAGCAGTATAGTATTTCAGCAGGAGTCGACCCCACGTTATAGGTTTAAAAAATCAGGATATGATTATCACTACATCAAAGTTCTATTTTTAAACTTCCCTGCAGATCTAAGTTATATTTTGATTCTCAGTGAACGAAAAGTACTTTAGGAAACGAGTCTTTAACGAGCCTCAAAAGCATATCGTCTTCCCATTAAAGTTGTAAACGCAAGTTAAAGTAGGGCACACATGTAGCAGCAAAAATGTATTCTTAAACGAGAATCATGAATCTTAAAAACAATTCTCGTGTTTTAACTGCAAATAAATGGAGGAAAACACAAAAGCATTTCAAGGAAAGTTCATTACAAAACAATTTATGGAGACGTAAAAGCCATCAAATTCAGTTCAATTTTTACGATATACGAGAAATACGACGATATAAATAAAACTCACACACAGCAGAAATAAATTCCCACAAAATTATGACTTCTCCCCTTTGAGTCGTGGAATTTTAACCAAATTTACTAAGCAAAACTGTCATCTGTAAGATCGTTGACTTACTCTCAATTAAAATTCGCGCCACCCCCATACATTCATCGCGAATAGCACTTTATCAAAAGCCAACGAAAAGTAATCCGAAGGCAATTGATATAAACCGACAATTGTAATTAAATTGGACACATCTTGCTAATTCTGAGTAATTTACGTTAATCCTCGCGAAAATCTGAGAAATTGTAGTAGGAGTAATCTCTTTCTCTCCTGAACCTACCTCAATTTATAACTGGGGACGTTTTAATAATTCATGCAAGAATTCTTGGGGGCCAAGTCACTCCAATTATTTTCCTACGCATCTCCCGTCTGCCATATCGTCGTCGCTCATTTCGAGTTGTTTTGATTACTCGTGCATTTTGTGTAATTTGCCGGCCAGTCATATCTCAGGTGGAAATCAGATTAAATGATTTTGTCGTCGTGTTGCGTAAATACATGCTATCGCGAATTGTTAGGTACATGGCGCCCAATTAGCGATATTAATATATCGTTTTTTTTACTGTGATGTTGGTACAAATGACGGGTACTTAACTGCATTACTTTTTGTAGTTAAATCGTGTTTGCCCGGAAATTTTCTACGATTCGTTTTTGCCCGGAATCTCACGCGATTCGTTTTTGCACGGAACATTTTCTAATCCACTTTTGCCCAAACCTTATAAATAGGTCACTTTTACTCTCAGCCCGTCAAATGCGCTACTACCGTTATCACACCTTTTTCACTTTTTATAGGCATAAATAATGAGGTATCGTTCCGTTACAAGATACTTAGCATTATGTACCTCTGCTTGGGAGATAGTTGCTGCTGACCCGTGCGCCTTATACAACCGGAGTCTAGGTCCATAGACTCCAAGGCCCGTTCTGTCACCCATCTTGAAACAATCAATACATCGAATAAAAGAGCCATTTTCAAAGGTGTGGCTATTTATTAGGCCACTATTCTCTGCGTTTTAGTATCATGGTATTTCAAATTATAGAATAAAAATAGATTGGCTGCTTTGAGAAGATTATTGCTGTGTAGTCGTATTACGTACGAGGCGACCTGCTTTTTAGGTAATGGTAAAAGAGAAGGAGCTCCAGAAGAGCCTGCATAGCTGCAGTATTGCAAATGTGCATGGTACCCATAACTCCTAGACAGCCTGTCTCTGCCAGTTTTTTAATGCAGATTGTCTTCTGTTCTCTTTTTGGCGACCATACAACAGCCGCATAGGTGACCAAGGGTGTTATAATCGCTTGATATGCAGGCTTTTCGGAACAGTTTTCTACAAGATCAGGGTGCAGTCATAACCTGTAGTAACTCTCTTCAGGTGTGGAGATTCCATGTGAGTCTAAAAACAAACTTAGATATTTGACCTCAGGCCTTCCCTAGGACACCAAGGCAGTACGATATTGAGCGCATTTTGCTGTTTACCAGATAAAGTTCTGTCATGCTTGCTCATAATGGTAATTACCTAGTCATCTGCATGACCAGGGAGCTGGCATTAAGCAGTCTTTGCAAAGGACCGTCAACAACAAATTTCCGCAGCAGTTAGAAAAGAGCTCCTTCCTTGGGGCATCCATCCTCTATCTATTACTTTTTCGTACCCCAATCTGACTCTGATCTTTCGGTTGCCAAACATTGCTCTGCTGATGGTCGCTCTTTCAAGGGATGTGAACGGCGGATGTATTATCGAATATAATTGATATTGAATGATCAAGAACGCGCAGAGACCAATATTCTTGCCATCAACAGCACCTTCGAACGGAACGATTTGTCAGTTTGATAAGCGTTTTGGACTACGTATAGCGGTGCTTCTTCAAGTTCTTCATACCTAATAAGTTAATCAATGACTTTCTCCATTGATTTGAGATAAAAGAAGGTGAGGCTAATTGGGCTGGGCACTCTAAAGGCCACCTTCAAAACTCTCTCCACTATTTAGGGATACAATTAAGCTGATAGGTGGCCCTGAAGATCCTGATATGGATTGCCATTATATAATCGTCTATTCCATATATCAGAAGAGCTGGAAAGATGCTGTCACCACCGGCAGATTTGATTTCCCACCTGTGAAGATTTTCACAAATAGGATGCTCAGTGGGTGTGGTGATTTTAATAAGTATTGGCAGCAGATCATCTATACCCTGCTGTAGAAAAACTGAAAAGATGCCGTCACCACCGGAAAATTTGTAGGCTTTCAAGGAGTTGATGATCCACCTTACTCCCACAGCTGTGTTGATTCACAGCACGTACTGATTGACTGAGTCCCTCTAGGTTTTTCGATTTCTGAGCCCTCACGGAAAATTGTGTGCAACAGTAGTTTTGATGTTTTCTCTAAGTTGATGGTAAAGAAACCATCAATTCTCTGGAAAAGGATAATGCCATTGAAGTGATCTTTTGAGAGAACTTTTTGGAAACGTGCTGTTACAGGTAGATCGTCGATATCCTCACAGAAGTTCCTCCAAGATCTTCTCTTGAACCTCCCTAGTTCCTTGTTGTATTCTGTCAGGGTCGGATTCTATTTATTCTAAGCACTTAAGTGCTTGGTCTTGTCAAAAAGCCTTCTTGCTTCAGCTCCAACATGGCACGTCTTTGTGTCTGACAGGATTGCTATTCCCGTAGCCGTAGACAATCAGGATTTGCAACTTGTTTGAGACCATTTCTGGGTCGTCTTGGGATTCGAGTGGAGTATCATCGAGTTCTTGTATGCTAATCCTTATGTTCTCTAGATTGTCAGCTTAAGAATCCTGCTCACGTGAGGAGCTTCAGCATCTGACAGTGAGAGTAAAAATGACCTATCTACGAGGTCCTAGCAAAAGTGGCTTAAAAATGTTGCGCGTAAAAATGAATCGCGTGATATTCCCGACTTAACAGAATCGTTTTCGCCCACAGTTTTTCTCTGATTTTTTCTGGAATCTCACGCAGTTTGTTCTGCACGGAACATTTTCTAAGCCACTTTTGATCGGACCTTGTAGATAGGTCACAGCCTGTCATCTAATCTAATGTGTTTATGGTCTGAAAGGGATAGCCACTTAAGTTAGTTGTTCTCTAAGTTGGAGGTGGCCAGTGTAATATAACTGAAACCGCACTGGCAACCGTATGACAAAATCATTGAAAAAATCTGTAATGACGTAAGTAAAACTCATGACATTGTAAGAATTTAAAATTATTGATTTCGTGTTTTTTTATCAATTTGCAAATAAACGAAAGAATTTGTGAACGAGTAATTTGTATCGCACGTCGATCAAAAATACATTCGATTTAGCAGTTTAAAAAAATTCAACGAAGCAAGTTAAATTAAATTGGTCACACAATACAAATCGAAATACGGTGGAGTTCGGAGTTCAGCTTAAGTTTCAATTTTAACATTGATGTCGCCATAAGCATCATATCGAATTACATGATCAGAACCCAGAACACACATGCAGGTCGTCGAATAGAAAGATCAAGAGGTGCATACGTCGAGAAGAACAACAAAAGCCTTTAAATTTATTGACCACATTATTTTGGAGATCGATTATTTCGAATATTGACGTACACGGAGAGAAAATTACAGGAAAAATTACGGTTCCACTCACGGTAATCGTGTTGCATGTAACACGTTCTGGCAAAATTTAATCAGCACTATACAATTTAGGATCCTAATACAGAAGTTTTCCCGGAATAACTAGAAAGTTGATGGTTCTCCACCGTAATTTTTGCAGGATTTTTAATATCTTTGGAAGATGTGCCATTCTCCCTTCTCCCTCAATTTTCTTCTACTAATCCAGAATTTAATTATGTCTGGATTAGATTTAAACTCTATCGGCACATCATTCATTTTTGTTTTTTATACCGCAGCCCAAATATGTCTGATACTGACACTGTGTTTTCCTTTGATAAGTTGTCCTCCGATATCGATAAGATTTTGGAAATATCCCCCTCTTCTGAAATCGTTCTTGCTGGCGATTTCAACGTCCACAACACACAGTGGCTCAGGCATTCTTCTACCACAAGCCCGTCTGGAAGACACGTCGAGTTATTTAGTGAGTCTTTTAATTTACAGCAACTGGTTGAGTGTCCGACTCGTGTTCCTGATACTTTAGGGCACAACGCGCATCTTTTAGATCTATTTCTAACATCGCATCCAGAAAAATACTCTGTTTCGGTGACGTCTCCCTTGGGTAATTCGGACCATTGTCTAATCTCCGCCCATTTCTCCATCTCCTCTCTGACAACCACTAACCTAAATTCCACCAAAAGATTAGTGTGGCATTATAAAAATGCTGATTGGGCGGGACTTAATAAGTATCTCAGAGAGCTGGATTGGTCCGATTGCTTTTCTGTGAGAGACGTTAACAAATGCACCGATTATATCTTAAACATCCTTTGGTTTGGAATGCATCGCTTTATTCCTCATAGCTTCAAGAACATCAAACCAACTAACACCAATTGGTTCAATAATGACTGTTTCGCAGCCATTAAAAATAAGGAAGCAGCCTTCCAGGCATATAAATTGTGCCCTTCAGAGGAATTGAGACGTATCTATAGAGATGCGCGGAATATTTGCAATTCAGCAATTAGTCGGGCAAAGTTCAATTTCGACCAGAACATCAGACGGAAGGTTTTTTCTACCCAAAAGGGTAGTAAGGGTTTCTGGTCTCTAGTAAAAACCGTAAAGAACAATTTCACCTGTTCGTCAACACCACCACTTATTTATAATGGGAATGTTTTTACTGACTCATTGGACAAGGCCAACCTGTTTGCTGCTAATTTTGCTGCTAATTCATACTTACCACCTTCATCTCAGCCACTTCCATCTCCATCACAATGTACTAGTAGGCAAAAGACGCTACACTTTCGCACTCGCGAAGTTTTTAGAGTACTTTCAAAACTCGACGTGTCCAAAGCTACTGGCCCTGATGGTTTCTCGCCCCTTGTTTT
The DNA here is from genome assembly GCA_964036015.1 of Leptarthrus brevirostris. NCBI lineage: Eukaryota > Metazoa > Arthropoda > Insecta > Diptera > Asilidae > Leptarthrus > Leptarthrus brevirostris. Next base: position 140,331,251 of record OZ038372.1, read on the forward strand.
AAAATGCTGCGCCTCTGCTTTGGCTAAACCTCTGCGCAAACTTTTTCACCTGTCATATTCAACAGGAATGTTTCCAAGTGTATGGAAACTTGCTCATGTCCAGCCGATACTTAAAAAAGGAGAGGCATGCGACCCCTCTAACTACAGACCAATTGCACTAACCTCGATCATATCTAAAGTTTTTGAATCACTCATCAACTCTCAGTTGTTGAAATATCTAGAAAACAACCATCTTATCAACGATTGCCAGTACGGTTTCCGCACTGGCCGCTCAACCGGAGACTTACTAACGGCTCTAACGGAACGTTGGAATCATTGTCTTCATAATTTTGGTGAGTCTGAAATCGTCGCTCTTGATATTTCAAAGGCTTTTGATAGAGTCTGGCATGCTGCCCTTTTAGCCAAACTTCAAACATTTGGTCTGCACCCTACCCTCGTTAAATGGATAGAGAGTTTTTTGTCAGGCCGTTCAATTCGTGTAGTAATTGACGGAGTTACATCTGATTCCTACGAAATAAATGCCGGTGTACCTCAGGGTTCAGTTCTTTCACCAACCTTATTTCTTCTTTTTATTAATGATCTCTTATCCCTTACTCTCAATCCTATTCATAGTTTCGCCGACGACAGCACCCTTGATTTCGCGTACTCATTTGATTCTGTTATGAACTCACGTGGAAATGCTACAGAAGCCAATCGGGAACGCATGTTTAGATCATTAAACAACGACATTTCCAAGGTCCTTGCTTGGGGCAGAGCAAATCGTATTACGTTTAATGCATCCAAAACCCAATGCTGTTTAATGTCCCTTAAAAAACGCCCAGTTCACCCCCAACCCATTTCAGTCGACGGAGTGAATATACCCAATTCACCCTCCCTAAACATCTTGGGTATCGAGATATCCAGCAATCTTAGCTGGACTGATCATATATATGCAATCGCTAAAAATGCGATGAAATGTTTGGGTTTTCTACAGAGATGTAAGAAATATTTCACCCCACCTGACTTAGCGCTGATCTACAAGTCCCACATTAGGCCTAGACTTGAATATAATTCCCATATTTGGGCAGGGGCCGGACACACCGCACTGTCCGCGTTAGACAAAGTTCAGCGTAAAGCTGTTAAGCTTATTGGCGATCCCTCAATCTCTGAGGGTCTTGACTCTCTGGAGCATCGACGGAATGTCGGTTGTCTCTCACTCTTCTATCGTTATTTCCATGGCCGTTGTTCTAACGAAATTGCTAGCCTGATTCCTTGTAGACTCATGACAACGCGCGATACAAGATCAACGAGTCGCTCCCACCCCTATACTCTCCAGGTCAAATTTGGACGTACCGTAAAATTTCGGGAATCTTTTCTAAGCAGAACAACACGAATGTGGAACAGTTTACCATCTTCTGTTTTTCCCTCGTCTTATCAGCCTGAAACTTTCAAACGGGGCGTACATCGACACCTCCTTCACCCAAACTCCTAACCCATTTCCCTCATCCTTAATTCCTTTCCTGCCAAGGCTGTGCTTAAGCATCATAGGGCATCCCCTGAGCTTTGGCATCATCATATATAAAAAAAAAAAAAAAAAACTGAGTTTTTTAAAGTGAAGATTAGCCTAGTGGTGAAAACGTTAAAGCGTTCTTTTGAGGAATAGGATTAGAATTTCAGCTGGGTACATTTTTATTTTGTGTTTTGTTTTGTTTTTTTTTGTTAAAGGTGAATTGATTTGATTACTTTTAAACCTCTTGAATTTTATGCTCGGAGTATCCATTGAAACCGAATAAATATTCGGGGATCATCTTTCAGGAAATTTTACGGTGCTGTTCCGTAAAAATTAAGGTAGCTGGCAGTTGAAATACAATTACAGATGAGAACCGTTATTGTTGTCAGAATTTTCGTAACGAAATTTCTAGCATGATTGCATTAACATCCCAACATTAGCGAACGTGAAAATTCAATTCAAGCGAAATTTACATGGTTATTTCCTTAAGTTAACCTCTTAAACCCAAACTCTTTCTCCTCTGCTGACAAGCCTGGGCTATGTCATCACAGTGTTTTTCCTTAGCTTTGATATCATCATAAAAAAATCAATAGCAAAATCAGCAACTAGGATATCCTGGCTTGCTTGAACTGATGTTGCATAAGAGCGGGAAAACCTGACAACATGTTTATAGATCATAAAAAGATTAATGCCGCAGTCAACATAAATATCGATAAAAATTTGAAATTGTTCTCGTTTAGTTAGCCAAAAATAAACTTATTATTACACGCACAGGAAAAAGCAATATTCGTAATATTCGTATAGCGTCCACAGGTATCTCGTCAAATTTGACATTGCCCCAAATATTTAGACCTAAAAATAGCACCGTCTGAGAGCAGTATACTATCTCACCTTAGATTAATTAGAGAGAAATTTTGCACGGATTCACGAAAAAGTCGCCGCCCGTTTCTCAGCTGACATCACACCTGACAGCCGGTGACTGATGGAACTGATTCGGTTCCACTACCGGTCTGATCTTTCCGTGTGTCACAATCTTTAAAACCTCAAATGAAATAAACTGACTAAATCCCGCCCATCGTGCACAGGTGCCAGCACTAATCCAATGCGAATTCATTGCAATAAAAATCGTCATAGATCTCACTGGCTTGCTTTCGCCACTTGCACCAAATCATACACGGAGGAAATGTGCCTAATAATTCGCGGATTTATGGTCTTATGGTTAATTACGTCCAATGTTATTGACTCCGTACTCTCTGCTCCTGTCGACGCCATGCTGACCTTACGAGCTGCTCCTGTCACCATTAAAGTTTGGTTAGGTTTGGACGGTCTGTTAAATGAACGAACGCATGAAAAGTTGCCGGCAAAAACCCAGCGGTTTACATTGGACGACCGGCGAAAATAAACAAGACGACAAGCCGAATGCTACCAGTACAGCTACCTATGCCAGTGCATTTCGCGCTTATTCTTGGGACGTTTATAGTGTTTATTTTGGAAAGATTTGGACCCAAAACAGATAAATCTACAATTACATGGGATGTTTTGGATTTAATGGATCTTTGCGGTCTTGGCCGCTTCTTTTGACAAATAGTTTGTTTTGTTGCTCACTGGGTGCCTTGAAGCGGATTTCGCGGTGAGGGGACCGGGCACCGGGCGCATGGTACGACTGTAGGAGATGATTACTCGACAAATGTTCATGTCTCGTACACGGTTAAAAATAATTCATCGATGTTGGATTACTTTAAATTTAATTAGGGGGATTAGTGTTGCCAAAGTAATTACGTGAATAAGAACTGTTGTGATAATAAATTGTGAAGGAAAATTGTAATTTTATGCACTCACTGCACGTGTTGAGTCTATAAATGCCAAGCAATTGAGCATTAACTGGAAGTTTTCAGTTGTTAGAGTTGCATTATGACTGAGTTTATGCGTTTCCATGGATGATTTCTATTTGATTGCATCATTACGCGATGCTATATAAACTGAGATTGACTTTCACTGACTGCCTTTCCCGGGAATTATTAAGGGCAGATGTACGTGCACACATAGTTAAGCTCTGTCATCTACCGTCACTTAATCCGGAGCAAAGTGACTTAAATTAGGAACGGAGCCATGGTACTAAGTTGAGATTTCTGTAATCTCTTTAGTTAGCTTCCATTTGACTTTTGAGATTTTAGAGAACATTCAGTTTTATAATGAGTGCGCATATTTGAAGAGTTGTATTTTCACCTATTTTAAAAGAACGGCTTCTTGAAAGATTGCTTTCATTTATAATGCCTGTAATGCCTTTCAAATAACAAACAAATAAGAACAAAATCGCTAATTAACTAGGCGCCCTAGGCGCCCGTTCGTCTGACGTGTGTTCACAGCCTCCCCTCCTCTCTCTCACTCACTCTTCCATACAGTGAAAAGTGAACAGAAAAAAATTTACACTTCCTCTGGTGACTAGACTGTCACTGGACAGGTCTCCTAAAATGCAACAACAATGTTTTGGGACCTTACAAAATTTTACGAGATATTCGCTTTCAAAGAAGTTCAACGCGTCGCTTGTCTAATTTCGTCGATAGGAAAATGAAAAAAAATCACGCAAATTAAGTAGTATTTTTAACGAAAATTATAAAGGACGTTGCAGTAAAGGCACTTTTTCAAGTAACTTGACCTGTCGAACTTCTGTAAGCATATATTTCTTCAGCAACCCGATAATGCCTGATCTCTATAGTTTCCGTAAGACCTTGTAGGACGGGAGAAGAACTTCACCCAATACGGCGAACACGATTACAATTGGGCCTACAGCTTAAGGTGGATTTCGAACCACCACCATCGATATTACTCTGCAACGCCGAATTACCATCTAACGCCCAGGAGTTGCTACCGTGGGGTTCGAACCTGTAATTCTTGAGATGTAAGAACATCGACATCGACAACATAATAATTGACCTAAATCTGACCTTGTTAGTACCTAATTGTTCATACAAGATTAAAAATAAGGTGTAAACGAAAAGTCTTAGGATATCCTTGGCAAAAATTTTAATTTTGATCAGAACCGGTCTAAAGTTGGCTGGCGATATTTCAGTGTTGGCACCCAATCGTCAGTGCAACCTTGCCCAACAGGATTTGTGAGAAAATAAAGTTTAAAAAACTCCAAGCTAGCCAACGGACCAGAGTGCTCTCATTATATTATAGTATATTGTTTATACTTGGACAGAAGACAGGACTGTCAATAATATTATTTTGATATATTTTAAGCACAAATTATATGAACGGATGCTGTTATGTCGACCTGCCCAATGTTATAATGATCAATTATTAGTTTCGGTATTCACCGGTTAGCGATCAGTATTCCTCAAATATTGAAGTTGGCGGCCTATCACGGATAAGTCTCTCAGCAAAAGACGCATAATGGATCTCCACTGTGATTGTGAGACCCATTATATCACATGATGTAGTGGCATGGGAAAATCCTAGATCTTGAAATGTTTGCCGAAAAAATAAGGATAATCGAGAGATACCGTCAGAAGCTTAGAAGTAATGGGTCACGGATGGTTGCAAAATTGGTGCAAATCTTTAATTAGGACTTGAATTTGAACACTCTATATGAGGCTGTATACCTCAGTCTATCAGGCGGAGATCTTAGCTCTGATGTTCTTATGGCAACAGTTCTGAGAGGATCTTTAACGCGGATGTCGGTTTAGTGCGAAACGCGCTGGATAACCTGCTTGAAAATTGCGTAAAGGCAAATAAAATAATATTGGCACTTGATGAAGTGCATGGACAGAACAGATTTCGATAGAGCTTTGAAGAGTATCCGTAAACACAACATGTATGCTTCAGTGAAAGAGTTGACACTGGCATTGGGGAGGGCACATGTACGAATCAAAGGGAACGAAAGAGTAGACAAACTGGCTAAGCTGGGGACTGCATCAACTCTGCAAAGCCCGGAACCGTACATTTTCATGGATAGGGCATATCAGCTGGTCTTTTGGAGACATGGTCTACAAGGAAGGACTGGAGCAATATACCATCGTCTACTCGTACAAACAGGCTAGATGGAATAAAAATTCTAAGAAGCGCTGAATAGAGGATATAGATATAGATAGATATAGATCGGAGCGCCCTGATGGCAGCTTCAAAGAAAGAAGATACACATCATTGAGGATGATACCCGTGGGCTCAGCTTGGAGGAGCATTAGACCGTGGTGTTCTGATTTAACAAGCAGAAGGAAAATACTGTGGGGACACCACTAGATGGAGGCCAAAAGGACCGGAGAGGTGTTCCATAAGCAAATTCGTGCGTGATGAAATGCAACAGCTTAAAAAATCCAAAATCAAATAATAAAACTTGTTTTAATAATTATTGTAATATTACTACAAAAGGAAAGAAAGTGTCTTTCAAGTGTATAAACTGTGGAATTATGGGAGGTTTATAAGTCTGCGCATAATAACTACATATCTACAAATTTGCAGAATAAGGTTTTTGCTAGCCAAAAGGGTAGTAAAGACTTATTATTAAAACTGTTAGGATCAGCTGATCTGCTACACCTCCCCTAATAGTGAACCAGGAGACGTGTACTAATTGTTCGTCACTTATTTTGCGACGAATTGTTATCTAAGACTATGTTGTCCAAGATTATAATCTTCTATTAATTTAGTCACAACTTATGTTCTCCGTATCCAATATAGACTATTTTGAAATAAGAGATCTTTGATATGTACATAGTTAATAATCGTCTTAAAACCATTTAGAAGCTTTTATAACTATACCGTAACTGCGTAGATATAAAACATCACATAGTGAACTGCTTTCGGCAAGTCGTTGATAAAAAAAGCTAAGAATAACTGGCCCAACAAAAGAGCCTTGCGGAACTGTATGCAATTTATGAATGTAATGCCATCATTAGTTGGCTAAACTTGAAGCATTTTCTTGGTTTTGTACTTCTCGCAATAGAAATATATATTAATTCAACCAGGTGACTAGAATGACTGATGAACCATCCTTTTCTGAACACAAACACATCTTTTTGAATTTCGACGAGATCACACAATTTTGAAGCCACAGAAGACCACCTTCGTTATGTTCAAAGGAAAACTGGCCAGGGAACGGCGAGGTGATGAGATCGATTAGATCTCCCAACACATTGCAAAGTGAACCTTATCAACGACACTATAACTTCAGCCTTCAAAAAATGTTCACCTGAGGGTTGGATATCTTCTGGTGAAACGAGGACCTTACAGGAAGTAAGACAACTGCGCAGTCCCAAAAACGAATGATGATGAAGGATGAGCGAGCTTTCCCAGAGCATCGATAGTATCGGTGGGTCGCCTAATAACCACAAAGAACTAATGCAGGCTACATAGGTAAATGAGGCACAGTTATGAAGCCAGCCTGGACGTTAACAAAAATTAGTGAAAATACACTAGAAAACCTTCTAAGAGTGTACTCTCCAGGGACTGTCATTAAAGAGAATACCGATCCAGAAACACCTGAGGGCTTATTATGGAAGACAAAAACGAAACGAATTTCTAGTCTAGACACTTTCTTAAATGAGAAAGTGCATGTAAAAATTTGTCTCGACTAGAAATTCGTTTCGTTTTCGTGTTCCATAATATGCCTCCTGAATTGTCTGACCTCTTGAAAGGAAGGAGAGGGAAGATTCCGAATGAAAAAGCGCGGAAATACCGTGACAGTGTCATTTTATTTTACATAAAGATGGGGAGATGATAATATCACTGTTATCTTATCAGAGCCTCCCGCAATCAGAGTTACATATATACCTATCGCATAGAGGTCCCTAAGAACAGCTTAAAGCCTAAGGCGCTTCAAGAAAGTATAGGCCTTTTAGCTTTACATATGTAGTTCTAAATAAAGACGGTGGAAAACTTATTGCCAGAGCAACTGGAAAGAAGTAACTAAATCACTTTCCCTTGTCTATCTGGCAGCACACGTATCAGATTGAAAAATTCACACAACAGTTAGTAGTTAGTAGAGACTTCTATAGAAGCATACCAGAAGCGATCTTAATTGACATGAGCGAGCTTTCTGCAACGCATCTTTTGATGGAGTGGTACGAGCCCTGGGTCAGGAGGGATATTGATGCTGTCGGCTGTCAATCGACGCAATGATAAGTGCATTGCGAGTCAGCTGGCTGACATGCTCTAGGGAACGATAACCAGAAGTTTTCCGCTGGTTGGTTTTTTACTGGTTCTATTGAGCCTGGTGCTTTTGACGCGTGGTGGTTGAAGAACGGGTTAAGCTAACGGCATTGTAATTTTTTTTATGTAGCCAAAGCCCAGGGGACAACTCAATGATGCGTTAACATGGCTTCGGCTGGAAGTGATTGTCAACTGAAGTAACTCTGGGACTACGGAGAAGGAGAACCCCATTCGTAGAAGACGTACTGGATATTGTCTCTGGATTTTTTCTTAAAGCCTGCGGTACTAGTTGGGATTTAAGACCCAAGACCATGCATTGAATATATATCGTCATAATTATACGAATGATTACGTATGGTGTACTCACATAGGAGCATACAGTAAAATTCAATGTAGTCACGACCCGATTGCGCAGCATACAATCTATGGTCTACCTATGCATCACAGAGTTATGCGCACTTCGCCTGCAATGGCACATGGAGAGGGGGAGAGGGTGTTCTCAGTGTCGCTTGCATTATTCTTCAAAACAACAACTCTTCAGCCAGTCTGAAGGCAAATTCGGAGTTACACGATGTGCTAGCTAATACTTTTGAAGACATACAAGAAGGTATGCAAAGCGTGGATTAAATTGACGAAACATAAGAAAACATAATTTAAAACTTAAAAGTTAATCCGAAAAAGCTGAGAAAAATACACTTAACACAAGCACCACTTCACCTAGAGTTACGCTATACAGTCAAGAGGTAAAGTTGATGAAAAATTCCGTATAATATAAGGAGTAAAACAATGTCTCCATAACAGATAAAACTAAACGTCTCTTACACTATTACAGGTAGAACTCGAAATATCTTACGCTTAATGAACTCAGGTGAAGTGTTGGATGCAGTATTTTCTAAAGTAATAGTTCGTAGTAGTATCTACGTAGTATTGCTGGGTGCACAAATTCTTTCAGGGAAATCTGCTATTTTAAGAATGTTTTAAGGTAGAACATAGAATCTTGGTATCCTACATCTACAAACGAACCAAAATGATGTTTCTACTTATTCTTTGTATTTTTATTATTTTTATCATTTTAAGCACTCTTCAGGACTGGTAAAATATAAATACAGGAGTTCTAATTTCCTTCGCAAAAAATTCAATTTGTAATCCAATTCAGAGTGACACATACTCTACGTGTGGAAGATTCTTTAAAAAAGAGCAGTCTGAACCCTATGGATCGACTGGCATGAAACTTATCAACTTGCAAATTGTACTATGTTGACAATATATCAATTTCAATTTCAAACTTTGTAGTTGCCATTGTCGAGGAAGTTTCACTGGTAGAGACATTTCCTTCCTTACTCTATGCTATAACATCTGCAGCTACTATGAGTTTACCAAATTGATCGAAATTTTCCACTTGTTGCAAAATTGTCTGTTGCGTAATTCTGGGCAAATTTCGAAAACTCACGATAGAAAGGAAATTAAATAGAGACGCGACGTGTACCTTTTAGCTAAAGAGCTCCCAATTCTCTTGTAAATGGACCTATCGATTAGGAAATTTTTCTGTTTTACACAAGTAACTAGCACCCCCACGATGACTTTTTAAAACGTCAGAGTTCAGAGAATAGACCGACTTAAGAAGAACGTCGGCAACGTCAGAGAATAAACGAGGAGGTATGGGAATCGATTTAAGACGAACAACACCACAGCGGTGACCTGAATTCCTCTGATTTAGGCTTGAACTTGTGAATAATCCAAAACAGAGCAAGTGCTCGCTTCCATTACAAATGCCGAGCAATAATGGCATGATAAATTTATCAGGACTGAAAATAGATTCCAGGGAGAACTAATTCGATTGGGATTGTGATATAGTACTGCTTACTTTTGCCGGGAGTTGATGGATTTATCTATTTCCAAGGAAATCAGAATTACGACAGCAGCCAAGAAAGTCAAGTGTACATTTGTGCTGATTCTGGATTTCTAGTTAGTTGGGATCTAATTACGAAATGTGCTTCGATGACTATTGGATGCTGAATTGTATCACTTAAAGAAGGGCAGCTTGTGGAGGATTGAATTTTCAGATACAAGTGTTGCAAAAAAAAACCTCTTTGAAAAGTAACAAAGTAAAAGCTAAGTGGAGTCACGGTCAAAAGAACATCATATCTATGTCCAGACATCAGTGGTAACAAATTGTTATCTATAAAATATAGTATATCTCGGTATTTAAAATATATTTGCTTGTTATTTGATCTTCTTAACAGACAAGACAAAACACTACTGCTGAATGGGATGTATGAACTTCTGTGTTTGTTTTTGAATCGTGTGACTTTGTTTAAGAACAATTTCTTAGTCAACGCTTTTATAGCTTCCGATTGAGTAGTCAGCAAAAAAGAAATATCATTTACCGCATGCACTCTTATTATCTGCTGTACATTTTACTGTATTCTAATTTTTAGTTATGTTATAAAGGAATGTGTGTTCTAAATATCTGGAAAAGAAAATTGACGTGTTATACAAATATTTGTTCCAGTTTTTACAGAACCTGTTGAGGTAACTGCTGAGAGCTCTACTAATATTATTAATATTTATTTGAACATTTAACATTTATTATACAGATTATTCGTCAAATCTTCAACTACTTTGGACAGGTCATATATAAATTAACAAAAGAATATAGGACCTAGCACTGACCCCTGTGGTACTCCTCGGTGCACAGTCCATCCTTATACTGCTGATGTGCAACTTTACCTAAGTAAACCGATTAGAATTATTGATGATTGATATGCGCGTTTAAACGATGATCTTAATAGAATGAGCAAACGCGCTGACTCCAACAAGTTCACCCTATATGCAAGTAAATATCAGCTGATTTCTTCCAGAGTCCTCTTAACGAGATAGATGTTCCTACACTCTTTATTCTTGCAAACTATGAGCGCTCCGACAAAAACCTGTTAATAAGGGAAGGAGCTGTTGAATAAAAATTGAAATTTCCTGATAAGAATCTGTTGGTCGATGGAATCAAAGGCCTTAGAAAATTCAAGAATAATCAGAGCACTAAAATTATTTTTATATAAAGCACCTTTTGTTTGACGAAGCCATTGTTTTTAAGCAGATTTATTCCGTGGCAGATAGCTTTTCCGTTGAGCCTGACGAAATTCCTGTCTATTTTGTAAAGAGGCGTGGTTTGTCTCTTGATCTAATTTTGTGTTATTTATTTAATTTATCTCTGCGCTGTGGTGTGTTGCCGAATGCCCGGAAGCTCTCCTTAATTACAACTGTGATATATCTAATAACAGACCTATCGATAATCTTTGTTGCTCTCTAAGATATTGAGCTCTTAGTCTGTGATGTCCATTATTTTCATTACAAACCGATTTTGCAGTCTTTTCAACATGGGTTTATGAAAAGCAACTCGAATTTATTGGAGTTCTCCAATTTCTTCATCTCTGATAGTGAAAGTCGTAGATAGGTTGACTGCATTTTCACTGATTTCAGTAAGGCGTTCGATTGAATCAATCATAAAATTTTGTTTTTAAACTCTTCTTGCTCGGCCTTCCATTTGTTTTTGTTGACTGGTTGCGTTCATATGTATGCGATCGTATTCAGCGAGTCTCGTTTTGTGAAGCTTTGTCTGAGCAAATTTTTAATACTTTCGGGATAACATAGGGCAGCCATCTCGGACCACTGCTTTTTACATCTAGATTAATAACGTATCTTTGATTATGTCTCATTCTAAAATTCTGTGTTATGCTGTCGACGACAAGATCTTCCATGTTGTGTCGAGCATTACCGACTGTCTTCTTTTAAACTCTGACTTGGAAACCTTCCACAACTGATGCTCCATCGACCGCATTCCACTAAGCATCGGTAAGTACAAATCTTTGTCCTTCTCTCGAAAAGGAAACCCAGAGATATTTTACGGTTACTGAAATCATATCAGTAATCATTTCAACCAGTTGAACTCTCCTAAACTTGTCACTTGTCTGCTAAGGACGCAGTGTATGAACTGCTCGTTGCCTCTAACATATACGTAATTTTTAGCGATTTCAATCTTTTTGTCTTTGGGTGGGAGCCTACTCCAGACACGGATGCCCTCATGCCCTTATTGATCCTCAATACGCTCCGTTCGTTTTCGAAACTGTTTTCTATTCTCTCTTGAATTAGTGTTGTCATATTGCCAATGATTCGGGTAGGCTTTTAAATCTTGTGTTTTCGTCCGATCCGGATTGTACGGGTGGTGATTGGATTCCTAACTCCCTTAGTTCCTAAGTCCTGCCATCAGCCTACACTCTGTTTTGCTATCCGTTTTGATGCTGCCAACGTATCTTTCGCTCTTCTGGGCGACTTCTTTTTCAACTTTAAACAAGATGATTTCTCATCCAACAATGTCTGGCTCCTGTCATGCGTCTGGTCAAGTGATGTCGACCTGACTGTGGGCGCCTTCAATGACATATTTTTTGCATGCTTTATCCGGTGTGTTCCTATCGGCACTTCTAAGTCGAGTTCCCCTCGTTTGTTGATGATGCCTTCACTTGGCGTATTCCGACGTCTTCAAATTTTCGCTCAATGATCCCAAACAACTGTGACGCTTATCCTTCCTCTTTGAAATATCGTGATTCTGAGAGTAACGATCCTCTAACAATTGCTAACTGCTGCGAGGAATTCTTCTGAACTGCTATCTGTGATTCTAACTTTGATATTTCCTCTTCTGATTTTACCTACTTGACCTCCCTCGAATTTAGTGTCTCAGTATTTGATGACGCTCTCGTTGCCAAACATTTATGTAATTTGTCGGACGGCCTTTCAGGTGGTCCAGATGGCATTACTGCCTTTTTTTTGAAGAAATGCAATTAGTCTCTAGTTCGTGTTCTCTGTTATATATTCAACCTATGCTTTCCTTCCGGCCTCTTTCCTGCGCTATGGAAGACTATCGTGATAATTCCTATCCATAAGAAGGGCAATAGGTCTGATATTACCAATTACCGACCGATTGCTAACCGAAGGTTTTCGAGGCCCTTGTCAGCGATTTACTTCGATTTCACTGTACCCTTTTATGGGTTCCTTCCATCACGGCTTCCATAAGAGTAAATCGACGACTGCCAACCCTCTTGAATTCGTTAACTACTCTCTCGCGATCACTGAGTCAGGAAAAGAGGTGGACTAAGTGTTTACAGATTTCAGTAAGGATAGGATTGGTCACGGAATCCTGGTCTACAAAGTATCTCTTCTTGGATTTCCTTCTTGCTTCGTCGACTGGTTGTCCTTCTAAGTGTCAGGTCGTTAGCAGCGTGTCCTACTCCGTTGTGCTCTTTCCGACCATTATCTTTATTACCTTACGGGTGCCACAGAGCAGCACTAAAATTCTGTGTTATGCGAACGATTAAAAAATTAATTTCCTTTTCAAAATCTTCTTCATTACTGTTTTTGAGTTGTCTGTATGCAAAATTTCATCTAAATAGGTGCGAGAATGAGAGAGTCTTGATTACACATAAACGTTAAAAATAAAACCTGATTTCGTGCCCTTCCGTCCGGTCTTTCATAGGCCTACAACTTTTAAATATATCTCAAAAATCTTTTGTCGGGATCAATATTGGATTTCAAGGGGGTTTTCACAATTTTTTTCTAAACCAAGGCAATTTGCACACCTGGCTCTAGATTGGAATTTTAACGGAATCCAAGCAAAACTCCCAATTGGACAACCGTGCAACACATAGAGAAGATTCGTCGAGAGAAAGGTACCCAGATCTACAAGGAGTTGAAGATGTTGGCGCAAAACCGGATCAGGTGGTGAGTCGGTGTAATAGACGCCCTATGCCCCACAAGGGGTTAAAGAAACCAGAGAAAAGTCAAGTATTTTATCGGACCACTGATGTTAATGATACTGTTTGAACGCCTCTCTCTAGTTCCCGTAACCCCTTGTAGGGCATAGGGCGGGAGCACAACTTAACGATTGCAAGTGGACCTACTATATAAAGTTGATTCCGAATCACTGACATTTTGTAACTTTGTAACGCGTGGACCAATTTGGATGGTTCCTTTGCTGTTATATAGAGTATGATCCCTCATTGCTTACAGGAGGATAATTTGGTTCTATGGTGGGGGAGGGAAAGGGGAAGAGGAGGAGGAGGGAAAGGGGAAGAGAAGGGGAGGGGTAGTCTTATTTTGTAACGCTTGGATCAATTTCGATGATTCTTTTTCTGTTGGGTAGAGTATGTGCCCCGATTGATACCGCGAGAAAAAAAATTTTAGTTGGATGGGGGGGGGGGGGGGGTTAATTAGAATAGATATAAAATAAAAAAAAATATGCTTTTTAGGTAAAATTTTTTTTTTGTGGTTTAGGATAAATTGACCGCCTAATACACAATTTTTCCTTGAATAACCAGCAAATTTACGGTTCCCCATTGTAATTTTCCCAGTATTCTTCGGTGATACTCGAGGTTCGTATTTCAGCGGTGCTTTTGCTTAAAAATCAAGTCAGTTGAAAACTGCAAAACGATTACAGTTCAGAACCGTAATTATTACCGGAATTTTCCTATAAAAATGTAAATTTTTTTCCTCCGTATAGAGTACCGTACCTCTTCGCTCCCTCTCTTTCTGAAATCGTCGATGGAGTAAGAGATAACGTGTTGACCTTCCAACATTAGGATTCCAGGTACAAATCCCACCGTCGGCGACCCAACGTTGTTTTTTGCTGTCTATAGATTATACTATAAGGCTTTTTGGGGTTTGGGCAGTTGGGAACATCACCAATTATAGGTTTACTTGCAATTGTTGTTGCCGACTCAGATGAAGTTCTTCCTCTCCTGCCCCGTGCCGAACAAGAGGTTACGGGAACCAGAAACTGTAACTCTGTAACTATATGTATGTCATAAACAGGTTTGATTTGATAGTTACATTATATATTTAGTTTCATATAGAACTGCTCCCCGCCCCCTAATTTATGTTAAAGTTGCGTTCCTACAGTCGATTAATATTTACACTTGTATGATTGTTGATATTTTACGGAACATCCACAATTCCTACAATTTATACGTGGAAAAATTCATAAGATTCAAAATGCATAATTTGTGTAGAAAACCAACACCTGGTACCGAAAATTATCCCACAGAAATAGCATCCACGGAGCAATTTCCGTCTTACAAGAAGATTTTACCTGAAAAGTGTTGCTACAACAGCAACGTTATCACTTAAGTAATCGCAACGATGCAATATCAGGCGTAGTTGTCTATCCCCGAAAGGTAAACAAAGCACTACACCTAGAATAACACAAGGATGACAGAAATTAAATCGATTTTCTCTGTAGGATTTTCCCTCCCAAGGGGGATTTTCCTCGGAACCTGACGAGCTGAGAGAAAAACTTATTCCATAATTTTGAATTGAGGAAAAGTCAAACAATTTGCAAAGTTGTCTATGCGGTAACAAGGAGCGGTATAAAATCCTTTGAAGGATTTGTATGCTCCTTAAGCGCGAATAGATGAAAAACTTTCATCTATTCTGAATGGGAAGTAATGAAAATTTTCAAGACGTGAACAAACACTTGAGAGCCGAGCAAAGCCGCAGCCGCAGCAACGAATTGCTGCATAGCGCTGTGGTTGCCACTGTTTTCTTGCATGTACTTGTGGGCGTACTTTCACGTTTCACTAAAAACCATCAACCGTGAAAATTCAGCCAACGACCAACATGTTAACTTTACAAGCCAAGAGTTTTTTTTCCATAGAAATATTTAGTACAAGGTTAAGGTAACAGCAACGATTTTGGAATTCTCGCGCTTTGGCGGGCACGAAGTCGACCCCAACGCGTAAACATCCACTGAGAAAACATCATTCATAATTTGGCCGGCTGCAACCTGTCTTCTCAGTGCTTATGTAAACAGTTCCCCTGCGGCTGGCAGGTGCATCCTTGGATGAGTCAAATGGAGTGCCACACGCGGTGTAGCTAGCGGGGGAGCACAATAATCTTCAGTGATCGCGCAGTGACATTTTACGATCTCGAAATGATTTGGTTGATTCATAAATTCGATTAATCGCTCATCGTCGACTAATCGATTTTGATTAGCAAGATTCGCGGTTAACAGATGAGCAGAAAATGGTCCATTGCGGATGACATGTCAGGATGCGACGAAAATAAAATCGAATAACATTTTGTTTACTAATTGTCAACACTAATTGCGATGCAAATAGCGCTACTAAACGAGTGTTAGTATCGAAATAGATGCAGAGACGAACAGGCCCAACGAGTTGCATTATCGCGGAGGCTGAGATGTGGACCAGTGGACAACATGGCGCGCTAAACTAGCTGTTGTGAGCTATTTACGTCTATCTGCAGGATGACAAGACAGGGCCTATGCAAGTGCTCGTTACGTGGATATTTCTCAATCTTGAGCACTTTTTGATTGTGTAAAAAATTGCAATCGTTGCAACATTACGAAAAAAAGTCGAACTCGAGTTAAGAAATTTTTGCGCATTTCTCAAGTGCGCTGATTCTGTCGAGATTCAAAAAACCAAAAAAATAAATAATATGGCAACCGAGTTTTTGCGCTACGTTTTATATGGTTCGATACAATTTTAGAACAAAGTAAGATTTTTTAGAGTAAGTGTCTCTCAATGCATTCGGTTGTTGCAACAAGAAATGCATCGTTCAAGCAACAGATTTAGAATAGTGGTGCAATCCCTGCCGTGATTAATTCCGTTGGTACTTTTAATTTCGGAAATTTCTTGCCGCTAAATAGTCGCGACATTCTTTCCTGGGATATTTGCATCGAATTGGATTTACGATTGTGCAACGCTTGAGTAGTTATTTCTCGTTTGTTTTTTCTGTTTGGTTTTGACGCGTTAAAAGTCGAGCAAAACTGGTAATCGGTAATAATGTGGTAGGACCGGTGATTATTTCTACTCGAGTTCGAGTAGTTTATGACCGACGAGGTATTTTAATGGGATTTGACGATATATGTCTCGATCGCAGCAAGTGGTAGTTCATTACACGCGCTTTCCTTTATAGCCGGACCCGTATTGACAACTAATGTTGATAATTATCGAAACGAGTTTAATCGAGCGCGGAATAACACGCTTTTAAGGGTACCAGGTGATGATCATTATGATTTTATGTAACCGTTCCGGTCAATGAACTACACTTTCACTGAAATCAATTAAGATTTTGGATTTGGACTAGTTTTAAAATACATATGAGTATTATTACGTCGAATATGAAATTGGCATATTTTTATTACATTGCAGAACGATCATAATTCAGTGCGAAAAAAAAATTGTAAAAGCTGCACCGGAAACGAATAACTTTTTATGTAGATGTTAATACGTCGTACGTTTAAAGCACTTGTGGCAAAATTATTGCAAATCAGATTTTGCAAAACCTGGACTGATTTAGACCAATCATTATGTAGGATTGGTCTACATTG
Organism: Leptarthrus brevirostris; assembly: GCA_964036015.1. Taxonomy (NCBI): domain Eukaryota; kingdom Metazoa; phylum Arthropoda; class Insecta; order Diptera; family Asilidae; genus Leptarthrus; species Leptarthrus brevirostris. Next base: position 140,348,281 of record OZ038372.1, read on the forward strand.
GTGATTAGAACTAAACTGGAATTATATGACGGGCTGAGAGTAAAAGTGACCTATTTATAAGGTTCGGGCAAAAGTGGCTTAGAAAATGTTCCGCGCAAAAACGAATCGCCTGAGGTTCTGGGCAAAAATTAATCGTAGAAAATTTCCGGGCAAAAACGATTTAACTACAAAAAGTAATGCAAAGTTAATGCAGTTAAGTAGTTAAGTCGTTTTTGCCCGGAAATTTTCTACGATTCGTTTTTGCCCGGAATCTCACGCGATTCGTTTTGCGCGGAACATTTTCTAAGCCACTTTTTCCCGAACCTTATAAATAGGTCACTTTTACTCTCAGCCCGTCATATTATGATAACTGTGACATTTTAGTATACTATGAGTGTTTTCGATTTTGCCACCGAGACATAACACCGGGGACAACTGGAGTTACTGTGACCCTGCACCAAAGTGTCATCTGCTTCCAAGTGCGAAACCCTGTGTTCGAGTTTATTAATGCCACCCGCTGTCAAATTGCAATTGAAAATTATGGAGATTAATAAAAAATCAGCAATTTCAGCAATTATATTTATTATAATTATTGGTTGGTTGGGAAAGATTAAAGATTTTTCGTTTTCTCTCGTTTTAATTATAACAGGACAGTAAAAATAATTAATTAAATATAAAAAATCGCAGCACACAAGCCCAATCCCAGTTATTTTTACTCATCTACTTCATTTGTGTTAGTAGTGTCACAGCTGTTCCTGGTCCAAACCAGGGGCAATCGGTGCTAGCACCAAGAGCAAAATGTGGCAAAAACGAACAATCCGAAGCAAAACTCGAGTCATGACACCGCAATCTCGAACATGCATTTGCTTCTTCAAGGCACAAGTATTAACACCGAAGCAAAATCGAAAACACCCTATATGAGCTGAACAAGGTTTCATGAGAAGAAAAAGACAAAAAGAGCCCCAAAAGAGAGCATATTGCACTGGAAGTGCGAGCAACCATTTCAAAAAGTTCACATGTTTCGACGCGCCAGATCCAGGGAATGCACGGGATACGTAGAACAACAATGTGTCGTCTGCTCAGATATTTCAAATTCCATCCATATTACTTACATCTGACGCAAACACCTGAGCCTGGCGATCCCGCGAGACGCGTCAGAATTTGTAAATGGACGGACACACAAATACGACGGGGCCCATTTTTAACCGACTTCCCAAAAACAAAGAGGTTCTAAGTTCGACGCGTAGTATTTTTTTTTTAATTTTATTTTTTTTTATTTTTTTATGTCTGACCGGGCATGACTTCGTAACGCGTCGACCGATTTTGATGATTCTTTTTTTGTTGGGTGGGGGTGAAACCTAACTTTGTAACGCGTGATCCGATTTGGATGGTTCTTTTTTTGTTGTACAGAGTATGATCCCCCATTGCTAACAGGAGAAAAAATTTGGCCTTGGGTGGGTGGAGGGGGGGAGGGGGAGAAATGACGATTAAATATTTTTGTTGTAGTTGTTTGGTTTGTTTGATTTGCACCGACTTCAAAATTTCGTAATAGATATAAAATTAAAAATTATTTTATGCTTTTTAGCGCTTTTTGTGAAGTCGGTTCAACTTTTTTTTAAAAACTATTTTATTATCCACTCGCATTCTCTTTACAGGCGCGGCAAAATTTGAGAACATACCCCCATGTTCTCAAATTGTGCCTCGCCACCAAACAAAATTTCCACTGGCAACGAATTCACCGGACACAAAGACGCTGGTCAGTGGTCAATCAATGTTTGGGCGGGCATTGTTGGAGATTGTGTGATAAGACCTGTTTTTTACAATGTCTATTTGAATGGGCTGCTCTATTTAGACATTCTCGAAAACCAGGTCCCTTCTCTATTAAAAAACATCCCACTAGACAAGAGGCACTGGATGTGGCTTACACAGGATGCTGCACATCGTGGTTTACATGCTAGGAGATTTCTAAATACGACATATCCGGATCAGTGGATTGGTATTGATAGTCCAGATCACGAATTTAACGCCCAGATCGCCAGATCTGACTTCATTAGATTTCTTCTTTTGGGAAGCTGTGAAGCAATAGGTTTCTGCGAACCCCCGACGACGCCAGAAAACATGAAGGAAAGGATTGTGGCAGCATTCCCGGCAGTCACACCTTAAACATTGAGAGACGTACAAGTTAGTTTCCGGGAGAAAGTTTAATTGTGCATCCAATAGAATGGGCAATTGATAGAGCATCTGAGACCCTAATTTTCCAGCGAAACAAATTAAATAATTAATCAGCCCTTTTCAGGGCTAATGATGTACAAAATTCGCTTAGATGCCTCCACGTGGTGAACATTGGGTAACGCTAATGTCGACGGTAATATGTAGGATTTACGTGTTCTTGGAGTTCTAAGATTTGAGATGAAAAAGTTGGTTTCTATTGGGCTTCGTTATCCCACTGGGATAATGTTTCCCTACAAGGGGCACTCCCGACCCTAAGAATTGATATCATGTCATAGTCCGCCACAAACAGTTAAACTTATGTCTGAAACATGTTTCACTATCTTGCTTAGTTTTTCGGATATTGACCTAGGAAAATTTAAATGGAGCAGAAAAGGTGTACGCCCTCTGGTGTTTCGTGGACATATTAGAGAAAAAGAGATTCTCAGTATCTGCTTATGCAGATAACCTGGCGACATTCTTGAAAACGATCAGCAAGAGGCTCGAACATGCGCCTGAAAAGCTGGAAAACTGGACTGTGCATTAACCTTTCAAAAGAACAGAGTTTAGGATCCCAACGCTGATAGGAAAAAGTCTAACTCTGGGGAATGGCTGTAATATAGACTCTAAACTGAACTGCAAAAGCAAGTGTGGCTCCCTATTACTGTAAAAAAATGCATTAGAGATGTGGTTTAGAGACGCGAGAGTACAAAGTGCGGGCGATCTTAGTATAACTAGGTGTTTGTTTAGCACGCCCACATCGGCTTTGGACAACATGCTCGATCTTAGGTTACTGGACATATGTATGCTGCTGCTGGAAGCGAAAGGCGCAGTCAGACTGTAAAGGCTATGTTGTGCTTTAAGGAGAGGATGAACGAGTATTCTAGCATCCTGAAATTAGATCGTATTGATAACAAGATAGAAAAGGACTATAGGGTCCCTGGCGTAACCTTCAGAAGCTTTACCACAAAGCTGCTTGTTAGAGAAAAATGGAACGGAGAGAGTATCAGAGATCTCCATATATGCGGACGGATCTTAAACGAGTGCAGGCACAGGAGAAAGAGTACACTCCACTCCTAAATGGCAATTGCACGAATCATATCGACAGCCAGAGAACTGTAGTGTCATTCAGACAGAAATATCAGCTATTCACCATGCTAGTATCTTCGCGTAGTATAGAGTCAAATGTAGACATCTGCATGAAGCTTCATTAACAGTCAGGCGGATATTAAGGCGCTGGAACTTGGTGACCAAAGCTACTGCAATTGTGCAAAAGAAGCGTAGATAACATTTTCAGATACAACAACAAGATGACGATATTTTATTATTATTATATAAGGTTTCCCGTATTAAGGGCACTGGGATCTAGGGGGTCCCTTACTACTGCAAAAGACGCTCTGTCACGCTCAGATGTGCTATGAGGTCTTTAACAGTCGAGGATCTAACTTCAGTTGGGCTCAGGAATTCCCGACTGCCATGCCAAGGCCGGACAAAAGCAAATTATGTGCATAGTGGTTTCATCGTCTTCCAAATAGACACTTAGTCTCACGGGGAAGATCTAACCTGTGTAGATGATATCTTAGCCCACAGCGGCCAGATAGGTAGCCTGAGAGCAACCTCAGATCTGATTTACCTCATGCGCTGTTATCGTTGTAAGCATAGGGTCTAACAAGTGCCACAGCCTTTGTAAGTCCGTGTACATTTCTCCAGTATAACAACTGCTGACCCCGAGCCCGGTCTTCAATCACAGCTCTTGCCGACAATGAGCTAAGGCCACAGAAGGGCTCGGGACCTTGGCACCGAGAAAAAACTCCATTCCTGGCCAGTTCATCAGCGGTATCGTTTCTCTCGGAACCCGAGTGACCAGATATCCAACAAAGCGTGACCCTGTTATGAGCAGCCAGTTGTGTTAGGGTAGCGAAAAACTCCTTAGTAAGCCTGAAAGAAAAACACTGCGAAGATAGAGCCTTTAGAACACCAGCACCAGTATCATATTTCATTTTTGAGCCACTTAAGGCTATTAGGGTCAAAACTCGGAAAACCGCTGTCACAGTATTCTCGTTCACGAGAGAGAGTTCTAAATTTTCTGCCAAAGTCCAGTTCCTTGGTCATGTGGTCCGATACGGTGCACACATCTATGCCAGGAATGCGCTGAAAGCTGCCTAAGTGGCCTCTTCCACTAGCCGGGATGTTTGATGTATGTTGCCCTCTCAAGGCGCTAATTTCAGCCAATTGCATGATAGAGATGTTCAAGAGAGTGAGTCCAATTACCGCCTCCATAGCACCTGCTGAACAAGCTCTTATTGCTCCTGTTATGGAGAGGCAAGCAAGCCGCTGAAGCTTGTTACATTTGGCGATTGTCGAACCTTAGGTCGCAGACCAAGGCGGTATAAGTAAGAATCGGTTTTGTAATCTTACCGAATAACTAGGAAATTATCTTCGGGGAGAGTTTTCGACAAGCTCATAAGCCAAGTATTTCACCTCACTGGAATATTCAATGTTCGTGCCTTGGTTAGAAATTGAGCCAACCTTTTGATTGGCTAATAGTGAGACGTTCTTTAGCGTGCTAGTAGGTAACCGTGTGATAAAATAAGCGATTACGTATCAGCCTACCAATCCGGAAGTCCCAGGAGAGTGTAATTTGCAGAAAAAAGTTTGCAGGACTTTTTGATTTTAACTTTTAGCCACGAGATATTTGATTTCGAAGTCGTTATCAAAGCGCCCCCCTCCTAATTTCAAAACTATCTGAATTCACGAATGTGTCGTATAGTTAGTACTTCCAATAAAAATTATAACAAACACTGTAGGAAAAATTAAGTTATGAAAAGTTCAGAAATAACTCTATGGAACCCTATCATTTACCAATGCTCACGTTTGTTTAATAAACTTTAAGCGTATCTTTTCGAAAAAAATCTTTGAATTGAATCTAATCTTGATCTGTTTAACCATTGGCTACAGCTATCCCGCCAGAATTAAATAGCATCGTCTCTCTACAAAGTTTTCGAAAGTTTTCAGGTAATGATAGTCATTTCTTTCCAAGCAAATGGAACTTATGATATCAGTTCTTATTGATTTAGTTTCGAAAAGTAGAGAAAGGAAATGATTTGTGACATTCAAAGTTTGGAAGAAACATCCAACAAACCGCTTAACCTTTTTTCAGTTGAGCAAATGTGTCACATTCAATGAAGTAGTCAATGATTCTCACTCTGTATCGATAGAAAAATACTCTATTCACTCACTAAACTAGTTTATAATCTTCGATACTTCCCTTAGCTTTAAGTCTTACTAGCATTCGTTATTTGGTTTTGCATAGACTGCTTTACTTCTGTTAAATCATGTAGTATGCCAGTGGGAGAGCAAATACGAGTACAGATTGTTTCTCAGGTAAATCTTCCGTACTGAATAGGGTTGAAATTGTCTGTACTAGATTTTCACTAAAGTCTAGAGAACCGGATTAACAAAGAGCATCACAAGCAACGTAAACAGATTTAGTGAAACCAAAAAAAACTCCTGACTTTTCCTTTATAAAATTCCCTCTGGACGAGAACCGCCTCCAGTGAGGGATTACTCCTCGAACGTTCGTTTGCCTTAATAATCTCTGAAAATCTGTAACAGAAGTGCTATCTGTCAAGTTCCTTTTATCCCTCCAGCGGGAATTCTCCTACAACATGCAACAAAACAGCACCTCAATGGCTGAATCAAATTAAATCTGAACAAGTCGTACTAAGCCCGAAGCGTCGCTTCAGTGACAAAAAATTTTCGTTTCGTTTCGTTGCTGTCGATATATTTCCAAACAGATGTTTGGTGGATCCGCTTTAAAGCCCGAAACCTAACGTGCCTTTCTTCAGTTCCATTTAAGATTTTGCAGAATTCCTGCCATTATAGGTGGTACGAAGCTGGAAGGAATAACAATGATACTAAAAGGAGCAAAAGAAATACTTTAGCACCCCGGCATTGTTCCTTTGTACGAAATTTGTCATTTTTACGAGAGTGAAAAACACCCACTTTCCATGAAAGGACATTTTTGTCCTTATTGGAAGTTTAATTTGAACTGACTATGTTTTCGGTTTTGTGTACTCTCCTTATTTATAGCGTTGATAGGAAGTTGTCCTCCCACTCGTAGTGGAAGTGGAGCCTTTTGTAGTGTCCTTAATGCGTGAAAAATACAATTCAAAAGAAATTTTCGTTCCAATTTTATGAGACTTTTATATGAGCACAATTTGTTGAGTTTTTAATTCCTTTGTAGTGTGCGAAGAGATATGAGGGTAAGATTTTTGGTAAACGTAAAGCTCCACTTTATGCAGGGCTTTTATCTGCTTTTCCTGCAAAAAAAAAACGGTGCATACGAGAGCCCGGAGGAATTTTCCAGAGTAATTTCGGGGATAAGGTGTAATTAGTCGACTTTGTACTTTGTTCTCTCGTTTTGTAAACGTTGTTGCTCGAAAACGACGAGGGAATTGATACATTTTGCCACAAGGGATTTTGTGATTATATGGACAAGTTTGTCTTCTGGCACTCTACGTTTTGAAATCCCAAGGTTTTTCGAAAGCTTCAAAATTTCACTGGAAAAGGGAAGATGATAAGACAATTGTTCTTTTCAGAGTTGATGATACTTTTGTGCTATCTAGAAGAACAATAGTGAAGGAAAATTGTCTGCCATTAACTTAATTTCTGTACTTGGCTGTATCAAATTCACTTTAGGAAAATATAATGCACGGAGATGACGGAGGTATAATTACATATACAGTTGAAATCCAGTAATTTCAGGAATACAGAAAGTTTTCTTATTTGGATTACTAGATTGAAGAATGAAAAGGATGTGTTTCGACAATTGAGATATTTCAAGATTTAACTGAGTTTAAAAAGTTGAAATCGATTTAAAAATGAGTTTTGTAAACTCATCTTTGTATATACCATCTTCCTTGTTTTAATTATACCTCAGACTTTCACTTCGCTAGCTTGGTAAGGATTCAAAGCCGTTTATATGATCCGTCTAAAGAAAATTCTGATAAAAGGAAATCTTTTTCAATACAATTTTGCCACTAAGTGGGATAGGGTTTGGATTCTCAAACTTCTTTAATTAAGGATATGAGCAGCAGCGATGGGTTCCGACGTAAATAATTCTGTTGGTATTCTATCTATCGCTACAACATAAACAAAGTCCATCCTTCCGGAAGCTTTCATCAATTCTATCCTTAATTAAGGTCAGATGTTAATTCTCACCACCGTCAAAAAACGTTTAGGGTCTAGTGAAAGGGATTGTATTAACCAAAAAATATTGCCTATGACTTTATGAAAATCATTTGTCCACATCCGAAGTTTACGACAAATATCCCCACGGAAATGTTATGTTGCTGTGAAATGTCAAGATATTAAAACCCCTCTAACCTCTATTCTTATTAGGTGATTTGTACTAGGCTAGGTTTAGGAAAGTAATTTTGAAAAGTCGTAGTATCTGAACGAAAAAGAATGAGGAGACGCTGGAGGTCCTGATGCCCGCTCACTTCCCCGCCTGTAAAAATACACTGACTATTCCAGGGGATAACATTGTTACAAACTGGAGACACAGCTCCAATATTATCGCCCAGGACAGGGTTATATGTGCTATCAACTGCTTTGATCCAGCAAAGTCCCCGGGTCCAGATGGCATACTGCCGTTTATGTGGCAGAAGGTGCGGGGCTGGTTAGCGATGATGGTTTACGAGGATCTTCAGATGTTGTTTAAGGCTATACCATGTACCCGAGTCCTGGTATCCCTCATTCGAAAGTGGTTAAGTGCGGTCCCGCCAAATCAAGGGACTACAGATGGATCAGTCTTAGGTTAGGTAAGGTTAGAGTGGCTGCCTAAGAAGGCACACTTAGGCCAAGTAGTCCCATTGTGATACCGCAAATTGAGGCTGCAGAAGATTTTTAAAATTCCATAAAAATACCTAGAGAAGAAGAGGGTGAACCTGTTACCCCCTGTGCACCGATCCTGTTCCCTGTCTCCAGTGGAAATAAATTTGGCTATAATGAGAAGGGTGTTTAGCCTAAACTAAGCTAGGTCTCTGACATCAGAGGAGCCTAATTCGGTTCGCTCTTCAAAGATGGATCAGTCTTAGTGCTGTTTTACTTAAATCCTTGGAAGGGATTCTGAATCTGTGTAAGGGAAAATCTCGATCCCAACCTACTATCCAGGACACAACCTGCTTTTACGAAAGGCAATTTGGTATAAACTGCTCTACATGGAAATCGAAAAACCCTTGCAATATAAAGAATACACCTTGAGAACCTTTATTGATAAAGAAGGGGCGTTCAATAACGTAACCACTGAGTGCTCTGGAGACAGCAAAGGGGGATAAAGCCATTGACAGATGGATCTCCACGCTGGCTGTTTAAGAGCAGAGTTATAACTTCAGCGTGAGGCGGCTGCGCTCTCCGCAAACCACTGGCCCGGACCAACCTCAGGGAGGAGTCTCCTCAGCGATACTATAGTTGCTGGTTCTTAACGATGTACTCGTGAAATTTGTGAAAGGGGGAGGGGAGTGTAAAAGTGGTCGCTTACGCGGGTGATGTAGTTCTACATATTAGTAACTGGAAAATGTCCGGGAGAAAGTTGCTGGCAACAAATAGGGGCTTGGCATCAACCCACCCAAAACCGAGATGATACTCTTCACTAGGAAGTACAAGATAGCAACGTTCAGGGGCCTTATTACTGAATACGATTGGATTGCAATCGGTCGTAAATATAGGAAGTTTAGAATTGAATGGACCTTAAGTCAGCAACTCACGCACGTACAATATTTTTTTTTTAATCTCATTCATTTCAAAATTTCCTATATTTACGATCGGATACAATCGAATCGTTTTCGGTAATAAGACTACGTATAGATCCGATCGTTGATCTATTCCGAAGCAGGGCCGTGCTAAGGCATACGGGCATACGGAAAATCCACTACAACGGCGCTCCGTGACTTAGTACTGAAGCTGGAGGGAGCGGTTAATAGCAAGAGAACTGCGATTTCAGCCCTCTTGGATATAGAAGGCGCTTTTGATAATACATCATTTGATGTGATCAGGATAGGAATTGGGACGACTTTCTGTCGATGGGTAGATGTGCTGCTCAATTCTCGAGATCTTACCTTAAGTCTCCTCGACAGTGCGATCAGGGGCTGCGTCACAAGAGGATGTCCGCAGGGTGGGGTGCTGTCACCCCTTCTATTGTGCCTTGTGATCGCTGAGCTACTGGTGCGCCACAATGAGCGGGGCTACTTCGCGCAGGGCTATGCAGATGTCATTGTAGTTGTGGCATTCAACGATATGGGAAACAATATCACAAGACAACTCCAGGGGGCACTAGATGTAGTCGCAACCTGGTGTTGTGACAAAACGGTCGTCGTTCCGTTTACTAGGAAGAGGAACACGACGGGTCTGACTAAACCGACCTTCCTGGGCACTGCGCTACCCTTCAAGGATCAGGTGAAGTCTTTGGTGTGATCCTGGATTCCAAGCTATACTGGAACCTGCACCTAGATACAACCGTGGAAAAAGCTCGGGAGTGCTTTTGGGCATGCCGTAGGACTACCAGGGGACTTAAACCCAGGAGAATGCTCTGGATCTACACCGGTAATAAGGCCCATGATAACCTATGGAGCGATTACATGGTGGCACAGAGCAAAACTTAATGTGGTCAAGACTAAGCTTAGCAGACTGCAACGTATGACCGGTCTATGCATCACCGGACCCATGGGGGAGCCGGTCTCCTTGGGGGAAACATAGGTAAGGGCCACACGACAATAAGAGAGATTCATGAAGCCACACCTGAGTTGGCCATGTTAGCTGATCAGATGCCGGTAAGATTCTCACTATTCCAACCACCCCTAATACGGGTGGAGAATCATGAGACTTGGACGTTTCCAGCTGTCCGTCCGGGGGAACTAGTATATTATACGGACGGATCCAAGACTGAATCGAGCGTTGGGGCAGGGGTCCGGAGTTACTCCCCTCGATTCAGTTTATCACTGGCCCTGGGAAAGTATACCACGGTATTCCAGGCTGAGATCTTCGCTATACTGACATGTACTTACGAAAACATAAAAAGGGCTTATAAGAACAAAAGCATCTCAATCTTCTCAGATAGTCAAGCTGCAATCAAAGTAATTGCTTAATCTACCACCAGATCTAAGCTGGTGTAGGAATGCCAAAGGAGCCTAGATGAACTGTGTAGAACTAACTAATCAAGTAACTTGATCTGGATACCGAGACATCAGGGCTACACGGGGAATGAAAAGGCAGATGAGCTTGCTAGGAAGGGGTCCAATACTTCTTTCATAGGGCCGGAACGCTTGTGGCCGCAGCGCTTGAGAACCTCACACCTTCAATTTAATCAATCAATAATCAATCAACCACTCACTCGCACATTCTATACAAAAAAAAAAAAAAAGAATCATCCGAATCGGGCTGCATCACGAGGTTACAAAATTTTTTCGTACGAGCAATGGGGGAACAAACTCTATACAACAACAAAAGAACCATCAAAATCAGTTCCCACGTTTCGAAGTTAGACTGCTTCTCCTTCAGCACCCACCTTAGATCCAAAATATTCTCTTAGTAACAATAGGGGAACATACTCTGTATAAAAAATCGGTCCACGCGTTACAAAGTTAGGTACGGCCCCTTCCCTAAATCTTCTTAACATTTTTTGACATGGTACCAATCTGGAACTATACTCTGTCTAAAAAAAATACGTGCCGAGCTTATAACCTCTCATTTTTGGAAGTCATTTTGGAATTGGAAAGTCGCTTGCTTGAATCCCGGAAAAGTAATAGAGGTCAACAAGTTTGACAACAGCGTACTGTACAGAGTAAACCTTTAAGAGTGATTTTTAAATATTTTGCAAAGCTTAAGAAATGTCTACTCGCAATGAGTCAACATAAGACTAGAGGTAAAAATAATATGCTGTTATAAGGCAACTAACGAATTGAGTTTGGCGTTTTTTGAACTTCACCTATTAGTTAGTTCGTATGTTTGGGTAAAATCTTGCAACTGAATGTTAAACCAGTTCCCCTCAACCGATTCACCTACAATTTTGCACATAGCTTCGGTTCTGATGATAATATAATATAATATCGTTTAAATCTAACATGGCGGACGATCCAAGGTGGTGGATTAACTTTTTCTTTACAACCCCGTTGACATGGGTATCAAATAAAAGGGTTCGACGGGTAGAATATAATAGGAGATGTGACGTCACACTAAACCCAATGTGGCGTTCAACCCAAGATGGCGGATTACCTTTTTCTTCATAAGCCCCTTCACATGGATATCAAATGAAAGGATTCGACGGGTAGAATATAATAAGAGATGTGACGTCATACTAAACCCAATGTGGCATTCAACCCAACATGGCGGATTACCTTTTTCTTCATAAGTCCCTTGACATGGGTGTCAAATAAAAGAATTCGACGGGTAGAATAGAGCGCAATAAATTTAAGTCAGCTGTAAGTAAAGCTAAGAGAATAGTTTATTATTGTTAGGAATATTGAACTTAGTAGTAATTGGAAAAGTAACGAATAAAAGCTTGTTTTGATAAGATTATTTGGGCCAGCAAAAAATCAACAAGCGCATTTAATTATTTACATAAATGCAGCCTTACTAACCCATATTGAATATTTATTATTGTTTGATATACGCCATAATCACCATGAGAATAATTAAGTGAATGATCATATTGAAAATTTATTTCAGTAATCCAATTATTTGAAATACCTGAAGTTTCTATAGGTATCTAGAGTATACCGCCGATTTATTTCGGAATCTAATTGAAATGGATTACTATAGAAGGAAAATTCTTTACAAATTAAATCTCTTTCAGCTGTATAGAAAGTAAAGGAAGCAAATCCGTCTTGAACGTATTGCGAATAAATGAATGAATGAATGAATAAATTCTGAACTTTTATTAGGTTTTACAATCACTGTAATTGATTAAAATTTGTACAGCGTGATGAATCGTTTTACGTTAGCCAAATTTGTCTAGAACCGTTCAGGATTGTACCCAAGATATCCTCATCCCATCACACATCTAAATCTCCGAATAAGTAAATCAATCAATGTCCAAAACTGCAGTCTTGACTGACGCGTATGATTCTGGCCAAGTTAATGAAATCAGCAAAACCGATTTGGTCTTAGAGAACGTGATTTCAAGTGAGTTCCATTTGGGGATAGTGCACTACGAGAAAACTGTGCTAAAATATGCATATAGACAGAGAGTTCTGTGCACGTCTTGGGTCTATATATGACCCAATAATGGATTCCAGCGGCAGTAGCAAAAGCAAGACTCTACATGGCAATTTACCTACATTCTGTCAAGGCGACATCGAGTCATACTGTCACATCCCAGGTAGGTAGGTATGTACAAAGGTAGGTAGGTACACCGAAGTATTTTCCGAACACATATTTTCAGCACCTGCACCTGCTTTTATAATTTTCATTATGAGTGTCACGTTTTAATTGTACTATATAAAGTACTGCCTCAATGGTTTTAAGGTTAGAAAATATTTCAAGTTCTTCAGCGCCGTTACTCTTGTTCTTTGTTTCATTTTGCTTCGTTAATTGCAGCACAAAGTTCGTGGGGTTTTTGTTCGTTTCATTTGTACTTAATGAGTCTATTTTGTGCACCTTAATTACATGCGAATAATTTTCAAACATTGACAACCTGTCGTCGTTGCTGACACGTTTTCGGAACTTGGAAAAATTACATATTTCCAACTAAGAATCTAGTGGACGTGGCAAAGTGTACTATTTATTCCCAAGGTATGAAACTTTTACCTTTGAACAGTTAGACGTGACTAATTTTCTACAGCTGTTTTTTGTAGGGCTTATTTCGCTATTCACTTTATAGTTACCTAAATAAAAGCAAAGAGTTCTAGTACAATTAAAGACCGAAATACGAAATCAAATTTCAATTTTAGCAGATGTTAGACATATATGCATTTTAATGTTATAGAGCACCAAAGCATTTGTTACCATTTATCATCCACCCTCTATCGCTTACATTTCTCTAGTTCCCGTCACACCTTGTGGGGCATGGGGCAGGAGAAGAGCTTCACCCGATGTGGACCTACATGGACATTTTCTCTGCATTTGAACCTGGGACCACCGAATAGGTAAGCCAAAACGTTATCACATCTCCACCAAATCCACCAAATCAAAATTCATGAATTCTTGCTTCCATTAAAAAATCCTTAACGTTTGGGGCAAAATCGCAGAGGACGGGATAACCAATTAATGGAAGACTAACCACGTGCCTGCTACCACATTTCCATTTGCACTATATAAATACACTTTCCTGACGGTTGAAATGCTTTAAGGAACACAACTACTTCTGGGATAGAATAGATAGACTTGTAGCCTGCTTAAAGGAAAAGCAAAACCTATATATAAAATGTCTAACAGGGGAAACTGCGGCTATTCTAGTGATAAGTCAAGCAATACCGAATTACAAACGGTCAAAAAGAGAAGACAAGAATAATAACTGCATTGGGTTGGAGAATGCAAGAAGTGCCCAATGATGTTGCCTGAAGTTGGTGATCTTTTGATAAATCTTTTACAAAGAGTCGATATATTGTTAGCTTAAAAAATAGTACCATAACATCTTTGCATGGCGGATGCGTAAACACAAATAATAAAACTCAACAATGAACAATGAAATATCTGTTTTTTTCCGGGGTGCCTCAGGGCAACATTCTCGGCCCACTCCTCTTTATCATTTTTATTATTGATGTCTTGTTGCTCCTGTCTAGCTCTAGAATCTTGTCTTATCCCGACGACGCCAAAATGTTCCGTGTCGTCCCTCGACTGTGCTCTGTTGAGTTCCGACATTCATGTCATTTCCATGACAGGTGCTCCAGTAACCTTCTCCCCCTTAACGCTAACAAATGCGATTTTTACCCTAAAAAGTGCCCCGTTCTCTTTGACTACTCTTTAGATGGCGGTGACTTGAGCAGTCAAGGACATGGCTATGGTTCTTAATTCTCGCTTATCTTTTGAGGACCACATAGACTGCGTGGTGGGCAGTGCTAATTCCATGCTAGGCTTTGCGAAAAGGTTTTACACATTCATTTGACCCATTCTTGAATGTGCTTGCCCGGTATTAGACCCCTACTTTCCTGTTCATGACAACGGGATCGAAACTGTTCAGTGCAGATTCCTTAGGTTCGCTCTTCGCGGCCTTCCCTGGTGTGATCCTTTCTTCCTTCTGTCTTATCCTGCTAGGCTCGGATAAAGTGACCCACCTGAAAGCATTTGAAAAGGTTCAAAGGATGGCACCACTACTGATAACATGTGCTTTTGGAACCATACCCTCTAAAGCTCTCAACACAATTCTTCACCACCTACCGGTGGGTCTTTTTAGGAAGCAAACCGCATCCTCGTCTGCCATTAGGCTTAATTCAGTTCAGACTTGGAAACATACTAACTACAGACATCCCAAAACTCTAGACAGTACAGTTACAGTAAACACTGACTACACAACACCTAAGACTTTCTTCAATGCAAAATTTGACTCCATTTCCCCCACTAGGTCGGAATGGGAGAAAACTCATCCTCAATGTTGAGAGTAAGTACAATTTTACACTGACGGCAGAGAGAAGGCAGAGTGGGTAGTGGTATCTTTTCGGAACACCTGGATCTAGGTATTCAATTTCGCTTACCTGACTACTTCAGTGTTTTTCAGACTAAAATCATGGGTATAAAGGTAGCGGTAGATCGTCTGAAGTACTTAACACGGCCCACGAATAACATCTGTATCTTCTCAGATAGTCAGGTGGCTATTAAATCACTCACGGGAGTGTATACAACCTCCAAATCGGTTATAGCATGCCGCTAAACTTTGAACGACATGACTGAGCGTCTGAATGTAAGTTTAATATGGGTACCGGGGTATAGTGACATTCCGGGTACCTGTAGAGCCGACGAGAGAATCGGCACCACTCTTCTCGACTCAGATATAAATCACCAGCTTGGCAAGCCGCTAACCACATGGAGATTTCACAAGCATTCCTCAGGATTGCGAATGTTCGATTCTTGACCCAAAGCTGACAAGAAAGCTCATCTTGCTCGGACGAAATATTATAAGCGTTGCCGTGGACATTGTCTCATAGGTAGACACGTCGGCAGACTTGGCGCACCTTCAAATGTCTTTTGAAGGAATTGCCCGGTTCCAGCCAACCGCAGGAACCGGTTTTTAGGCTCCCGCTTTTTTAAAGAGTTAATCTAAATGGATTCTAGCTAAATGACATGATTGAATCCTTGTGCTCTGGCCAACAATACGAGGTTTAACTGAAGACAGAGATTTAGCTCGGCCTTCTAAAGAGTTCTAGGACAGCTCTACTGTCTTTTGCAGGATTATATGGTTAAGTGCTAAAACTCAAATGTGGTGTCAAAATGAACCGTTTTGGCCTAAGTGTGTCTTTTTATGCCGCCACCCCAAACTAACCTAACCCCCAATGGCCTTTAAGCTAATGTGTTGTCATCAGAAGACTAGTGTGGGTCGCCGCCGGTGGGGTTCAGTAAATTTGAATGTGAAAATACAACATCTACGCATAATCGAATCAGCTTGTTACATCCGCATCCCAGTTCAGGAGCAAAAGAAGATGAACGAGAATGCTTAAAAGTGATACATCGTTTGGTACGATGGTGATGAAAGGTATGGAGTCTACGCAAACGCAATTTTTGTTCAAAGAAGTGCGATATAAAAATAACACCAAAATGAGAAAAAAGAGTAAAGTTGCTACTTCGAATATATCGAACTCGAGAAAGACGATAAACGCAGAAAGAAAGGGTGACTGGTATAAGACTGGATCTGAGTAATCAGATAGATAAGATAAGATAAAGAAGAGGATTATTAGTTGGGTTAAGACAGCTGCCCCAGAGATTTTGGATGATTTGAAAATCGAAATATTTAGAGAATTTTGTCGTGGCCCTGCATAAACGAAGTATTCGAATAAACCATCAACATTAAACCAAGTGGCGAGTGAAGAAAACCACACCCAAAACACTTACAGAGAAGTACGAAAGGGGTTTTTTGATTTAAGACAAATTTTGATAACAGTTGTTAAATGGTTCAGCCAACAACGTAGCATTTTTTATAACCAAACATTAAGTGCGATTTGTTCCATTTCAAGCAGTTCTAACAATGAGCAGATGCCGCAGAGTTGGTGTATGGAAAACTCAAACAAAAATATTTCTCTGAAACATTATCGTATCCTTCGGGATAGAAAGCCGACACGTTATCACTTACTCGACCAACGACAATTCCAACTCTTCTAAAGGTGGAGAATTTTTTTTAAATTGATATGGTTTTGTACCCTATCTGTTCCACTCCTCAAAAATTTTTACCATAATAGAGGCCTAAAAGTTCAACAATAAAATTTGCTGAAAACATTTTGCATCGAATCAGTTGCAGCATACTTGGAGCATGCGCTATAAGCGACGTTATCACATACAAAATTGCTACTTAATCTCTAGCAGTGACTTTAAATAACCTTAAAATTCATATCATCTCAAAGCAAATTCATTTTTATCTCACGTCAATTAAGCACCAACATTTTGTGAAAAATTTCAATTAGAAATCTTTGCCAACGTCTTAAGTCCCACAATGAAATATGACGAGCCACACGGTTGCTGTCATTATTCAGCGAAATTTAAGCACCGTTCGACGGTATAATCAAAATTTCTTATGCTGAATTAAATGAGGAATGCTATTTGCCTTGTAATTAGTACAGCCCCATATTGAGAAGAAACATGAACGTCTTTATGAAATGAGACAACAACCAGGCCCGATGGCCAGTCTTCAGCTAGAGAAATCCGACGCAATTGTAGAACTCATAAAATTCAAGCTTTATTGTGTTTTCATTGTAGTTACCAGCACTGCTGCTGTTTAACCTCTTTTAGTTAAGAAAATTCATTTTCCGGCATAGCAGGAAAACTCAATTTATTTCCGCTCTTTCATAGGTGTTTCCAGCAAGTACACTTAGGGCACGACGAAAAGTGTACTTATCTCCTCCGCTTCTTTGGAGCTCCGGTTATTAATAAAAATCCATTTTTATGACTTCGTTAATGTCGCTAAGACTCCAAAAGCAAAATTAAAACTGGACAATGACCCTAATTACGCAGCGTTCTTCAAGTGATATTGATAAGTAGGCGGAGACCTTGATTTTCTTCTATGCTCGGATGCTGATTAATTTGCGCCACGGCACCTAATGATCATTGCTTGTCTTTGCGGTGATAGATAGCCGGTGCCAGAAATAATCGTAAATAAAGGCAAGCATTTCTTCTTGTTTTGCACGATTGAAAGCTGACGTGTTATTGAAAAGTTCTCTAGAAGTGATTGACTTGGGCTTTTTGATTGAACGGTGATGGCCTAAAAGCGCATCAATTGACGTAAATAATTCGCTTTTAAATGTCTTTCCATTGTCGGTGGCGAGGAAAGCGTTTCATCTTTATTTCGGTGAACTTGAAAGCATGGAATATTTCTGGCAACAGATCACCACGAATGAGTAAGTCGTGTACAGCAAAACATTCAGCCGTTCAAAGACCGCTCACTCCTGCTAGATTAATTCTTATCCACGAAAACACTTGTTTCGCAGAAATTTACATATTTTCTTAAGAAATTTTTCACTCTGATGAGAACAGGTCAATGTTGTGGGAAATTCATTATGGGGGAAAATAAAGAAAAAAAAATGATTAGTTTATCTGCCAAAATTATGGGGGGCGGGTGTTCGTTCCAACGTCGAAAAATACCAAGGGTCTGACGGATCGGTGTCGTCAACATTTTTCAGGTGCATTTTCTCCGAATCGCCATTTAAAAAATATTTTCATATTGTATCGCACGAAGAATGTCCATTAGGAAGAGCGATGTCTGCCAAAAAGCAAAATGAATAATTTTGAAGTATTGGCCATTTGCGATTTTATCTGTTTTGAATTTATGAGTACTAGCACCAGATGGACGGCCAAGATTTCAGTATTTTTATAAAAGCAAGAATTCTATTTACGAAAATGACGTGAATTACCGAAATTGAGTCATACTCGTTTCAAGTAAGTACCAGAAGATTGAACAGAAACATCTGGCTGTTGCTAAAAAAATGATAACATAGCATAGTTAATTTTATCAAAATACGAATGAAATTAGAATGACCTCGGAAGCTTATAGGCTGTTCCGTAATTCTAATTCAAACAGTCAAATTAAGTCTGTGATTTACTCAGGTAAATAAATAACCACTTGGAATTCGAATTTAACTAAATTTAGATGAAGCGCAAAAAAAAACTTAATGAAAATTTTTTCAAATCTTAGTAAGGGCAGTACTTAAATTAAGGCAAACATAAACAATAACTGCTTTTGCGCTATTGCTTTGAAATTGTGAAAAGTGTGTAGTCCTAAAAAAATCAAATAAAAATTTAGTCAACAACTTGCGTTTTCATTCATAGTTATTAATCCGTCCTTGTCCTTTTGTATTGTGTATTTCTTCACCCCCTTCCCCTTGAGTTAGCATTATCCTCACTAAATACAGCACGCATAAAGATTCGGCTTGTTAAAGTTAAATTTAAAGCAGGAAATTCATAATGTATACAATTATTATCCCAACCATTAATTTAGTGTATTAAGAATGAAAAAAAATATATTATTATTATAGAATTGACCCTTCTAACTCAGAGGGCACACTTCTCAGGCAGGAGCCTAGAATCAGTTCACCTATTCACCAGAATATAGAATATGTTGAGGTGAATGAGGCTCCCACACTAACATGCAAAAAACATAAATAATCAAAACTAGACTACGCACAACATACAATCAGGAGTGCACAGAGAACAGAGATCGTTTCAGCAAATCTTAAGTAAGGGTTAGGTCAAAAATAGGGCACACATTCACGGCTCTACACATGCGATTTATAGGCTCATGCATACCATAGTTACACCGAGAGTGACCGACATGTAGTAAAGGCAGTCTCCTAAAGCTGTACGGAGGATGTCTATAAGAAACCTTACCTGCGAGGGCACGAGAATCTATGTTCGAGTTCAAAAGCTGGTGAATAAAGACCAGGTCAGCAACTCTGCGTCGTACCTCTAAAGAGTTCATATTAAGCAATCGGAGGCGATCCTCATAAGAAGGAAGTCTTAATGGATCATTCTACAGGAGGTCTCTTAGTGCGAACCTAAAAAAGCTCCGCTGTACCGACCCGATTTGACCAAACCTGAGATGCATACTCGAGGATTGGTCTAACCAAAGAAAAAAATATGTGAATTAAGGTAGACAGAATATAGTTTATGTGCAGAGTGAAATCGAGCTTTTTGTCTAGCTTCACACCAAGATCAGTAAAGGACTGCACGCGAAGGCTAGTAGTATACACGACGGTATAACCAAAGACGAGCTGACTGAGATTCCTAGAGAATGACATAACTTCAGATTTATCTGGGTTAAGTTGCAGGCCATTTGATCCACACCAAACCTTGAAGGTATTTAAATCATGCTGAATGCAGTAAGAATCATAACTGTTTCTAACGCAAAAGAAAATCTTCATATCGTCTGCATAGATTAAGACTTTGAAGTGTTTAATCAGGGGGACAATGTCGTCAATGGCAAGAATAAATAGCAGCGGAGCAAGATGGCTTCCCTGAGGTACACCAGTGAAAGCACTAACGACTCTAGATAAAGTGTTACGTAAAGATACTCGATATGTCCTTTCTTTTAAGTACGAGGAGATCCAGTCGAGCATCAAAAGTTGGAAACTCAACTTTCTAAGTTTGAGCAAAATCACAGAGGGAGTTTATCAAATGCCTTGCTGCGGTTGGTATAGACGATGTGCGTCTGAAGACCATGTTGAAAGGAAGAGATTATGTGTAAGGTAAATTCAAGCAGGTTAGTTGTTGTCGATCTACCAGGCAGGAAGCCATGTTGATTAGACGAGATTAGCGCCTTACACGGCCCCACTAGCTGTGAATATATAACAGACTCGAACAACTTGGGTATGCAGGAAAGCTTCGCGATTTACCTATAATTTTTAATCAAGTTTTTATGAGACTTTTTATAAACAGGAATTATAAAGGAACTCTTCCATAGCGTGGGAAATCTACCGGCCTAAAGAGACTTGCTAAAGATGAGTTCCAGTGGAGTGAGTAATGCGTGAGAGCAGGACCTCACGAACGCAGGTGGACCACCATCAGAACCAAAGGAAAGTTCCATTTTAAGTTCCCTGATACTATCCATGATAATATCACGAGATATCTTAGGCAAAAGAATATAGGCAGCAGGACGCTCCTGGATATGATCAAACTCTTTCAGGGAAGGCGCAAAATTGCTAGAAGAAAAGACGCTCTCGAAGAACAGTGCAAAGTTATTGGCAGTATCGGACGCATTGCAACGGGAGGACCCGTTTTACCACATTGTAGATGGATAATCATCAGTTTTCTCTTCATATTTACAAATTTGAAAAAGGTACGAGGGTTACTATGCAAGTTATTGCAAACACTATCAAGGTATTCCATGTACAACGATGAAGACAAAAAGCTGTCATAACAATCGACAAAATCACAGTAAGCTGACGTGTCTCTACAGCGTAAGTAGGTTTTCCATATTCTATTTTTTTATTCTTAAGGCACCGAAGTTCTCTACTATACGACGGGGGAGAGGAGCAGGATGATATTGACAGCTTGAGTGGTATATATGAGTTAAACTGATCGTAAATCCTACTAAAACACGGATACGCATTCGTCGATATCTTTATTACAAAATCGATTAAGAGGGTCCTATTTGCAAGATGAGAGAAGTCCGCTCTTTTAAAATCAAAAAGGAACTGATTTAAGTTGGGATCACCAGAATTGGAACCATCATAGCAGAAAGAATAAGGGATAACTTATGAGAGTCCAATTCGACTAAGTAACCCTACTCGAATCAGAAGAAAAGATAATATCTAACTGCCTTCCCATAGAATTCTTTACATCACTCATTTGGTGTAAGTCAGAGGAGGAGATGGCGTCAAGAAAATGGGAGTCTTTGACAGCAAGACAATTTAAGGGAAGGTAGTCGTCGTCATCAGTGCTGAATACCCACTGAACGTTAGGTAAATTAAAGTCACCAAGAAGGATGAATTCGTCCTCTTCATCCTGTTCATCTTTACCAGAGAGATCTTAAGAGCTAAGAGTTCGATTGCGAGTGTGTCGGAAAAAGTAGGTACATCAATTAAACTGCAATCCAAATGCGATTGGCAACAACCAACACACCGCCATCACGAGTCATGAAGTCGAGTATCTATCCCTACGAAATATTTGATAGGACACGTCTGCGTCATTAAAACCGTAATGAAGCCAGGTCTCGGTCAGAGCGATGACGTCGTAACTACAGGCAAGAGAAGCCTGAAATAATTTGCGTGTCCTTCTTCTTTGTCCCCTTACATTTTGATAGTAAAGGGAAAGCGTACTTAGTTTTTTTGGTTGTAGCTCTATTGTGAGTGCCACCTACGAATTTACGACGGGGCACGTGTAAATCGTGTGCGATGATATTATCGGACCAGAAATCCAGGAGCAGACATTATCTCGAAAAGATCAACTTAAAAGACGACATGAGTCCCCGAGAATGGCGAGATCCTAGAAGTTGACACCGGAGGAGTATAGAGTCTTCAACTCCACTCCTCTCCCACACGTAAGCAATAACGTCATCAACAGAAGTCGATGGATCAAGTCGGGAAACAAAGAAGGACTTCGGAGATTGCGCAATCTTCAAAGTGAAACCCTCACTTTGAGATACATTAATAGGTCAAAACGGGTATGTGTCTTGTGACGAGTGGGGATTACTCTAAGAAGCGCCGGGAAATATGTTCACAGCAGGAGGGGGATTAAAGAGTAGAAGAGGTTCCTGTGAATGAAGTAGTGCGTCTTTCGGCAGACATATTCGTGAGAGGACCGGCAGCATGAACATCAGAGGAGGTTTCGATTGTTGCGCTAAAGGATCATCGACAGGTGATGGGCCAACGGAGGCATTGGGTACCCTAGGACGCCGGCGTCTACAAAGTGACCCAGACTGTCGCCTAGAGCCATCATGCAGGGGGACAACGGCAGTAGACAAGACAGAGGTACCAGAAACATCAGATGCATTAGTCTCGACAACAGCACGCGACAGCAGACTCCCAACATCTGTGGAAATGGTACCATCAGTACATATTGCGATCCTAGAAGATCTTATTTCCTATTCTATTAGCTGTTTTATCTCTTTGGCTAGTATTTCACATTGAAGAACCTAGGAGGACTTTTTTACCCCTCTCCATAACCCCAGGTTTTGTTCCTCGCCCGATATTCCAAAGTCACAGCCACGCTCGAATTTTGAGCCGTCTGCGTAAATCGCTAACGTGTTTTCTTGAATCACCCTATTGTTGATCCATTCACTTTTCCTCGGACACTGAGTTTGGAAGATTGCCTCCATATTGGAATTATCAGTTTTAAAGTCTCAGCAATCTTCTTCCTCAAACAGTTTCTTGATCGTATTTCCATTACATATTTGGACGATCTTCTCATGTTGGGTTTGCATTCCCCTTACCTTCCAAAGTTTATTCATACGTAAACGTAAAGCCAATACGATGTGGCCAAATCCTAGGGGACAACCCTTTGATGCATTAGCATGGTTTTGTCCGGAAGGGAATTAGGGTAAGGAAAGTGAGGAAACTTGAATGTCTCGTTTTTGCATTGCTGCGAGCTAGACAACAGCCCAGAGACGGAGTGGATTATTTTAATTTCTTAATAAAAGCTCACGGGGAGATCTGGTCTCGAAGCCGGGGCCCATGGCATGGTGGTCGTGCGGCTCAACGAATTGATCCAATTCCGCATACGTTGGACCTGGTCCATAATCTTTTGGTTTCTGCCCACATCCATCGCTTTGCACCAGACTATCGCTCGATGCGTTATCATGGGTCTTATTAACAATTTTATAGAATATTATTCAAACATTGTCATTTTAATTTTATGTTTTTCTAAGGAAAAGGAATTGCGTTGAAAGGAATTTGAACGCATAAATTTTTGTCTGTCTAAATGCGTAGAAAAGGTGCAATTTCCTCATTAATTTTACAAATTGTCGACTTTGTCACTCGGTATTCCTTGGCCAAAAATGTATCACTAACACAATTTTTTAATTTATGTAAAATTTAATCTAAAAAAACAAAAATTAATATCCTAAAGCGACTTTTGTAAAAGCTTTTATGAGCCTAGTTTGATGTATCTCTATGGTCTCATCTAAAAATCTACAGTTTTATTCCTTTTTTAAATAATAAAAAAAAATTAATAAGAAAGTTTGTATTGTTTAAGGATTTAGTAAAGGAGAATACAATTGTTAAAGTAAGCCCAACCGAACTATTCGTTCATTTCAAAAATATGTTTGTTCAGATACACCACCACAAAACAGCTGTTACAATTACAAAATTTGTTTGCAAAACGATGAATTACTTCAATTGATAGTACAAGCCTGTACCTAGAATTTAAATAAGAACAACCTCACCTTACTGAATTCTATTGGACAAATTTGTCAATTACTTTAACAACTTCTTCCTTTTTTATAGGAGAATAGAACAACTTTTAATTCTCTGCTTACTTTAATATTTCTTTTCAACAGCTTTTAAATATTCATTTTGAATTTAACGAGCTAAATCTGTGAATACAACACAATCGCATTTTTGATTAGAAACTCGATTAATATAAATGAAAGCATTATGGATATTACTTCTAAAGATATCTTTTCACAACCTAAAACTTCGGAAAACAGTTTTAAATCAAAAGTTGAAAAGTCGGGAAAAATTCTTAAATGTACGTCCCTTCTCTACTTGGTACAGAAATAAAATCAAAAGCGCAAAAAGAATTTTCCTGTTTCTTTCATATTCAAATTGAAAATAAACCATAAACCTGAATGGAACCTAAACAGGTGTATATACACAGTCCGTCTAGGGAATCTCGCTTGAGCAAGGATTTCGACGACAACAAAAAATTAAATAAATAAAGAACCTGAAGAGGCAAAAAAAATGGTAATCCCCGACAGGAGCGTCTATCGCACGAACAAAGTGTCTTGACCTGAAATAATAATGGTAAGGAAAAAAAATATTTCTTAAAGAAAAGTTGGCCTCTTTCGTCCTTTTTTTAGAAATTGCATAAAGGGGGAGTTAGGCAGAGTTAGGATATCTTGCCTAGGGCAAGTGGTAGGAAAAGTTTTGCCGATGTTATAAAAAATCATAAAAATCTGAACGGAAGTGTTTGAACGGATATCACAGGAATCGGGAAGGGAAGGGTTTAAATGTTTAGGAAACATTTCATGCCATGAATTCTCTCATATGCTACTCAGGATAAAGGGCATCGTTCGACCCGAGCCCGATACACACACAATTTATAATGTGCGAAAATGTGAATGTGTCGAAAATAAGGAGAAAAGGTCAAATTTATTTCTTATTTGATAGCGATTTTGTGGATGTGCGTAAATATTTGGTACTCACTGTATGGTTGTGGGCGAGTTCCGTAGAGCGGTTCCTGTAGAAGTGGCGAGCGTCCGTTGCCCATTTCTTTAGCTGGAAGGAGACAAGAAAATTGAATCAACTTTAGTCAGAGGATTTTATCATCGATAATTATTTGAGGAGTTCGATATCCTAAGAACATTTATTTTCTCGGCGTGATTTATTGCACAGCTTTCATTCTGCTCCACTCACTCACTCGCTTTTAAAAGGATTATAACTTTGGACGGTTTTATGGATCCCATGGGATAAAACTGGGAAGGAGGACAATTTATGGAAAAGGATAGAAGGAATGAAGCTCAATAAAAAATATGATACGATAAAGTAGATAAATCTTACAACCTTTGGTTGATTACACACATACAAAACCTACCGCAAAGGGACTTTTTTGCACAAAATATCCAAAATAATTTAAAGGCCTAATCGGCTTGAAAATCAAAAGTGAATGAGTTTACATCCCTGTAATGAAATATATTTAAAAATAGCTTTTATGGTTACGTACAAGCAAAAAGTAACAAATATGATTTCAATCTTACATAGCGAAGTTGCAACAAGTATCTAACTAAAAATATCGATAAAATAAATCGATATTTTTAATCGATATTTGCGACGAATTCTTTTTATATATCGATAGTACAAATTTTTAAGATAAATGCACCGATTTTTAACTAATATCTTCACAAACAGAATTAAATAAAATCACTGCAAAAGTCAGGCCAGTACACGTCAACACTTTTACTTAACAAAACTCAACAGACATTGATGTCATTTAGTTGGAGTTGGAGAAATACATTTCTATGTAAAAATAAAAGCAAAACATCAAAAGCTCATGCAAAATAAAAGAGTGAATTTAAGTACCAAAGAAAGTTTTTAAAGAATAAGCTGCTTTAACCGCAAACTTGTCCTCTTATTTAATAAAGTAGAAAATCAGTATCCTTTTGACCGTAAAATGGAACGACTTCAAAATAGACGGCGAGATTTTATGCAGACGAAATAAGAGAGTGGAAACTTACATAATCGGTTTAAAAGTGATATAAAAATGTTTTGATGTTGACGTCAGTGTCGAAATTGTGCGATGAAAAGTTAATGAATTAAAATTATTCAAAAGGGCGAATCGAAAAATTTTAGATGAGTCATCTGATTTACTCCCTCTCTCTTTAGTTCACGTAACTCCTTGCGGGGCATAGGGCGGGAGAACAACTTAACCCAAAAGTGGACCTACAATTTAAAGTGAATTCTTAACCGCTGACATTACCTTTGCAACCCGCATAGCCTTTTTATCGTAATCTGTTGTCAGCAGAAAACAAGCATGGGTCGCCGTCGGTGGGATTCGTGTCTGTTAGGCTGACATGTTATCATAAACACCACCGACAGCTTACTAATCTTAGTAGAATCTAAACTGATTTATGAATACTTCAGCAATAGGTCACAGGTTTTTTTTTTATATTTTCCAGTCTTCCTTTTTTCACTTAATTCAAGTGTGCCGCAGGGAACCATTCTTGGTCCATTACTATTTTCTATGTTTATATAAGAACTAATTCTTTTCAGTACTGATTTTTATGCTGATGACGTTCACTTTCATGGATCTATTTCACTAATACCACTTCAAACTAACTGGATTTGGAGGCCAGTAATTTGTCGTTCGTCAAGAGTAGACTACGGTCTAGCACTCTAAAATCTAGCTAATTGCTGATCCATAAGCACACACCACATTCTAATGGTTTTTACTGAACATACTAGCAAACATATGTATGCCTCGTTGGCGAGAAGTGTTCATAGTTCAGATTCTAATAACCATTATTATTAAAACGGGATCATAAGGCCGTGTCAACCTGGCGATGTTTCGATGGAGCTTATTTAGGTATCTACTGTTGATTCGCATAGCTACCTCGTGAACCCTTTCATTGACTTCGATGCCTGTGTCCTGGGACCCAGATTAAGGTAATGGTGAGGCGGTTGCCTATGCGAAATAGTTCCTCGCAGCCTAAATAGTAGCATAACTTTCCGATTAAATAACGACGCTTCCCCAGGTGAGTCCTGCGTTACGGTCTCGCACGCCATCAGAGAAGCCAGCTTCTCTATCTGGAAGAGGCTGGCGTAGCCTAGAAGTCGTATAACTTCAGCGATTCAAAATATATTCCTGCGCTGACTCCGTAGTTAAGTTTTGAGCCATCCGTGAATATTTCTATATCCGCCGCCCCGTCCTTCCTTGGTTGAAATTCTAACGGTGAAGTTTTTTTCGAGACTCAGATTGGGAATGATATTGTATGTTGTTAAAGGAGATAAAAACTCTAAACATCTAAAAAAGATGGGACTAGCTTAAGAAGACACCTGCCCCTTCTGTTTGGAAGAGGAGAAGACAGCGGAACACATCCTCTCTCATTGCGAGGTCCTCGGTCGTGTCAAGCTCAGACATCTCCGTGAGGCTCTCCTATCACCGTTAGGCAAAGCTAAGGCAAGGCAAATTAAAGAAGTAAAATGGCTGGCTTTAGTTTAGTATAGGATCTTATCACAAAAGATCAACTTGGTAGAAGTGATATAATAAGTCCTTAGATCCACGTTTAATAATAATAACTATGCTAAACTTTCGAGGCGACATACGCAGGCGAAAAGAAAAATAATAGACGCCTTTTATGAAGGTGGTTTTTTAATTTCCTTCCTTGTAATACTAGTGTATACGACTATATCCTTTTCTCACAAAAGGTTTACTCTTATCTTTGATTTAACAAATCAGTGTTTGTGTATAAACCCGATTCGACAAAGCTAAGGATTTAGGATATTCGCTGAACTTCCCTTTATCTTTCGCCAGAACATCGACGAATTACATTACATTACTTACATTACTTAATTGCACGTTCGTGCAGTGTAATCTTTTATATTGCTCATATTAATTATTTCGTTCCGGGCTTCCTTGGAACTTTTAATGCATTATTTACAGATCCCTCCTTATTTATTTATTTGAAAAAGATTCGTCAATACTACCTACTACAAAAATATGCACATTCTTTTAAGCAAATTGTAAGCAAATTGTAAGCAACAAATTAATCATACTAGGATGAGCAATTAACTATTTCCAATTTGAGCTGACTCTTCAAACGAGGCCTGAAAAAGTTTAGGTCCAAGATAGCGAAAGTGTTTATTGAAGAGGCAAGACATCGAAGAAAAAGCCTTGTTCATACTATAAAGCGTACGGTGGCGAGGAACGTAAAAAAAATAATGACCCCTGAAGAGAGCGGAATAGAAACGCTCTTCTGGAGATATTGCGTCTCCTTTCAAGGAAGTCCAGATAGATGAGCCTCAGACGGTCAGGATAAGGAGGAAGCGTGATAGGGTTATCGTAGGGAATACCACAGAGTGCAAAGCTTAAAAATCTGCGTGGCACTGTTTCGAAGCGCCTGATGTGGACAGCGAAGTAGGGAGACCAGACAGGGCTAGGGTATTCCAAAATTGGTCTCACAAAGGTACCATACAGAATTTTGGTTAAATAGGGATCATCAAGCTCCCTGGACCATCATTTCACAAATCCCGGCGTTGAATAAGCTTTAGTAATGATCGATGACACATGATCCTGAAAAGAAAACCGAGAGTTTTGAACCGCGCCCAATTTCTTAGTCTTATCAACACGGCTCAAGGCAATACTACCCACAGAGTAATCAAAAAGCAAAGATTTTCTGTTAAGCGAAAATGTCATAGTAGTGCACTTGCTAGCATTCAAGGCAAGGCGATTACACCAACCACAACACGCAGACAAATCAGTGTTGAGCAGACCACAGCTGGAGTCCTGAGAAACAGTGCTACATAAATATCTTGGCATCGTCCGCATAACACAAAATTTTAACGTTGGACAAAAGAAGCGAAATATCATTTACACAGAATGCATAGGAATGGACCGAGGATGCTATCCTGAGGTATTCCAGAAGAGACAGAGAGATTCGGTCCGATAGAGTTCCACGAAAAAAGAACACACTGCGTTCGACCAGACAAATAAAAGACAACCAGGCGACAAAACTAGCAGGAAAACCAAGCAAAGTATGCTTGTGGACTAAATTTTAATGGTCGATCCTGTCAAAAGCCTTGCTAAAATCCGTGAATATACAGCCGGTATCTGGTAAATCGAATAGATTCGATAACTGGCAAAGAATAATTCAGGAATTCCAGAAGGTTGGTGGTAGTCAATTTACCCTTAAGGAAGCCAATGCATGCACAGTAAAAACGAAGCACATCATAGACCAATGCCTCCAAAATCTTTGCGACCTGGCACAAGCCAGCAATTGGCCGGTAATTACAGATATTAGCTTTACCACCTTTTTAATTAAGAGAGCTCTGCCAAAGTACAAGGAAACGACCGGAACATAAGGACAGGTTTAAAAATAACAAAGGACGTAGGCAAGAGACGATTGAAAATTTTTAAATTTTTAAGACAGGATAGATGCGCAGTAACGGATGGATTGTCAAATACAAGGTCTACGGGCTCGAGAGAAGTGGGCGGAAGCCTAGCTAAATGGGTAAAATCAATAGAGGAAATATCACAGTTGGAATCACAGCAGTCAGTACGAAACAATTCCGTGAAATATTTGGTAATAGGAGAGAGATCATCACTTTCGCAATCACAATTAATTTGAGAAGAAGAATAGGCATCACAGTTACGCTTAGAGTTTATAAATCTCCATAAATGCTTAGGGTCACCCAACAACGTGGACCTCGTGCTGACCAAAATTTGGTATAGAAAACCTGCAACTGAAAGGAAAACCGGAAACAAAGTTCACTCCCCGAAGCCCAGAACTTCGTTCAGGCCTTGCTCCTAATCCTGAGATGTCTCGAAGCACCGACAAGCTAAGGACGAAACAAACACGAAGAACTTGCGAATGTAAATACCCTATCATCGTTCGAATTATTAGCAGTACGTAAAAAAGCGCCAGGGCTTAATTTGTTAAAGTATCTGCAGCTGCGATCTAAAAAGCATTTAGTTTGTGACAGCTGGGATCGTGAACTTCAAAATGTATGTCGAAGAAATACCTGAATAAAGGATTATTGCATCTTGGGAAATGTTCTATCGCGGAAATAATATCACTATGATAAGTAAGTAAGACAATCCTACTAATTGTCTTGAAGAGAAAATTGAAGAAGACCAACAAATAAAGACTTAGAAGACCAATAATTGAAATCGAGGTGAGCGAAAAAAACTGGATTAGTCAAGGTACCCCTCGTTAAAATTACAAGGGGTAGGCATGAAAGGGTGCCCGCATGAAGTGGTTGATTCTGCTAATCCCTAGACATGGGTTTTTAGTGAGTAAAAATCTCACACTAACAGAGACATACGGGGCTCTGGGTATCTTTGGCAGATTTAATTTGCACACAAAAGAAAAAGCCTGGACCACCTAGGTCGAAGGTCAAAAACAAACGTTGAAAAGTTTCGGGTCAGACAAATGTTGTTTTGCCTCCGGTGGAGTGAGTAATAATGTTTCGACTCCCATCCCAGAGGTCGCAGATTCGAGGCTATTTTCCCTTCACGGCCATCTCCTTCTTAGCTTTTTAATGTTATGATCCCAAACCTCTTCCTTACCTGCAAAGGCTGTATCATTGGGTTTCCACTGTAACTTACACTTTACCTGTAACTTACATATATTTCAAAAGCACTATCAGAAAGCCTAATATAGGTATTTCCTAACTATTATATTATGTATGCTAAATTTTCATACCGGGATAGGGACTTATTAAAGTCACAACAAAAATAGGTGCGAGAAATGCTTAACTGTTAAATAACAGTTACGACCTTACCCTTATTTAACAGTTAAGCATTTCTCACACCTATAGTCACACTTTCATTGCATTGTTGCATTATTTCATGTCACTTATTATTTTTGGTACTCTTTATAAACGAGCTACAGAATCACTTTAAAAAAAATGCAAAATTTGCAGGCAAAATACTTTACAAACTAAACACTGAGAAAGAACGGAATTGAAATGAACTTACCTCTGGAAGGCCCCCAAATGATTCTGATATGATTTTCTACTACGTGCTTTAGATAAACTTTCTACAGTTGCAGCTAGCAGTGCCAAGCAGATCTAAACTTACTTGAGAGTTGAGATGACATGCAGATCGTTGTGACGGACAAATCCCGCATTTCGTTTTACGGCTCGGCTCTGATTGCCCTATGTTAAGGACTACTTCAAATTGCAAGGCTCTATCTGAATCAATTGTTATAGTGACACGCCTCGTCAACGATGACTATCTTCCACCACCAAATGGAACTTTAGATCATCATCTGTTGCTTCTCGTGTAAGTAGAGCTATGCCTTTAAGAGCCTTGAAAATTTATCGTAATTTTCTGCATGTATATTCGTTTCACGATAAGTTCATAAATTGATCTGCTTTTGGGTTGCATTTCAGCCTCGAAATGACGCCCGTCGTAATCCGTTTAAGGCCACCGAAAACCCTGCACACAGACAAACAAGCCAGATGGATTTTTTTGTATTAACACAATTTTCTTAACTAAATTTTTTTTTCTTAAATTTTGTCTTGAAATAGAAACAAAGAAACTAAAAGAAAAATTTGTCTTTCCTTATTGTATAGAAAATAATTCCAGAACTGTTTCTTGTCAATGTTCTTGAGATCTGAAGAAATGTCTGAGGCGTTTGTTCATGTTTGCTGTCACTTTTGCGTGATGAAAAGAGTGTCACTTATCAAGAAAGTTATGTTAGTGGATCCTTGTTTTTTTTTGTTTTATTATTTTCAAACATTTTTTACTTAATTTTCTATAGAGCAAAATTTTGACAAGAACTACGTTTTCTTACTGTCTTTACATCCCTCGTATTTATGTTTCCGTTGAAGTGTTTCCATTTGTTATCTTCTGATGTGTCTGTCTTCTTAAACAAAATAAAACTTGTCTTGAAATTCTCTAGCCGATTATTCCCTGTTCCAAATGGTGGTGAGATTATAGGGGTGCCCAAGGAGTGTTCTTGTTGTTATTGTTATTTCTTATCCAGTTTTTTCGTGTTTTCTTCGACAACTACAAACATACATACAAAAGCGTATATAACTCGAGTTCAATCGACAGTTTTTGTTCCTTTCGTGTGTGTGTGTTTTTTTTCGACAAGAAGTGTATGTGGCAGCGAAGTGTTGTTAAGCTGTTATGTAGTGCTTGAGCTTTATTAACTTTCGCCGATATTGCAAGCGTTACGGGGAGTGGGGAACAAAGGGAATTTTCGCCACCCTCTTCTAATCATCCATCATTTCCGGTTTACTGAATTTTACTTCTATTTTCCCTTTTCTTTAGTACCAGGCAAGCAAGCTGATTTTCTTGAGATGAGATAAAGTGTAGGATTCAAAAGGCGTGAATAATCACTGTTAATGGCTTGTGTGAGCTTTCCTCTTAATTAGAACCCGGCCCACTGTTAAAGCCTGAACTTCTTCTCATGTATCATCATGTGTTCTTATATCAAGTTTTTAATGAAGAATTAATTTACGAGAATTCTATGGGTAAGCATAACTACGAGCAAGTTACTGTGTTTTCCAGGGACCTTAAAACGTGTGTTCATTTGTTAGGTCCAAGGAACACACGTGAAATTCACTCAATTCATTAAAATTTCGAGGCAAATCAAGTTCTCAATGGCTTTGTTAAATTATTTAGAAAGCTGGATGCTACCGAAACGTTTAAATAGGAATTGGGATTCATTAGTGAATGTAGTAAGGTATACAACATTTTGGCATAGAATGATGAGGGGCAATAAAGCTGTCAACGTCAAAACGTAAAAGCATTCAAAGTTATTTATTTTCGCTTTTATTAGAACCCTTGTTTTGTGAAATGAGAACGAGCACTTAATGTCAGAGAATACGAAAATATCAACCCCGTCGACGTTAATGGGTTCCAGAAGAAAACGCAAAAAAATTAAGTCGAAATTAAAGAATATTCGAGAGACTTTATAAATTTAAATTTACCGAAAAAATTTTAAGCTGATTGCTTTACAAACATTGCAAAAACGCTTGGGAAAGTAATTTTGTGTCCTCGTTACAATTTAAAAGGAGCTACCGCGAATATACAGAGCTTTTTGTTTCGTCACTACTAAAGGAGGTGACAAAACTAATCCACCCAAATAACAATTTTTAATGGAACTGTTCAAAGATGGAAGCTCATGGAAAGTTATTTGGCTGCCTTTACGTGGGCACTAATTTCACATTGCTGTTTGTTTTAGTACAAGAATATTTCAAAAAAACAAGTTCACGAACAATAAATATCAACTTTTAACAATCACCCTTTACGTCATAAACAGTTTAGGGGACCTATGTGAAGATGGCCCCCAAAACTTAATAATTCAAAATTAAAATTCGATTGACCACCGAGTGACCACTATTGACCAGCAATAATTTTTATTGACCACCCTCCAGTCACGAATTTCAAGGTCATTATCACCGCTGCCCGTCCAAATGTTATATTTACTCATTTTTATTACGGGATAGGATTGACAATCTATTAACCACTTTTAACCACCTATTCCCAGAATATATTTCCAACCTGGCAATTGGAGTTTGACGGGGTGGTACAAACGTGGAAATCGCTTTAAATGCGTGGCTTTGTATGTTTAGAATACGCACCAACTGCTTTCAACGTTTGACCAACTGTTAAATGTAAAAAAAACAATAACTTCGTTTTATGTCCAAAACGCCTATTTTCCAGTGCTATATTCACCATTTAATGGGTGCTAAAAATTGAAATCGCTTTAGTTGAGTTTATTTTTATGTTTATAATAGACATCAACTGGATTCGTCGTTTGACCAACCGTTGAAAATAAAAAAACCAAAAAAAACCAAGTAGGTGTATGACCAAAACTACTCGTTTTAAGTGGTATCTTCGCCATTTAATGGGTGGTCAAACGTTAAAATCGCTTTACATGAGTGTATTTTCAGGTATAAAATAGCCACTATCTGCTTTTGACGTTTGACCAACCGTCGAAAGTAAAAAAAATCTATATATACTCGTATGCATATTAAAAATGAATACAACGCTTGAGACTAGACGTTTTAGATATACTGGACTTTTTAATTTTTTTTAATTTCGACGGTTGTTCAAACGTTCCAAACACAGAAATTTTTTAACCTAAAGCGATTTCAACGTTTGACCAACCGCTGAAAAGTGAATACAGAAGGCGTTTTAGCCATACACAATCTTCGTCCTTTTTTAATTTCGAAGGTTGATTAAACGCAAAAACAGTTGGTGTCTATTCTGAACAAAGAAAGACATCCATCTAAAGAGATTTTCCCGTTTGTCCACCTATTGAATGGTGTTTTTTTTTCTTTTTTTCTTTTAGTTTGACGGTTGGTCAAACGTCGAAAGCAGTTGATGCGTATTCTAAACATACAAAGGCACTCATCTAAAGCGATTTCCACGTTTGACCACCCCGATAAATTCGAATTGCCAGGTTGGAAATATATTCTGGGAATGGGTGGTAAAAAGTAGTCAATTGATTGTGAATCCTAAGTGGTGGTCAATCGACTTATTTTAATTTTGAATTATTGAATGTTGGGAAGGGGGAAAGGGAGAGCTTCATACTTCTGTCAAGGGGGCATTTCCGGAAATAAATTTAAAAAAAATCGATATTTTCTTTTTAGCTTGATCGTTTTCAGAATATTTCTCTTGAAATTTTTTTTCGATTTCTAAGCTGGCAGTGCCTCTATAACTCTGATTTTCCGGATATTTTACTTATTCAATAAAAAATTGCAAAACTTTGCGAGTGTTTCCCTCGGAACATAAGTTTTCGAAATAATGGGTGTGGTTAAGCAAGGACTATTGTGATATTATTTGTTTCCTTTTGTTCCTTTGCATTACTTTTTGTAGTTAAATCTTCTTTGCCCGGAAATTTTCTACGATTCGTTTTTGCCCGGAATCTCACACGATTCGTTTTTGCGCGGAACATTTCCTAAGCCACTTTTGCCCGAACCTTATAAATAGGTCACTTTTACTCTCAGGCCGTCATATAATCCTGACGTGTCCGTTTTTTGATTGAAGAATTTTCATCTACTTAACATGCGTTTTGCTTGTGCGATTTGCGTTGATTTCTTGTACGCTTAACTTTAATCGGCAGCAAGTTTGTAAAAAAAAATTTCGATAAATATCCACGTCATTCGATTTTTTTATATCTTTTAATTTAAAAAAAATAGATGTTTTCAGATAAATTGTATTTGCGCAATCACTCCCACCGTTTTGCATGATTCTTAAAAGGCATTTGTGAACGTCATCGTGTAGATGACTGCCGAAAGAGAAAAATTAAAGCAACCATGGATATTGTATACAAGTCCCAATCAAATGAAAAACAACCTCCTACAATTATCTCGTATGGTGCTTGAATAAAGGTCATTCGAACAAAATGAAATTTTTCTCATTATTTGTCTGGGAATTCCCATAAATCCCCCCCCCCTCCCTCCACACACAATGGCATGCCATACATTTGTTTGTTTATTTGGATAAATACTATTATGTTCTCAAGTATGGACCGCTCAAAGGAGGTAACCTGCATAAGAATGATAATATGGTTGGTTGGATGGTTGGTTTAAACGACCAGTGCTGGTTATCATGGTAGTACTCCAATTAGCACATTACGCGCGGTTTTCATACCACACCCTGTGTAAATAATGAGGTAAAATAGTGATACGCCGGCAAAGGGTGAGATATCTGGTAAAGCCAACCCGAGG
Source organism: Leptarthrus brevirostris (assembly GCA_964036015.1). Lineage (NCBI taxonomy): Eukaryota > Metazoa > Arthropoda > Insecta > Diptera > Asilidae > Leptarthrus > Leptarthrus brevirostris. Next base: position 140,383,665 of record OZ038372.1, read on the forward strand.
ATTAAAGGAATTAGGCAAACTCTCTAATCTTTACTCCTAAAATTGCTTGTAGGTTTTCAAGGAAGTAATCTGCTAGTGAATTTCTCCTAATGCCCGCCAAAGCTGGACACTTGAACAAAAGATGAAGTTTTGTTTCTTTTTAATTGGCAATGCCGCAGCTGAAACAGTATGCGTTGTAGGGAGCGCCCAGTCTGGTCGATTGCACGCCTATTAGATAGTGGCCTGCGCAGACCGTGACTAATTTCGCAATGAGAGCAGGAGCTGCGATGTTCTATTTCTGTTAACGCTTGGCCAGAGAGAGATGGAGTACGTTGAGAAAACACTCCATCTGAGGTTAGCCTTCGCTAAGATGTGTGTAAGAGTTCCTAGAATCGAGATAAGGGTGATATTGCACTTTAAGAAGTCTTCTTTAAGCCATCGAAAAAACTCCCAACTACCGGAGATATACAGAGAAATTGGATGAGGTTTTTTCTTGTTCATATACTCGTGGACTATGGCTATAGTTACGTTAGAGTGGCAGCCTCTCACAGAAGAAGAAACATATAAGCCCATTGTGATACCATCTTTGCGCTGGATTCCCGTACCAAAAAAAAAAAACGATTAAAACGACTTGAGCTTTTAATGAGCCGAGCTAAGTCTCTGATATCAGTCCGTCCTCTTCAGATAGGACCTTAAAAGGGCAGGCTGTACTTCCCGTAGGGTTATTTCTAAATATTTTAAAAGCTATTTCATTACATTGTTCGTTATAGTTTTCAAGGATTTTTTCAGATATTTCACATCGACAGTTTACAAAGTATGGGGGGGGGGGGGAAGACGCTTAGATACCAATTCTGAAAAAAAACTATCTCGTGCCTAAAGGATTAAAATGAAGAAGTGCTAAATATTTTTTGTCGCATTTTAATAGACCTATCTTAAGCCACCCAACTCAAATAGGTAAATAAGAAAAAAAAAATTGTGTGTACACTTTTCACTCTATGGAAGAAGGGAATTAAAAAAATCATTTTTCCGAAAATCTTATCATGTTTGTAGTTGCGTCATCAATCTACGTCCGAATACCAAATTTCATCCTAATGAAGTCGTCGGTGATATAAGTGACAGCATGTCAGTCTTCTATTCCGAACCTGGGACGTTCGAACCCCACCGGCGGCAAGCCATGGTTATTTCTGCTGACAACAGATTACGATAACAAAACCATTGGGGATGCAGAGTAATATCGATCGTTCGAAATACACCTTAAACTATATGTCTACTTCAAATCGTTGTCTCACATCGGGTGAAGCTCTTCTCTCGCCTCATGAGTTACGGGAACTAGAGAAAGAGGTCAAAATGAGAACCTAGATATCGGCTAAAGCCGGACAGATGTAGAGGAGATGAAGAATGGTTTTCTCTTATTTTTCATCTTGGCAACTTCTGCAAAAGTCGTTTAAAACCAAACAAAGTCTGCCTGGAATAAAGCAATGACTCGTGTGACAGCCTCGACATGGCTAATAACATTTCGATTAAGCGAAATAAGCTTAACTAACTAGTGCGTTTTATCTAAGTGTGATAGACTGGAGCCAAGTCGCGTTAGCTCATCGGCTTTACAGTTTCCTAAAATATCACTACGCCTTAGTAGCCATCAGAGGTGTATGTTCAGGTGCTCAGCTATGTTGATGCGTAAACAATCCATTGAGCCTTAATTGCAGTTCTGCTATAAAGATGCTTATCTCTCGTAGCGACATTGCTTTTTACTTCCGAGTTTCTAATGGGACCTGTATAACCATGACTACTTCTGCGTAAAAAAACACTGCAGTGAACTGGCAAACCAGGTATCCCGAATAGACTCCTCAACCCAACTTATCTTTCAACTGCAGGAGGAGTTGGATCGATGGATGAGTAGCACGGTCACCACTCCATGGTACCAGGGCTGCAATTAGTCTAGCTCAATGCAAAAACCAAACCATGCATGGTCACTCATTCCCCTTACCCTAATTCCCTTTAAAGCAAAGAAAAGAAAAACGAGAGACGTTAGGGGAAAGATACACTCATTCTTTCTGTTGGACGAAACGCTACTCATATTCATACTTGGCGTTAAAAGTAGGCCTAGATATGATGCCGTAAATGGTAAATTTGTTTTCGCAGTCGATACCTAAACATACTTGGACTGAATTCCACCTAATCTTTCCCTAGGGCTTCTGATGGGTAATTGTCTCCTGTGTAGTCCACCAGACGACTATTCGGTACACAAGCACAGGCCTGATTACAGTAACAAAGTCAGTGCACGATTCACGCCTCCATGTCACTGTCTACTTGCATGAGTATAAGACCGCCCGCCGTGGTTTTGCGTACTTTTTTGTGACTAATGTGTTTCCATCTAAGTTTCATATCCAGAACGAGACTTGGTCATTTAGTTTAAGTCTGACCCAACCTAGTATTTAGGGTGTTGAAGGGGGGAACTCGACGCTTTTGGGAAAGCACAGCAGGTTTTTGTTGACAATAGATAACGCTTAAGCCCACTGGGAATTGCGCAATAATGCCGGTGATTCGGAGTCCATTGTAGATCAACTTCTAGTCGCTGTTGTCGAATCGGGTGAAGTTTTTCTTCCGTCCCAAGTCTCAAAAAAAGTTACGAGAACCAGAAAGATGTTGTATCATCTCATCATCACAAACAATACGAAACGACATAACTTTAATCTTGTTACTGTAGCATTTTATTAAATAGTCTACTAAAGTAATAACGTGACGTGTTGGTCTTTCAACACCAGAGTACCAGGTTCGAACACCACCTGCGGCGATCAATGTTGGTCTTCAAATTCTAAGGTGATTTGCAATAATTTTCGTGGAATCGAGTGAAGTTCTTCTTTCGCGCCATGCCCAACATGAGATTCCGAAAATAGAGAAAAATATGTTGACGTGATTTATACAAATTAACGAATTTGTACAGAATACGTGAAAGTTGTTACTGAAAACAAGCCTTTCGGTAATGTATACGTAATGAATGTCAAATGCATTCGTGGCGTGCTGGTTTGTTATGATAAACAATATTTATAAATATGTATTTATTTCGTTTCTCTTTACGTCTGCGTTAAAGTTACTATGTATAATAGAGACTTTAATCTTAAAACGAGAAATGGAGAGAAAATTGCTCAAATTTTATGGAAAACAAAGAATGAGAACGTTGCCAGAAAGTCTTCATGTGATACGATCAGCTGTTTTAGTCAAATTTTGTTTAAATTTGAAGAAATATAACATGAACGTGTTTTGTTTCTTTTTTAACAATATTTGCGGTTGTTCGAACTTTTCTGCTTAGAATTTTGGGTAATTCTATTTGATTCAGCTAACAAACTTGTTTTTAATCAACATGTTTTTCGATCTGACAGGTAGGACCGTTCTTTTAAAGAACTCCAATAAAATATGGAGCATATTCCTGCCAGTCTGTCATGGGTAATTTAACACAATTTCATTGAAGGGTTATTCCCAATACTTATTTCTCAATAGTTTATTTCTTTTACCGAGTTCGGACTTTGTTCTAAATGCAAAAGAAAATTCAATCAAAACAGCTTCAAAGAACGAACACTTCAAGTAATTAAGACTCGATCTGAATTCATACGTTGTTTGAACGTAGGAAAGGAAAAAAAACACCAAATGAATACAAAGTGAGCAAAAAGGCATTCAGAACAGAAGAAATTGTCTGAAAGCAGCGCAGAGTTTTATCGGGGGTGGACACTGTAGGTCGAGAATAATTGGGGAAAGCTCCAGCTTCTTTTAAGGGTGCCATCCTCGTACATCGAAACACTTCATTAGTGAACCGAAACACGAAATATTTCTCGTTCGTTTGCCGACAGTTGTGCTCACCTCGTTGAACTAACGTAGTTTCCGAATCGGGCACGTGGACTAGTTCCGCATCTACAACACGGCAAGGATGGTCGGCCGTCTAACAATTCTACAGTGTCAAACGAGAATAATTCTTGTTTTATTTTCAAACATCAGATGAATTGAAATTCCCTCACCCGCATAATGAGTGCTTATCGGAACAATTTCTCGACCCCCATCTTGGCAGCCCAGAAGGCACCAACAACTGTACAACGACAACCTTTCGCAATGGAATCGGCTAAAACCTTAATTGTATGCTTATTGGCAGAAATTAATTAAAATAAATGCTCGAGTGTTAGTAAACGACGTTGGAGTGTTCCGAAGTTTCGGTCGACTTGAGGCAACTTTAATGAGGAATTTCTGATTTTTATTAATGGAGTGCATTCAGACTAGTAGATCTCTTCGGTTCCATTTCAGCAAAAAGGTTTAAAACTTTTAATTACTTATGGAACAGTTCTGGAGTAGTTTTGACTAGCTCTAATTGCAACTATTATTTGTTTGCAATTTTATTAAAAATCAATGAGAAGAGGAGCGTAATTAAACATCAAAACTTGTTTTGCTTTGCTTTCGTCCTCGTCTGGAATCATGATTGCAAACGTTAATTAGAAAATAAAAGTTGCAAGGACACATCCTGACCGAAGATTATGTAGCTGTTGGGAAGCAGGTTAATGCTGTTAAGTATCTCAAGGTTTCGATAGATTGAAACTGTACTCCCCTGTTGCATCAGTTCTATTAACAAAAGAGTTTCGCATTTACCACGTATGAATAAGTGGAGTAGCATCAAGGAAGAATGGCCAAAATACGACCTCATTCATTTCCTCCTACTTAAGGACTTTTGGGCTATTGATTCCATCGTCATGTTCCATTTACCACCATACAGTATTCACATATAAGCACAGCTGACACAATCACTGCGGAGAGAGGTTTAATGCCCTTCTGGCTCATGGATGTGCTCCAATGTTGTAAACAACTCTTAAGGGTGAGATGTAGACAACAAGGGGTTGAATCAGGTTAAACATATCCACTGCTGCTTCTGTACCCTTTGTAAGTCACATTACATCATCATTTGTTGTTAAACCCTTTAAAATCCCCCTTGACTTAAATAAGCGCTACCCTTGCAGTTGTTTAGGGCTCTTTCTTTTAAGATCTCCCACGTGTCTCGTCACAATGCACGTCCCCTCGGCTGGTGGAAAACACATCCAGAGTAAGTGTGATATACTTTTTTTCAAGGATTTTATCACTTGTGTGCAAAATATCGTACGGTCTAAAGTGCTGTTAAATATGACTTTCCACTCGTACACTGACACAATCTTAGCTCAAAGTTTTCGTATCTTTATTTAACTGGCATTTCGCCGAAATTTTGTATTTGTCAATAAATTCAACTTATGGCGCTATGCTTGCAAAATATCTTTAAAGTGGAATTAGGCGAAGACTTAGGGCATAGTAAATCTCAGAATATGACCTTTAGTACCAGGGTAGAATCATTCACATGAACGAATTTTATCGTTCCCTTAGAGCTGTAGGGATAATTTGAAATTTCCTTTTAAGTTTTCCGTATTAACGAAATCGGACTACGTTCCAAATCTGAGCAGTTTTGCAAGCTTATTCTCTGCATGGACCTTCATGAATGATGGAACAAAAAAACGTTCACATGGTTCAATGATTGAAGTGATTTGGAGTGTAGCTTTAGATCTTGATCAGGTGGATTCCGAACCACCAAGCGTAGATTACTCTCAACATCTTTTATTTAGGTGAAGTTCTTAAGGGATCGATTTTCAAAAGTATTGTCGTATTCGACCACCGACCTCTTTACTTTAGGTAAGGAAACACTTTTCTACTCAAAATCGAATAATACAAAACGGCAACCAATACATCTTCTCTCTCTCTCTCTTTAGTTCACGAAACCCCTTGGGGCATGGGACTTCTCTCGATTCAAAGATTGCATGTGGACCTACAATTGAAGTGGATTCCTTCACAATAAATGTTTACTTAGAGTATCTAGATGAAAGATATTTCCTGGATGTAAGGGCGGATGGTGGTTTACTCCAAATAAGAGGTCAAACCATTCAAACGGATAGAGAGGGGGGGATTATTTTAATCAAATGGTTACCAATATCTGTTCGCGTAGGTAGTTTATTGATGTACTTCACATTCCCTGATCTTACAGACGAGAATTCCGGTCGGCGTTCAGTAACTTAAAAAAAAACCTGGTGCAAAATTTTCGTTTCGGCGTTGTACAGCCAGCGCCCAGGTGACAACCCTATGATGCGTTAGCATGGCTTTTGGCCGGAAGGGAATTCCTCCTCCGTTCTTTAACAAATTTAAATTTTCATAAAGAGTGTTTCAATAAGAAATTTAATTTTAATTTAATTTTTAATTCTCTGGAATCTAAGTAACTAAAACTTTCAGGATTATAAAAATGGAGTGGTACACGCCTCCACAACGCACTGAAATTGTAAATATTCAGTACAAAAATGTCGAAAATTTCGTGGAAACAGTTTGAGAATTTCGTACTGCATTTGCTAGGACTGAAGCAGTCTTTCAGCCAGAAATGTTATACCCAATGAAAATATTTAAACGTCTCTGTAAACTTACAGATGCCAGTAACTCGTTCAGCCAGATCAAATGAAAATATTAGGTCTGCCTGTTTACTCGAAAAATTTTACAAAAAACCAAAAGTTTTATCTGTTTATTTTCGGATTTGAAGAGATTTGACAGTCGAGTAATTTCCGCTATTACCCAAATTTTACACATGCTGATGAGTGTGGACAAAAGTTTGGCATAATTCTTCTTCTTCTTTCATGGTTGACAACTCACAGCTGATTGATGTCGTTTACTGAATTCGTTTGCATCACTAGAACTTTCTGGAGTCAACCAAAAGGGGTACTATCAACTTTTTCAGTGACTTTTTGAATGACTATTTTACACAGAAGTGAACAGACAGACCTATTGTTATTGTAGCCAAAAGTATTGCGGTACCCGCGAATGTCAATTCGCAGCCTGCACCGTATTGCGCACAAAGATCTTACAATCGTACAAGGACATACAAAGTCCACGAACCGAATTTTGGCAAAGGCCATGTGTTTTCAGGCAACTGGTTGCCTTTCAAGTTAAAAAAATTTTATAAATGTGGCGGAGATATATTAAGCATGCATGTGTTGGAAGGGCTGAAGGGGAATGGCCAACTGTCAAGTCCAAACACCATGAAGTGTCAAAATGACACCCCAGTTGCCGATCAGGCGAATGAGGATTTAAGATGCAAGCTCCGATGAATGGCATATCTGAAAACAGATCATGCTTATAAACTTGACACATATAATCGTTGCTTTGAAGTTTTATTCAGTTGCTACAACAAGTTTTGGGCATGCGCTGAAACATCCATTAAAAATAAAACACGTGGAATACAGAATGATCGAATGGTTTCGAAACTCGTCGAAACTAAGTTAAATTTTGTATACCGATATCCTAGGCGTTATGTATATTAGTTTACGGGGAATTGGCACATCAACTCCAAGTGGACTTGTGTACATTTTCCACCGACTTTCCACGTGACTGAATTTCTGCTTGGTAGTGGTCGAAAATATCTTTATGATATAGCTGACACAAGAATTGAAAGTAGGTAGTGGACAATGGCAACGCCGTGCCTTCATTCATTAAGGCCTAAGCCCAACGAGGGCGTTAGCATCGGCAATGAACTCGGTATTGACATTAAAAACGGGATTGACATTAAAAACGGGATTGACGCCGAACTGCATACATGTCAACATCCAAAGAAGTCGTCGTGACTTGTAACGGTAACGGGGTTTGCGGACATGCCACTATTAAGCTAAGTTTAATTGGCATAAAATAGTTTTGAGTGTGACATGCCAAGGCCGAGTACATTGCTAATCCCAAGGTCATCATTGGGTTTTGCTTTTTAGCTGTTGGAATTAAAAGAAGGTGATCATAAATTTTTAAATAAAAGCATTTTGAGTAAGAAGGCTTATTTTAATGTCTGGCTGTGTAAATAAGCAACACTGTCGCATCTACGGCTTTGAAAACCCAAAATAAATAGGCAAACAGCATCTCCTAGTGGCAGTTTGGTATGATCTTTGGGCTGTCGGTGTCATTAAACCATATTTTTCAATAGCGAAGTTGGAACGACCGTTTCAAAGAAACGATATCGTGAAATGCTTTGGATATAGACGAACTGGCTATATGCCACGCAAATGGTAAAACAATCAGGTTGTTGCACGAATAGTTTCTTGGGCGTGTAATTACTCGACTTAAGACTTTTTCCTCTGAGGCTATGCCAAAGATGAAGTCTACTCCAATGCTCAGGCAATGATTCAATCGATTAAAAATAATATCAGAGCGAAATAGAACCACAATTCTTGGAAATCGAAATGGAAAATTTCTCCATTCCACACGAGAGTCGCAGGTTCGAATCTCACCAGCATTGACCCATGGATGTTTTCTGGTAGGCTACAGATAATGCTTAAAAAATGTTGGATGTCGCAGAGTAATGTCGGTAGTTTGGACTACATCATAAATTGTAGGTCCACTTGCAGTCTTTTTTTCACCGAATCGGGTGAATTTCTTTTCCATGTCTCAAAAGACGTTTCGGGACGAAAGGAAAACTGCAGGAATAATTACGTTCCACACGAAATTTAATTCTATCTAATGCCGTATTAGATTTTTTATTCAAAAACTGGATATGGCTCCTCTTGCGTCTGATAGACACAATTCTTCCAGTGATTTTAATGTATGTGTGATACGGAACGCCACCTAATTTACTGTGTGATTTAGAAAAATTTGACCTTCAACTACACGATTTTACGGTTCTTTGCCGTAATTCTAATAATACTTTTCGCTAATACTCGGGATCCATCGTTTAAGTTTTACGGTGCTGTTCCATAAAAATTAAAACAGTTGCAACAAGATTCTTAGTTGAGAACCGTAATTTTTCCCGGAAATTACGTGTAAAAATTACAGAACTTTTTTCTCTGTATTAAAGAAAACTTTTCTAACGTCCTATAATTACCAAAGGAAGGACACATCTTTGTATAATCCGATTTTGGGAAAGAAATGATTTTTAATTCGCGTCGAATTCTGTAGCTGTGAAAATTTGTTTTGCAAACAACTGTGCAGGTGTGCTACAAATTGATAATTGACACAGCAAAAAGAAAGAAAGAACAGAACAAAGCAAAATTAAGTAAACCTAACTTTTAATTATTTGAAAATTGAACATTCACCTCGTGACAGTTGGCCCAAACCCAAATTGCATTTCGATCAATCCTTAACTTGATTCATTAATTTATATTTAGAAAAAAAAGAAGAGAAAATTGCACTAATGAAGACCTAAACTGGGCGGTGATATAAATATTCGTAATTAATTGCAGATTCCAATAACATTGCAGCGCCCACATATGTGCCCGCCACGAATAATTAGATTTCAATGCAAAATTGGCGTCATTATACGTCACCGACATATGCGACATACTTTATGGTGTCACTTTCAACTATTACGATTCGCGATATTGATGATATTTATTGAACAAAATAACTGCAACGCAGCGAGGAAGGAAGGATATAAATTTCTAAATATTTCACGCCTTGTAAGAAAAGCCTTTAGAATTGTGAATATTACGTTTACACTTCTTTGTTTTTCATGCTTGCTTTCACCTGGATAAGGGTTGCTTCTCTCAAGATTTTTTCATTGCAATTGATGTTTATGGACCCGTTCACCTGTCTTGCGATTGTAAATCACCTTGTCCTCCACCAGCTACGTGTGTATTTTCCATTAGAAGTATTTATGTACATTATGTATAAGGGGGGAACAGTATAAATTTAGATGTTTTTCTGTATCTTTATCTTATGTTCATAAGAAATAATAAAATTTTGCGTTTATAGTATAATTCTGTGCTACAATTTTAACTTGTGTTCATAAATATCCAAATACAGTAAAAATCTTCAAAATTTTCGTTTTATAGATAGGTTTTTACTTAACATTTACATTTAATCTGAAAATGCATGCAAATGGATATAATATAGATATAAAAATAATTTACTGTTGTTTGTCTGTGTGCTTCAGGTATAGTAGATGGCGTATACGGTAGGTATCGGTTTTGCGATGTTGTCTTATATTAAATTTAATAAATTTATAAAAAATTTATGCTAAGTCACATATTTTTGAGCTATTTAAATATAAAAAATGGAAAAGACTTTTTTTGAAAAAAAAAAAAATAAAAGAGTTCCTTGAACAAATGTTTCTAGTAAACGAAAATGTTGTAAGCTTCTGGAAAATTAAGACAAATACTAACATTCCTTTGGATCATTGATTTTCCTAAACTGTTCTGATAAAACAAGTATTTTTTTTTCTTTTTGGCTATTTAAGTATTGATGAAATGACTAAATATTGATGAAACGTACAGTTTAAGAATATCAGTGATTTCATTACACAAAAATGTATTGAAATTGAAGCAACTGACTTACATTATGTATATTTTGTGATGACCATAACAACATGAATGTTTTAAATAAATTAAAATATTTCAAGCAAATTTTCTGTAATGGTTTATTGACAAAAAAAAATCCATGAACCCTATTCCCATGAGAGAATCGGGATGAGAGCTGCGGCTATTCAAATTATAATTCAGAAGGTTTCGAGAAAAAAGATCTGTGCAATCTTAACCGTTTGGGAGTTACAGGGTGATTCACAAATTTGCAATTTTCATGGTATGCACGCACATCACTATTTTATTTTAATCTCTTGATCTACTCAACGCAGCGACATCAAACAACAAATATCTTTTCAAAATACCATTGCAGGTACAGTCACTTCCAAAAGGGAAAAAAATAATTGGAGGTAACCTAAAATTCAAATTCAGATCAGTATCAATTACCTGAAGTTCGGACAAAATTTTGGAAAATGCTGAATTTTAGGTAATCGCAAAATATGTTTGTCACTTTTGAAAGTGATTGTACCTGCAATAGTATTTTGAAAAGGTCATTGGGATGGCAATTTTTTGGCGTTTGTTTCATGTTGATGCGTTGAATAGATCATAAGATAAAAATAATAAAAATAAAATAAAATGTGCATACCATGAAAATTGCAAATTCATGAATCACCCTTCGCAACTCTGGAAACGGTTGAGATCGGCCCACTTCTCTCTTGCTATATAATTTTTAGTTTGACCAGGTGAGATCTACCACCCCATTTATTTTGCACACCTCATGTGAAATATCCTGTAAATTATACTATTAGGAAGCGCATGAAATGCTTATTATATTTCCCAACTTTATGGACTTAAAGCGTCCACACGGTCAAGGGTGAAATAAAATTATGGAATAAATCGATATTTAACAACTAATAGAGAGATAACAACAACGTTTCTAACGTTTCTTCTATAGGTTTTCTTCTTCTAACAAAGAGTGTCAAAAAGTCAACGCCAAATTTTATGTAAAAAAGTGGGAAATCTTCCAAACCACCTTGCTTTGAAAAATTGGTTGAAAGTTAAATATGTTGAAAACTGATGCGAATGAGCAAGAAAACATTCGGTGTACCAAGCGTCAAATTTTTGTTGTGCATAAACTTTTTTAAAACAATATCTCTCTGTAGTTCCCGCAACCCCTAATGGCGCATGAAGCGTGAGAAGAACTTCATGCGACTCGATATAACGACCGCAATTGAACCTACAATTTAAGTTGGGTTCCGAATCTCGGATATTACTCTGCAATTGCCAATTGTCTTTTTATCATAATCTGTTGTCAGCAGAAAACAACCATGGGCCGCCGCAGTTGAGTTCAAACTTGGGACCTCCGCAATAGAAGGCCGACACAGTATCACTTGCTCCACTACTGACAAATGATGATTTAGTCCAAATCTGGTATTAGCTGCGCTACGTGCATGCGCAGGAACACTGCAGATTCAAGTCCTTTCGTTTCTAATTCTCTCGCGAATGGTTAGGTTAAAGTGGCATACTCCCAGGGGGATACATACTTAGGGCACGAAGACGCATTGTGATAACACGTTGGGGGAATCTAAACAGATAAAAACCCTTGGATCTCTTAATGAACTGAACTAAGACCCTAATATCAAAAATCTCAGTTCGGCTAAGTCCTCAACAAATGGTAAACCTAGATATGGGCTCACGCAATTGGCTAGAGTCCGACAGTTGCAGGAGAGATAAAGAATGGTTTTCCCTTCTTTCTCAACTCGAAAATTTCTACAAAAGTCGTTTGAGGGTACACCGAGTCTGTTAGTGTTTCTTACTATAAGGCAGTGATCCGTAAATTATATCCGAGTCGAGTAGAGTGGTGCCGATTAACTTAAGTTCGTCGGCGTAATAGTTTTCCGGAATATCACTATACCCAGATACCCAGCTACCCAGATACCCGGCGCTTAGCGACATTGCTCTTAACTCTGACCTGACTTCTACTTGAAATACACTACAGTGGTCTGGCAAAATTTTAAGTCCCGGTGTTCCGAATAAACACCTCCACCCACTTTATCTTAATTTGGAGCCATCAGTGTAAATATGCACTAATTTTCCTCGTTGGCGAAACCTTGCTCCTTCCCTTTACCTGGTGGGAATAAAGAAGTCGAACTTTGCATTGGAAGTAGCACGGGTATGGTGTAGTCTATGTTTTTTAGATAAGAACGTCCATTAGTAGTACAGGAAACGAAGCACGAAAAAATAGGGTTCCTTCGAAAAATTACCTACAGGAATTTGACTTGATAAATCGTTAGGGGGGCATAAAGAAAGCTTAACTCTAGATTTCCGAATTTCCCCCCCCCCCCCCCCCCTGTTTTTGAGAAAATCCAAAAAAATTTTGAAATGCGTTTTTCATAATAATGTAAATGGGAAAGTTGTTCGTCACAAAAATACCTACATTTTTTATTTAAACAATTTTTTTGTAAAACTTACCGTTCTCGAGCTGGAGCTTGCCAAAGTGTGAAAATTGTACTTTATTCCATATGGAATACGCGACTCAGCGCGGCCATAAAGTACAATTTTCACACTTTGGCAAGCTCCAGCTCGAGAACGGTAAGTTTTACAAAAAAATTGTTTAAATAAAAAATGTAGGTATTTTTGTGACGAACAACTTTCCCATTTACATTATTATGAAAAACGCATTTCAAAATTTTTTTGGATTTTCTCAAAAACAGGGGGGGGGGGGGAATTCGGAAATCTAGAGTTAAGCTTTCTTTATGCCCCCCTAACGATTTATCAAGTCAAATTCCTGTAGGTAATTTTTCGAAGTGTAATTCTTTTATTTCCTGTACTATAGGTAGAACATAGTTGTAGGGTCTTTAGAGAATGTTTTTGTGACAGTATCGGTGATCAGTAATGTTGCCAACTTCTCAATATTTTCTAGTGCCTTCTAATGGGTCACTATTTCCAGTGCAAGCTACCAGTCTCGACATATAGTCACTGCATAACTTGCGGTAAATGTTGGGTTTCTAGCTAAGTTTCGAGCCAGGTTATTTGTCTTTGATCCCATTTAGTATTGATAGAGAGAAGTGAATAGAGAAAAGTGCCCAAACTTAGTCCTTCAGGAGGATAGTCTCGGGAGAGTATGTTGAATCACTTACGTAGGATATTTAGGTATTTCCCAGAGTTTAACAAGGCAACTTCACTAGCGTAGGCGATTACCTTATTGGTTAATAGTCTTAAGCACAATTAGCCAAGTCTCGAGCTCAGTGGAGTAAAGACTGTCCGCTACTACGGATGATGTTAAAAAAACTGGTATCAGGAAACTTTTCTTATCTGGCCAGCACAATCATGGAAGTCATCGGTGGAGTAAGTGATAATGCATCCACCTACCAATCCTAAGGTCCCAGGTTCGAATCCCAATGGTGGCGACCCATGGTTGCTTCCTTCTGACGAAAGATCACGATAAAAATGTAATGGGGTTACAGAGAAAATGTCAGTCGTTCGGAATCCACATTAAATTGTAGGTCCTCTTACAAACGTTGTCTTGAATCGTGTGAAGTTCTTCTCCTGGGCATGAGCCCAAAAAAAATTCAGAATACCAGTCGAAATTAGAATAACTGGCTAGCAGATAAGACAGAGAAGAACCAGTACCCAGCGATGACAGTAAAGATTTCGCTCTTCAGAAACGTGAACTATTATAGTCTCTTCGTGTTCTGAGTGGAATTGAACAAGGGTGCACACTACTATTTTTGCGGTTGCGGTGCAGAGTGTAAATTCAATGCTGCTAAAAACAAACTTATAAGTTTGGACTTCAAAGAACAGGAGGAAATCCATCTTGAAGAAGAATGGAATAGAACAAGTGCTTAAATTGATGATGAGTAATAGTTGATGACGCTGCTGAAGCTGATCAACAGGGCAGAAAACTTCAGATCTAACTGGTGTTCTCGCGGCAGACTGAACATTTGCCGAAAGGCCTACATACTCATATGGAAAAATGGAATAGAGATCGGTGTTCGAAGATGAATGTGGAAATCAGTAGACCACATACTGATAACAAAGCCAACCAACAACGCTCAACAGGCTGTAGACTGGACCCTGCACGGCACCCAAGGATGGTGCCGAATTGTACGAGCGCAATAAGTGAAGATCTGTTAAAAAGAAAGGTACGCAAATCGTGAGGAAAATGAAGGCAGTAGCGCATTACTAGATGAAAGATTGGGACAATCACCCTATGTTCCATATGTGGTTAAAGGAAGCTTCAATTTTTGAAGCTTGTCTAATACTAGGTTGAAAATGGTATACCGTATCTAATATTAACGCAGGCCTTAGTCATGCCCTTCATATGGTTCGCACTTAATATTGCAGTCCCTGGCAACGATGTCTCTTGTATAAATGATAAGTGAATAGATCTGATGAGAACATCTCAATTCGCTGACTTAAAATTTTTACCGCAAGGTTTCGGGACTTTTTAAAGAGAGTTAGTATCAGACTTTTGGCGCGATATTGGTATTTAAGAGTTACAGTGATAGGTCAAGGTTTTATATACAACTTGGTACAATCAATCTTAGGCAGCTATTAGGATTAAAGCTTCGACAAAAGTTGAATAACGGGTTACTTTCCTACATGGATCGATCAGAAATACATTCGACTAACCAAAGAGCATGTTTAAAATCAATCCAGCGGTTTTTTGCGCTTTATTTTTATTGATAACCCTTCACTATACTAATCAATATGTGGAATCAGATGGATAATTTTCATAACCGGAAGTAAGATATTGTAACATTCAACTAGTTAAAAAAATAAAATAAAAAAAGCAATCGATAGATAACATTATCAAGAATTATTGGATCAATGGCATATTTTCGCTCTTATGACCAAACAGCCTTAGTAAAAGAAAAACTGCCTTTTTCATCATGACAATGCACTCGTTCACTCTTTTTTAAATGCAATTAAAAATTCATATATATTTCATTTAAATCTCACAAATCGTGCGGGCTGTAAAACAATATTTGCGGATAGCCAATTTTGATTTTTATTTTATCTTATTTTTTTTACTTTAAGAATAAACTGAGAAAATTATGACAAAAATAAAATTAAAAAAATTCTTAAATAGGCGACAAACTGTAAAGTAAGTAAAAATTGGTCTATAAAATTTCTTCGAACAAAATTATTCCAGGAAATAACGTCGATATTTTTCAATTCAATAATTCCAGGGAGGTGATGTATTCAGTTGGTTAAATTTTCTGTAAAAGGGAGTTTGTTGTTCTTGGTAAAAATTCTGCGAAAAAAAGCATTGTTAGTTGAAAAAAGAGCTTGTATTAATGCAGAATATAATAGCGGAATTTCAGTGAAAGACATAGTACAAAAGTACAAGTGCCACCATTCGTTACCAGGTTTTAAAAGCTAAAATTTGAAGGGTGAGAACTGCGCAAGGAAGAGGAAGACGGCAAAGTAGTAATTCGAACCGTTAAAAGAAATCCTGCTACTACTACGAATTTAATTTGGACAGGAATAACAAAATAAGTCGCATGACTCAAAGAAAGTCCAAAAGAAGCCATTTATCTCGGATAAAAATAAAAGACGTCATCTACAATTTGCTCAATAAAACTCTCATAAAAATAAGCCCATAGAAGTATTTTGTGGACAGACGGGTCTACGATTTCACTGGATGGGACTTATGGTAGAGAATTTCATTATTCCATGCCAAATGACAAAAAAATACGTAAAGTTAGTTAAACCATCAAGGCATATCAATTGTTGGAAATTAATGATTTGGGCATATAATTGTGTAGACTCAATTGTCAAGTAAAGTAAGTAAAGTAAGGCAAATACATTCCAAACCGGATTAAAATCTCTGATTGTATTTTCACAATGGGGAGAAGAGTAAGAAGGGCAATGACCTCGTTTAAGCTATATAAATCCTCTGGCGCTGACGGCATTTTTCTCGTTCTACTACAGCAGAGTCTGGAGGATCTTCTCTCTCTTCATCCGGTTCGTAAAAGCGATTGAAACTGAAAATGCAATTTCAAGCGGATTCCGAACCACTGAAATTTTCTCTGCAACTGCCATGGCCTGTTTATCGTAATCGGTTGTCAGCAGAAAACTACCAGGGGTCGCCATCGGTGAGATTCAAACCTGGAACCTCCAAATTGGTAGGCCGACACGTTATCAGTTACTCCACTGCCGATTTAAAGGAGGACCTACTGCCAACGATAATATAGATTTTCAAAGTTAGCTACAGTCTAAGGTATATTCTCAATTTGTGGAAAAATATGAGGGTGACATACATACCTAAGGGTGGAGAGCGGTCACCTCTCCAAAACAAAGACCTCCTTCCTAATTAAAACAATGAAAAAGTTATTTATGTTTATAATGTAGTCATGGATATAGAAAGCGCTTTTGATAACGCCACCTGTGAAGCTATCGAAAGGGATATATGTAGAACCTCAACGCGACGGTAAGATGGATCAAAGCGATGCTCAGTTGCCTAGGAGAAGATTCAGTCAGGAGAAGTCCTTTGCCCTCTTCTCTGGTCACTCGCGATTGACGAGCTTCTAACTAATGACTTGATTAACATAATCAAGGGTAGGCATAAGCGGACAATCTCTAAACTAATGCAAAAGGTCCTAAACAGGAAAGTCTTCGCGCCATAACCGGCAAAATAGTTAGGGCCGATCCACACTATAATTCCGTTTACAGTTTGTTCTCGGTCCGATCTGGGTTTGGTAAGATCTAATCTAAGGATTCGAGCGGAACTTGACTTACGGATAGTATGGATGCACACATTCATTTGTTACTTGATGATATTTTACTAGACCGAGATCGATAATATTTTACTAGTCGGAGAACGAACTGTGAACGGCATTATAGTGTGGATCGGCCCTTATTGTTCCACTTACGCACAAGAAATCGAAAATCTCCGACTTTTGAAGGATTAGAGCTAGAGTTCTCCAGAGAAGTTAAATACCTAGGCATAACTCTAGATGAATAACTCACCTGAAAGTCGTCCTAAAGAAAGGCACGACTTTATAAAAATACAGATGGATATTCGGAAAAACTTGGGGTTTGAAACTCAAAATGGTCCTCCGGGCTTATCGAGTGATTATAGTAGGTATAAGACCGTTGGTCATATACGCAAATTCTGTATACTGGCAAAAAGTGGTAAAAAGGCAGCACAGTCGAAACTACAACGTCTGCAGAGACTTGCGTGTCTAGGAATAACCAATACCATGTGCACCTGTCCAACCTCAACCTTTGAAACGAAGAAAAGAAGCAAGTTTTAGAGCTATTAATAGGCTACATAGGACGGGTTTCCTAAAATCTTATGGCGCAGTTGGACATGAAAGAATCCTTGAGAAGTTTATATATGACCCAGCAGTTAACTTGATATCAGACGTTATGCCGCAACAGTATAACTTTAAAATACTATTTAGTGTAGTCATAGAGGCCAGAGAGTACTGGTATTAAAATGAAATGAAAATTTAGTACACATATCGTTTCAAAATGGACGGCAGGACTGGCGAACATAAAAAGACGCTTGGTACTGTGTCAAATGTATTTCAAGCAGTCGAACTCTGGCACGCGGGGTATCCGTTGTATTAAAACGTCTATAAAGTCCAACAGGCGGTGCTTAAAGCACTGAGGATACATACCCTCGGATCTAAGCTGACCTGGGATTGTCTAAATGTACTGAAAGACCGTGCAAAACCGACAGGATTACCTTAGCCTGAGTACCATCTCACGAATGCATTGAAGGAAACGATATGGCGGATCGCCGTGCAAAAGAAGGCGCCAAATCCTCATTTGCCGGCCATGTGCTGAGACAAATCGAGTGCTGGGAAAATAGGAGTAAACAAACATACTGGGTAAAGCCAAGTGGAAAGGTTTCATCGCAACAAAGGACAAAAGCATACCTCACACACAGCAAAACAGAGCTAAGGTTTTTAACAGGCCTTCTATCTGAACACTACCCTCTGAGATATCATCACCAAATAATGGGCAAAGCTAAGGAAGAAACATGTAGCTTTTTATGGAAGAGGCTGAAATTGCAGAGCATATATTCTGCTGCTGTTAACACTTTTGCCGCATACGGTTCAAGAAACCAGAAGTAGCGTTTCTGTCGCCAGAGGATGTTGCAAAAGCGACTTCCGGAACAATTACAGGATTCATTTAGGACCTAGATCTTGACTGGGATCGATAGTACAGGGTTGGGTAACAAAAGATCTTACTAGTCGAGGTGGCACGGGTGGCGTCTACAACGCCTTTACAACACCCTAACAAAATAATTATACTAACAAGGCAAATATATTACCTTGAAGTCTTAAGCGAATGCGCAAGAATTGCTGAAGATAAGATAAAAAACAAGAATTTTATACGACAATTTAATAATTCTCATCCCCGCAGAGGCAAATTGAAAAAGTAGTATGCATGAGCTGTTGGACAGAGTGTATTGTAGGACTTAAACAGGTCCTCGGAGGGAACTCACGAAGAATGGAAGCTAAGGCCCATGTCTGGAGAGACTGCCGCGCCCCGGGAAAAGCATCGTCCGAAATGAAAACCTTAAATGAGGCGGTGAAAGTACGACCGCGCGCGGGACTAATCCTCCTGCACAAGGAAAATTATAACCCGCGAAAAAGTATGGTCAGCTGTGTCACGCTCAGAGGTGTCAGGATGCACCCTGGATACAAAAATTCATTTAGGCTGTCAAGTTGACAAGTTGCCACAGTATATCCTATTAAAGGGGGGGGGGCAGAAATATTGCAAAACAAGCCGGTGACAGAGCTTGCCCCAGAACGTCTTTGAAAAAATACAATTTGCGGTGTTCACTGTATCTCGATCGGAAATTATCTGAAATCAAAAACCATTAAAATTTAGTCAAAGTATCATCAAATCCTCCCCCGAACTTTCTCCGATAATTTTTTTTTTCATTTAAAAATTTTTGGTGGCCATCTAAAGTGTAAACTGCTATCGAAAAATTCCGTCATTTTGTTGGTGGGAAACCCCCTTAATGTAAAAAGAAAAATTTTAACTAAACGTTGGGGGGAGGTATTTTATATGTAGAAAATGTGTACCAAGTTTCAAATGAATCGGTCTAGTAGTTTTTAAATGGCAGTGAACACGGACTTTGAAAAAGTAGTTTTGAGAAAAACGCGTTTAAAGTTTATGAGCTAAAAAAGTGAAGAAAAAAATTTTTTTTTTCAACTTAAACAGAATCATCGATTCCAGCTCCATACAGTAGACTTCCTGCAGCAGCTTTAATGTCTTGGCTATACTATGGCTATACTAAATAGAATATTCTTGAAACCCTCGAAACTAAATAGAAGATTCACGAAACAGGATAGTTGACCAGAACAATAGAAGTGAATAAGCTGTATACCTGCTCGACAGCTGCACTAAAGGACAGGGGACTAACTATAGACCATAACTTCAAGGGTTTTGCTCAGATCGACTTAAAATTTTGAGAATATATTCGATTTTTCGAAAGTGTAATCGCTAAAAACGCTATATTATTGCTGAAGCTAACGATTATTTTTAAAGTAAAAAAAGTAGGACAAACAATTTTATAGTCGCTTAAAATGAAAATCAAGTTTTTGCTTTATTAAGCCGAGTACTATAAACTATGTATCTACAACAATGATTCCTTTAGGAGGTCGGTTGTGAATATTAAGCCTAATATTGTTTAAGTACAACTAGTTTTGTATTTGGCTTTATTTTCTTATACGCAGCTGCTGCCAAATAAATATTTTGATTAATTTCGCGAAACGTTTAAAAAATTTGCTTGAAATTCTCAATAAAATAAACTAAAAAACAGAAAAGCTTTTTAACAAGAAGAAGAATACATGTACTATACAAATGCAAAAAAAAACTGATGGCGCTAGTATGAAAAAGTAATTGCTGATGAATGATTTTTTCAAAAATGAGTACATTCACGTTCAAAAATAAAAAACAAAAACAAAAAACATGGACATATATTTGAGAGACATGTGTGACATATAGAGAAGACATAATATAATACATTTCAACATTATTTTCATTTGAGGGATGTAAATCTTTTTTTACTTTTTTTTTTAACTTAAATCAATTTTATAATATTCTTGTTTAATTTTTGAGCATATTTGGAATGGAATGATGTGAAATTTGGAAAGAAAACGTACGTGAGTGGCGAGTGAGAAATAATTTTGATTTTGAATATTTTTTGGTAAAATATTGTAAATTGAAAATAAAATTATGAAGAAAAATAAATATGTATATTTAATTGAATGGAAAATTGAACTAATTGAGCAAGAAACTAAGAAAATTGAGCAAATAAAATGTCTTACCTGTGGTCAGTGTGTAATCCCAACTTGTGTCCGTGTCGTTTTTGTATACATTCAACTTCTCAGGCTGGAAAATAAAAGGAAAAAGGCATAATTACCTAATTGCTACTATTAAACATTTTAATTTGTTTTTAAATTAAATCTGTCACATCGATGGATTGTTGTCAAGTCGATAACAGTCCAAATAAATTGCGATAACGAAATCGAATAATGTGTCAGGAGGGGGGAAGTGAATTATTTCCGAAAATGATATGCATACATTTTTCGAACTTGAAATTATTTTTTAGTTGGCGCCAGACCAATTTGATCAGAGTTCGATTACTGTAGCTATGGAATGCAAATTCCTGATGATTATAATTATTGAATTAATGCCTGTAAGCGGTGACACATTAGAGTTGTTTGCAGTGGAAATTCCTGCGAGGCAAATAAATTATGGATAATGGCGTAATTCAATGCTTGTTATAGACCCTTTGTTAATAACTTAATTGAATTGTACAGGCCGGAGTGGAGAGGGGGAATATACATTTCAACTGAAGGGGCATTGTGAAATCAGACAAAATTCATTATCAAAATGCTCATATGAAATTTTGTCACACTCTAATGGGTTTAGTTATGTATGTGCGGTAATTTGATGTGAAAGAAGCATTACATTCCATTTTCGCAGAAATGTGAAATATGTCTTTTTGACAAACAGCAACAAACACAAACAATTTAAAACCGAATTTAACAAAATTTACATTTAAACAAATTTATGCTAGGTCCTTATGGAACCAACACTGAAGTGATTTTCAATACTACATCGTGTAATACATAGATAATCACAGAAAGTATCTCATTAATCAACTTCTTGTTATAAATAGAATCCCATACAAAACAATTAACTAAAAAGAACCCAAAAAATTAAGCTTTTATAGACAAGGAAGATGAGGTATTCGTACCAAAGGTAAAAGAAATCTCGAAAAATTCTTAAAAAAGGCTGAAAAAATCAAATAAGAACATTAAGCACAATAGGACCAATAACA
Source organism: Leptarthrus brevirostris (assembly GCA_964036015.1). Lineage (NCBI taxonomy): Eukaryota > Metazoa > Arthropoda > Insecta > Diptera > Asilidae > Leptarthrus > Leptarthrus brevirostris. The sequence goes on from OZ038372.1 coordinate 140,405,274, forward strand.
TATTAGACAACGTTAAAATAACGATGGACAAATTAAATAAAACGGAAAATTATCAAAAAGTGTAAAGAATAAAAAATCAACGAAAAGTGGTAGCTCCAAGAAGAGTCCTTCAAATTTTGAAAACATTTTTTTTAAATTAAACCTAACCAACAAAAAAAGAGCCGAAACCGAAAATGTTAGATAAATAAATAAAACACTAAATATCGAGTATTCCCTGGGGATAAACACTGAACTGGGCGAAGTCACTGCATTAACAACCCTTGTTTGTTTGCAAGCAGAAACGCTCTCCGCAGGAACGTTCGACACTTTTCTACTCCCTACTTTTGACCGCAATAGAGTCCCGCGGGACTAGTTTGCCAAATCATGGACATCTGCAAACTGCTGCCATCGTCCTTCCCCAACGGGAGATTCACCTTTTATGCAGCACAAAATCAAAGCGAGAATAAACTCCATGGACAGGATGCTACAAGGTTCCGGACTATTGTCACTAGTGAAAAGTGTATCGCATGTATCGATGTATCGATGATAAAGGCTGCCAACTACAGTTGAAGGTGTCGGCGTTAATTGCCTGAAACTCGAGACGTAATCGTTTGCTCAACCTAACAACGAAGTGACTCTTAAGAGCAGGTGTGTGTATCTGTGGGTCAATGGCCTGTTACTCATTTTCGATCCGCATGCAATAGAGATAAATTGTTGAACAAAAGTAATTAAATAATTCAGATTGGTTGCATGTTCTCGGCTCCAGTAAAAATTGCGTTCAAGTTATCTCGAATGCCGGGCAGAATAGCTGTCAGATATCCCGAAACAGTTTCATTAAATCGCGCAAGGTCAGGCAAGTGCAATATCTGCGAAATAGAATTCATTCACCCCCACAAACCGTATAGACTCTTTGAACCCTATGGTCGATTACAGCTGATTTGAATGCAGGAGACTATGATGGAGCAGTTCGAATACTACGTCAGAGTCTCTGTAATTGGACGTAATTGTTTGGGGATGGAGTTGGATCAATTCGTTGAGCGGCACAGCCACTATGCCAGGGGTTCCGAGTTCGAGACCAGGTCTACCCGTGAGCTTTTGTTAAGAAATTAAAATAATCCACTCCGGCTGTAGCCTGTTGTCTAGCTCGCAGCAATGCAAAAAAAAGACATTCAAGTTTCCTCACTTCTCTTATCCTAATTCCCTTTCGGTGTAAACCATGCTAACGCATCAAAGGGTTGTTCCCTAGGTTTTGGTCACATCGTATAAGAAAAAAAATGTAGACCACTTCGTTAGAGTTACCCCTACGATTAATGCCAACCCTACCCCAAGATGTTCGTGACATCTATCAACACCGAACGTATCATCACTGCGAAATGTGTTGTAAGTGTGCTGAATGGCACCGATAACGGTGAGCTGTCCTGTGTCGGCCGTTACACCTCGAGCATTACCGAATACACTAATTTAGGATTCTACCTGATCAGCATTGCTGAAAACTCCCCGTACCCAATTACATCCTATTAGAAATGGAATGCCGGTCTGATTTTTCCTCAGGTCGTGATTGTAGGGATCAGATCCTGAGAGCAATCACGGGGGTAGAAAGGGCGGACTGAAATTATGGTAATGCTTTTCAACGCCGGCACCCCACAAGGTACTTTGCCCACACCTGAGAGATCAAGCTATCTTGACATCAGGGCACTTGCTGGAATGCTCTGACCTGAAGGCAACGATATTTAACGACCATGTCCATAAGACTTAATCCACCCTACAACACTGGTCGGCAGCTTTTTAAAAACTGGTCGGTGCTTTTCGGAAGAAAAAATTTTCTTTTACTTAAATAACTCCATTGCAACGTGTTTTTAAATATTTTATGTACATACAGGGTGGCGCAAAATAACTTGGACGTACTGTTAAAATTCATATCGTACTATTTACAAAAGGTATTATATTTTTTCTTAATCAATATTGGTTCCCACATCGATAAGCTATATTTCTTACCTCTTAGCTCATTTTTTTCTATTTCTTTTACTTTACAGTATTTGAGAAGACGAAAAACCGGACTGCAATAATTGCTTTGTTTAACGCAGAAAACCCCCAATTTGAGATTTCAAAGGTTCTCGAAGTACCAAAACAAACCGTCTCATATACCATTAAACGGTATAATGAGTTAGGCCAAGAGGGTGACCGCCCGAAGCAAGGTCGCAAAACAACGGCTCACACTGTAGGCAACAGAAAAATGTTCAAACAACAAAGGCAGCGTAATCCAAGGATTTCTGCATCAAAAATTGCTCGTGAGGCCGGTATTAGCAGAAGAACAGTCCAACGCATTATGAAAGATGACCTTAGGTTCAAGCCTTACATGTTACATAAAAGACAGTTTCTTACTGATGGAAACAGAAAAGTAAGACTTCAGAGATTTCGGGAGCTGTTTAGGCGGCACGCAAATTGTGAATTAGGTGAGGTTGTCTTCACTGACGAAAAACTTTTTACGGTAGACCAATGTTTAAACACCAAAAAAATGTCCAAATATGGTCACCTAAAGCACCAGGTGAATCAGCTACCAGGAGGCAAAAACCCACATACTTAATGGTCTGGGCTAGAATTTGTGCCAGTGATAAGACTCCGTTAATTTTTGTTGACCAAGGGGTGAAAATTAATTAAAAGAGCTATCGCCGGGATATTTTGGAGGCTGTTGTGCTTCCCTGCTCACAGAGCCACTTTGGAAATAGCCGATGGACCTTCCCCCAGGATTCTGCTCCAGCATATATATTGTCCAAGTTTTTTTGCGCCACCTTGTATATAAATAGTAGTAGGACATTTATATTGCTCCATATACGTCAATAAAATCAGTTCTTCAGCCATTTTGATGTGAACAATAGACGTTATTCTTCTCCCGTTTTTGGAGATGTTAACATCCTTCTCCTTGGATCTCGAGGAATGGCTACGCTCAGATCGGCTGCAGAGCAAAGAATGGACAATAAGTACCAGCAGTAGAAGCAATGGGTTCTGTAAGTTTGCATCCAAAATCCTGCGGAGCGCAGGAAATCCAAAGGCGAATCATCAAATAACTCGTCATGTTCTCCCGTCGAAACCCTGGCGATGGACGTGGAATCTTTTTCCTTCGATTTTAAAAACGTATTGGAGTATAATCGTTTGCAAAAAAAGGATAATAAGCGGGACTTCGTTTCTTTTTTGTTTTTTTTTTTATACGATGTGGCCAAATCCTAGGGGACAACCCTTTTATGCGTTAGCATGGTTTTGGCCGGACAGGAATCAGGGTAAAGGAAGTGAGAAAACTTGAATGTCTTGTTTTTTGCATTGCTGCGAGCTAGACAACAGCCCAGAGACGGAGTGGATTATTTCAGTTTCTTAATAAAAACCTACGGGGAGACCTGGTCTCGAGCCCGGGACCAGGGCCGCCGAGAGGGTGGGGGGGCGAAGGGGGTAACCCCCGGGCCCGGACTTTTAAAAGGGGCCCCAAGTCATCAGCAGAAAAATTTTCCATTTTAATTATATATACAAAAAAATGTTTCACGATCGAAGAAGTATAGTATACTAGACAGTTTTTAAATTGAAAGTCACACGTTCGATTGTATATGGGCCCGTAAACGCTTAGTCCCGGGCCCAAAATTCCTTTTGCGGGGGCCCGAATTTTGTCTCTACGGGCCTGCCCAGGACCCATGGCATGGTGGTCGTGCGGAACGAATTGATTCAATTATCGTAAATAAGTCGATTCTAAAAGAAACGATACTGCATTTCGTCGAGAGCCGCGAAGACAACCTTTCGAAGGCTATTATCGAGCGACTTAGAAACGTTACGGATCTTAGCGCTTTCGGGGCTAGGTATCATAAATCATGCTATCTGAAAGTTTACTACCTCACTCCTATTAGGAAACGGCGGAACTCTACCTGGGAAGAAATGGATGAAGCCATTGAAGACATTACGGAATTTTTCGAAGAGAATTTCGACGAAATCCGATTTACTTTCGACGAATTGATTGATCAAATTAAAGGGGATTACATACCTTGTACCAGATTCATAAAAAAGCATGTGACAGAAATACCTATATGAATATGATATTTTGTTTATTGAAAGTGGGCGTTTGGACTCGTACATATGCTTCAGGGACGGTGGAAAAAAATTCTTGCCCAGCATTTTTACGAGGAAAAATTATAAACATTGAAGATGAGAAAAAAGGAAGGGGCAAAGTTGTAGCTCTACGCAGGTACCGTCACTTTCGTCGAACGTTTATCAGGAGCCAAGATACAAGGAGAACATTTTTTACAGCTTTATTCTTCCTCCGCCCCGCGGGACATAGAAAAGTATGCATTCGTGTCTCAAGGGGGAAGGGGGGGGGGAGGCTTAAACTGCACACAAAAAACGAGATAGGCCATGTTATCACAATACCAAAGGAAGATCTCGCCTGGAGGATACATAGATGCCATCTTTTTCTCAGTCTCCAACAAATTTCATTAAAGTAACGAAAAATATTCGAAATCATAGTCAACTTAGCGATTGGCAACTGTGATAATTCAAATGACATTTTGAATCGAAAAGATGTAGACTAATTTTGTGAACACGATGAAAAAGTATTTGTACGATTTTGTTTTTGAAAATATGCACTATATTTTCAAATTCGGTTATCAAGTCTCAGTTAAGCTGTTCGATTCACTGCGGATATTTTTACGCAAGAAAATGTTAATCATTAGAATTCTGAAAAAGCTTCCATAATTAATAATTCTTATATCCACAGGCAATAAAATTGGAATAATCCTCAATCAAACTCTGTAATGGCTATAGCTACTGTCTGGTGTAAAAAGAAAAAAATTAATATTCTTACCTTTGCGTAATCAATTTTTAGTGTGCAACATCCAGAGTATATATCAGCTCCATTTAAATTCTCTCTTGCTCTTGTGGCTGCTTCTAAACTGTCAAATGTGGATATCGAGAACTGCAGTTAAGGATTTAACAATGAAACTTGCAGTATTAGCAGAAATAAAATTAAAACCAAAAATAAATTAAATTAAAAATTGTTTTTAAAACACAAATCAATAAATCTTTAAATTGGTGGTTCTATGCAAACCGAAATTAATTGCATTGGAGAGTAAAGCAATTTGGTATTTCGTATTCAATTAGCGTATGTCAGTCCAGCGTAGATAAAACCACATTTAGAAAAAATCCATGTTAAAACCGCGCTAAAATAATTTATGGGAAAGGTAGAATTTTTAATCAGTCGCGGTTATCGCAAAACTAGCGGCTTGTAAATACGTACGCGGGGTCGTGTGTACCTTGATAAAAATGTAAATAAGAATATCTTCCTCCGCGTGTTAAAAAACAAACTCAAGTGACTATAAAGGTCTTCCTCAGAGTCCCATTAGATACAAAAAAATAAACTCATCAGGAAACAATAGAAATCTCAGAAAGTACTTGAATAAATTCAGTAGAGTTGGCAAATGCAGATGGCTGTATCTCCGTGCCGTTTTGATTACTTCCTTAAACAGGAAGTACGTACGTGATCGCACGCAAAGCATTACGTCGATTATTTTTTCTGTGAACACGTGCACTTCAACCCATCAGATCCGATTATGGAGAACTTAAAACGTGTGTTTCGATATGAATGTAGACTAAAGCAGATGTGAGAAAATTCAGATTTTCTGCTTTTTATGAATAATTTCCTAAAATCAATTGACTTCTCCGGCATCTTTTATTTGGAAATTGAAAAGTTTGCATTAAGATTTTAAATAAAATTGGACTCCCTGAAGTGCATACTTTTTGTGTGATCTCTCAAGAAGACCGACAGAGCTGCCAGAACAAATCAATTAGGCGTAAGTTTTCTACTACAGTGTCTGAACCCATATGACAATGTTCTTCTGGCAGTCCCATCTTTTTGGTGCTAATTTTCTGTCACAGCGAATAAAATTTGAATTTAAACTGAGGCAAAATTAAAAAAAAAATACTCCGTCGTAGCCGGTTCCAAGTCCGACTGAGAAAAACGGAGGGAAACCTACGCGCCAGCTAAAAAATCTCCACTAGGAAATATGTGCATTAGTTAATACACTTTAGGTCCACTTTAGGTTTAAGGCGTCCCGAGCAGCACCCCTTCTCCAGGAATGGGATAAATTAGGCTTTCAAAACCGGGTATCTCAAAAATACTTCGTATCCTTGGCTATAAACATCGGACTTCAAACCAAGTCGGGCAAAAACATACAGACCTCTAGGCCTTACATGATAACAAAATTTACTGGAAAATCACGAAGAAATACCTAACTCTCCCCCTGCATATATGTACATATATTCGAAGTATGCTTACCAAACTTAAAACTTAAACTAAAGTCGTCGGTGGAGTAAATCATTACGTTCTTCAATCTCGAATGTTCCAGATTCGAGCCCCACTGGCGGCGACCCACGGTTATATTCAACTAACAACAGATTACGACGAAAGACCATTGGACGTTGCAATGTAAATTCGGTGGTGCGAAATCCAACTTAAATTGTAGATCCATTCGCAATCATCTCGAATCGAATGCAGTTCTTCTCTTGTAACAGGCCCCACAAGGGGGTTACGGGAACTAGAGATATGAAGATGGGGTTGTAAAGTACCTAATGCCGGTGGCTCGAAATTCATTCTATATTGTAGGTCCACTTGCAGTTGTTATCTCGAGTCGGGTGAAGTTCTTCTTCCTCCCCATACTTCACAAGAGCTTACGAAAACTAGAGAAACAAACTGGATAAATCCGCGGATAACAACACTACATAAGCTAGTTAGAAGACTTGAGAGTGATATTTTCGATAAATGTATAACGAATCGACATTTGACAAGAGAAGCTTTTAATAATACATCTTGTGATGCAATTGCACGAGCCCTGGTCATTATGGATCTTCATTACGTTTCTGTCGATGAATATTCAATGCATTGCTAAGACCTCGCAGTCATACGAGAGTGTTGGGAGGGAACGCTGAGAGGTACTGTTACCATAGATTGTCCGCAAGGTGGCATTTTTGCCCCGCTCTGTTTGATGAACTTATAACGCGTATGAACAAAGAAAACCTCTATGACATTTTGATCGTAAACATGCGTGACACCGGGTGCCATGTCTTCGGATCTCTCCAGACGTAGCATGACCTGGTGTAATGAGGTCGATCTTGATGCCTTTCACCAGAAATGAGGAAAACCGAAAGATTTACTGAATCTAGATTTTCTGCGGTAGTAAATTCTTCCAAAGCCAATCGAATCATCTATATAGCCCCAGATTCTGACTTATATTAGAATCTTCACTTGGATATTATATCTAAAAACGCTCGGAAATCATGTAGAGCTTCCCGTGCGTCCTGCGGGGCTGCTTGATGTCTAAAACCCAGGTACATACATTTACGTATACCGCCGTACGTATACGTACGTGGTGCGTGGTGTATTTCCATGGTGCCATAGAGCAAAATTTAATGTTGTGAAGACCAAATTGTGAAGCATATAACTTATATCCTACGGAGTCGTACACATTTGGAGTTTGACGGCACTGGAAAAGCTTCTGAATTTTACTCGCCAAAGAAGGCTCTCAGTGCTGCTGACTAAACTGTATCGGGTAGAAATGCTGGGGACACAACTCAGTCCAGACTTTGATAAAAGAGACTCCCGTAGGGATATGAGAAACATTTATGAGCTCGCACTTCAGCTTATAAACGACTTTTTTATGGTATAGCCAAAGCTCACTGAACAACCCTATAACGCATTTAGTATGATTATGCATCAAAGGGAAATGAGGGAAAAGGGAATGAGGGAAATTGAATGTCTGTATTTAGCATTGCTTCGAGCTAGATAGCCCAGAGACAGAGTGGAATTTTTATCAAAGAAAAACTTGTAAACAGGTCAAGACTTTAATATGCATATGTTACGTGCACATCATCGTGCCATGAACCATTAAACAAGCTCTGTCTCTCCATCTTATCACAAAAATTGAGATTGGGATAATTGAACCTTCTTCACAATCCCTCGTGAGGAACTTTTGTGGTATACAGATAGTTCCAAAACGAAAGCGAAGACTCTGGCAGAAATTGAGAAAATGTATTTTTCAGGCGAAAGTGTATGCCTGTATTACTGACTTGTGCATATACAAATTTAAAGAGATTTTAAAAGTATAAAAGAATCTTTATTTTCTCAGATCATCAGACAGCTATAGGAAAAATTGGCTCCTCGTCAGTCAGTTCCAAGCTAGAGGTGAAATTCCAATGACCACTTGATAAATATCGAGGGTCCGAACGCAATAAAAACGCAAACGAGCGCAACAGTATGACCATATTCATTCCAGCACAAACCTGCGTTTATGAACAGGCCCTATATGTGCGGTGTGGACATCTGATGAATACAAACGGTTCCAAAGCTTTTTTTATGAGTTTTCTATGCAGCCAAGAAATGGGGAGATTCATTAGTATGGTAGAATGGGTATTAGAACCAAAGCAGCGCAAACATCCTTTGAGACTGCCCGTCGATGGTTGGGGCATAATAATAATATTTGCGAAACTACTATATTGCTATACTTAAATGGTACGAGGAGTTGTTAGCACCACGAGCTGCCATAAATTATCAAAGGAATCAGCATTTTACATATTTGCCTAACAAACTCAGTATTTTCTCACTCCTGGAAGCACGCCATTGTGCTACCTATTGCTAAAAACTCATCCAGCTCTGAGTTGTAAGATTATAAGACTATCAGCATTCTGAAACTCATTCAGGCTATCGTGCACATCATAGCTGTGAGACCACCGTACTTGATGTTAGAACTGCTATACAGTCTGCGCTTGAAAAACAAGAAATACGCTAATCGGCCCTGCTAGATTCACTTTGATAGCCTTAGATAAATTATCTAACAGATTCAAGATCGGGCGAGTCACTACCAAATTAATAATGAGTTTTTTATTTGGGAGCACTCAACAAGTCAAGGTAAAAAACTCTCTGTCCACAGTAACCATTATCAACTCAGGCGTACCACAAGGTGCCGTTCTAGGGCCACTACTGTTCAGCGACTTTATCAATGTTGGTAATTCTAGCATTCATGTATGCAGATGATACCCAACTATATATATGGGGACCTATCGGCTTGGTCGAGGATTGTGTTTCAAGCTGATGACCGGCAAAGCATTAACACTTGGTCTAAAAATAACCTTCTGAAACCAAACCCGACTAAATGCAATTATATCATTCTCACGAGACTCAATGTTGACATATCAGTTTTCCTTCTCTCATGCTAGGTGATGTGGTAATAAGTCGAGTAGAGAAGGTTAAGAATCTGGGGATAATGTTTAACCATAATCTTTCTTGTTGCGACCATGTAAATACGGTCTTGGGTAAGGTGTACCGGACATAGAGACGGCATTGGCTTTATGCCTCGCTTCTCCCTATTTCCACTCAGCAAAGAATTGTTAAATCTCTCATTCTGCCATTTTTTCTGCATGGCCGTCTTTCTCACCCTTACCAGCTTCTATGGACCCCGCCTGTTGTAACAAAATCAATGTAGCCTTCAACGACTACATCTCATTTGTCTTTGGCTTAGATCTCCGTGATTAACTTTTCCATATCAATCTTCTATTTGAGGGTGCCCATTACAGTCCTATTTATATAGGTCCCTATGTTTTTTTCAGAAATTAATTCAGATCAAAGAACCATCAACATATTTCATCATGACATCTCGATCTACTGCTGCTACGTTCTTACCCTCAAATCGGTGAACGTTTCTTGTCCAGGCTGCTCGCTTGTAAAACCCTTGCCTTCAGATGTTCAGGGATTGTATTAGGTCGAGGTATTCAGAAAGCGCCTATTTCATTATCGGTTCGTGCACAAATTTGATATCATATGACATAATTTTCCTTTGTTTTTATATAAACTTTACATTTTCAATATTAGATGTTTTATATTTTTATAATTTCCTTATTCCTAAACTCTGCATCTTCCTACCAAAAGCTTTGATGTTGATTGATTATGTCTTGTTGTACTATTATGCGAGTGAATAAATTATTACTGTTATTATTATTTGAAGGCGATGTAAAGATGAGCAGAATAGACCCTAAAGGCCAAAATACATTCAGGCCTTAAGGCTTCTTCGAGGCCTTGTCAAAATTTCCATCTCGTGCTTTTAAATGAAGTTTCACTAAAGAAAGTTTTAAGTTCTCTTTAGAAGCGAGCTTCGAGGCGAGTTTTATGCCATGTTGGAAATTTTTCTTCTCAAGTTAGGTGCTGCCAATACATGTCAATGACATCGTACCCAGCCTATTCTAAAGCAAGTGCGACAGCCCGTCTGGCGTTAATTTGTTTTACCTAAAGCAAGGTAACAATCAAATCTAGCTGCAAAAAAAAATCGCAAAGATCCTGAAGCTTACCTGACTGTGACTTGACCTTAAGGGTCGCAGCACCCAATTTTTTGAATCACTACCATTAGCCAACCTAGCAACGTTTGGACCATGGAACGTAAAAATTCTAAATGTATAGATATGTTGAAATCATGTAGGTGGAACGGAACAGGGTTAAACAAAAAATAAACTTTTGATTGAAACTAGATGGATCTTTATTTAAATCCAAAAAATTCACTCAAAATATTGAGATTCTCCGAACGGCAGAATGGATAATGACATCGATCATACGTCTATATTCATAATGACATATATTATTGTGTTATGCCTTTTTAGCACTTCTTGTCAAGTCGGTAATATTTTTTATTCGAAGTAAGGGTAGATAGATTGTCGTACGGGGGTTCCGCCCCAAATCGGTTCAAAATTGTTACCATAATATCAGTTAAGGGACATATTCTATACAACAGGAAAAGAATTATCGAAATCGGTAAACGCCTTAAACCCCCCCCCCCCCCCTCACCCTTCACACCACTTTTTTGTTGCGGTAGAAAAGGAGTAACATATTTTATACAAAGAAAAGAGAAATGCAAAATACGTTAGGAAGTTAGCCGCATGTGCATTAGATGTTGATCGAACCCCAGCTAGACCTTACATCAACACAGGAAGACGTTATATCAACAAGGCAATTTTGGAAACAGCAGTATGATCGACGTCACTGTCCGTTCTGCCGTTCGGGAATCTCAATATTGCGAATGAATTTTTTTGAGTTTAAAGAAAAATTCATCGATGACCAGTTGCCAAAAGTCAAGATCCATTTAGTTTCAATCAATTGTTTATTTTTTGTTTAATCATTTTCCGCTCCACCGACACTACAACCGTTTGGAAAGTCGGTGCAGCATTTTTTAAAAACCGCCTACTACCAGAACTTAGTAATTGCCCAACTTCCTACAATTTTAAAGGTCAAGAATATTAAATATTGAGAAGTAACTTTTGTTCCAAATTGCTTTACTGTATTGATACTAACCAATGCTGACTTAATAATCTCCAAAAGAAAATATTTAAAGAAAAAATTTAATACACCCGACGGCCGGGTGGCGTTAACTTAATTAGCACTTTTCTTTATGTGTTTGTTATATGTTTAACGTGTAAATTCGATCACTAAATAATTAAGTCAACTAGAGTACATTTCCATAGATACAAGTGACCTAAACCAAAAATTGAGCACTTATTCTTTCTTAAGAATTGAATTTCTTTAAATAATTTTTTTTACTATTTACTTTAACTTTATAGAATGCTTTAATAAATATAAAACAATTTTAACCCAATTTCAATAAAAACAAGAAGATAACTTTAAATGTTTGAAAAGGATATTCAACCATAGCTTGGACTCCATTCTTTTTGAATATAACAATTCGCTGAACTTGGCCGTGTGGATGACAAATTTTGTGAAGAACATCCTGAAAGAGAAGAAGAGAAATATATTTAAGTAAAGTTGTTAATATTAAGGATAAAAATTAAAAATTGTTGGAAGTTATAAACTTTTAATTTTAGTATCCGTATACGAGATTTGATAAAAAAAATACGTGGAATTTTTGAATGGTCTTTATAAAAGCATTATTTGATCAAAAAGTACAATGCAAAATAGTTGACATATTCTGATATTTTTAAAGTCGTCGGTGGAGTCAGTGATATCGTATCAACCTTTCAATCTGGAGGTTGCAGGTTCGAATTCCACTGGCAGCGTCCCATGGTTGTTTTACTATTAAAAGTGTATGGATAAGAAAACTTACAAGCTTGGCAACTAATGAAACTAAGACGAGAAATGGAGAGACTCGTTATTCAGGTTACACCAATGAATATTTTTTTTCAAATTGTACTGAAATTTTTCAATATGAATTAAAGCTAATCTTTATAAACATTTCCGCATAATCGGTCAAACGCAAGACATAACACAGAGTGAAATGTATCAAACACATCCACAATGCGTATGTATCCTAAACGACTATCTTGAGGAGTGATCAGTTAAAAGATAACTTTTTCTTTAAAACACGTTATCAGGGCATCATCAGGCCACCGACTAAAAACTAATTCTTAGATCTGTTTACAAAATATTTTGGATTTAGTAGTTTGCTAGTATTAATAAAGTCAATTTGACCTTATTAGCTTCTAGAGTTACCTAAATCATATAAACCAGCCAGTCTCACCTATTTTCTACTTAAGACCTAGACCTTCATATAAGATGCAAACTGGACTTATCATCTCCCCTTTACTTTACTCAGTTTGCTCATACAAAAGATAATTCATTAGAGACTGCCAGACGTAATCTTGTTTGCAAGATTGAGGAAGCCCTTTACCTTAAGGAAATAGCTTTATGTGCATTTCTGGATATCGAGGGCGCTTTCGACACTAGGTATAGGTCCATATCAATGGGCATTAGTGCAGCGGTTCCTAGCAGTATACGACCTTTTTTTATAAACCTGCCAATGCTGTTCTTGTGTCGTTTACCAGAAGACACCGTTTATACCACTGGTTCCCAAACTTACCATGCCCATGGACCCCTTCTTTTAGCAAAAGTCTGACCATGAACCCCATGAAATAACTCTACATAATTGCAGAATACAAAAATTACAAATTTAACTTTATTGTTTGTCTTAAATGGTAAATGGTGACGTAAAAATAAAATATAAATAAAATATTTTGATATTTAAAGTAATATTTATTGAAATTGTAACTTTTGTTTTAAAATACAAAAACACATTATTTTATTTTTTCAATGAGATGGGTCAACCTGATGGGATGATATGAGATTATTTACGTTTGTGTGTAACATTCGTAAGTCTCCACGAGCACTAATTTCCAGTTGTTTTCTTTTTTTGTGATGATCATAACTGCACTAAATCCATGTTCTACTAAATAGAAAGACGGAAAAGCAATCAACAACTTCTGTACACCCACAATGCAGGATATAAAATTGGAATCTGTTTTTGTAACTAGCATTTGTGGTATCCTTGTTCAAACTAGCTCCTCATTTGTGGATAATTCAATAAGCTGCTCCTGTATTACTATGGATTTATCTGAGTTTATGGGTCTACTTCCAAAAGGGTCCAACACCCAATCGGGAATAACCACGTGAAGAATGTTTTCAAATCTTTGGCTGAGGTCAGAATGAAGAGCCGTTAAGTGTTGACAATGAGCAAGGAAATCTCCACCGTGCGATGCTTGTCATTACTTGTATTTTATATATCTTATCTATAATTATATTTTGATATGATAATGAAAATGGGTCACAAATATTTAACTTTATATTAAACTTTTCACGGATCTCCCCCCCCCCTTCCCCATTGTCCACGCACCCTCAAAATAATTTTTAATTTGCCACATCCACCCTCGCCGATCACAAGAACCATTGGGGGTCCGTAGGAACCACTTTTGGAACCACTGGTTTAGACCATAGTATAATTTCAAACCATGACACGATCACTGAATACTCCAAAGAAGGGTTAAAAACCTAGATATTAAGCTCGATAAAATGCTTAATTGGAATGCTCACCTTGATTCTTCTGGAAACACGAGTCCTATGGGTCTATCGACAACTTAATGATTGTCAAACCGATTGTTTCGTATGCCGCCTTGGTCCGGACGGCAATCGCCAAATGCAACAAGCTACTGCGTGTTGCTTGGCTCTACATAACAAGAGCAAAGACGAATAACAGCTAGCATGGAGGCGGCAATTGGAATCAAGCTATTGCACAGCTTTGTCATGCAATTGGCCGCAATTAGAACCCAGAGTGCAGCTGATATGAAATATGCCGACTGGTAATAAGGATCACATGAGCATCCTTCAGTGCAATCTAAGTATAGAAGTATGCACCGTAAAGGACCACATAAGCAAGGAACTGCACTCTGGGAGACAATTCAGAATTCTCTTTGCTGAACGAGGAGACTGGGAGGTGGTGGTTTAAATAGTTCACTGGTGGGTCCCAAATGGAATACGGTGCAGGTGCATAGGATGGATTATGAGTGCATTGGGTAGTAGGTCCAGTGTTATCATCAACGTCAGGGCTCTAGTCTCGTGGAACTTTCCCCCGAGGCTTACGAAGAAGTGCTTAGGCAGCTTTCAACAGCTGGCTACTTATAACAGGGTCACGCTCTATTGGATAACTTATCACTCGGGTTTTGAAGCTCACGGGACCGCAGATGACCCTTCCAGGATGGGTTCTTTCTCTCGATTCCTAGGTCCCGAGCCCCATTGCAGCCTCAGTTGATCGTCAGCGAGAGCTACGATTGAAGGTTGGGCTGGAATTCAGTAACTGTTATACTAGAGAAATGACACCGGGCTAAGCCATTTGCAGCGCTATCTGGAAGACGATGAAACCACACTACACATAATATGCTTTTTTCTTGTCTTTGCATGGCTGAGAAGGAGGATCTTCAGTCGGCAATTCCTTGCCCGGCTGATGATAGATCCTCGAAAGGCCGAACTGGTTCCCCACCCCCCCCCCCCCCCCCCACCCCACACCGGGCTAAGGCACTTGTTAGCTCTATCTGGAAGACGATGAAACCACAAATACTATGCCTTTGTCTTGTCTTTGCATGGCTGAGAAGGAGGATCTTCAGTCGGCAATTCCTTGCCCGGCTGATGATAGATCCTCGAAAGGCCTAACTGGTTGCTCCTCCTCCACGACCACCGGGCACATAATTATTCCGAAGAAACGTTATTTAACGTTATATTTCACGTTTATAATTGACCCATCACATTCTATTCCTGTGCTAAATTTCAAATTTTTACATCGAATAGTTTCGGATAAAATCGCCTGATTCTAGAAGAGTTCTGTTATTTCAATGAACACTAAAAATATTTCTATTCATAACACAACTCACCTAAAGGCATCAAAAAGGTTTCTTTTAAACGTTGCAACATGCGGATTGTGCTAAAGAAAGGCAAGGCACATATATAAATAAACGAGAAACACTGTTATAATTTTCCTTTACAGATTGCTTTCTTCTTCCTTATTATCTTTCAAAATGTTGCCCTTTTTCTTTTTAAAATTTAATGTATCACAAACAAAAGTTTTAAAGTTAATAATAAAATTACGTATGCTTCGATAAATAGTTTAAAACTGCTACCGCTTAAATATGCTTCCCAACTTATAAAAAACAAACAAAGCGCTCCTAAGGTACTTCCGCCTAAGGATTTTCCTCTATAACTTTATTTTTCACGTTTCTCAAATAATTTAAAGGAAAAAGGAAACTTTTCGAGCATCACGCCCAAGGAAAATATGTATCGTTGTGTTTTGGTATTCGTCTGGGAATATGATGAAAATTCCATGTATGTCGTCACACTGAATCCAAGAGATTCCGTATTCCTCCAATTTCAAATGAACAGCCAACACATAGAGGTTCGCGTTTTCCATCTATTTATCCTCTGCACGAGTTGCAACCTAACTTCTATCCGCTTTCCGAGTTTCATATAAAAATTTTAGAATGGCACGTATTTTTTCCACTCGGTGGAAATGAAATAAATAAATAAGCCAGAAGCAAACAAATTTTATTAGAAGGTACTGAATGCAAAGCACGGTGAAGCAAGAAGACGTATTACGTAATAAAAGAGACACATATGAGTGCGGTGTCTGGTGTCAACGACTAGTCTGTAGTATATGGCAAGTCAAGAACATTTTTATGGCTATTTAGGTTTCAGTTAATATTACAATGTTACAGGTTAGTAAACTATAGCATTCTACCATAATAAAGGAAGCAAATATATTTTTAAGGCGAATGTCCGTTGCCCGTATTACCATTTGATATCGAAGAAAGATAGGCACAGTAAAATTCCTTAAGCCGAAAAGCTCGAAAAGAAGACCTTTACCTTTCCGTATTAGAGGACTTTTCCGGCATATGGGAATTAAACGTGCTATTTATGAAAATACCTTTTCTTAACAACATAATAACATTTTATTACTCGTGTGAAGTTAGCGCTCCTTCTTTTGAAAAATAAAAACTTTATTAGAGTTCTGAGTAGATTTGATTGAGTTGTGGAGTTCGTTATAGAAATTTTGAAAAGTTCTAGAGTTCCTGAATGCATTTCAAAATTGTTCATGAAAATTATAAATTTTTTAAATTTCCGGTTCATCTAAGAAAATATAAAACTAATTGACGGGCTGGGAGTAAAAGTGACCTATTTATAAAGTTCGGGCAAAAGTGGCTTAGAAAATGTTCCGCTCAAAAACGAATCGCCTGAGATTCCGGGCAAAAATGAATCGTAAAAAATTTCCGGCCAAAAACGATTTAACTACAAAAAGTAATGCAAAATTAATGCAGTTAAGTAGTTAAGTCGTTTTTGCCCGGAAATTTTCTACGATTCGTTTTTGCCCGGAATCTCACGCGATTCGTTTTTGTGCGGAACTTATTCTAAGCCACTTTTGCCCGAACCTTATAAATAGGTTACTTTTACTCTCAGCCCGTCAATTAACAGAAGAGGTCTAGATAGCGCTCGTGGAGTTCTACAAAATATACTCTGAACATTTTGTGGAGAGAGCAGAACTGTAACTGTTATTAGCAATAATATGTTTTTAAAACGGAAGACGACACGTTAAAATGACAAAAGTTATTGCCGAAAAAAAAATTTTCTATGATTTCTACCCAAAATTTCCTGGAGCTATTCAAAAATCCTACCACCAGAACTCCTGAAACTATTCAAAATTTTTGCTCTACTGAATCAGAACTCGAATTTGATTTTTCGTTTAAAAAAAAAATTACGGGCATCTTTCGGTTTCATGATCTTCGATTTTTTCAATTTTTGGTTTTTTTTTTAGTTTTTTATCTTGTTGCCTGAGTTACTCTCACCTGCTAGACAAAATCGAACTTTAAATTCGTAACACTGTGTAGTAAGAAATTCCAGCCCGAGTGGCTACAACGCCGAATGACAAAGTTCGATTATATTAACTCGCAATTTTTTTTAAGAACCCCCTGAAGTTGGCCTCAAAACAGCCAATTTTAATGAAATTCAAGAAAGTCATCGTGACCTGTAGTATGAATTGTAGACGTTTCTTTCTAAAGGCACAATCCCTTTAAAAAGAAACGTCTAAAATTCACACAAGTACAAATGATATTGGTAAAAAAAATTTTTTAAATTTTTTAACTTAAGTATTTGCAATCACAAAATAAAGTCTTCAACCATCTGCATCATCATAGTTTGTCAAGTTTGCAGGGATATAACAACATAGGAGAAGAATATGCATCTTCCTCAGAGATATCTTAAGAGCTAAGAGCTCGATTGTGAGCGTGTCGGAAAAAGCAGGTATATCAACCAAGCCGCAACCCAAATGCGATTTGCATGCATCCAACCCGCCGCCAGCACGAGCCATGGAGTCAGAGTATCTATCCTTACGAAAAATCTGATAGGTTTCGTCAAGAATTTTTGCATCATTAAAACCGCCATGAAGCCAGGTATTGGTCAGAGCAATGACGTCGTAACAACAGGCGAAAGAAGACTGATATAACTGGCTTGTTTTTAATTCCCTTACATTTTGATAGTAAAGGGATAGCGTACATAGATTTTTGGTTGCTAGTAGTGGTTCTATTTTAAGTGCTTCCCGTGATCCTACTACGGGGCGCAAACTCGCGTGCAATGATATTCTCGGTCCAGAAATCGGGGGCACACATTATCTCGAAGAGATCTGTGAAAGATGTCAACTTAAAAGATGACATGAGTCCCTGAGAATGACGAGATCCTAGAAGTTGACAACGGAGGAGTGCAGAGTATTCAGCACCACTACTACTACTACTACAGATGTCGATGGATCAAGTCGGGAAACAAAAAAGGTCCTCGGTGGTTGTGCAATCCTCAAAGTTAAACCCTCATTTCGGGACACATTAATAGATCTCAATGGAAATTTGTCATGTGATGAGTGAAGATTAGACTTTTAATTTGTCCTTTTTACACATTCCCTTTGGAAAGAAACGTCTAAAATTCACACTCCAGGTCACGTTGACCCCCTTAATGAAAACACAAAAGGGAAAGAAGAAAACGGATTAGTTTAGTTTTCCTCTCATCAAACGTTGAGGTCTTTCAACGACCCATAGTTACTCAAACTATTTTATAAGCGAATCCAACGTTATAATCACTGAATTATTAGACAGCGTCGCACTGAAAAACTAACATATTTCCCTATGTTTAATCCAATCCCAAGGGATATATGTAAGTGTACGAATACTTTTGCGACTCTAATTTTATATGCGTCGTTAGATTTTCGAATACAGGTAATCTCTGTACTATTGAATAAATTTGGGTTGGGTTGGTTGGGTTGGCATACCAAAAACAACAAGGAGAAAACCAGATCTGGATAAAAATGAAAGCGACCGCTCAAAACAAAGTTTGTTGGAGGGCAACTGTACAGAATACAAACTACTTTTTTAACTTTTAACATAACTTTAACAAAAGAAGGAAAAAATACCGGCCCAGGGTCAAGAGATAGCATATATATTCTATACAATATTTAAAATAAAATTTGCAAATTTATATTTTTTCTTCGGTAGCTATAAATGTCTGGAACTTCGTTTTATTTCTATTACTACGAATTATTTCAGATTTTTAGCCTGTAAACTTCTTGGGTTAGGGGCGGACCTTTTTCGCACATTTTTGGATATAAAACAATTTAACCTAGTACCTAATTCTATTTGTCCCCCTTCATTTAATTTAAAAAATGTGTATTTCTGAAATGCGTTGCGCAAATGACTTCAACAACTCTGCCAAATTTCATGTTAATAGTAGTTACTTTGAAAAACGAGTGTGATAACCGGACAGAAAGACAGGCAGTCTTACCTAAGGGTTCTTTCAACATTTAGATACGGAACCATAAAAAACGGTAAGACCCGCTGTACCACAAAGAGACAGCAAAACGTAAATTTACATTCATAGTAGACTCCTTTATAATCTCTCGACATATACAGTCATGTGCATGAAAATAGCAGTGTTTGAAATAATTACACGCATTAGACAAAATTTTCAATAAAGGTGATGTGCAAAACATCATATTGTTATGAAAATAATCTTTATTATACATTTCATCCATTAGAATTAAAAAACATAAAATTCTCCGCTGATAATTTAAATAAATAATTCTTCGTAAATTATATATGCTTATAAAAGTGTTCATTAAAATAGCAGTCTTTTTGTATTAATAACAAAATAATGAAAAAAGAGGAACAAATAAGGAATTTTCAATATGATTATTTCATAATACGTTAGTATTTTGTCCCGTAACCATTATTTTTAATAACGGCTGTGCATCTACGAGGCATGGATTCCACTAATTGACGGCATATGCTTACATGGATAGACTTCCACGATGACTGAATTATTTCCCATAATTGCTGAGTATTTTTCGGTTTTGCTATAGAAACTGTCTCTTTAACATCTATCCATAGATGCTCGATAGGGTTAAGGTCTGGCGATTGTGAAGGCCAGACCATAACGTTAATTTTGTTTTCCTCAAACCACTTTTTAGCCTTTCGGGAAGTGTGTTTGGGATCGTTATCTTGCATGTAAGTCCACCGTAAAGGCATTTCTTCCTCAGCAAATGGAAGCAAGCATTACATTTTGCAATATGTTTTCATAAACCCTTTTCCTTAAATGCAATGGATCGGACGCGCGCCATACCAAGAAAAACAGGCCCAGACCATAAGACTGCAACCGCCATGTTTGACTGTATTTCTGGTATATTTTGGATTAAATTCTGTACAGATTGGTCTCCAAACATACTTCTGGCATCCACTAGAATCAAAAAGAACTACTTTTGATTCGTCACTCCACAAAATATTACGCCATTTAGAAGAGGGCCACATTTCGTGCTCTATAGCAAATAATAGGCGGTTTTTTATTTGTCTCATATTTAATAATGGCACCTTTCTAGGACGTCTCGATATTAAATTAGCTTTTATGATTTGTCTTCTTATTGATGAAGTACTGATTGAAAGATTCAGATCCTGCTTAATTTGTGTCGAAGTCTTAAACGGTTGCTTTTTTGAAGAATTTATAATATTCCTGTCTTCTTCAGGTGTAGTTTTCCTTTTTCCGCAACGTTTTTCAGTCACATTTTCCCATTTTTTTCTAAAGATAAACTTCTTTAATACTATACATTATATTTCAGAATAACCCTTACATTGAAATATACACCGATGAAAAATATAAAGAGTCACTTTTGAATTTTCCAACAAATTTATCAAAGAAACCATGTAACACTGCTATTTTAATGCACATCAAATTTTGCAGTTTGCTATTAATAAAACGGGGAATACCCTAAAAGCATTCTTAATTGAAGTGTTACCACCACACATTGGTTTAAAACAGTAAGGAGATTAATTACAAGAGATGTCCTTCCAATCACTAAGGGAGGGATGATTAAAATTCACTTTTTTAAAAATTGATTCTGGCACTGCTATTTTAATGCACATGACTGTATGTATATACTATTTTGTAAAAACGAAACTCTCCAATTTTACAAAGTTGACGAAATTCGGAACATTTACCCTACGATTTATTTAAAAAGTTATTGTTTTGCTATTGCATTTTCAAGCACGTTTGATGAACAGAATCAACAAAATATTAAAGCAGATTTGTTTTGTTTTCTATCAACAAGTCTTAAGAAATCTAGCAGCTACTGAATTGATTCTTTAATTTTTCCATCGTCAGGTACTCCAAAAACAGAGGAGTTCGTTAAACTTTCGTAATGACCCCACGCAGCGTTAATGACGAGGCGAAAATTAAATCGATATCGAATCCAATTGATCTACTTATTTACATCCATCTAGTCCACTGTGGATCTGTAATCTCTTATTCAACTGAAAAACGAACTCTTCACAGATAATTTGAACGGAAAAAATGTTTATGCGATCGACTTAATTGGCTTGCAAAGAGACGCACACGATTTGATTGCGTAAAAAAAATTCGTGAGCACTACATAAAAAATGCTGCCGTAGGTCAAATTGCACAATCAAACGCGACCAAAATGATTTAGCGGAAACAGCGAGGAGCCATTAGTCAAACGAAGCAAATTTCGTGATTGACACATCTTTGGCATTCCACTGACACGAGTGCTCCACCATAAACAGTGGATCTAAGAACGGAAAGAAAATTCGATTCTGCTCCACTTGAAACGTGTGCAAGTCAACTTAGAATTTTTCTTGCTCATAATGAAATTGACTAGCACGAGATTGAGTTTCGGAGCAATTTTCTTTCGACTATTGTTTGGTCTGTCAAAACCTATTTTAAGAGAACTCTTCATTTGTTTTTTATATCTGCTTTTTGCCGAAGTTCTAGATGAATTTTTTTCAATTTTTCAAGGCCGAGGGGTACGCTTTAAAGAAAAGGAAATGAAGTCAACCATAAGCACTTCACGAACACTATTTCAGTGGAAATAAACGTTATCATCTTTTGCACGACATTAATCCGAAACCATCCGTAACGTTGAAGAGTATCTGGGATCAACCCTTATTCTTGTATCCTCGCACTGAAATGTCTCATTTAAATCACAATTACAAAATCCGGGCTATTAGGCGCTCAATATGAGCATAAACTCGGAAGACAGCCTCAATAAACATGTCCCAGTAAAGCTCTATTATTCCGACATAGAAAAAGGCGAATCTCGAATGGAACAAACATAATCAAAATTCGTGGGTTGATTGCTGTCGTTTTGTATTGTACAGGCAGAGTTGATACCTATTTCAGATCGATCGTTCTATTAATGGTTGCAAGCTTTCTCCTGTTTTGGTCCCAGTCCTCGGCAAAAGTTGACATTATTTGGTGCGGAAATAGCAAAGTTTCTGGAAAATTACTCTAACCCATGGCACCATTAAATGGTCGACCTTTTCGGTTTGCTGTCGGGATAAATTTTTGGTTTTAACAACATTTAAGGAAACGGAAATCGACATTAAGGGAGCACGAGTTGAAAAGACATTTAAAGTAGCCCATTTTGACAAGGGCTTCAACGAATATGATACGGACCCTCTTGGGTTATTACGAAACCATACGTTTTGCAGTTATCATAAAGATAGCAGTTGTCAGCATTTTATTTTCGGCCTTTTATTGCAATTTCTATGCTCTGCACATGTTTCTAAATTGCTTTCAGTGAGCTCTTGGTTCGGTTCTCGTAAAATGGAGGGAAATATTTGGTATAAAATAATTTTTCTTTTAAATTATAGGAAAATAAATTTTATTGCTCGTAAAAGCCTCTTTCTTGTCTGTTCTCATGGAATTGATGCAGCAACGAATAGAATAATAATAAATAAAAACGACTTACAAAGCCTGATATTGTCTAAGACTTTCTATTTCGTAGGTTTGCGCACAGACGTTACCATGAAAAAGATTTGTTTTTGTTGATCAAATATAACTCAGTGCTGCCGAAACACTATCATAGAAAAAGTCGTTCTTTCTTAATTTGAAGAAATTTTCCGTAAATTCTGAACTACTAAAATTGTTAGCCTAAACTCAAACTAAAAGAGAGAATAATAATTATTATAAATCAAATAAATTTGTAATTCTCTTACATTTTGCAATTAATGATTGAGACAGACGGTCAGTCAAATAAAGCATTTAGTACAGGAAACGAAGCACGAAAAAATAGGGTTCCTTCGAAAAATTACCTACAGGAATTTGACTTGATAAATCGTTAGGGGGGCATAAAGAAAGCTTAACTCTAGATTTCCGAATTTCCCCCCCCCCCCTGATTTTGAGAAAATCCAAAAAAATTTTGAAATGCGTTTTTCATAATAATGTAAATGGGAAAGTTGTTCGTCACAAAAATACCTACATTTTTTATTTAAACAATTTTTTTGTAAAGCTTACCGTTCTCGAGCTGGAGCTTGCCAAAGTGTGAAAATTGTACTTTATTCCATATGGAATACGCGACTCAGCGCGGCCATAAAGTACAATTTTCACACTTTGGCAAGCTCCAGCTCGAGAACGGTAAGTTTTACAAAAAAATTGTTTAAATAAAAAATGTAGGTATTTTTGTGACGAACAACTTTCCCATTTACATTATTATGAAAAACGCATTTCAAAATTTTTTTGGATTTTCTCAAAAACAGGGGGGGGGGGGGGGAATTCGGAAATCTAGAGTTAAGCTTTCTTTATGCCCCCCTAACGATTTATCAAGTCAAATTCCTGTAGGTAATTTTTCGAAGTGTAATTCTTTTATTTCCTGTACTAATTAATAATGAAATGATTCACATTTGACATCAAGTCTATTATGTTAAGTATTTGAAATGAAAACCCACCTTTCGTACTATTTTTCTTTTCAACGTCCCCTTGGAGAAATATGACTTTTTCGTCTGTAACTCCTCCAAAAAATACAACTCTTCTAAATAGGCTTTTGGCTCGACGGAGACCTCTCGGTTAGGTTAAGGTAGTATCTATATAATAAATCCAATCAGCCTCA
This sequence comes from Leptarthrus brevirostris, assembly GCA_964036015.1. Lineage (NCBI taxonomy): Eukaryota > Metazoa > Arthropoda > Insecta > Diptera > Asilidae > Leptarthrus > Leptarthrus brevirostris. The sequence continues at coordinate 140,429,021 of OZ038372.1, forward strand.
TATAAAGCTAAGAGCGTTCCGTTGTATTAGCATATTCGTTCGACCGCATCTGAATATTAATATAGTGTTTATTTAGAATCAGCCACTACTATTAATAAACCTGAGAAGCTTGTTCAGCCCGATGTAATCCACATCGTCCAATCCACCGAAGAAGTTCGCGCCTAAAACTCTTTGCCTGTAGTTGTTTTAACGTTTTGCGTAAGGTGAACTTCTCGTTTTACTGACTGTAGAGGCCTGTTGATTGATCTGCCTATACAGGAAGCTATTAAGTTGAGAAGCTTCATTCCTCTGTAGCGGACTATGATAAGAGACCCAGTAGAGAGCTACTCTTTGTATTGATCCTAAGTTCTGGAGACTATTTTGAAACCTGCGTACGTTGAGTCCAGCACCTTTATAATCGTTTAACTTATATATATATATATATATATATATATATATATATATATATATATATATATATATATATATATAATTTCCCATGTCGCTACCATTAGGTAAATTCGATAGTGCTAATAATAGCCTTGCCGCTCATTCTACGGTCTTTACATGAAACAAACTGCAGTAGTCGGATTTGACACCGACTACATATAGTTAGGCAATTTTTGTACACACCCGTTCCCACGCCGTCCACCACTTCAGATCCAACAGTGTAGACCGCTTTAACCGGTCTGGTGACACCACCTACCTCCCCCCCCCCCCCACTCCTTTCTGCCTGGAATTCTAGTTAGAACGCTCATTGCAGTATACTGCTATTTGCAACGTCAGAATTTTTGCAGCACTTATGCCGGGTTTACACTAATGACACAAAGTGTCAGTAATTATGACTTCATGTCATTTCATTTTGACTTACAATTTACATGACGCAAAGTTCTGACAAATAATTACTTACTCAGAACTTTGTCACAACGTTTTATAATTTTATAAAGAATTTTAATTTTATAATATCAAGCGCAGGAATCGGAGTATTTACACGAATGACAGATAATGACGAGTCGCATTGTGACAAAATGAAGATTTCGGTAATGACGGAACAAACAACAGCTGCAATTTATATTGACGCGTTGACGGTAAACTAGTTAGACTGCTGAGGGTGAATGTCTCCAAATGCGTTAATGAGTAAGTATGTTGTGGCAAAAGAGCAAAATGATTGGTTGTGATCAGATAGGCTGAGGTAAGGCAAAGGACCAACCTTTAAATGACGGTGTTGTCTGAGTGCGGGAATAGTGAGTCAATGGGGGTTTCTTAAGTGAGTAAGGGGTGGTGAGCGGAGGAGAAATGGTAGTTAAAAAATTAATTATTGTGCATCATTATGGCAAGAAAAAAGTGAACTTTGAGTTTTTGGATCAATGGGGTGGGATGGGCGGAGGGATGGTAATAAAAAATTAATTGTTTTGTATCGGAATGTTAAGGACAACGTTGACTTTGAGTTGTTGGCGGAGGAGTGGTTGTAAGGCGAAAATAATTGGTTCTGTAACATAATTACTAATGTTATGCTAAAGATTCGTCGTTAAGTGACAGTGACGGGTTAAATAGCATTTACCTAAACGAATTAGATTTTATGGTAAACCGAAAACTGCATGGAACAAGGAGTTAGTACATAATTTGTCTGAACAATTAGAAAAATGGTAGTCATATTGCTGAGGGTGGATTGTTCGGTGTCTAGGTGGGATAGTGAATACGTGAGATGGGTTGTGGCAAAAGAAGTGGTAAAGGCGAAATGATCGGTTTTGTATCAGAATGGCTGAGGTAAGGCAAAGGATAATTCGTTAAGTGACAGTTGGGGCTGAGTGAAAGAATTGTGGTAGGTAAGTGGATGGGTTCTGGGTTGGTAGGTTGGTTGTGAGAAATGACTTCTTTGATATCGAAATAACAAGACCACCGTTGACTTTGAAGAGTTATGAGCGTAGGAGAGGTGCTAATGAAAAAATTAATTACTTTATATCGGAATAGTAAAGACATTTTTTTAATACACTTTTAAAATAAAACTCCTATTTCTAGCAAGCAGCTTTATAAAATGAGAATTTTATTTTTACCTTTTTATTTTAAAAGTGAATATTTGTTCTATTGTAGTGATATAAAAAATGTATAAGCAAAGAAAAGGTTTGATTAGGCAGTTTCCTAAACTTTAGGACGAAAAAAGGAAGGAAAAATGAGTTTTCATATTCCGGAGATTCCACGGCATGACTTGGAAGACTCGCCCAACACCATACCCCTTATAACCAACAACTCAAAGGCAACGGTGTCTCTGCCATTCCGATATAAAGCAATTGATTTTTTCATTACCACCCCTACTTATCAAAATGCTCAAAATCAACGCTGCTCTATCATTTCGATAGAAAACAATGCATTTTTCACATTTTTTTCCTCTGCCCACCAACCACCCACTCCACCACCACCATTCTTCCACTCAGTACCCACCGTCACTTAGCCCCTTCTGAGACAAAACAATTCATTTTGTCATTACTATCTCTTTTGCCACAACCCATTTCACGTATTCACTAACCCACCTAGGCGCAAAACAATCCAATTCTGATGCCCAGCGAACAATTTAAAATTTCTTCGCTTTAAAGTTAACCGGAACCGCACTTATCCTAATTGTTCATTCAAATTATATTCGGTTTACCATAATATCTAATTCGGTTAGGTAAACACCACCATTTAACCCACCACCGTCACTTAACGACGCATCTTTAGCACTACTACAAATTTAATTATTTTAGCCCTTCAAATCCCCCACCACCAACCCAACACTACTTAGCCAAAAACTCAGACTCAACGTTGCTTTTGTCATTTCACCAATCAGCCACCCTCCTTCGCCAATCAGCCACCCACTTCTCCATTCCCATTCCTTCACTCAACCACTACCCGCAATTCATCATTTGCCTTACCTCAGTCATTCTGCCGCAAAACCAATCACTTGGTCTTTACCACCCCTTTTGCTACAACCCATCTCACCTACTCACTAACCACAACAATTCACCCTCAGCATTATGACTACCATTCTAAAACACAGTGAACAATTTTAAATTTCTTCGCTTTAAAATAACCACAACCGCATTTGTATCAATGACAATATGTCATAAAATAATGAGCAAATACTTTTTTATTTCAGGGCTTGTTACTATTTAGTCATAATGTACAACACGCGTTAACACGGCATTTACACGATGACAAAATTTAGTGACAACAAATTTTCGTCATTTTTTATGATTTGTTTATTTACATTTATTTATAAATAAATAATAGTAACAAATTATGACATAAATTATGACGAATATGTCACTCCTGTAAATCCGGCATTAGACTCATTTAGTCTTACTTTTTTTTTATTTCAAAATATCCGATTCCGATGATGTCGCGGATATTTTGTCGGTTGATATTGAGGCTCGTCACCAATTCCTTACTTTCGCCACTAGCTGCTCTGTTACTATCTTCGCGTTGTTCCCTACACCATAATGAAAACACCGCACTTCGTTGTCCGCTGTCCACCTGTCTGTCCGTAACGACACTTTTTCTGAGGAATGGTTATTTTTATTGAGGTATGATGTGACGCCAAAGCCTTGGGGACAATCCTTTGATGCGTTAGCATGGTTTTGGCCGGAAAGGAATTACTGTAAAGGAAGTGAGAAAACTTGAGTCTTTTTTTTGCATTGCTGGGAACTAGACAACAGCCCAGAGACGGAGTGGATTATTTTAATTTCTTAGTAATAGCTCACGGGGAGACCTGGTCTCGAACCCGGGACCCATGGCATGGTGGTCGTGCCGACGAATTGATCCAACTTCGTCCAACTTTCATAGCACTATCAAAAATTCAAGTTTCTAGGTCAGTGAAATAAATAGACAGGGCCTCTCAAAATTTATTTTCACACTGACAATTAACTCAGCTTAACACGTCAACCAGTTCGTTCCCCGTATGCTCCATGTACAACAGGTGTGATATTCGCTCAGTCATTCGTTGTCTTACGTTGCGCAACAAATCAGCGGCTAGTATGCATCACCAGCTTGTGAAAACCTACGTAGGTGTGTCACTACACTCCTGAGTCAAAAATACAGTCTCTGCAGTGGCACTATACCCATTCGCCAATATCCAAAAAATTCAAAGTTCAGCCTTTCCAGAGGATAATCATGGCACCAGTCTTTTGAGACCGAAAAGAGATCTTATTAATCGATTTTATGCCCAAATAGACCACCATCAATCAAATCAAACAAAGAATACTGACTCTTGGTGTGTCACTCGTTCATGACAACGGCAGACCTCATACTCAGCTCACTCAGGACCTGCTCGTGTCGTTTTCACCAAATTGAAGGATTTCTTGGGTGGACAGCGATTTTCGAACAATAAGGAAGTCATAGCACGAGGGTCGTTCAATAAGTCCTTAGAAAAAGATACAAAAACAAATTATTTTGAGTTGATTTTTTTTATTATTCAACATAATCTCCTTTTAACTCTATACACTTTTCCAAGCGTTTCTCCAACTTTTTAAGCCGTCCAAAAAGTAGGATTTCGGGAGGTCCTCAAAATTGGCATCGGTTTAGGCGATGATCTATTCGATATAAACCGTCGCCCGTCGAGCCATTTTTTCAAGTTTGAAATTAAAAAAAATCACTGGGGGCCAAATCCGATTAATACGGGGGATGTTTTAATAATTCCAACCTTAATTCTAAAATTTTGGCCATAGAAACTGCGCAGGTGTGCACCCGTGCGTTGTCTTGATGGAAAGGAATCTTTTTTTTTTTAATGAAGAGGTTTTTCCTTGATTTCTTCGCTCAACCGGTACAATAACGACGCATAATACTCTCCAGTCATTGTCTGTCCTTTTTCCAAAAGTAATCAGGGGAGACGATCCACGTGTATCCCGAAAAACCATGACCATCATCTTGCCGGCCGATTTTACCGTCTTAGTCCTCTTCGGGGCCCGTTCGCATTCAAAAACCCACTGTTTTGACTATTCCTTTGTCTCTGGAGTGTAGTAGTGTACCCATGTTTCGTCCACAGTTATGTATCGTCGCAGAAACTTATCAAGATTGCGATGGAAAAGCTCCAAAACAGCCTCAGAGTCGACCACACGATTGCGTTTATTCTCCACTGGGAGCAAACGCGGCACCCATCTTGCCGGAATTTTTTTCACATCCAATTTTTGGTGCAAAACTTAAAACACTGTACCTTGCGATATGCCTGTGGCCTCAACTATTTCGCGCACTTACAATCGTCGATAACTCAAAACCATATCGTGAATTTTGTCAATCATTCCGGTGGTGGACGTTCCGAACGATGTTCATTTTTTATGGATGTACAGCCACGTTTAAACTCACTTTTTTCCATGCTTCTAAAAAAAACAATAGTTTGTTGCTTTACCCGACTACAAAAAAGCTGCAACTTTAACTGCACTCTAGCGAACCATTTTCGATAATACGAGCACCATCTTTGGATTTTCTAAGGACTTATTGAACGACCCTCGTATTTAAAATGGTGTAAGTACGCGACCGACAACGCATTAACATGATCGGCTATTTTATAAGTAAATCACGACACGCTTGTGCCCGTTTACTCCAATAGCGTATAACTTCTTTAACGTATCTATTCCCTTTATTTAACCCAGGAAAATAGTTCCTTAATTCTATTACAATCACTTAAAATATGTTGCCGTTTTATATTTGCATCACTGACCTACTATCTTTTACTTTAGGAGTAAAAATCACAGTAACGAGTCAATATTATGCAACCATTAGAATCGTTTTTTATGTTAAACAAAATTTTTTTTATGTCATTATATGTTTCCAAAAAAAAATAGATAAATTCCTTCAGTACATATTTCATAATTTTTATAGGAAATAAAAATTGAAATTTGAAAATGAACAAAAAATCAAATGCGTAGTTTTTTTTTCGAAACGAGTATATTGCCTAGCTTTGGTTGTTACCCTACCTTTACCTTTGCAATTAAAGTCAGAAATTTTCCAATTAATTTTCAAAATACGTGAGTGCAATCTCGAAACTGCTGATTTTTATACATAGAAAAGATGAGTCCTTAGTTACTCCAAAACGAACGAAAACACTAATTCATTTATAGGAACTAATGGAAAGATTGTTCCTAACAATTAAATAAACTTTTGCGCAATTAAGTCGAAAATAATTGGTAAAGTTTTGCACTTCGTGATAAAGCCAACGTGAATTACAAGATTCGACATGGCAAGTTGAGGCAAGCCTTACACGCTTTCTGAAAATTATTATATCTTCCCGTCGTGAAAACATGAACAGGATATTAAGGTAAAATCTGATGCTTTTATTGATTTTAAAGTCGTTCACTAAGTTAATGGAAAACTTATAATTCACAGCCCAGATTCAAGGCAAGGCACAGTATAGTAGCAGTTTCCACGAAATTAGAATACAATGTCAAGGGAAATTTATGTTAAAAGGCTTAAAATTGATTTTGAAATTTCAAATTATTATTCTGTTTTTAATTATCTTCATCGGATTAGAAGTTGTATCTCCTGTACCCCCTACCTTTTTGCCATTGAAGGGTACAATTTCGTGAAAACCACTGTATTAGTGACTTAGTCTCCTTTATTTAGGAAAACAGAAAGCAAAAAACTATTAACTTTAAGGAAATAAATTTAATTTTCAATCAAATTTTCTTTTTAATTAGCTAATTGAAATGTTAGCCACAAAGTAGAAATTTGTATAGAATTTTCGGTAATTAAGTACATTGAAATGTTGTAAATTAAATGATTCGCTCTCTCTCTTTCTCTCTCTGTTCCTCTCTGTTTATTGCAAGTAAAATATTCTCCAACCAATTTGCTACATGACCGGGCTCCATTAGAATGTTGGATCAATGCTTTTCCGGTATTTCTCTGCCAGTTAACAAGCAATGTTAATTTTCCCCCTACAGAAACTCATTCTATCTATGTGAAAGGGAAAAACCAAATCGATCACCATCACTTCAATATTTCTCGTCCAAAATTATGTTTACTATAATTGGGGTGGGGGATGTGGTTGATTGAAATGCTTCACACACAAGTCCAACTATTCTCGATTTAATAGATTGTTTCTATGAAGGTACATATACAGCAGAACGTACCACAAATCGAAGCTAAATGAACCTTGTTAAGGTGAAATGTGGCAAATGAGTGTTATACCCATCACCACTTTCTGCCAACTTTAAAGTGCTTTTGTTAAAAATTCTTATTTCGACGTAACATATACGCGCTAATTTATATGTCAACAACAACAGTATTAATAACCTATCTACTTTGACAATTTCAAAGGAACTGGTATAATTGCGAAGGTTTTAAAAAATTAACTTTCATTTAATCGCCCGTAATTCCAAATACAATTACGTAATTGGGGCGGGAGCACTTAATATGGAAATAAGGGGAATTACAGCTTGTCAGTTTTATAAAGTTATTTGGCTGTGACCCGATGAGAGTAAAAATTAATTGAGTGTATTTCCAATTTGTTTTGAAAATTTAATATAACCTTAATTGAAGGTGGAAATAATTGGTTTTATTTTAGGTTAATTTTAATTTAGTTAGTTAAACTTTAAGAACGAACGACAGTATACCTTGTCCAAAATTCTCTATTACAACAGAGGAATATCCTAAATAATGGCCGATAATACGCCTTTTATGTTATTATCACTGGTTTTCCATATGTGCCTCTAAGTTCCGCAAGAAATACATGCAAAACTTCTAGTATGCATTAGATACCTTCCAGCAAGCCAGGTATAAAAACTGTCACGCTGAGAGCAAAAATGAGTCAACAAAACATTACGACAAAAGTGAGTAGAAAAAAATTTCGACCAAAAACGAGTTAACTCATTTTCGCACACAGCGAAAGGATACCTCGTTTTTGGTCACAAATAAAACTAAAACTGCTTTTACTCGCAGAGAAAACTAAACTTGTTTTTGATCGCATCGAAAGGTACAATAGTTAGTCTTTTAATTGAAGACTTTTGTGATTGGTTGTTTCATTTTAATTAGTAGAAGTTTACTGTTTAGTTAAAAGTCAAAAATTTAGTTAAGAGCCAAAAAGATGCTATAGACCTTTATAAATTTACTGCGAGAAAATACGAGTTGGTTCTCCGCTGCAGGCAAAAAGGAGTTAAATACTAACTCGTTTTAGCTCGCAGCATTTTCTCTATATCGCGCGTGCATCTGAAAAAATTATTTTAATAACAAACGTTTGTATTAGGTGTAAGATAAAGTAAGCTCCGTTTTCCGGTAACAACAAATCTTTATTTATAAAATATATCTTTTTTGAACATCATTGAAAGTATGCTCCATCGGAAGCAACGACGTTTAGCCATCTTTCCGGCAACTTGAGGATTCAATTCTTAAAGAATTGCTCGTCCTTCGAGGCGATCCAATTCTTGAGCCAAATTTGGATACTTTCAGAAGAAGGAAACCGTTCTCCACTAAGGGCTGACTGCATCGACGGGAACAAATAGTAATCGGAAGGTGCAATGTCCGGCGAGTACAGCGGGTGGTGTCACACTTCCAAGTTCAGCGTTTCTAAATAGTTTTTCACTGGTTGAGTTCACACGTTGTCATGTAAAAGAATTATTTCATCGTGTCTACTGCCACATTCTAGTCGTTTTTCTTCAATAGCTTGCTTAAAATGCATTAGTTGCCGCCTTTAGACATTGCCAGTAATGGTTTCAGACGGTTTAAGCAACTCATGATAAATAACACCTTTCATATCCCACCATATAACAGAGCATCACCTTGTCACTATGAATATCCCGCTTTCATTGGACCACCAGGCTTAACCCAAGCCTTTTTACGTTTAGGATTGTCATAGTGAATCCACTTTTCATGTCCAGTAACAATCCTGTGTAAAAAACACCCTTTCTTGATTGATTTTGCAGCAGCATTTCACAAATGGTTTTTCGGTTTTCTGCTTGCCTTCCGGTTGTTCCGGATATTCGACGAGTAACTCTTCCAGTTGTTCATCATTAAACTTTTCTGCACATACTATCCGAAAAAGCATGGTCACGGTATGTTTCTACTAGCAAACGATAACTTTCAGCAGCGGATTTCTTTAAATTATAGAAGTATAAGAATACTTCCAGCAAATGTCAATTATTTGGTACAAAACTCTCCATGTTCAATCGCAATAAAAAACTCTGTTGTAAAGACTTTAACTGATCGAGATACAATGGATTCTGACACTGACATTAGACCAGTCAAATACATGTCAAACCGGTACAGACGTGATACATACATAAGAGTTACGGCATCTATTAGAAAACGGAACTTACCTTTTCCCATACCTAATATATTGCCAGGCAGTGCATTGTAAAGCAATATTTTGAAAACCGACATAAAAATAAAAAGTGCAAAAGGAAATGAAAGCAATATTTTGAAAATCAGAATTTTGTTAAGCAAAATGTTAGCCCGGAAAACGGTAATAACTCGATCAATTTCTGTAAAGTTTGCACAGAGATTCGCTACAGAATCTAAAGAATCTGCGAAATTAAGGGTGCTGTCGTAGGCAAAACTATGAATCAACGAAACTATAATAACAACGGTGTCCAGAGGCACTGCGAGCATATAAGTTTATTGTTCCAAACTCTCTTACTGTAAAAGACCATCAGCTACCTCACGAAATGACAGAACATCTTTAACACACGAACATCAGCTCGGAACTCCTGGCTGAAAACTCTTCTTCTAGACTAGACCGTTCTGAGGCAGGACAATCGTGCATATCGTCATCATCCTCTAGACACAGACGACACTCTGTGTCAGTAGACAATACAAACGTATACCGTTGTTTTAATGAAGGCAAAGGGTTTGACAAGCTTGGCGAAGTCCAGGGATCAGTCAACCCCCGCATAGTCCTTTATCAGCGCTCTGATCGATGTTCAGCAAGCACTACAGTAGATTCAGTGACCTCCCTCAATACCGGAGTATTCCGGTACCCAACAAAGCGTAACCTTGTTCGATAAAGAATGGTTTTGTAGTTTTGTAGTGTATCAGAGGACTCTTTAATGTATTTTAATGAAAAGCTCCATGATGTAAGGGCTTTAAGGGCAGCTTGCCTATCGCTATTAGACGTAAGCCCTACTCGCAGTGTTACAAAATGGAGACGTGGACTCCCTGTTAAAGAGAGGGAAGCATACTTTTACTGCTTGTAACATTTGGCCAAATGTTATCTGTTTTTGAGCTTTGGGCCTCCATTAGAGTGCGGCGTAGGCAACATTGGTTTGACAATTACCCTTATTCCCTTCCCGCCAAAGCCATGCTAACGTACCATAGGGTTGTTCCCTAGCTCACGTAGATCATCTGCTACTAGCAGCCGCTAACTGTCGTAAAACATACGAAGTTGTTACCCAGTGTGTAATACTCTGTGTAGCAAACGCTCCTTCTATGTCAAGGCGAGCACATAATGCTATTTCCTTAGGCTGAAGGGTTTTTTCAATTTTTCTAACAAGACAGTGTAAATCAATTTCTATAGATTTACCCTTCATGTAGGCAAACTGAGTTCTGTAGAGCGGTATACGTAAATCGCTCCAGTTTGCACCTAATATGAAGGTCTAACAAACTTTCCATTGTTTATGGGAAAGAGGTTAAGTTTATGGGTCTATAAGAATTAGACAGCTCACGAAAGCGATAGGTGTCCCAAAATATAGCTAACTCAATTGGGTCAAGGATTGCTTCCAGACAATTTTGAAGGACACCTGGAAAGATCTCGTCTCCCTCGGGAGCCTTAAATGGCTAAAAAGAGGCCATTGCCCCCATTTAACCTTGTCCTTCCGGACTTGTTTGTGTCCGTCCCATAATCTGACGTCGCAGAGTAAAGCGTGCTTGTCCCTATTCTTGACCCTACTCCATTGAAGACGTCCTTAGATAGTTCTTTTTGAAGACAAACTGCTTCCGGCAGTGATTTAAAAATGAAAAAATTATCACCATCATAAAGGAGTCTTACTCAGGAATTCACTGGCACATCCAACACAAGGGAAAACTGTCGGAGCCCTTCCAAGTGCTGAAGGTTGTGAGACAAGGATGCGCACTGTCCCCTTTGCTTTTCCTGATCGTCATTAATGACGTATTGTGCAGCGCCCTAGATGGCCACCCATCACGATGTATTAAATGGAAACTTTTTAATCACCTTACCACCTGGGACTATGCCGACGATGTATGTCTCCTATCCAACAAACATAATCACGTAGTACAAATGTTCGAAGCCCTTAGCAAAGAAGGTCGCAGGGCTTAAGATCAATACAGCTAAAACTAAATTTATGAAATTGAATTCCATGGGACAAATTCAAATTTATCTTGAAGTGCAGTAAATGGAGCAAGTGGATAAATTTTTCTATCTCGAAAGCATAGTTACAGCAGAACACAACGATGAGTCGCCGTTGGTGGGATTCCAACATGGGACCTCCGGATTGGTAGGCTGACACGTTATCACTTTCTCGATCGAAAACTGTTTTCTGCTTCTAAGGTTACTAAATTCTTTTGTATATCAGAGGCACGATGTCAGGTCGTCCACTTAAGATTATTATTATTGGAAATATAGATTAATCGGATTAATCAATACTTTTTATTACTATTTTGCATCAATTAGGAGACAAACTTTGGAAACATTTTCTAGAAATCGATTGCGATAAGCGAATTGCTAATAAAACCTGATAAAATCCTGTTGCCGATTCGGTTGTCCTAAAAAATGATGGAAATGAAGGAATTTCGTACCCAAAGGCGTGCCAACACCATTGTGTAGATTAAAGATATTTATCGGTCCTCTAAATAGTCCCACAAGAAAACAACTTGGTATATCACGTTGTAAGGGCTTCTCTAAAAACGATACAGGTTCCACGCAAAATATTTATTAGATTAACATCGAAGTTTGCTCCGAAAAGTCTAACTAATCAATATTTATTCGGCTTTTCCAAATAATAATCGGATTAATGTCAAAAAACACCGCAGGATTTCATTTTTTACGTAAACTTGTTTCTTTAGTGCGCACGGAATAGGTAAAAAATTGTAAAGGAAGTAAAACTTTCTCAGAAATTCCGTAGGGTTTTCAATATCCTTGTGAAGTAGAAAGCCAGCTTTCTCTAGGAATGAATAGAGAGTTAAGCCAGTTAATCAAATTTGCAAAGAAGCTTCCCTATCGTATCTATAGTCAAGAAACGATGGACAAAGCGATCGTTATTTGAGCCTGCATTGCGAGAAACGTGTTCTTCCCCGCATCAATTCGTCGAAGGAAATAAGATAAACTTCACTGCCTCGGTAGAGGAAATCAAAACAAAAGCAAAACATTTGCATTTGTTACCTGCCTTTCTACCTGAACGTCCTCGCGCTGAGAAAGTTTTTCAAGTTAGATTGAGGGGCGCGAGGGAGTCAAGAGTACTCAACTTTCGCATGAGTACTACAAGAACCGTTCGGAACAGTGCAAATAATTGTTCTATCTATCTTTGAGGTGCACTGGAAACCTGTTGCCACGACCTCCAGCGCATTCTTCTCAGGTATCGCCGTTTCGATAGTGGCTGCTAAGAGTGGCTTAGTTAACATTTCGTCTTCTGTCCTGGCAAGTACGAAACTCGTGGATCAATGCACGGTGCAGCCAGAAATAACTAAAGCGATATGAAAACTGGAGCTACAGCAGTAACTCTATTTAGCGGCTCCACTACTTGGAGAGTATCCGCACTTGACTGAAACCAGTTTTAATAGATTTCGCTCCAACTATTTTTTTCTGGAGCATTTCTTTCAATTTGAAAGACGTATTCCGTGCAAAAGGCACAAACGAAACTGCTCACTCGCGAAGTAATTGCTTTTTGCTTGTTTTGCTCGGTTCTCGTTCAGTAAGCATGTTTTGTTGCTATTGCTGCTATTCCTGCTGCTGAATCTAGTATATGCCATTACGTGAAATATGTAGAAGAAATTAACCTTTTGTTGTTGGATTGCTCTCGTACGGAGCAGTTGTTTCGTAGTAGCAACTCATTGCTCCAAATGGTTTGAAATTTTTTGCTTTAACAAAATAATAACAGAGAAAATGTAAAGATTACTTCTACGATCAAATTTGATGTCGGAAAGAGTGAAAGAGTGTAATCGCAGCAGGTGAACGCGTACAGAAAAATTATGATATTAAGAAAATTGAGGTTAAAGCAAGCAGAGAAATGTCTGTCAATGTCAGATAGATGAGACAATTGGAGAGACCTAGGGGAAAACTCTAAAACAAAGGCTAACGATACCTTCTCTATTGAAATTGGAACAAATATCCTATTCTCTTGCGAAAGGTAGGATCACAAGATCAAAATTTGTGACACACTTTAAGTCGATATGCGAGAAAGGAAAGATAACCTCTTTGGCGAAAATCATTTTCCTGTCAAACGTTTCGAACTATATCTCAGTTTCCCATTGAACCAGTTCTCTGAATCTCTTATAATGATCAGCTTTGTGGAAAAGCATTTAATGAATCATGTAACCGTGTCAGCGCATTGCGGTTGAAATTTGATATGTTTCGCGGTGAGATTACGTATATATTTCTATGTTAGATTGATAACAACATAATTTGTAGCGAAACGAACAAAAGTTATGTATTTATATGCGAGACTGGCTACAAAAAAAAGTTTCTGTGGTAGAGGATGATGTTAAGCCCAATGAATGAAACGATTAATTGCATTATTTTGTTGGGTCTCTAAATTTGTCACAAAATGATCGAAAATGTTTGCCATCCTTTCGAATTTCAGTTTCCTTCGTCGTTACGACATCCACCGGTGCCGAAACTGAATGTTTAACGTTAACTTCTTTAATTGATTAGCCCCCTATTACGCAAAAGGTCGCAGATCTAACCTGCCAAGAAATCCGCAAATTCAGTGCCTTCAGTAAACCAACCAGATAAACATTACTTTATTCTCTATTGTAACTATTCCTTTGCTTAATTAAAATTAGAAATAAGGTAGGTAAGAGAACTGATCCCTGCGGTATACCGCAATTATTTTGTAGGGGACAGATGTAATTCCGTTTATTATTACATGGATTGAACGGTCTGACAAAAAACTATTTATCCATTTTATATGATTCCATCAAAAGCTTTTGAAATATAGAAAGTAACTATTCCGGACCCAGCAAAGTTAAGGAGACAATAGTTCGAGCGCTTTGACAGTTGAGGGAAAACCGTACTTGCGATTGCTGATGTGACGTACGGACGCCTCCGAACACAGCCTTTCGTTATCAGTCGATACAGTACAAGCGGATTGCGTTTGTATCGAGTCCCTGGTTGTTAGGGCACTGCTGATCTCCCAATGCTGTTCCCATTGGCTCCAATACAGGTGATGATTGACTGTGATTAATAGGGTCTCTATGCATCGGCTGATGCAGTTGGATCTGCATCGATTATTTTGGGGTTTTTTGAAAAATCCATATAATTCTCACGAGAAAGTTTCGGAAAAGGAGCTCACTTGTAGCAGAGTGACAGGTATCCAATTCACATACTCCAAGCTCCCCCTTGGCCAGGCATTCCTCGGCGTATTCTGTTCCACCTACGATTAGTGTATTTTATTAAGGAGAATATCCTTTTCTCCGCCTGGCTACAATAACCTAGCACTCCTGGTAGAGTCAAGATCGTGCCAGGAGTCTGTACACACTATTACGGCACATAATTTATGTGTAATATCAAGGACAATCATGTCCTTAAATTGTCAAAGATGTGGGATTTCTAGTGAGTAATTCTTTATCGCGAGTCAAGTTAACGACAGCTGGACTTATTGCGCTGGCGTCTAGATACTTGGATGAACATTCCTCGCTGGTTAAAACTTATCTTCGGCTTCCGTAGGCATTGGCTCCGGACTGTATTACCTGTTGTGGCGAAAATTCGGCACGGTATCAGCAGATCAAATCTGAGCTTGGCTCGTGCTCTCCAGCCGCTTTCAAAAATTCAGACGATTTCATCTCCATCGCTTATAATATGACAAGTTTGATTTTCCGGCGTGACGTTGTTGAGCCTTTTCTTGTGGAGTCCCCTACTATGGTGATATGCAAGCCAATGGCAATAAATCAATGGCGTAGACGATGGCGCCTGTGAAGTCATGTCATACCGAACGTTCGCCCTGCCAAAGACCTTCTTCTGATGTTGGTGCATCGTACGTCTCTGGGTGCTAATAGCTCTGTGCTTCTATACAAATCACCTCAAATACTTGCTCCCACGACAGTTGTGCTGCAGTCGCAGAGCTGGTTCTTTCGGTCATTAGCGTTGGGAAACTCAATGATGTGATGCTGAGGCTGTCTGTGCTCCCTCGACCCATATTTGTTTCCAGGATTTACCCTGATACCACCATCAAAGATTTCGTGTCTCATATTTCACCACACTTTGCGGTTTCAAAGGGCAGTATTAATTGCTAGCGAATCGACAATTCACGGAATAAATCGTGTCTTTATCTGCATCTTTTAAAATCGTCATTTCCGAAGTTTTATATCATGCGATTGTATCTACCGAGCTTTGGCCAAATAGAACAATCGTCCGTGAATTTATTCCAAAGAACCGTCCAGGCTTTAAGGTGGAATTAAAAAAAACATCAAAGTGGTGGTCTGTCTCACCGCCAGGTTTCGGTGTGGTTCAACTACAGATAGTAAGCTGTCTTTGGTATTTTAACGCCAATCTACAATTAGTGCGGCAGTTTGAGGTGTAGTACTGTGCGCTGTCCATCGTAGCATCTGTGGCTGAATTTCATGGCCTAATCCTAATGCTTATCCCACTGCCATCTGAAGCTACTGCTTGCCTTACACACTCTTACGTTCCTTTCGACACCATACTTGCTGTTGGGGAATTTCAACCTGGCGACCGTCGGTTGGGGATCTTCTGATGTTTTTTCTTATGTCTTCCGGGTTTGTATGCTCATTCCTCAGTAAAGAACGTTAAGTACATTAAAGCAAGATGGTACGAGAATCTGAAAGAGATATATTCAATAATGACAGTTTATTTTAGACAGATGTGGGTCGTTTTTGTATTAGACTTTACTCTCCAAAGTATTATATTTAATTCATCTAGCCTAAGCGGTCATACACAAAACAAATCCTCTACAACAAAAAACGCGCCAAGCAGAAAAAATTACACGAAACCAAATTTTATAAAATCCGACAGCGTCAGGTTATATTCCTTAGAACGGAGCTTAAAAACTGGAGCATACATAATAGTAATTCACCTCATAAAACCGTTAATGAGGCAAAGAAGAGCATAAACCTCCTCTGTTTTTATCAGCATCAACGAGATTTTTAACAAACCCAAAAAACGACGTACATTTTGTGGTCATAAACATTCAGAAAAGCACATAGTCACGTCTTTAAGCTGATTAAGTATTCTGCAAAACGTGAAAAATAAATCCATCCACTTTCTTTACATTGTTCCCGCCACCCGGCCCCAATTGCACAACATTTGGAGCAAAACTCTTGCCAAGTCTTTGTCTGAACTTTTTCAACCTTTACCTGTAAGAATTAACCTCAATTAGCACTATCTTGCATCGTTTTGCTTAATTTCTTCCCGTATGACGCAAATTACCGAAAACAGCTAAACGGGAGAGATTTTTGAAGACAGCAAGTGAATCACCCGAGCAATGTAAGCCTCCAGGTAGCTCCACATGTCTGGCGGCAAATTGCTTACCTTTCTCTTGCATTTATCGAGTTGAAGCGCCAACCTCAACGGATCAACGTGTGTATTTTGACTTTAATTAGGAATTAACCTCTTCAGGTAGTACGGTTC
Source organism: Leptarthrus brevirostris (assembly GCA_964036015.1). Taxonomy (NCBI): domain Eukaryota; kingdom Metazoa; phylum Arthropoda; class Insecta; order Diptera; family Asilidae; genus Leptarthrus; species Leptarthrus brevirostris. The sequence continues at coordinate 140,445,717 of OZ038372.1, forward strand.
AGTTCAGAGTGAATTTCTGCATCTCTGAACTTGATAAAAGCTTAAGGCAAGCTTCATGTAGGCTCCATCTTCAGATGGGAAATAACGAGCCAATTTAAATCGCTTCGAAGCTATCGTACATGCAATTTCCTTTAGAGCTGATTTTCCGCCAATTAACTTCCCTAATGAATGTAGGGCAGGTTGAATTGTCGTAGACTGGAATCCGGGGTGTATGAGGAAAAAGACAGGACGTTGACTAAAAGGTGGAGATTCTTTTAAGGCGAGTCGGGTGTGCAAGCCCTTCCTTTATCACGAAAAACCAACCTAATACTTGTAGGCGAACTTGCTGACCAGAGGGAACCCTTTTTGCGAACAACACTCCAAAGAGGATTAAACTTCGGAAAAAGTAGCAAAGCCCTAAACTCAAAGGGAACTTTTTCGTTGTAAACAACCAGACCCGAATTGGCACTTGCCAGGAAATGTTGAGTCTGCGAGACACAGAAAGTTGCTAATCCGTTTTTGTCCCACATCCACATAGTGACGCATAGAGCAACCTTGAACGGGAAAAGGAAGCCAGCAGGTACACAGTTGACTAGATTTCCTTCAAAGAGCTTACTTCGTTTGATAAAAGGATTATAGCCGCATGAACATATGTGATTTCTACGTGTCTCTTTGTCGTGGATATGAAATTTACTTTGGGAGCCGATTACCGGAAATTATGTGATCATCCGGACCCACAACAAACTTTCTTCTCGGCTCTATTATACTTTTTGGCATATTTTGGGCACGTTCCTCTGAAAGATCAACAACCCGGACCCACCCACACTCAGCCGTTGTGCTCCATTCGCCAAATTCTAACTCCACCTGCCGTAATATTACAAAGATCGAAAATTGCTGGCATCTACAGTATTCATTGCAAGTACCTGGGGGAAACACTTTCAATATAAGGAGAGGAACATCTTTGTAGACGTGCTGTCGTCGCCTGGTGTCGGTTCCTTCTTTGAAAAGTTCCAATTCTTTTCGCACGTACCCCAACGGCACTGGAGCTCCGCAAACCCCTCACGTAATGTGCTATTTCAACGACTATCAATACGACCAAGTTCCTTTGTTTTTTTTTTATTATTCGTTTGCCTCACAAAGTAACTAAAAATGAACTCGACTGTGTACTTACCACTGTAATTGGATAAAATGGATTTATAATGGTGAAAAGCAGTATGTGATTCGGCCTTGTAGCCTCGGGCCTTTTTCTTCGCAAGTCATCGTTGGACTTATTCAAGATGGTCTGCTGCTGTGTCTGTAAGAGAAGAAACGATTTTTAGATTATAAGTCATTTCAGCTATTAGAAGTTTAAATTAAAGTTAAGGTGCTACTAGAGATGACTATAGTTCTCAGGTAAACGGAATTTTGCGTATATGATGATCTGAAAATGATGAGCGCGCCAAGCCTTTTTCCAAAGAGAAGTCCACAATTACATTCACTTTAGAATTTAGGACAGCGTTTTTCTCTATTTGTTTGGCTTTTTTTGATGTTTTTTGCACCTGAACTACTACCTGAGTTAAGCTTTCTTAAAATTGAGGGTTTTTCGTCTCTGGCAAAGTTACACGACAGAGGGGCGGAACAATTTTGTCACTGATGCGATTATATCACTAAACGTAAGTTTTTGTGATTCGTAATTTCATGGAAAGTATTTGTAAAATAAGTGGCAAGTGTGCTTTTAGAGTTTTTCTAAATGACATAATTTACTATAACCTTCCAGTTTTTAGGCAATCTATGGAGCTTTTATAGAAGAATAATTTTTTTTATTCAACTTAGAAAAGGCATTGACGAAATCAGGGGCCTTTGCACAGGTGTAGTGCTGTTTATCTTAACAGGGTTCAAAAGAACAAACGCGTAATGTTCTCTTTATTTAAACGCTCCTGTGTTAAATATTTTTATTGCTGTTTAATTTCACCAGCGGTGCCTAATCTTTTAAGAAATGTGAAAATGAACGATGACATGTTGAAAATGAACGGATCGGACTCTGCGCTCAGTCAGGCGTTTGAGATGCAAGCTGAGAAACCCCAATTGTAAGGGGCCCAATCAAAATATATATATTCAAAGCCCCCCAATGGCGTCTAGTTTTTGTTTCTTCTTAATTTCCATAATTTTTCCGATCTACGATTAAATACATTGATTTGTCCACAAATTTCGTCCTTTTTCTAAAGTTGCAATAATTTTTAAATATTTATTTAGTTTTATCAATTGTAATACTACAGAGCTTTTCAAAGCTACACGGAGAGAAATATTCAGTAAAAAATCCAGATCTACTCATCATAACCGTATTGCAAGTAACAGACTCTGGCAAGATTTAAGCAGCCGCGCTATAACATTTACGATTCTTCTAGTAATTTTTAATGTGAAGGCAATTTTTACGAAACAGCACCGTAAAATTTACATGACTCATAAAATTTACTGTATGATTTAAGAAAAAGTCACCACCCAATGCAAAGTTTTTCCCGGAATATGGCAAGTTTTCCACTGTAATTTTTCCAGTTCTTTTAATCCCTTTGGAAGTGAGTTCCTTAAAGTGAAGATTGGCTTAGTGGTGAAGACGTTGAAGCCTGCTGCTGTACATTTTTTATTTTTATTTTTGTTTTACTAAAGGTTAAGTAATTTAAATACCATTAAGCCTTTCAAATTTTATGACCGGAATATCCTTTGAAACAGAACAGATACTCGGGAATGCAAACCTAAGACGAGATATGACCGAACTTTAATTCCCCTTACCCCAATTTTTTTTTCTTGATTTTTGGCCACCTGGAACATACGCATTACACAGTTCACTATTTGCAATTTCGTGGTCTACCTCATGCACGTTACACTGCTCCCTCTTAGAACTATTCGTCTCAAATAGTTTTCCCACCAGGATACAGACACATATCAATTGCCCCTCAGCAGTTAGCTTTCATATTTACACAATTTTCCTCTAGCTGGCTGTTGCGTGGAGACCTCTGTAATACCACGAAAGCCACTCCTGTTGGGAACGTATACTTTGAATGCATTCTTGGCATCCCTCAATTTTTGTCGTAGTTAGGCAATCTCATCTTCTTCAGCATTAACCGTTGGAGTGTTAATTGGATTACTTTCTTGAACTTCTACCTCCTTCATCTATTCAGGCCTTTCTTCCAGTGAAGTTTCCATTGCCTGTTCGAAATCTTGCAATTCTTGATCCACAGCAGTTTCTCCTTTCCTTTGCTCGATGTCGGTAAGAGAGTCAGTCTTCGTACAGGTTCAATCTTTTTGTCTAGTAACATATTCCCATTATTCACATCCCCAAGTAGTTCTTGATCTCTGCATTTAGTTTTCTTTCTGCGACACTTCTTTCTTGATTCGTTCCTTTTGATTAGTCCTTCACCATTAACGTGATCGGCTTTCTCTCGAAATACCTCTATCGCTAAGTGCACCTTAACTTGAGCTATACTTTGAATCTTCTCTTACAATAACTCTGTAGATGACCTTTTTCACCGCAGGCCCAGCATCTATACTTACGACGGGGTACCATAGATTCAATGTTTCTGTTCGAACCTCTCTTCAATCCAAATTTTTCTCGTCCCCTTTTCTGCACTTTTCATAGCCAGTCTTCCCAACGCCATATCCCGGAAGAGTTGATCTCCTTTGTTTCCAGTAATCTCGACAGTGATGACCCTACTGGCTGCATGACTAGACAGACATTTTATGGTGTTGTTTCGTTAAAATTAAGGCAGCTGATAGTTGTAACAAGAGTAGAATAGAGAACCGTAATTTTTACCAGAGTTTTCGAAAAAACTCCAAAACGACCGAATTTGGAAACACCTTTTCCTCCTATTACTCTAACCTAAATGGAAAGTAATTAAGAAAATGTTTACTACCCCTGATTGCACACTCGAATGATCTAATATATTATGGAAAAACCGTTGCTTAGATGACAATGCATCAGTTATTATTAGCGCAAGTCTCTAAAAGTGGCCGCCCATCATCTCAGCCATTATTAATAATAATAATATTTTATTCAAGGAAAAAGTACATAAAGTTTACAAATCTCTCAAATGATAACAACTGTAGATGAATCAAAAATTATAGATAGAAAATAAATAAATTAGTATCCAAAAACTAAGCAATTAAAGTATATATTGAAAAGATAAGAATGCGCTCGTAAAAAAGAAATTCAGCTTTAAAATATATGATCTCCAATTAGCGTCCTGAATGCACCGTCAGTGCAAGCTCTCTGAATATTAGTGGGAAGGCTTTTCCATAGTCGGCCAGCCTGAACAGAGAAGGAACCCTCCATAATAAACTTATTAAACCGAGGAATTAAAATATTACGATTATGTTGCGAAGTCGTAATCATTAAAAATTCTTTAAGATATTCCGGCAAAGTCCAAAAATAAAACGTGTGCAGTCGTTGAAGGACACAGGGCAAAAGTGAAAAACTATCAACGCTTTTACCAACCCCAACCTTATTCTAGTGCTAAGAATGCTCACCGATAACTACAACCTTCTTAGTCCAGCATAAACCTTACCAAGCGTCAAGCTAGGGATCATTTTAAGGACTGGAAGAATAAAACCATTAAGAAAAGCAGGTGGGATTTCAATACATGATAGTATGCAAGTGTAAAAAGAAATACACTGCAATTTGGCAGGATTAACCAATAAACCGTTAGCCTGTCTGCTTTAATATATCTTTACGTCATCAGCATAAATGTGAATTCGTGAATTCTTAACAACTTGAGACACTGAACAATACGAAACCAAGCACAGAACCCTAAGGAACCCCACAAACAACTGACATTTTACCCGAATAATTTTCATCTAATTGCTGTAGACGAAAGCGTTGTGTAGATAGATTCAAATGCTTTCAAGAAATCAAGAAGGACTACTGTATACAAGTTGTCATCATTCAATGCATCTATAATGCCACTACAAGAGTTTCTCCAGAATCTTAGATGAGAATGAAAAAACACCAATTGGGCGAAAGTCACTAGGTACAGTTGGTAGCAGTTTTCCAAGTATTAGGAAAAGTGTTCATGATATGCAGAATGCACCTGTCAATTTGAGGAAATAATAGTTTGAATAGACTATGCAGGACCCATTTAAGTTCCTGGCTCTAAAGGCAGAGGCATTCGTGCATACAAAGGGTACATTTCCATTTTTGTTTGCCTATGTACCAAAGCGAATCGCATAGAACCGGCCAATGTTAGCAGCACTACCTCGTTTTATTGCGAGATGTGGCCTATGTCAGCACACCTATTCTGACTGCGGAACTAATTTCGCAGTCAACTGAATAAGGATTTGGTAGAATCCAAAAGCAGTTGACACCCAATAGCTGCTTCAACCCTCGCCGCGGATGGTATCCAATGGCATTTTATTTCTCCTGGCAGTCTATACCTTGGTAACTTGTGGAAAACAGGAGTAAAGTCCATCAAGTTTCCACAAAAATGGTTGATGAGACTTGTAATTGAACTGCATCCAGGCAAGGATAACCTCATTCGAGTTGTGACTTAGCACACCCGAAATTCTATCATTAAATACCCTATCACCAAGCTCTGCCTACAATTGGCAATAATATATTTTTAGTAAGTAATAACGCACGATTTCTTGTTAATTTATTTTCATTTATGCTACTTGAACAAGTACCCCCGATGAATTATTTACTGTAGGAATCAAAAGTGATTTTTACAATCAAATTTACTGAATAGTAGCTCTCTTTAGCTCGTGATCCCTTATCCTTGTTTCCTTGCCAGCAAGTTACCTCAATTGCTTAGATCCAGAGCAGCCACAGTCATGATGCGAAACCTAAGAAAAATGAATTATTCGTTGTCCCAGTTCCAATAAAGCTTTAAGGAAGAGGAGAATGTTAACGTATGCACCATGTGAACGTAGTCGCGGCTTGCTTCACAACGAGATGGCAAATCATCCGGCGCTCTGTTCACATAACAGAAGAGTTTGATGACACTGACACATCTTTCCTTATGTTTGCTCGGCATCTTTAGATTTGTTGTCTCAAAAACACGCCAAATATCAGAGGACAGACATTTATCTTTAATTCTTTCCGACTTATAGCGTTCATAAATATTGAACTAGAACTTAAGTTGAGTGTATATATTCGTTGTACTAAACGTATTGTTAATTTCTCTTCCCTCGTGACCACGCCACAATCGATCCTGTCAGGACCGATAACACATCCTGAGTAACTCATCAGGAAGCTAAACATACAGTTTACTTCCCGGGAAATTTGGTTTGTATACCGTACCAGACAGCCTTGGGAAGCAAACCTGTATTAACTCAACCCAATTATCACAGACAGAAGATACGTCATTGTAAAATAAAAAGCAATGGTCCGAGAAGGCTACCTTGTGACATTCTAGAAGTGTTAAAAATAACCTCAGAGAAAGCCTCACGAAAAGATATTCGGTGAGTATGATCAGGCGGATACGAACATAATTATTAATTAGCATTAGGTAGATGACTAATGGAAATTTTTTCGTGTGTAAATCAGTTTCTTTAAACTTTTCGAACCGCTAACATGACTGAAGAAAAAACCCATCTAAGACATTGTGTACTGTACGAGTTCCAAAATAGAAACAACGCGATATAGGAAGAAAAACTTGGAACTGGAAACATGCCCAAGATCATTTACAAAATTTCGTTTGGATAACTTCTCTTTAAAAAATGAACCCAGATCGGAAATCCAGTCCCAAATTAACTTCCGCAGGTGTGACCTTCAATCAATGTCAACGGTGAAGTAAGTGTTAACGTAGCGACCATCCATCCCGTAGGTCCCAGGTTCGACCAATGGTTGCCTTCTGCTGACAACAGTTTACGATGAAAAGGCCATTGGGGGTTGCAATGTAATGTCGTGGTTCGAAATCCACCTCTAATTGTAGGTCCACTTACAATCCTTGCCTAGAATCAGCGGAAGTACTTCTCCCGTCCGTAGATGGTGTTACGGAGCAAGAAAGAAAGAGTGTACAGTTTAAGTTTACAATGGGCAAACCCCACCGTGTACGTCAAAACCAGAAGAAGGCTATGCTGTGTTCCTGGTGTTATTGGTGGTGGTATATTATATGTTGCTGAAAGAAAATTAAGAAGCTAATGCTGATCGCTTCGAATACAGAATTCAGTTCAAACGTCCATCTTTGGCCAACAGAATGGGTGTAATCTATCGTCACGATACCGTTAAATCGAATGTGACATAAAACATCGCACACAAACTCGCAGAGAACGATAAAACTTTGCTTTACATTTTAAGAATCTCATGTAAACAAATTCCCCAGAAAATCTACAAGTTGAGGATAATTTATATAAAATTAATCAAAATGACGTTTACATTTGTCACTTTGATGAATCATTAGAGAAATGTATTAAAATTCGGTCCAATAAATACATAAAACTTAAGAAAATTGGGACAAGTGTATAGCTTGTACCGAATGTGCAGCCAAGTAAATACAAACAAAGGCCAACTATATTTCGGATTTCATCACAAAATAAATTCTTCCGTGGGCGGACAGAAATGCATTTCCGCTGATAGCCACAGCTACCCACCACCGTAGATATGCTGCATTTCTGGTTAGTTTTCTGCAAGTCAACATTGTGCCAAACAATGGAAGCGTTATTAAAACAAATGTCACCCTAACTAAAGTAATCCGTCTTAAATGTCACGACACTAAATTCGAAGTTGTAAATCTTTCATCTCATAGATTCGAGTAAATCTTGAAATTTTTACAAACTTGCAATTTTGTGATAAACTGAGAACTAAATTGTATCGCGAAACTTAGCGTCTAAATAAATCTGAGTGAAAATATTTGATGAGAGATTCTGCGAGACATTTGATTCTATCACAAATCACCAATAACAGGAGCATAATTCACTTTTAATTACCAAATTCACTTAGAATTGTCACCTTAATGGCATACGATTCGATTCGGGGCTCCACCAATTTTCCGCTGCATAAATGATGAATAGGTGCAGATACCAGGAAAATGTCTTAATTAATGATTGATGTGATGGTGGCCAGCGAAAATAAGTCTATTAGATGCGGCCACAGAGTCGCGCTATTGCATATTGAAACTGTTTATATCCGTTTCCTCTAATGCATCCTAGTGGCGCTTCTGAATGGTCCTGCCAGAATAATATCCGCTGCAACGTGAGAGTCACTTTGCGTTACTGTCGACGTATAAAATCTGGTCCAGCCAAATGACGCTGGGGTGAGTTACTGTGAAACTGTAGTCGCCAGGCAAAAGCAAATTGCTTTTTCGTGTCTGTGGCCCTTTATTCGAATAAAAAAAATTCAATTAACCTGGAAAGTGACCAAAGGAATGAATTTGATAATCTCGAAAGTCTCATTTTGAAATACCGATCTCCGGGTCTCTTTAATTTATTCTATTCGAGGGTGTGAAGAAAAAAACAGTTAATTACTTTAAATCTCAGGAACTTTATTGAGTTTTAAAAACTTTGCCTTGAGATTAAAGCAATGGTTTGCTTTTAATTTGAAATTTCATTTCGAATTCAAGTTGGGTCAGTTTTCATTAAAAAAGTTTATTCAGATTCGAGTTTCTTATAAGAAAAAATTAACATTCACGTAGTTAGCATTTTGCTAGGATCGGAAGAATCGAACGTTTTTTATGTAAATAATGTTCCGCAAGAGTTCGATATCGTGTCAGGCTACGTAAATATGCATATGTCCTTAGGTTAGGTTAGATTATAGGAGTGCTGCAAAAATACCTTTCGCCAGTGCCGTCTGAGTCCTTTGTGCCTCTTTTTCGTGTGAGAACATCTTTTAACTTAACTTTAAGCCCAGGGAACAACCCTAGGATTAGCACGGTTTTGACAGGAAGGGAATTGGTGTATGGGGAATGAGGAAATTTGAATGTCTTATTGGATTTGTAATTTTATTTGAAAACTCAGGGGTAAGACGAGTCTCAAACCCTGGAACTATGGAACATAAGATCACCTCATTAACGTCAGATATTACCTCTGGACCATCTTTACATAATTGTAGGACTTTAGATTGTACGACCATACTTCCAGCACCGTAATGGCATCCCGACTCTTATTGTACATGCATATGTACTTATTAGACTTCTCTCCTCATGATAAATCCCTGTTCTTTCTTTCTGAAAAAGACTATATCTGTCCGGCAGTCTGTATCATTCATGCCACTGCCATTTGCTAGAGTATGCTCTCGCTCCTCTACTTTTTGATTCCTACCACTTCAATCACGTCCCATTCATTTCTTTCAGAGAGCTTTTTATTAAAGCCTTTTCTAAAGTTTAGACCCTTGACCTTGAAATCTGTATCTCCTTTGTAGTCAACGCATCCGGCTTTCCTAATAATGTCCAAGTGACAGTGTGGCCTCTTCTTCCACCATTCCGCATCCTTCAGCCTGACTGCGCTGGTCGCTGCTGATCACTAAAAAAGATCCCATTATACCTATGTTTGCCACCCTCTGGACAGCAAGTTCAGCAACCTATTTCTGTAACTCTCGTGAGTATTTTCTCACTCATCCCTGCGAGTGAGAAAACACTCACGAAACACAAAACTCAATGAAGCTACAACAACACGTTTACGTCACTGGGAGAAAGAAACTACTCACATGAGTTTCTGACTGCATACTACATTTCTTCTCCTGTGCTGTCCACCTGATCAATGATATACAGCACAGAATAGGTCTAACTATAGCAGTAAACATTCACTGCACCACTTCGGGCTTCTCTTACACATACCTATAGAATATCACGCTGGCTAATATCTAGCCTATATACTTGGTTTCACTAAGACGGGTCAGTGCACCCCCCCCCCCCCTTTTACACTGCTATTGGGGTTCCAAACTCTGGTATTTTCATCTTTCATGTGAAATGTAAGAGCTATGTCTAGGATTACACCCAGTCCATGCTTGATGCTAAATTATCAAGCTTACAAAATGCATAATCGAGCCTACTTCTCTAAGTCGACTGGGATTTCGTCCATCACTCCGCGCCGTAGGAATGACGATAACAAAGCTACCCACGCTGAAATCCTAAAAATGGACTTTTGCCTCACTAGGACTCATATGCTGGAGCTAACTGTCCTGTTTAAAAGAATTGAGTTAATCCAGTCACAAATTCCTACTTTCCTCAGTAGACTATAAATTGCTTCAGTTTTTCATTGTTGAAAGCTCTCTCAATAACCAGGAAATCACCCCCAAGGTTACTCCTTGTGCTCTACGGACTTCTCTACGACTGACAGCACTACATGCAGTGCTAAACGGATTTCCGTCTGCTATAGACGTGCTGACTACTTGAAATATAGTGGAAGTGTCTTATTTCTGTTATGTAAACATTTAGCAGTCTCTCCAGCACTTTTAGTACTTTTCGTGGCTCGGTTTCCCAGCTTTTCCTTCCCTCCACACCAGAGACAACTTCTATATATGATATGCCGTATTCTATTCAAACCCGGGGATTTTAGAGGGTCAAAGGATTTGCCTGCCCACGCTGTTTTCTTATATTCGACTATACACCTACTAAGATTTTTATCATCTTCAACTACAGTACTTGCTACAGGACCCGTAACATTCCACATTTGTGCTCCCCGGAAAATGGGTGTCAACCAGTACTTCCAAGAGCTCTTCAGTTCCATTCCTCATTCTCCATCCTCCCCTCTAATAGATGAGAGACTATTTGGATCTTTTGACAAAACCTTTCGGAATCTGGACGCTTCGAATTTCCAAAACTTATAAATTATTCTTATATACTCTGTCTGTTTGGCCACATTAAAAATTTCGAGAGAGTTCCTACTAAGCTTCTTCAGTTCCGCATTCACCCATGTACGCTTTCACTTTTTGATAATGGGCCGCAAATATCGACACGTATATTGTTCACAGTATCGACCGCATTGCCCATTGCTGACTTCGTTAGATGTCCGTGCTGATTGAATAATGCAGTGGCCCACTCGCCCGACAATTTCTATCTAAAATATTTGTTATTCGTAACTTTATCTCTCAAGAAATTACCCGGACCGATAAGTTCTGGAAATTTTATACGATAATACCAGTAAAAATTACGGTTCTCAACTGTAATCATGTTTCAACTGTCAGCTACCTTAATTTTTACGGAACATCGCAGTAAAATTTCTGAACGATGAGCCCTGAGTATTTGTTAAGGTTCAACGGATATTCCGGGAGTTCAAAATGCTCAAAATTAATCATGTCAATTCACGTTTATCAAAAACAAATCCTTAAAAATGTAAAATGTCTGAGATATGTCAGCAGCATGCGGTAAATTTTTCCTAAATCACACAGTAAATTTTACGATGTACACATTAAAAATTACTGGAATGATCGTAAACTTTATAGTGTGGCTGCTTACATTTTGGCAGAATGTGTTACTTGCAACACGATTACGGTAAGTGGAACCGCAATTTTTCCTGGAATATTCTCTCCGTGTATGAGATTCGGCCTTTTATAAGAACGTTTATCGAGATTAGAAAAAATGACATAATGTCATGCTTTGTTTTTTTTGTGGATTTCAGAACAATCGCGAGGAAATCAGATCAGCTCATTAGTTGAGTGATTTGAGTATGCTAAACACAAGTATATTTTTACTCGAGATGCCGAGTTGCAAATTATGCTCATCCTGGATTTGCAAGGATGAGGTAATGGTGTATGTGGCAACTATTTCCATGCTATCTACTTGATGGGTGCTTCTGGGTCGTCTTTTGCCGGTTTTTCGACTTGTGGTGAGTGTTAGGCAATCAAATCTTGACATGTCTTAGTGCTTATGAGGAGAATAGTTGACACCATATCAGCTAAATATATATCAGCTAAATGGGTAGGACTTAAGCTCTTCTTTGACGGTGTCAATTCTTTGAATAATAGAAGGACGTCTCTCCTCTCTCATCTTCACAATATCCTTCGGCTGCTGCTTCATTCCCCTAGACAAAAAGACGAGCCAGTGGTGTGGTTATCAACCAGAAAGAAGGGTTTGAAATCCTAAGCTAAACCTTAATGAGAGAACGTAGATCCACCACTGGTCGTAGCTGTAAGGAAATCGAATCCGTTTGCCATATACTATACTAGCTGTGTGCCCTGACCTGGCGACAAAAAGAGGTAAGCTTAGATAGTTATTTCTTCTCTGGCTATGAGATCAGGATAAATAGGTTGGATTCACATGAACCTATTGGGTACAATGAACCCACTTGTGATCTGTGATCTAAATGGAGCGTACTGATGGTAGTTCAGCAGCGCCCTCTTACCTAACTTAATATAACCTAAATCGAAATCAAGGCGTCTTAGCAAAGTGCGGCGGTACGTAGTTCATTTAAGCCTTCCGTAACCGGAAGTTACTGCTGGTATTCCAGGTGACATCAATATTGATATTAATAGCGATGTTGTTGACAGCGACGGTAATGATGATGTATTCAGTGGAGCGGGTGCACCTGGCGGGCCCGGGCCTCCTGAATTTGCCTCTTCTTTCATTGTTCCCATAAACACATCTCTGATCCTAATGTTGACTTTGTTGCGCTTTTCGCCGTTCCTCGTCCGAAATCGATTTTGATCTCTTGACCTGACATTATGTTGTTGAGTAGTCGCTCAAGTTTCCATTTCGAAAAAACGTGAAAAACTTCCCACTCTACTACCAAAATGTTAGAGCGCTGAAGATCACAATTAATAAATTTTATTTCTTATCTTTTAATTGCGATTTTGATGTGATAGCTTTATGCTAGACGTGGTTACACCAAGGTTTTTCGGACGCGGAATTGTTCAATGATTCTTTTCAGGTTTTCCGGAGGGAGAGACATGCTGCACAGGGAGGTGCGGCTTTTATTACATTGGGATTTTCTTTATACTATTTATATAGAAACTCCTTCATTTACTGTTTATCGGGAACAAGTTTTAGTAAAAATTTCACTAGATTCTGTGAACCTCTTTTTAATTTGTTGTCATATATGTATGTACCTCCATATGTCTAATGTCATTGATAGTAATGGTCGGAGTCGGTACAATATTATAATTCAGCATATTAACTACATCCATCATCTGTTGCGCTCTAAGGACGAAATTATCCTGGTGAGATACTTTAACTTACCCAAAGTACGATGGCTGTCGTGAGATGATGACGATAGCTTTCTTCCCCATGACTTGACTGAAAAACAATCATAGTTCCCAACTAGATTTAGTTTCCCCTACGAACTCCACCCTTATATATGCAAAATACAGCATTCTTCCCTTGTCAATTCTTAACGTGTATCACCCTGGACTTCTTATCGCTTGTCTGTCTAATGTGCCTGTCGACAACCTCGAAAGTGAATATCAGTATAACTTTAGAGCGGGCTATTATGAGGCTTTGAGCGAACATCTTGAAAATATCTTGGAATTGGTTATGCTAGATTTTCTCTTCATCTTGAGATTAAAGAAAACTTCAATTAATGGCTATATATATATATATCAACTTACAAATATCTATTTACTACCGAGTAGGTACCATATTAAAACTAAGCTTTGAATATCATTGAGTTTTTGTTTCCTTTTCCTTTTTCTTTTCTATGCTGGAGGTACTTATATAAAGCTTTATTACCATTAAGAATTCCGAAAATTCGTTTTTTTTATACGATGTGGCCAAATAATAGGGGACAACCCTTTGATGCGTTAGCATGGTTTTGGCCGGGAGGGAATTAGGGTAAGGAAAGTGAGGAAACTTGAGTCTTGTTTTTGCATTGCTGCGAGCTAGACAACAGCCCAGAGACGGAGTGGATTATTTTAATTTCTTAATAAAAGCTCACGGGGTTATCTGGTCTCGAACCCGGGACCCATGGCATGTTGGTCTTGCCGCTCAACGTATTGATCCAACTCCTTCTACAGTTTGGTTCATAATAACCCAATTAAACGATGCTGAAAGGACTTGTATTTACTAAAAATTCATAAAAACAAGCAAATCTTTGAAATAAACTGAATTTAAGTCTTGCTGCATGTCCACATATACGTAATTGCATATCGTCTATTTTTGGAGCACACCTAATACAATAAATTCAAAATAAAACAAATCTCAGGATTAATGCAATCTAAAACATAAAATGCATTGCCGGCAAGGACATTTCCATTTATTTTCTCTCGATAAAGCCACCAGTCCATTGGGAGAAAAATCCTTTAATAAAAATCGTCAGTTTTTTTACGCTATGACCCAGAGTGCCACCTACAAATTTATTTGATTGCCTAAACCGCTTTTGCAAACCAATTGGACCATTGACCTAATCTGCTTTGGCAGAAAATAGAATATTTTTTTGGCTTTAGCCGAGGATCTATACGTTTGCTCATTCACAGATTGAACTCCCCCTCCCAAAAATAGCGCCCAAATGACACATGTTCGTTGAATGGAAGAAGGAAGACCCAATTGACGTGCGAAAAAATTCGTTTAGATAAATTTGTCTAGAAGAATGTATGTGAAGTAAGGCGTAAGGCAATTTTTTTTATATGACTCGGGAATGGATAGCGTGCTTTGTGTAAGGCCTGTTTTTGGGTAGAAATAGCTGCTTTGGCACACATGTAATGGCAAATCCACGTGCACGAACCCAAACGACAGCGAGCAACATACTTTCTTTCTGAACTAAATTTTCCTATGCAGAACAAAAGGGACTCATCACAGGTTCCTTTCGCTTCCTGAAGAAACTAGAGAACGCTTCAAAGTTAGAAAATGTTTGACTTTCCGTCAACAGCCGTCCTCACTGGGACGGAAAGCGGCTGACTGGTACATAGAGTCGCGCCATCAATCAACGGAAACGGCTACGTGGCGCATGGGAATTATAAATAAACGAAAATTAATTAAAATTCGTTGTTGTCGCTTAATTTATAAAGTCAACCTGAGAGTTCTTTCAAGTTTCTCGACGTGCATGTGAACAAGCCCAAGTCTCACCCCTTTCTCCTGGGAGCAGCAGGCATTTCAGACTTTAGTTCGCTGCTCGTATTTTGCTTTGGCACTTTATTCATAGGCAAAGAATTTCGACAAAATGCCAAAAGACAATTCAGTATTGTTCTTAGCCGGTCTCTCGAGCATCGCTCCGTGTCGAAATGTATTTTTGGGACTATACCATTATATATATGATAACATAAACTGTGGTACGGCTTGTCTGGCATCCCAGCATCACTTCATCACTTCTTCACCCTTCTGTAGGGCAATGATGCCTTAAATCATAATCTTAAGAAATTCGGTTCGTGTACTGTCGGACAAGCTAGATTCTGTACTCGAATGGCGATACTGATGGACACCATGTTTTCGACTGCATTTTCCATTTTCCACTTGCACTTGTCTAATTAACGCGGACTTGTTCGGTATATTCGCATAGCGTGATTCGAATTGTTTTAATAGTTTCATTATATGACGGATCCTCGCCCCGTGCACGTACCGCTCATATCTTTTAATTTCATTTGCAAAGCACGCCATCATCTAGCACCTTAGCGTGTTATGATTGATGACCGTTAGCCGCGAAATGTTACAAACTTTCACTGTCCGGCCTACGAGCGAGATTAATTGCATTATTGACCGCAGTAAAAGACTGCGATGACTCGTTCTGTAATTGACGAGCGGGAAAGGTGTCACAATTCAGTTAGACAAATTTTAAAATAATTTGAACAGAAATGTCGCCGACGAAAATATTCCCATGAATAATTTCTGTATTCTTCGCAGCTGAGCAAGCTGAGACAGGAAAGTCTTCGAAATTTTAAGAATTTTTCTGATGCTAATTAATCTGAAAATTATTTATAGTCTACCGTGGGGAAACGTATTCTTTGGCAGGTGGTTATTTATTGTTTTAGTGGGGGCATCCAATGTATTGAGTACATCAATCAGAGGATTTTCGGAAAGCCGAGATTATAGATGTTTTGGTTAAAACTCTTTGTTGTGGCATTTTTTAACCTTGAATCGCCGTGATTTACAATGTTGTAGAGCGCATATTTCTGTCTAGAAAATTAATAGGCAGTTGGGTTTAAATGGACGCCTTTGTTTATAATGATATATGTAAGTGCATCAAGCTGCATTTTTCGGGAATTCCAAAGCGTTTAGAGATAACTTGACCTTCTTAATTTAAAACAGAATTTCCGGAGGACAGAGTAATGGAGCATTAATAGTTGAACTGGATTTGAAATGACATCAACGTATGTGTCGAATATTTTTCTAAAACAAGAAGGCATTTATTAGTACTATAATCAAAAAAACTGAACTATTCTTTTAAAAATCACCTAAGAGTATGTTGGGCACGCACATGATAGGGTATCTTACAGTACATTCAAAATTGTTCATAAACTACTTCTGCTACAATGTTCGTTATACTTTTCATTGAAAGTAATAACTAAAATCTACATTCAGGATTTTTGTCAGATATTTTGGATCGATTGTTTAGAAATTAGAGGCTTTGATAGCGAATTTAAAAGCAAATATCTTGTGACTAAAGGGCTATAATCAAAAGGTCCTCCTTTTTGTTGCATTATAGAAGAACTATAGTGCTTATTTTATTATGCCAAAAATTGTACACGGAAATTCAGGTAAATATTACGTTTCTCAACTAGAATTGTTTTGCTGGCGTAATTTTTACGGAACAGGAAAAATTATGTATTGGGCTTTAAATTTTTCCTAAATCACATAGTAAAGTTTATAATTAAGTTTTCAATAAATTGTATGGTGCTATACCGTAAAAATTTAATATGAACACACTAAAAATTACTGGAAGTTCGTTGATATTATTAAATGTTGGCAGAATGTGTAACTTGCAACACGATTACGGTGAGTAGAACCGTAATTTTTCCTGAAATTTGCTCTCCGTGTATGTGACAGTTAGTGTTTGCCAAGGACTGGGACCTTCTTCGGAGTAAGTGCTGAATGCTAGTGTAACGCGCCGTAACGTTTCGCATTACCCCCCCCCCCCCCCCCCCCGGATCAACGTTACGAAACAGGACCTACAAATGTCAATTATGTTCGCAAAATACCGGAATAAGAAGCAATGTAAATTAAACGAAATTTCAACCCACTTTGGCCCTAATGTGTGTGCGTGAAATTCGTAAGTTCATGGCTTGTAGTTTAGGTGCTTTTGCTTGACCGCAACGGTCGGACTCTTGGAGTCCAAACTATGGGCTCGTGGTACACGGCTTATTGTGGTTATTTGCCATATATATACTTCTGTATACTCAGTGACGCGACTCTTTTCGTATGTAAAAAAAAATATGTGTAGTGTAGATATATACCATATAAACTGCGCCATGAGTCACGAGTTTTTAACAAAAACTTAATGTTACGTAACGCATTGCTTGACCGCCCCCACCCACCGTAACGTTTCACAAGACCCCCTCCCCCCTAACTGCGTTACGTAATACTTGAACGGCCCCTCATCCAACCAACTCTCTGTTTGGTTTCATTTCCACTTACCCTGCATCTGTCTTGATAGACCGCAGGTTGTCAAATCGCTTTATCTGTGCTCGGCGAGCTGAACAGCTTTCAGGTCGGTTCCTCTTTTTACAGATATTAGAGGCCGGCTGATCGATCTGTCTGTCTCTGAAGCTCAGCTGTGCATCTTCTTTCGAAAGAGCATTGGCTGCCTTTGTAAGGCCCCCAGCTTCGAAGACCCCTCCTACAGCTACGCACCAGCTATGACTTATTCGTATTTGAGTTGAGCGACTTTATTACCACTTGATTATACAGGCCTGCGAGATTTTTCCCCTAAGCAATGAATAATTGTTTCCGAGGTAATTTTTCCAGCTGAAACCAAATCCCGGCTCAGAATTGCTCTATCGTCAGGTTTTTGAGATATTCTAACCTAAAAGTGCAAAAACACTGTTTTTTGACATCTTTGAGGTTACGTAGCACCGAAAGTTTTTTATTTTTCAAAAAACCTATGTGTGAGATCGATACCAGTATACAAACATACTGTACGCCTTGGTAATACTACAATGGCTTGAAACACACTGCAGTAATCCAGCAACCGATACGAGTTTCGTGTGTTAAAGACAGTCGGAGAATAACCCAGTTCCCAATTCAATCTCCACTTTTGAACAGCCCATGAAGATCGGTATTTCTGACATTGATATCCACTGCTAACCTTCCCACTCCTCTTTAATATATATTCAATTGGAGAAAGCTTGCCGTCTGTTAGTTCACTTATGGTGCTTAGAAACTTTCCTGATACCAATAAGACCAGGTTGTTCGCATAAACAACCACTTTTATTCCAATTCTCTCTACCGAATTCAGAACTTTATCAAGAACAGCCAGAGCAATAGGGATGGAACGCAGCCTTATAGGGTTCCCTAACAGACTTCAGCTTAATTGTTTGTTGTTATATTTGTTGAAAGGACCCAAAGGGCTACTATGCACGGGCTGAAGCTTATGTAAACATGACTTTTTGGTTAACATTTCTTCTCAGTATTGTATTTCACGTGTTTTTTGTTTTGTTTTTTTTTTATACGATGTGGCCAAATTCTAGGGGACAACCCTTTGATGCGTTAGCATGGTTTTGGCCGGAAGGGAATTAGGGTAAGGGAAGTGAGGAAACTTGAATGTCTTATTTTTGCATTGCTGCGAGCTAGGCAACAGCCCAGAGACGGGGTGGATTATTTTAATTTCCTAATAAAAGCTCACGGGGAGACCTGGTCTCAAACCCGGGACCCCTGGCATGGTGGTCGTGCGGCTCAACGAATTGATCCAACTCCGTCTCCGTGTTTCATAAAGTGCTGTAAAAACCCTCACATTTATCACTATTGCGAGATTGTATTGCGGCAGAATATTTTGCTTTTAATCAGCCAATATTTAAAGTGGGTTTAAGATTTCTCGAACATGGCCTCGAGTCCTTACATAGCAGTGGAATCGGGCTGTCGTAGTTCCTATTCCCACTACCACTTTGCATATGAGTGATTTTCGTCCTATCAGTTTGCTTTGTTTTTATCCAAGATTTTTGAGAAACTTCATGCAAATTCGCGACCGTGTTAGCAGAAATTCTATGATATCGACCTGGCAGTCAGGATTCCGCCTCTCTCACATGGCCCTATTGAGGGTCACATCTGATATACATGAGTCACTTGATGAGGATTGCCTAACAATCCTTGTCTTACTTAATTTTAGCAAGGCTTCTGATTATAATAATCACCTTCACTTGTTAACAAAGCTTTCCCGACGTTTTTTGTTCTCTTCGACGGCTATCAAGTTAATCCAAAGATTTTTACATGAACGAAGTCAATTTGTTCCGGTTAAAGATAAGCATTCCAAGGGTCGGACTACTCAGGTGTGGCGTACCTCAGGGATCCATTTTAGGGCCTTTGTTGTTAAGCTTGTATATTAATGACCTTCCTGATGTAGTTCTTGATGCCCCTATACAGTTATATGCAGATTACGTTCAGATATATCTCAGCAGGCCAATAATATTAGTCGAGGACTGTGTCTGTCGGCTCAACGACGAACTTCAGCGAATACATGAGTGGTCCATACTAAATAACTTGGTATTTAACCCTCGCAAATCTAACAATGTGGCTATTAACAGAAATGGAATTGACTCTAATTAGCTATCTCCAATATTATTAAACGGGGTAGGTCTCCCTTATAGGGGCACTGTCAGAAATCTGGATGTTAAACTCAATACAAGGTTCTCGTGCTGCAACTACATAAAAGTCATAATGGCCATAAATTTTGGCTGTTTGCGGCAGCTCTGGCCAAGCTCTAGCATCCTTTCGTTTAGTTTACGCAGCCGTCATTATCCTGATATTTATCCACAAGCTCATTTACCTTAGGCAGCCAGTATACCTTTTTGAAAAGTTATAGTTCTTGCAATCGACCAAACATTCAAACCTTTTGATCCCGCGGCGCAGAGTCAATTTGGTAAGCGTTCTTACTTCGTTCAGTGTGCTCGACTGTGCAATCGGTTACCAAGTAACGTGCAGCGCACGGTTTTCAGCGGAATTTTTAGTAGATCCATAAGATAGGTCAAAATTTTTTGAATGATGGCGCACACATCGGGGATTGTTTCGCTTTTTTTCTTCTCTTTTTTTCTCGATCTTTGCTCTTTGTTTTTCGCTTTCTTACTAGTTCTTTTACTTCTTTTTTTTCTTTTTTTTACTATATTTTATTCCTTAACGTAATTTTATTGTCAATTCATGAAGTTAAAGCGTTTGCTTCTATTTTTATTTTTGTTTAATTTTTAAATTTGTAGTAGCCATCAATATTAATTCATTTAGCCATCTTACTCTGTACAATTTAAGATAACTAATGTATCTTTATACTATTAAATAAAGCATTATTATTATTTCTTTTACGATTGAAAAGGGACATTTTTTCTATTTATATTTATTCTATGTCTGCGGTGTCCAAAATTTCAAATAAAACCCTACTTTATGGAGAAAACAAAACTGCAACTAATTTTCTTGAAAACTGTCGCTATAATTAATGTGGTATTCACCTATTACTAGATATGTCTCTTCTACTTTTCAATAATTCAGGGCTTCTGGTCTATTATCTGATGACACCCATAAAACACTTCACCACACTGAAGTTGAGTTCAACTTTGTTTTGTTTTTTAATGAGCTTTTTTAATGAAAATGTTATTCAAAACAAATAATTTTCCTTCGCTTTTCTAATAAACGTTTTTTATTAAAAATTTTCTGAAAGAGCGTTTGAAACCATAAAGCGATAAATTTATGTCTGCGATTCGTCATACAAACAACCCATTAGTGTCTGCTCTAATAAATAAAAATAGAAAAGGAACAAAGAGGGAACGCCACATCAGAGAAAAAAAATTGTAAATTAACTTTATGACTACTCATAAAACCGTTAACAGGTGTTTTCAATATAATTTCATTCGTCCACCTGACACTGGGCTAGCTGAAATGATAATTTTATTTGAGTTTCACAACAACAACAAAATCCGTACAATGTCCAAAATAAATCTGGAAGCGCCGCTTAATCATAGTCAAAGCTCAATAAATCTCAAATTACAGGCAGCCATAGGCAACAAGGCAGAGAAGCTATCGCCATCAAGCTCGAAACATTCTCTGAGTAAAAAAAAAAAGAAATTCACTGAGGCGATGGAAATGTCAACTTGGAATTTCATTCCCATTCAGAATGGAAGAGTGGGAATCTCCGTTGCCACTTCAGCCTCCAGGCCAAGCTTTCAGGGAGGTTTCTAGTGTTTCTACAAAATCTCTGCACTTTAAATTTTATCAGTTGAGTGAACATAGAAGTGAACGAACTATGTAGGTCGAGTGCTGGAAAGAAATAAGTGCAAACAGAACAACTCCAAAATTTCCAGGCAGAGTTACTCTTATTGGTGAAATTTCTTGCTTTCATCCTGAAACAGTTTGTTTACCAGGTACAACTGCCGATTGTTTTTCGGACTTCTATATCTATCACTGCAGCACTCTGAGAATGACAAATTAGTACTGATAAAAGTCACAAGTTTGAATGAATTGTTTACCAAAAAAAAACTGTCGAAATACGAAACGAAATGAAGAAATCTTATCGTCGCTGATGTTTGGGAGCAACAAATATTTCGGAGGAATGAAAACCACTTTGTGTTATCATTTTGGCGGTTAAATATTTATCGATTTCGTCACAACGGCCACAAAAACTTTGATTTCAGGTGTACTTCACTTGGTAGATCAAGTAAGATAAATTCTTGCGTTGTGTAGAGGCTTTGTGCTGAAGAGATAAATTCCAGATATAAGCTTGAGCAGAAAAGGAGAAGAATTAAAAATAAAACGCCAGTCATAACGAAAGTGTAATGAAATTGACGGGCTGAGAGTAAAAGTGACCTATTTATAAGGTTCGGGCAAAAGTGGCTTAGAAAATGTTCCGCGCAAAAACGAATCGCATGAGATTTCGGGCAAAAACGAATCGTAGAAAATTTCCGGGCAAAAACGACTTAACTGCATTATCTTTGCATTACTTTTTGTAGTTAAATCATTTTTGCCCGGAAATTTTCTACGATTCATTTTTACCCGGAATCTCAGGCGATTCGTTTTTGCGCGAAATATTTTCTAAGCCACTTTTGACCGAACCTTATAAATAGGTCACTTTTACTCTCAGCCCGTCAATTAATGTTTGATATAAAAAACACTGCACTTGTGAAAACCTTAATTAGTTAATGCGTTGCCTAGATTATTGATAAAAACAGCGCACTGCAAACAAAGTAAAAATAAATTTTAAAGACGAATAACATGGCCACTGCAAAATATCTCGTGCATCATTGCTTGAGCAACCGGACATGCAAATTACGCCCCCAAAATGATTAGGAATGATCCGCAATGTTGGCGACCAAGGTCCTAAGCGAAGACAGTTTTTAGTAAGAGCTCAATGCGGTTTAATCAAAATTTTCTTGGTGGTTCATCCCTAGGATGTGACCATGCTGGTGGTCTGTTCCCGTACCAATAAGAAAAATTATTTATATTGAAGTAATATCAATATGGGTGTTAAATGTTCCTAGCAATGGTCGTTGTGTCTCCCGGAAATCAATATCTCATTATAACAAATATGTTTCCAGACCCATGATAACACATGGAGCGCTAGTCTGGTGGAAAGCCATGGAGGTGGCCAGAAACCAGAAGATTTTGGACCAGGCCCAACGGATGTGCTGTTCAGGCATAGCAGGGGCTACCAGGTCAACACCGACAAGGGCCTTGGATGTCATTCTAAACTGGAATTCTATGTTAAACAAGTAGCACTAAACTCGGCTATACGTTTACGAATGAATAAACTGTGGAAGGTAAGGACAATGCAAACCGAACATGAGAAGATCGGCCGAGTATGTAATGGAAATACGATCAAGAGACTGTTTGAGGAAGAATATTGCTGGGACTTCAAAACTGGTAATCCAAATTTGTAGGCAATCTTCAAAACTCAGTTACCGACAAAAAGTGAATGGATCACCAATAGGGTGATCAAGAAAACACTTTAACGATTTACACCGGCGACTCAAAATGCGAGCGTGGCTGTGGCTTTGGAATATCGTGCGAGGAACTAAACCTGGATTTATGGGGAGGGGTAAACGACTCCTCTTCGGTTCTTCAATGTGAAATTGCAACGATAGAGATAGGAGCTAAACAGATAATAGAACGGGGAATAAAATCCTCCAGGATTGCAATAAGCACGGATAGCGAGGCGTCCAACAAACCTTTAACTAACGCCACGGTAAAATCCAAAATAATGCTCAACCTGAGCATACCCATCCATGAAATCAGAAAAGAAATCATGGATTGGGTAGCGAGGAGGCACAAAGAAAACTGGGAGGGATCCGACATCGCCAGACATACAAAGGCGTTTTCGGGAACTCTCAATGTACATGAAACTGAAAATATCAGTAAGCTAACAAAGTCAAACTGAAACTTCTTTTTGGACTTGTGACAGGACATGCAAGACTAAGGGCTCATGCATTAAAAATTGGAAGGGCAAACACTAGTCAAAGCAGGGGATGTGGGGAAGAAGACGAGACCGTATTACACGTTCTCGGCCAATGTCCAGCCCTAACGCAAAAAAGGTCTAGAATCTTAGGAACATACTACTGCGAAGATTTAGCAGAAGTTAAGAAATCACGGTATAATTGAATTATCCAATTCGTTACGGGGATAAGTTGGCTCGACAGTGGATTTTAAGGTACGCTGCCGAGCAGGGGGCGTACAACGGGCCAATAAAGGCCTCAGTGCAAGGAAGACAAGCATATTTCCCCGCTCGAAAACCAACCACCCAACCAAATATGTTTCGAGGTTTTCTGCAATCCACCGCCATTCTATTTCATAAAAAAGGTCGTAAATTTCGCAAAATATAGTGTCCAGGGACTATATTAAGCTCAAATTATTGGTCTCGAAGTGGAGATGACAGAAATATAATTCCTGGCCAAAGTTGATCTACTGGAGGAGTAAAAGTTCCCTGCAAAACGCGACATAACACGGCTTTTAATGGTGAGATGTGCTTAAAATTTTTAGGAATTTTTTTTTTTAATTTTCAAAAAATCACAAAAACAAAATGGCTGATCTTGAAGAATCTTGAGTATAGAAAAATTACCACTCTGTCAGGTTTTCCATTAAAATTCCAGTTTTAATTTTTTTTTAATTATTGCTCATTTTTTTTATTGTTGCTGTTGTTGAAATTTTGTCAGTTACCACGATTGACCGAATTGGTAGAAAACTCGTTTCCAATGACTTTTCAGTCGTCCAAATGTATCAATTTCTGCCAGGGACATTGCATTTTTTAATTTTTATAATTTTCAAATCTGACGTTACTTACTGCCCTCCAAGACTGATACGGTGCGTTCATTTATAAGAATAATTTTTACAGCCGGGTATAATCTACATAAAAAATAATAATTCCACCCTGTACAACACCCGACCTACAAATGCACTCAACTCACTTCATTGATTGCTTAGAAATTAGAAGGCATGGGGGATGCTTTCATAATGATTTTGAAAGCTGACTGAAAAGCTAAAATCGCATTTCAAGCGCATTTCTGTCCAGCCTGAAAACTCATCAACTCTAAGCGTAATTGTAATACCTATCCCTAATCCTAGAGGTTCCGCAACTCCTCTCTTCGCTCACTAATTTATTCGCTGAATTTTTTCGAACTGCGATCTGTGATTCCTACTGATTTAACTCGTTTGACAAGTCTTACGCCAACTTCACTCAAACCAAAGAATTTATTATTCGACGACGTAACGATTACTGAACACCTTTTCGCCCTATCCGATTGCTTCTCGAGCGGTCCTGATTGCATTCCTGCATCCTTCTTGAAAAAGTGTAAATCATCTCTTGCCCATGTTCTTTGCTGTTTATCTGTTGGCTGTTTTCCAATTCTGTGGAAGGTTTTTGTGATAATCCCTCTTCATAAAAAAGGTAACAAATGCGATATTTCCAATTACAGGCCCATCACAAACTAGTACCATAGGTTTCAGTAAGCGACATGGTTCGCTTTCACTGCAGGACTTTCGTGGGCACATTTCAGCATAGTTTCACCATGGGCATATCTACTACCATCTACTTGAATTCCTCTATCTCTATTTTCCTGCCATTGGATTGGATTGTATATTCACAGACTTCAGTAAAACCTTCAATAGGATCAACCACTGCTGTAGTTGCCCGGGTTTCCTCCTCGGTTCTTGGATTGGTTGGAGTTCTTATTAAGTAAGCTCTCGAGATCTCTGTCTGTTCTGTGGTACCACAAGCAGCATTCTTGGCGTACTCCTCTTTGCTTTTTATATCAACGACGTTTTCGCTTATATTTTGAATTGTTTCTCGTGCCAGTAATTGTGTTCTTTTGAACAGTGACCCATAGCTACGTTTTATCACCGATGTTCTAGCAAGCATCTTCGACTCGACAAGTTCAACGATTGGTGAGTTATTTTCAACTCTCGCATATCCTTCGAGGATCATATAGGCTTACTCCCCCCCCCCCCCTTTAATAATCCCATCATCCTTCCTTCTTGTCGTGATACTTTACTTTTTTTTTACCTTTTTGAATAGAGGAGAACTGATTCCAGGATTACTTTTAATTTCGATCTGCTGTGTGGAGCTATGAACTCCGATCTCCGAATTGATGGACCATGTGACCCTTGAGAAACAATTACTTCCTACACATTCCTTATCACCAAACTCAATATCAATATCTCACAATCTTCAATAAGAGCGTCGGGTGCATTGACTTTACATCTTTCAGGCTGCAGCAAGGGATACAACTCCAGTTATATTTTAATTAAGTGTTTCAGTTTCTAGTGTATTAGATTAAAGTTAAAGGTTGCTAAGGTTAAGACTCATTATATTTGTAACATTGATGTAGTAGTCAGCTTTGATGAACCCAAAATAAATAACAAAAAAAATTTTATTTCATTTGAGGAGACCCCAAAAAGGGGGTAAGTAAATAAAAATCACTTTCCAGGAGAAGGAGGGGCTAATCATTATTTTCAAATTATTAGATATACAAGGAGCAATGACATTCAAAGAAGGCTGATACGCACAGGCAGACAGACGGACGGACAGATCGAAACAATAATGGTTTTCGGTTGCAACGGAATCTTAAAATGCGACAATTAAGCCAGTTGTTAAGTAAAGAATATCACTAAGTTATGGTTAATGGACGTAGATCTAAACTTTTGAGACAAATGGGACCAGACAACAAAGAAACACCATTATGACGCTATTTCTAAATACCTAAAGCCGAAATTAAATCCTCAAAATATAGCTGAAATACAAACCCATAAAAACCTGAACAAATTTTTGCATGAGTCAAACACACTTATCGAGGAATGTATCGTGTCTAGGCGATATTAAGTAGTTTTGTATCCTAATGATTAGTCAAATAAAAAAAATTGGTGGGTAATAGTCGAAACTATTAACGTAAGGTTTCCGTTAAAACGTCGCTTTTGCAAATGAAACCAATAATATTGTTTATAATCTAATATTAAAGTAGGTACACAACGGAAACTTCCATTACGCAGTATTTAACTATTAAGACAGGTAATATATTAAGTATATGGAATATGTTTATAGAAGTGAAACTTATCAGATAAATATACAAATTTTAACCGCCAACCCACACTATACTATAGATTACTGCCTAATAGGAGTTTGTGTTTCATTGGGCGATGGTAAATGAAGTAGTTTATATACGGTAGAACAACCACATTAAGAGTCCTAACAAAACTCAGATCTGCTAAAGTTGGCGCGCCGAAATCTTGATGCCGTTCATCGATGTTTGTACCAACTTCACTCCTGCGCAAAGTCTTTCCTTTCCCAACCGGTAGCGCCAACACTTTTCCGGTCCGCTTTGATTCGACCTACCTTACGTTGATTCTGCTGCCGCTTTCTTTTCATATACTTCAACATTTCAAACTTCAATGCGTCAGAGTTTTCCCAAAAATAGTACGTATGTAGATCTGAATAGCCTGAAATTGTTAGCCCTACTTAATTTAAAAGAAAATAGGAATTTTCTTTCGAACCAGGCAACGAACAATGAAACGAGTTCTCCGAGTTGTCTTGGGCGACGTGCACAGACTCGTCGTTTCGTTATCCTACTTAGTCCCCCCACACTTTCGGCGAACCGTAGGCGGGGAAAATATTGGTTGGTTTGCTAATTGTTTTCAAAATTAATTTGTCAAACGCTGCCCTCCCCGTTGTCCACTGTCCAGTAGTCTTTGAGTATTAGTTGTTTCAAACTCGACCGTTTTAGGGTTGCTCATAATTTTGGAATGACACTTAATATTCGTTCCCAACTTAAGCGAGGACTTCACATTAAAATCGAAGTTTTTAAATTTTTGTTTCCTCATTTAACAACTTTTCTCTCTCAAACCACACGACCTTCAGAGCTAAATTCAAACATCTATAAAAAAAAAGCATTTAATTAACCATGGACAACACCTGACCTCTAATTTCACTCAGCTCAGTAATAACTAAAGGCAGGAATTGTTTTCATCGATTGTTTAGAAATTAGAGGGCGTGGGGGTGGGGGAAGTGCTTTTATAGCGTTTTCGAAAAGAAATATCTCGTGATTGAAGGGCTAAAAACGCATTTATGTCTAACATGAAGTCTACTTTGAGCGTCAAACACAGGCAATTCTGGAAACTCTTGAACCCTAAGCGTAAATATGACGGCTATCCCTTCTCCTTGAGATTCTGCGAGTGCCAGAGCTCGTTCTTTGCTCGTTAATTTATTCGCTGAATTTTTTCGAACTGCAATCTATGATTTCTACTATGATGCTTCTTCTACTTATTTTACTCAAATTCAAAACATTCCCGCCACGACATGCAGTTGTTTTGTCATGTACGTCGTCGTCACTTGGTATCTGCTGCGCAATAGTGAACTATAAATAGCTACATCTCACAACAGCTTTTTACGAGCGAACGTTTAAACTAAGCAGAATTCGGTTAATTGTAATTTATTACTAATTACAAAATGTAATTGAGTCAGTGCTTGTACAATTACATTTACCGTTTTGTGTAATAGGTAATTTTATCAAGTGCAAGTAATTGTAATCTGAAACAATTCCAATTACGGATTTGAATTGTAAATGGTTACAATTACAATTACTAAATTTTATGTTGTCACCCTGTGCATTAAGGCTAAAAGGATGCTTTTCCGCTTATTGTACTCGTATTAGGAATGTTACTGTTCGCTACAGTATTGTGGGTGTGCACTAATAAAAGTATTGCTTGATGTCATAAATAGTTAGAGGGATAAAAGTGAAAATATTCATGTATGGATACAAAAATTATATGGCGTATGTAAATAGTGAACATTTTTTCCATATATATGATGTCTTTATTTGAATGCATTCATTATAACGTTATTTTATTGGTACTATAAATAATAAAAAAAACATATTAATTGGTATAACACACAACCTGCAAGGTAATTGTGACTACTTTTAATTGCGACTACATTGTTCATTTGTTTTTTTAATTATTAGGCTATTAACCGGATACTAACGTCCCTGGACGTTCATTATAATGTAATTCCAATTACAAGTGTGGTCACAATTACCATGTAACTGAAATTACTTTGTAATCGTAATCAATGTAATTGTACGATTAATCAAATTACAAAAATTACAAAATATAAAAATTAAACGAGGGCGATAAATAACACATTCTAAGTTAATGTGTTATTTATCGCCCTCGTTTTTAATCAAAAAATTTATTTTACAAAACAATGATTTTGAAAAATATTTTTCCTTAACAAAAAATTTTTAGGGACTTAAATATAGGATGGCCGAATTTCTGTATACATATGTGCTATGTTGTTATAAACAAGTGTTTTTGTTTTTACGTAACCGTAGTTTTGGAGCTGTTGCGTACGCCAGTACATCATGTTTCACTACTACTACTACTACTCCTGTCTGATGCATGATCATACGATTTTCTTTTCAAATTGTACCTTAAAATTTATTAGTTAAATAAATTACTCGTTTCATTGCAAAACGCCATATTTCTTTTAATCAGGGGTGCTTTACTCTGAACTCTCCCGCACAGGTTTTCACGTGTAAAGTATTACTATTATATTGTCAATGGTATAAAGACTAACATGTTGGTTTTTCACACGAGATTCACCGGTTCGAATTCAGGTGCCAGCGATCCATGGTTGCTTCCTATTTACAAAAGATTATGGTAAAAGACAATGGGAGCGGAAGGACGGCTGGCAGAGTAATGCCAGCAATCTACCTTAGGTTCATAATCTTTTCTGTGGAAACTTTTTTCAGTCCCATGACCCGTGACAAGCAAATGCGGGAAGAAAACAAAGAGATACCATAGTATCAAAACCAAGAAAAAGTGTGCTTTTGTAATCGATAATTATTCATATAAACTGCTGATAGCAAGCACTTTTAAAAAACAATAAGTCGTAAAACTATTATTTCATCTCTTCATTACAAAAGTGCACCTATTCTATATGTTAAGTGTTTTTCTCACAGCCAACAGTACTGACTTTTTCTAAGATTGGAACCGCACCCTTTTACAGTGAAAAAAAAATGCGGAAAATACATTTCTACAGCAAAACAGTGAATAAGCAGCAAATATATGCGAAAATGTTTTGAACCAAGTGCGGTACTATCTTGACGGACGTAATGAGTTCGCTCTGTAAAACTAGTTTATTCCCATCTCTAGTAAGTGCCAGTTGATTACAAGCCCAACTTAAAGAGTTCCCAGTTCTATTTTGTTCCTTTTGTTGTATTGTTCGGTGCTACAAGAAGCCAGAGCGGAATCGATGTATCACGAATAAGACATAAAGAACAACTTGAGAATGTTATAAATCTTGTTCTTAATCTCTAGACAGATTTCAGTCTGTAATCATATCGCAATCGAAATCTATTCGATTGTGTAAGCTTTAGGGCAACCTGTGAACTCCATTTGTAAAAAATTTCACTTCAGTGAAGGGCACCCAATTTTATTAAAATTCAAATAATAGGGCATTCGCGGGTGATCGGTGTCAGTAATGATTGCTCTACTTAAAATAATGGACTCAATAATAAGCAGAAAGAATAATAACTTTATCGCTGTTTTAGATTTTAATAAAAAGAGTCTTCTTTGGTTTAATGTAAAAGCGCAACTGCTTAATAGTTTGCTGTCGATTAGAGTCGTTTCCTGTTTAAAAGAAAAAACTTTCCCTAAAAGTATAAGCGTAATATAGAAATAGCAGTAGAATTTTAACAAGTATATAAAATTTAACCCAATTTTATAATCCACTTCTTGCACGGAGATAAAATTCCCCAAAAATTGCAGTTCCACACCCCATAATCGTGTTGCAAGTAACACACTGTCAAAATTTAAGCAGCGGTACAATAAAATTTAGGAAATTCCAGTAAGTTTTAATATGTTTATAGGAAATTTTTACGTAACAGTGCGGTAAAATTTATGGGACTAGTAAAATTCACTATTTGATTTAGGAAAAAGTTACCGTCTAATTTGCAATTTTTCCCGGAGTTACAGGGAAATTTTACGGTTCTCCACTGTAAATCGCTAACGCTGATGATGACGAATTAAGGTGAAATAATTTTCGTCGTTGCATGGGTCTTATGTAATGTTCTATGTTTCTGAAATTTCGATCTAACTTAGTTTTCTATATTTCTGTAATTTTTGTTGTTGCAAGTGTCAATAGTCATTTCTTTTAATCTCTTGGGAAATAAATTGTTTAAGGGGACCCGTGAATTTAAGGCATTTTTCGAATTTTTTAGAAGGTGAAAATAAGTAACAACAATACTTAAACTTTGTAGGTACATATATTATAATACTCAAAAAGCATACAAAATCTTTTTATAATTATCAACAACAAAAATTTTGTTATTTAAAAAAGGGCGCTGAAGATGACTCACTCAAAAAAATGTACCTGGACGGCGGATGAGGTGTGAAAAATAAAGAACAAGAAAATTATTAATCTATAAGAGTGTAATTATCGCCGGAACCAGCAAAAAAGAAAAAAAAATTGTTTGACAAAATAGCGCGTTCTTGAAATTTGAATACCGAAAATAGATTATTTTTCATTAGTTTTTTTACGTAAAAAATAAGAAGTTATTAAAATAAAAAATTTTGGTGATCCCGGCCATAGCCACTGGTGTACTGAATAACATTAAAATTGGAGATGATTCGGATGAATAGTTGTGTTTTTTTTTCTCGGCGAGCAGAGAAAAGTAGTTTCGAGATAAATGAGTTTAAAGTTTTCCATTCAGGAGGCGGGCCAACCGTTCACTACCTGCTATAAAGGCTGTAGAACCTTAAATACCGTCAATATCTCTATAAAAATTTAACAGTATCTTCTCGAAAGACTAAACTTTCCAAATATTACAAAGAAAAAAATTTAATTTTTTGAAAATTCTAGACCACCGGGTCCCCTTAAAGCGGAGGTTGACTAAGTGGTGGTCAAGACGTTGGGCCGTGCTGCTGGGAGTTCGAATCTGAGGTTGTGAAGATTTTTCATTTCGTTTTTTTCGGTAAAAGGGAAATTTTGATTACTTTTAAGCCTTTTTAATTCTATGCTCAAAATATACTATAAAACCGAACAGGAAATATTACGGTGGGAACCGTAATTTTTATAGGAAGTTTCTTGCAAATATACTTTACGCAAAAGGGAAGTTGTTTGTTGACACAAGATGCAGATACAGATACTTTAGAAACAAACGCTTTAATTTGTTTGCTGATTGGGCTCATGAATATTTGCAAATATATGGTTGAATGGATACGTAAGTAAACAAAATTATCGCATGCGAAGCGGAGGCTGTTCATGAGATTTTATTATAGGAAAATAGACGGGTGTGGTTTATGGGCCGGTTGCATAATCTGTACGTTTTAATGCTCTCCTAAAAAAGTATAGAAATTCATATTCATTAATTTAACATGGTGGTAACGATATTATGATTTGAAATGTAATTTTATTTCGCACCGCTTTAAAAATCAAAAACTATAAAACAACCGTAGATTAAATAATGTTTGTTTGATTGATATTAAATACAAAAACAATGCTTTTCGGCAGCAGTCAACAGAATTACCGGGAACAGATGCAAATGTTCTATCCAGTAGGCTATGTTCAATTTTAATCAGAACATTAGACAATAGATATTTGCTATCCGAAACGGTAGTAAGAGATTCTGGTCACTCGCCTAAATAGTTGAGAACATTTTTATATGTTGTTCTAAACACTCCTAATTATAATATAATAGTTAAATATACACTGATTCATTGAACAAAGTCAATAGGTTTTCTGCTAATTTTGCCACGAATTTTTATCTGTCACCATTTTCTCAGTCCCCTCCAACTCCATCGTCCTGCATTTTGTCATTCAATGGATTGCAAGCCTTTTATGACATCGTTCAATCCAGGTAATGTTGAACACAGAACCTTGCGGTATACCGGCATTTATTACTTAGTGATAAGACTAAATAATAAATGCCGGTATACCGCAAGGTTCTGTTTTCTAACCTATTTATTCCGCGTAGGGAAATCTCGTGATAAATTGAAAAGAACTTCTTATCGGAGACAACAATGGGAGCAAAATGGTATGCTCCTCCCATCTTTTCACGCAATAATAAAAAGATATTAACAGATTAATTTTTTGTTTGTTTTAAAGCTATAAATGCTTGGAACTTCATTTTACTTTTCCTGTAATATACACCTTATTGGTAGTTGTCTCCTCCACTATTCACTTCGTTCAACTTTTATCTCACTATTCAACTTCGTTTGGAACATCCTTTAATGCCAGTGACGTAATGTCATCAATTGAGCCTAAACGGCGTCCTTTCAGCACTGATTTTAATTTTTGAAATAAGAAGTCGGATAAAGCAAGATCTGGAGAGTATAAAGGCTAAGGGAGGACAGTCATCTGATTTTTGGCACAAAACTGACGAATTAATAAGGCTGAGTGGACAGTGCATTGTGAAGGAAACATGAGTAGTTTCGCTATAACTGTAGTCTATTTTTGCGATTTTCTCCACGCAACCTTTTCGGAACTCCTTCGCAGTTTGACTTTGAAGCAAAAATGAAAAATTCACTACTCCGGTAAAGTAAAAAAAACAATGAGGATCACCTTGATAGAGGATCAATCTTGTCGTACTGGTGTGGAGATCCTTTTACAACCCACTGTGATGGACTTTTGTCTGCATGTCGTATCTGTATGTAGGAGTTTCAATTAATATTCCATCTACTCTTCGGTCATCAAGCGAAGAACAACCTTGGCTCAAAATCGGGTGGCACACGCAAGATCTTTGATTTACGCATAAGCCGGAGTTGGATCAATTGGTCGCACGACACGACCACCATGCCATTGTTCGCGGTTTCGAGACCAGGTCTCCCCATGAGTTTTCAAAAACTGAATTAAGAAATCCACTCAGTCTCTGGGATGTTGTCTAGTTTGCAGCAATGCAAAAACAAGACATTCAAGTTTCCTCATCGCCCTTAGGAGTTGTCCCCTAGGCTTTGACCACATCGTAAAAAGAAAGCATCATGTGATCGACTTCGTGCATGCGGGCCGCTTTCCGAATCGACATTCCATTCTTCAACGCCTGGATGGCCTGCACCAAATTGACTTTATTGCGGCGCTACGTCCTTCGCTTATGGCTAAAGCAAACAAAGAAGTAGGCGGCTTGAAGTGGATCGGTTTGGACTCTCTGATCGCTTTTCGACACGCGACACTCCCGAATGATGCACAATTAATTGACCCTCCACGTTGACTTTGTTCAAAGCACAACACCTCAAGCTTCCACAAACATTTATACTTTTTGTTGGCACCTCAAACACTTTTAATGCAGCTGAAATTCAGTGAACACCCAAAAAAATTCTCAATTTTTCAAAAAAAAAAAAAAAAAAAATATCTGCTGTCACAATGACAACTAATGTGCAATCAAATCACAACTGTCAGCCATGACGCGACATAACGTGACGCTTCTGCGCTTTAAAGCTAGCGCCGCTTTGGACACTGGCTTCGTTTTGGTCATTCTCAAGGAAAGATAAAAGAAGTGGCGTAGTTGCATCTATTTTCACACATTCGAGAAATTATTTAAAAAGCAATCACGGTAAGAAGCCAGAATGCGCAAATCCAACTTTTTTTAATAAGAACAAGATATGATTTAATGTTTTTTTTATCTAGAAGCGTGACATATAACAAAAGAAAGGCACTAAACCCCAATATTATTACAATCTGTTCGGTTCAAAAGTATATCGCCATTTTTTAAATTATTTTCAACTCAAATTTCTTAAAATTTGGCAACGTTGATCCCCGAACAATAGGATTAATTAGTAATTTTAAATATAAGCGTAAAAACAGTACTGCATGTAAGAGCCTTTTCAACGACAAAACTTATGTTTGTCTCTTATTCTTCAATTGTACTTAGAGCCAACAACGCTCATTGTTGAACAGAAGATAAAAAAAAAGTATTCAAAACAGACAAACCACGTAAAATCGCTTTTATTTACACATCTGGATTGCTTGATGATTTCACAAAAGTTATTACTTGAAGCGATAAGAAACCGCGGCTAACATTCTCGCTGATAAAAACTAAGCAATTGACTGAGGTGTCAGATAAGCAGTCTCACCTGTAATTGACTTTATGTTTGCTTTTAAACTTATTCTGTGCCGTGAAAATTTTTTTTACAATTTCTACATATTCTGCTATATGCGCTCGCTATAAACCATATTAGCGACATGAAGTACAATATTTCACCTGTGAAGACGTTAAGCACAACAACAAGTGTTGCTGCTAACGCTTTGTCGAGAGGCTCCCAAGTTTCAAGTGCCGAGCACCATACGGGAATTGTTTACGTCAAGGTGCTGTAGTAAATGCTCTTTGAACGCAATCAGCGGCTGAATTCACGCGGGGAAAATTAATGAAACTAAAACGTGGAAAAAGGTATGCACTTCGTTAGCAATTTCTGCAGGTATGTAGCGCACACTGCTTCGCCACTCCAATTTTGCTTAGTAAAACACGCGTTGATTTTGGTCAATGCACGCGATACCGGCTTTACGAGTTTCTTTTTTTTCTCCCGCTTGCCACCTAGACAGATTCGTTTTCTTTAAATTTTTGGTCTAATCTGATGGGAATTTTGTAATCGCCATTGCAATCACAATTTTATTAGCGAGTACTTTATGGCGGGTACCTGGGAGTTTAACGTGCCGCGAATGCATTTTGGATCGAAGTTTTTTGCTGATTTAATGAGGTTGTTGGACGCATAAGCCGATTCGGTTTGCTATGTGACAACCTGTGAAATGGAAAGTGGCATCTAAAATTGGTAAACGAGCAGGTGCACAGTTTGAGATCGCAGCAAACTAAGCAACAATAATATTGAATCGGTATGTTTTCAAATCGTAAAATACAACAATGTTCCTTAATACTATTTCTACCAAAGGTGTCTCAAGAAATTTTAACTTAAAATGATTTTCCAAGTTATTAAAATTTTTCAAAATAATTTTTTTAACTTTTCACCTTAAACTTAACACCTTAAAGACATTCCCTAGACTTGACTCATTTTACACATAATTATCAACACCATTGGGTTTTTTTAAGGATGCAGCCAAAGCCCAGGGGACAACCCTATAATACGCTAGCATTGTTTTATCCGAAAGGGAATTGATAGTAACGGGAATAAGGGAACCTAAGTGTCTTGTTGTTGCATTTGCTGCGAGCTAGACAACATCCTAGTAGTGGAGTTTATTATTTTTATTTTAAAAACTCACGGGGAGCATGATTCTTGAACCCTGGAATCATGACGTGGTTATTTTAATCTATTAGGGAATCCCCATTTCAGTTGTACCAGAAAATAGGGGAATTCTCGGCATACGCAGTGACTTTAATTCAAATATACGAACGTGAAAAATTTGAGAAAACATTGTTAAAATTTCCATTAGTTATGTGAGTAGTAGAAGTGTTTGTAATGGTTGGTTGTTTGGTTTAAATGAAGACTCAGTTCGCTCACAACCCTTATTCTTATCTAAAATCATGGTTGAAGTCGGCTGAGTGTATAATGGGAAAAAGGAACTAAAGCCAACCGAAGGAATTTAAGAAACTGACCATTTCCTTAATCTTTACCGCCGCGATTGCCTTCAGGTTTTCAAAGAAGGACTCCCTCATAGCTCTCTTTCTGACTCTGGCAAGAGCCGGACATTTGCAAAGAAGGTGAATAATTCTTTCTTTTTCGCCAGCCTAGCTGCTTGCTCGCCTAAAAGGCAGTGGCCCATATCGGTTTGTTGAGCATATCGGAAGTCCTAATTTTATTATAAAGCAGATCGGATGTCCTAATTTTATTATAAATTGGCCAGGTTGCCCTGGATATGCTGCATGCTTTAAGGGCTGGCTTTTGCCAGCGCCAAGGAATGGAGAAAGAATTCGCCCTCAAAAGAACCTGATGGGATACGAATATCTTCAAAATGGCCACGTTGTAGAGCTTTGCCCTCTCTGGCAAGTTTGTCGGGCATCTTGTTCCCTGCAACGTTCCTATGTCCCTGAACCAAGTGCAAGGTTACGTTAAGTAGACTGCCCAAGGAGCTAAGTAACTCTTGATTGTCCTGCACCACCCTAGAAGATATAGTAACGGAGTCAATCGCCCTTATGGCCGCCTGACTATCTGTACAAATGTCGATGATCTGTTTAAGTGAATGGATGCACCTCTGCCTGAAAGACCCTCGATGTGTTCGGTAGACGACAAGACTTCGATATATTCAGTATCTCAGAGAACAGTCGTGCACCAACACCTTGTTCCATCTAGAACCATCCGTGAATATTAGGGTATCATAATTGCTGGGCCATTTCCTCATTCTCTATTCCCTTCTAGTTAAAATTTATAACAGGCCTAATGTAGTCAGTTGAGGCATCGGCCAGTTCCCTTGGTGCTGAGCTGAGGATGTTGCTGTTGCCACAGGGCTTAGCAACCCAGCATCCAGATTCTTTGAGTCTATCTGCACTGCATTACGCCTGGAATTTGATCTGGTGATCAAGGGGAAGTAGATGCAGAAGCACATTAAGAATTTCGGCTGGGGTGGAGCGCAGGGCACCGGTAGTGCCGATACAAGCGGTTCTTTGTACTCTACTTAGCTGGGTTTGATTAGAAGCGTTACTCATCGCAGGCCACCAAACCATTGAACCGTAGGAGAGAATTGGACACACCACCACTGTGTATAACCACAGCGTCATCTTAGCAGTACCCATGTTTTACCAAAGGTACGTCTGGAGGCATAGAGGGCTATACATGCCTTCTTTACCCGCTCCTCTATGTTTAGCTTCCAGGTCAGTTTTGGATCCAGAATTAAACCCAAATACCTGGCACTGGAGTATAGTGAGAGTTGTTAGCCGTTTAATTCAGGTAAAGCAAAGTATAGTATCTTGGTTTTTGTGGTTTTCCTGTATGCACAGTTCTCAGACCAACTGCGTGTTTATAATACTGATAATTAGGGGAGACTTGGGCAAAATGGTATACTTAAGAAAAAATCATCATATAAAGAAAACTAAACTGTTTAATAAAATAACTTTTAGATAGCTACATTTATAAATCAACTTTATATAATTAACACGTTCTACAAACTTAATCACTTAATTTTTTTGTAAACTAGGAACAGAAATAAGAAACTCAGATTTCCCATTTTGCCCCGTGGTCCGGAAAGGGTAAAAAAGAGCAAATATTTTAGTCAGGCTGGCAGTGTTCACAACTCAGCGCAAGAATTATGGGCCCAATGGTGGCACACGGTACAACGAACGTACAAAAAAAAATATCTCGGTTCTCATTCTGGTTAAGCACATTCCAGAGGAAAACAACATTTTATTTCTAAACTTTATTTTAAGTAATGCGAAGAGTACAGAGGAATAGTCTACCGTAAAATCATAAAATCATTTCAAGGAAGGCAATTTAATGTAATACTGGTTTTTTCTCTCGCCAGTATTAGCGAAGTACTCGGAACAAAAATGCAGACAAAAAAGAGTTTTTACTACTGATCACAAAAAGTTATCTCAAAATGAAATAGAATACCGTCCGTCCATAGTTATACGTCATTGGTATCCACAGCAAATGCAAACAGAGTCATCATCATCTTCCTCTTGGGATGAATCAGTGTCCGTTTCACTTTCTTTACCTACTCTAAATACAAGCCCGGAAGCTGACATTAACAGCTGAGCATTGGTGGTGTAAGCAAACCGAAACTTGT
Organism: Leptarthrus brevirostris; assembly: GCA_964036015.1. NCBI lineage: Eukaryota > Metazoa > Arthropoda > Insecta > Diptera > Asilidae > Leptarthrus > Leptarthrus brevirostris. The sequence goes on from OZ038372.1 coordinate 140,483,799, forward strand.
CACAGTAAACATAAGTTAAAGTTTGGAGAATGCACTTCCTCGTAGTATTTCTCGCAATATATTTAAAGTTTCAAATTAGATTTTACTTAAGGTTAACTTACAAATGTTCTGAACTTGTGAACACGATAAAAAGTGTCTCACTTATAGAATTTTCATGTGTTTTAAAGGAAAAACTCTCTTGTGCTGGTTTTGTTGAAGTATTGAGCTTAAAATGCGTCAATGACATCAGCGTTTCTCTTTGGTTTTCTTAACGAGAGTGTGCAGTTTTATTTGTGTGCAAGGATTGGTTAATCTTTGACAAAGATCCTTTGGTGCAACAAAAATGAAATAATAACGAAGCGCTTGGTGGTAAAATCGCCGAACTGTCATGTTTTCCGGGCTTGCATCTAGATTCTGGAGTAGGCTGTGGTTTTTTCTTTCCAAGTTACTTGGTTTTTTTTCATCAGTCTTCTACCACATTTCTTTTTCTCAGTCTTCTCATTGTTATAAGAAGAATCCGTGAGTATTGCAAATTTATCTCGTTTTATAGTCTTTCTTTTTTGAGTCCTAACTTCTTTTGGTATTGGTATGATGTGTGCTGCACTGACCAGAAACGAGGTATTTGCCATTTGTCTTTCCGGAGTTTTTTCTTTCTCCAAAGCGTTGTTTCTCCACAGTTGTTGATTGTAGTGGAGTCCTCTTAAAAAGCTGAAGTGGAAGCCACAGATCGGAATGGTGTTTCGACGGTTGTCGTTGATGATGATTTTTGATTTATTTTTTTTTTGCTCCATGGGAGGTGTGAAGATAACCAAGCGTGAAGTTAGCCCCGATTTTTGTTTTTTGAATAACTCGTCAATAACTGGTCAAACGAATGAGCTAATAAAATTGAATTTTCGTTCGATTCGGGGGCTAACTTCACGGACCTCACGAAATCGATACCGATTATGAGAAGTACTCAACAAACACCGTAGATTAAGGGGGGAAAACCAGTTTAAATGACTAAAAATATTTCATTTTTGTTTTTATTTGGTAACTTGTTAGTAAAACTATTCAAGAATCGAAAAAATTATACCCATTTGTTTAAACAACTCGAAAAAATACAATTTTCAAATTTTTTTGGTCAAAGTTAGGTTCATATAGAAGGAACACATATTTTTAAAGTAGTCTTCAAACTGTATTGCTTTCAGATGAAAACTGGGCTCCAGAGTATACAAAAACATCAAAGTCTGATGGTGACCTTCGATGGGCGCCAGCTTATTTTTAGAGCAAATGATTCAAAAAAATTAATATATTTATTTGCAAATATGTATAAAATAGTCTAAAAGTTTGAATAAATTCTATTCATTCCTTCCTTGTCAAAAGAAATCATGAATCTCAGTCAGGGCGGATTAACCCTGAGGCAACGAGGCAGTGTCTCGGGGCTCCCACCTTAGGGACTCTTCACATTTTCGAAAAAACCAAGTCTGTGAAATCTGTCCCGAAAATGTCCCACGCCGATTTATCTGTAATTTTGTACAGAACTTCTGAATAATGTAAAATTAAAATACTTGTAGAAGTATGGCTTCGTTTAGGGGTCAAGAAAAATGAAGGAAAAAATTAAAGGCTTTCTTTTGACGGTTAAAAATGCCTGAATAGTTTACCTAAGTCAATAACAATTGTATTGCACTGCGAATGTTACGAACTGTTGTGGTAGTTTTCTCAATGACAGCTACTCTCTACACTACTTACTACTATCGATTGCATGCGCCCCACGTTTTTCATTTTAAGTCTTTACAAGTATTTTCATAGAGCTATTAAATCGTCGTCTGACCAATACTATGTCCAAAAGACTGCTGGTGGAATAAAATAATACTAAAGCCACGATATCAAATTGAACGTTACATTAGCAACTACTAGCAGTCCCATCTGTAACGAAAGGAGACATTTCGAGAGTGGGGATGATGCTCAAGGTGGGAGGTAATCTTTGTGGGAGAATGATCTGGAGGGGATGATAACTTAGGTGGAAGGGTGATTTAGATTATAAGGTGATGAATTAGTAGGAAGGTGATATGGGTGGGAGCGTGATCGGGTGATAGGGTTACCTGGGTGGGAATGTGAGTTGGGTGGAAAGGTGAACTGGGTGAATGGAATGGGAGAGTGAACGAGGTAGGCGGATGAACGGGTTGGGAGCATGAACAGGGTGCGGGAATGAACAGGATGGGAGGATGAACAGGGTGGGAGGGTGAACAGGGTGGGAGAATGATTTGAGTGTGAGAATGATTTAGGTGGGATTTGGATGGAAGGGTGATTTGGATGATAATTTTGGGTGGAAGGGTGATCTGTGCGCATGTTACACAACGGAGCGGTGGGAAGTGGGAGTAGGTACAAATGCTTAAAAATAGCATGACGAAGTTTACGGAAAGCCCTCTAATATGGACACAATTATATTTATATGAGATAAGCCGACCGGAAGATTATCAAGAGAAGTAAATTGTAAGAGTACTTGTATTTCAGGAGTCTACACATATAAAACATGAAAGGGTAGACGATTTTAGTTTTTGTCTATGGCAACTTTTTCTTCTAACATGAAATAAGTTTCTATGCAGAGTGGGATGACGTTTTTACTTTAACGCAAAGCCGACAAATCAGTGTAAAACAGATTTTTCGGCCTCTTACCAATCTCCCAGCCCTCCCAACTTCCCACCTATGGACGAGGTAGTTTTTGAAGTGACGACTGACAAATTCCCCTAAAAGTTGGATTAAATTCATCATTTAGTGCAGTGTTACATCACATGTCTACGTAACACAACGATTTTATCCCCACTTTTAATTAAATATTAAGTTGCTTAGGTTTCATTTAATACCGCGTGCTTTGTGTAGCTCAGCAAAATATATAAGTAAATAAATAAAATGCAAATGTAACTTTGCTAATTTCCTATTTAAACACAAACATTTGTAGAATTTCCAATTGAATTCAATTAAAAACGGCAACACCGTCCCTAAAATAGTAAAAACGCATCGTGGTAATATTTTAGCAGTGTAAAAAAGGGGGGAGGCATATCGATTTTTCTCAAAAACATGAGGCAGCTGATGTTTTATGCATGGAGATGAAAAACAAGAAAAATATCCAAGGGAACATAGACAGCGACGGCACAATCCTAAACAACAGAAGTCGTTCGTCTATAAAATCACGGAAAACAGAAATAAGGGTGACTTCGTTATGACTGTCAGGCATTTCATGACACGACCCCCCCTTCTACACCGTAACTAAAATGTCAAGCGCAAGGATTCATTCAAATCGCAAACAAACGCATTCAGATCCAAAATAAATACTAAGAACAATTCATTCCCCCCACTGACATTCATCTTTACATAAAATTGTGTGGTCCACACGCACCCTAAAAGGTGAGAGCCTGACAAGTAGTGGAAAAGCGGTTTGAGAGGCTTTTCATTTGGGAGCTGCTGGAAAATGCACACACAACCCAACAGCATAGGTGGCTCTTGGGGCGGAAGTTTGTTGCATCTTGTCATCTTGAAAAACTCATTCAAAGATAGCAGGAAAACTCATTTGCTCCTCACTTGCTCCTTGGATGAGTTTAAAGCACTTTCGTGGATGGAAATTTCTTTATGACTTTTCGGTCTTCTTTTCGCCCTCTTAGAAATTTCGAGGGAGGAAAAACAAATTTTCTCCTTGGAATGTTTAATTTTGGAGAGGGGTACGGAAATGTCAATGTTTTTATGGACCAATGCCATTGTGAATGGATTAGTTGACAAGTTACTGTAAATCATCCCTTTCAAGTGTAGATGTATTAGTCTCAGTTCGATTTTAATTGATTTTCCATGGATGAAGCTTACATTCCTCTTTAACTTTGTGACCAAGCACATGTCGGAAAATATTCTTGATATGCGCACTTCACGGTGGGGTTGCCAGATTAATTCGATTACTTAAAAATTAGATAATTCAAAAAAATGCATAAACCGGGCCAACATAATCTGGAATATGTCCCACAACAAGCCAATAAGTTTTTTGAGTCTACTACATACTATATAATTTTCAGAACATTTTTTTATAGTTAATGAACATTTTTCCTAGACAACCGCAATGTATACTTCGCAGAAAGGACGAAAGTAATTATTTATGCATGCACTTACATCTGTCTAGGAAGAAAGAGGTACCACAACTTCTAGACAATTTTTTAACAAAACCTAGTAGTTTAAACTCAATTATGTATTAGGTCATGGAATAAGAAATTAGCATTTAAATAAAGGTCTCTACATCTTTAGTAAATGGTAATTTCTTATTCCAGGACATACTACATAATTTGATTTGGACGACTGTAGGTTTTCGTTTTGTTTTAAAAAGTTGTAAGATGAAAATTTTTTAAAGGAGCGATTATGGTATTGTATCAAGATAACAAATAGCTTATATCTTGTAAAAACAGTAAATAAACAAGGAATGATGTGTTTTCAACTCCTGCCACGAAGTGTGTACTTGTGAATCTACAAACCTTCTTGACAGATCTTCTCCACGTGTTGCGCGGTTGTCCAATCTGCGTCTCTGTTGGTTCCCGTGCAAGTTCCAATCTATATATGGAGAGAGAGAGAATTAAAGTAGCAGAATATATCCACAATTTCATATTTCTCGTCACCTGCACGTTTGTAGGTACCATCAGATGGGCGGCTAATTGCGGTCTATCAGAAAACTCCGGAAAGTCGGAATTCGCACTATTTCCGCGGAATCGGTACTATTTTAGCGTAAAAGAGTAGAAGAACCTTTGATCTTCCCAATATAGCCAAGAGACACACTTAGTATTCATGCATGTATGATACCTACAATGGGGTATGAATATCTAGAAATGCGCTAACAACCTATAAACACAGTCAACAGGAAATAAATGAAGCCTGCAATCTCAACTTATAACACTCGATGTAGCCAGCCATTATTAGGCAACGAAGCAATGGGATGCCTTGACTTGCATTAAAAGTGAGAAATATTGTTAATACGTTTACTTCCAAATTTTAATACAGCCCTTCAACCGGCGCATCTTTTACATCCATTACATTATTACCAACGAAGCACTAAATAGAATTACAGGCAATGATGGGAGAGAAACTAGTGTTCGCAGGCGAAAGTGGCAATAACTAGGCCACAATATTGCTCCATAGCCTCTAGATTGGAACCCGCCCGGAATACAAGGTAGACACCGAATTGGACGACCGCGCAACACATGGAGAATATCCGGTGAGGAGCTCAACAAATAGTGGCAACAGTTGAAGGCACTAGCGTTGGGTTAGAGGAGCCAGAGAGAGAGAGAGAGAGAAAATCCTTCTACCTACTTAGCCATACTTTTTCCGTAACAAAGCACATCTTAAACTAAGTTTCTAGATACATATATATGCCTTAGTAAAATTTACATTAACTAAAAAGTTAACACAAATAATCAAAAGTACCAGAATGTGTTAAAGGAAAGACTGACACGGCATGGACGTCTGGAATACCTAGAAATACAGGCACTTAGAGGGACAATTGCACACTCTACAGAAGGCTGTCGAAGAGGCGTATCGCAAAGCCTGCGCTCCAAATAAAGTAGTGGAACAGTAGATGAAGAAGGATAGTGGGAAGGCTGTTAACCATGCCATGAGCAGCTAAGATAAGGAAAAATGAAGTAAATTCGACGAAGTAAGACGAGAGCGTCATGGAGAGACATCTGCTCGAGTACGAGAAATATCTGTGATGTCTGTTGACTTCAGAATATTGTCTTAAACGACCCGGTCTCCCGATTCAAGATAGGACAAGAAAAATGTCGGGCGCCTTAGTCTAAAGAAATGATATCCTACTGGAACCTCACTTCTTTGGAAGCTACAGATCGGACATACCGTATCCTCTGAGGAAACGGCGCCAATGCTATGGATCGGTTGGAGGCGGTTGAGGGGTCAGGCGATCTATTCAGTCGTTTTAACTATTCAAGGCAACGTGATTAGGTGGCATATTCTCAACCCAATTCAAGTGGAACAGTAATAATGTAGCGCAAATACTTAGGGAATATGAAGAAGAGACTATACGGAGCCGAAGTCCTTCAGACCTCTGAGCCTTTCTGGTGAAAACAATGTTGAGGATTGTGGCTTATCACATCGACGGTACATCGCTTGAGAGATACCTATTAAGTAGAAACCACCACACTTAGCGTCCTTGTAGATCTACTGAAACGGCACTCCATCAAGTGATGCGAGTAACAAGAAATGAGTTTAATAGCAGAGTATAGCAATTGCTCCTATAACGGACATTAAAGAAGCCTTTGATAATATTGGCTTCGGAAGGCTGGAGGATGCTCTCATCAGACATGAAGCTTATTCTACCCTAGGGAGATGCATTAGCAATATATTAAAAACAAGAGGAGTAATTATCCAGAGAGGAAAATCGAGACTGAGTCGGAGGTTACGCAGTGGATGCCCACAGGGACAAGTGTTATCTTCCATTCTGTGGAACATTACTTTCCGATTCATTACCACGCAAGCTTGATGAAGAGGGCATACACAACGTGGATTATGCCGATGATATAGCAATTACTACAAGAGGCAAGTTTATTCGCACCGGAGCAGATACCATATGGAGGTGTTAGGGTGGCGGAGCAATTGTGCGGGTGATAGGGGCTCTTCATAAAGCAAAGAAGTCTGATCTCATCATTTTCCCTAGGGGAATGAAAAATGTAGACTTTAGACCAGTAGAACTCTTTGGTGAATAACTGTCTCGGGCTCAGTCAATTATCTGGGGGTATTCCTGGATTCAAGTCTTACCTGAAACAGACATGTAGAGGAAAAATTGCAAAGAGCTACAATGTAGCAGGGTGCGTGGTTGAAGTTCGGGTATCGGCGCATACTGGATCTACACAATTATGGCGAGCCATATTATCACATATGCCTCGGTGGTCTGATGACCAAGGGCTTAGAGGACGACCGGAAAAATACAACTGAGTAAGGTTCAAAGACTGGCTTCTGTAGGGATAACACAGGTGCCCTTCGAATCACGCTGGCCGATAGAGATGCTCTTAGGCTTATTTTCAATAGATTTATTTGTGAAGAAAAGAAGATTGCATCGTCAGCAGCCCTTCACAAGGATCGAGATGCGAACAGGAACAGGTCTAGAGTAGGCTAAGGGCAGAGGAAAATCCTGGATTTTTCCAAAGATAAAACACCGGACCTGGAAATGCCTATCGGTAGTATAGTATAAGCAAAGTAACCGTAATTGAGAGATACCATAAAACACCTATAAGGGAAGGGTCTCTTACTGAAAACAGTCTAACTGTAAGGGAAGGAGCAGGAATCTTCAGTGAGGACCTGAATCTGTGTGTCATGTGGTTTAATATATCACACTTAGATGCTGGCTCTGGTCTATGCGCTGGATTACCTGTTGGAGAGTCGGGGGAGTTGTAATAGAATAGTGGTGGTACTCGACCATCAGGCGGTGATTAGGTGCATGAGCAGTACAGAGTTTAATTCAGCTCTGGCCTTGAAGTGTGCTCACAAACTCAACGCGTGTGCCGCATTAAATGAGGTGACACTGGCGTGGGTCCGAGGATACGCAGAAATCGAAGGAAAGAGAGAGCAGATGCACTGACTAAACTGGGAGCTGCTTCGTTTCCTAGGCAGGGGCAACCAAAACCCAACGGAGACTGATAGAGGGAAAGCAATAACTGATCAATAAAGCCTCGAGAGAAAAGGCAAAGCTTATGATAGTTCCATCCAGAAGAAACTACAACTTATGATCCGTAGAGCTTGAAGGGGAAAAATCGAATCCAAAAGAAGCTTAAAATCCTAAGCGTCCAAATAAAAAGCAATCTGAAATGAAAGGAACATATAAAGAGCGTTATACAAAAGGTGTTAAAATCAGCGGAACAACATGGCTCAACAAACTCTAGACCCAAGGAAAACAACGAATTGGACGACCGCGCAACATATAAAGAGGATCAGTGCAGAAGAAAGGCGCCGAGATCAACAAATCGTAGCAACAGTTAAAGGCGTTGGTGCATAACCGAACCAGGATGAGAGTTGGTGGAGCAGAAGCGCTATGCGCCACAAGTGGTTAAAGGACCCAGAGAGAGTACTAAAGGTAGAAAAAGCCTTGCCAGAAAGAGAGAAGGATTGGTAGCCACAACGGTAGCTATAGCAAAGACTAACATTATACGATACAGAAAGCAAGATGGACCTCGAAAATACAGACGAAGACGAACATCATACTACGGACTGCAAGAGGAGCCCTGAAAACACGGGTTAGATCTATCTGTATAGAAACCGTCAAGACACTCGGTAATCTCAATTCCTAAGCACAATACGCACCCCGCCCCCATTTCCCAGTAAATACATGCTACACACCCTAACCCACCTTTCGTAAAGCACTACTACCGAGATGTGTATAAGGTTATATCAAGATGAGCTTGATAACCTAGATGTTGAGTAGGTTACACATAGAGATGGTCTAACACCGAAAATCAAATGTTTTGCGCAGTTGTGTTAGTAGACAGGAGAACAGAAGAGGAGACAATGTGCTGGCAGTTGTTACGACATTCAGAAGTATTAGCATACGAGGCAGAAATATACGCCATCTTAAAGGTGACACCGATGTCTCTCGCTGAAAACCTGGATGTAGAAATTACACAGATTCTAATATGAACAGGACCATCAGACAGACAATCGAGAGAGCAGTGGCCCTATCCTGGGTACCTGGAGGGATTGAAACAGCGGACGTAAAAGTCGGGGAAAATATAAACCAGCAAGAAGAGATACATACTCCATCTAGCGAATCCTTTATAAGAAGAGTAGTAAGATAAGAGATAGTCTCCCGCACGAGCAATGAATGGGAAAGAGAGAGAGTACCTTTCTTGCTAAACTCTGTCAGACCGTCCGCCCAGCAAACATAAACCCAAACCTACCCCGATGGCTAGGAAAAAAGATCTTCCGAATTAGAAGAGGACATACCATGCTAACGCATTTGAACTTATACGCAGAAGGCCCACACCCGAGGTGCCACCGCCCACACCCGAGATGGCGCTCGAACACCTGCTCACAGACATGTGTTTAGTTAGCGCAGCTTTTTCTAGAAAACAAATATTTTTTCGAGTTCTGGAGTTTCTAATAGAAAGTTGGAATAATTCTAGGAAATTATAGGTAGAAATCATACTAAAAAATGCGGCGTAGAAGGCTGTAAGGGTAAAATGAAGTAATACACGAATAAACAAAAAAAATATAAACATAAAACAAACACAATGTGAAACAATCTCAAAGTAAATCTAAGATTATAAAATGATTAAGTAGCTTAATTCTTGTTAGCTATAAGGTTAAATAAAAATAAGTAATTTTACAAATGGTGGTTACTTGCAGGAGAGCAGGGAGGGAGGACATACAATTTGACGAAACAATTAGGCTAATAGAAGCTAGTAAGATAGTCGGTGGAGTAAGTAAAAACGTGTTGGCGTTCCATCATGAGGGTTTCATATTCGAACCTCAACGGCGATGACCTATTAATTGACAACATATTACGCTAAAAGATCAGCGTAATGGAATCCACCTTAGATTGTAAGTGCAATTGCATGCGATGTCTTCGGTGAAGTTCTTCTTCAACTTCAAGCAAAAATATTTATGCTGGTGAAAACCCTAATTAACCCTACAAAACGCTACTATTAGGAGCAAAATTACCATCAAATCATCACCAAGAACGTCCAATGTTCAAGGAGATTTTACAATATAAAAATCAAATATTTTAATCTGTTAGTAATTCACACAAAAACTTCACTATCTTTACAATACGTGACATACTAAAAACAAATGTACTCGCCCAGTGGAGCTAATATCCACTGCAGTTATAGAGTAGAGGAGCATATTAGCCTGAACTTGAAGTGATTTTTGAAAATGTCACGACTACAGTCCTAGTGGGGATGTGCTTCAATGTAACCATAGAGCTAGCCATCAAATTATCTAGTAATGACCACGATGACATGAGGACACTTTTTTGTGAAGTGGATTTAATGGTTCATTGAGATAGTAGCGGAACAGTAATGAAAGTCCTGCACGACTAGATTGCATGCACACCGGCTCCGATCCTCGTACGTACGTTATATATCCATACTCGATGCTTGCCTGTGATATGCATTCATATTGAAGGTAGAAAAATTGAAACGAGGTTTAAAGGATATAGTCTCGCTGTTGTAGGAGCATGAAATGCTAATCATGTCCCATTCGTTTATCATGATGAATTGAATTTTTGATTTGCGCAACAAAGGGTCGCGGATTACGACAAATTCAAATCCTCTTGATGGGTGGGACTTTTACGATCCTCCCATTCATATCTGTAATTTATCAAAAGGCTTTAAATTATAACAAGCTTTCGCGAGAGTTATTCAAAGGGTGCTAGATAATAAATGGCTGGATTATAATATACCGTGTGCTCAGTAATCCACTAATTTTTGTTATTTTGTATTATCGTCGAAACGGAAAATATTTTCACAGCAGCTTTGCATTGTTAATAATGCAAATGTTTTTGCCATTCACGTTGGGTGATAAAATTCATCATTATCGGCGTAAAAATATTTATGCAGTTAGAGAGTAATAATATCGCCAGTATTAGTCAGTAGAAGTTAATTTATTTCAGTGCAAATAAAGCCCAAATCAAAACAAAATACATTAATACCTTAACGTTTTTGTGCTAACACAGGAACGTCAGTGGAGGCACGTTACATATATACCAAAGGTAACTAAATTAAGTTAATGATTAAAAGCTGAAGCCAGAAACATAATTGGATAGCGACAAGATTACTGGGAACGCGCGTAAGACTACATCATTCCGGCTGTGTTTGTTGATTGTGAAAGTAGTGCTTATACCTTAGCAATTTTCGTTCAGTAGAAGTGGTGAGAGAAGTAATCGAACTGAATGCGAAAAATTCAAGATCTGTAGGCAGAGTCTATGATAGATGTTCCCAGACGAATATAATTCCTTACAATTTTTTCTTTTGCAGCTCCTCACGTAGGGTAATTTCACCTGTGAACTAGAAGGTCTGTTCAAATAGTTCATGAATATTATTTGTCTGGAAATTTTTTTTTATATCTTCAGTCCTCTGAAATAGTCGTTTCAGTGTAGCAAATACAGAAAAGATGTGTATCCAAGTGGCTGCGATGTATAAATGACTTAGTTTTGGATTAGAAATTACGAATTGGCGCATTGTCATGATAGAAGATTAGAAGATATTTAATTTTAAAATTTTTTTTATAAATATTTATTTCCTTAATCTAAAGCGATAATAGTATTTTGTTACTACTGTACTGTATACTAAGCTTTGCACAAACTTATCACCGATGTTTAGGATACTACTGGCATTAAAGGTTTGGCGGGAAGTCAATAGTATTAGCCATGGTCTGCGCCGATCTTGGAGCCACTGTTTCTACATCAAATGCTGATATTATCTCTTTATCATTAACAGACTCAATTACATTTGACAGTTGAGTAGTAAAAACTATATATATATATATATATATATATATATATATATATATATATATATATATATATATATATACCTAGTTCCCGTAACTCCTTGTAGACCATGAGGCGGGAAAAGAACTTCCCCTGATTCGAGACAACGATTGCAAATGGATCTACAATTCAAAGTGGATTCCGAACCACTTTCATTTACTCTGGAACCCCCATGGCTTTTTTATCGTAATCTGTTATCAGCAGAAAATAACCAATGGTCGCCACCGGTAGGATTTGAACCTACGACCATCGAATTGGTAGGCCGACACGCTATCGCTTACTCCACCGACTACGCCCAGCGTTGGGTGCCAAAACGAAAATGGAGTGGTACATAGTTCAACAACAAACTGAAATTGTAAAATTTCAGTACAAAAATGGCGAAAACTTCCCGGAGACTGTTCGTTAATTTCGTACTGCATTTGGTAGAAATAAAGCGCGCTCTCTTTCAGCAATTGTGAACCTTACGCAGAAATATCTCTGTAAACTTGAGGATATAAAAACACCGCTTACTCTGTCAGATCAAGTGAATATATTGTTGCTGTAACTGAAGGTCTTGCGAAAGCCAACATATTCCAATTCGAAGACGTTAACAGCAATTAATCGTATTAAGATCTTGGTCAAAAGGCTTACAAAGTGCAGCTGAAAAAAAGAATTGAAACCAGCGGAACATGGACAACGCCGTCTATTTGTTGATTGGGTGTTGGAAATCAACGAAACTGACCCCAATTTTTTAAAGGAAATTATATCAGTTTATGAAATATCTAGAAAATAACCATCTTATCAACGACTACCAGTACGGTTTCCGCGCTGGCCGCCCAACCGGGGACTTACTAACGGAGCGTTGGAATCATTGCTTCCATAATTTTGGTGTGCCTGAAATCGTCGCTCTTGATATTTCAAAGGCTTTTGATAGAGTCTGGCATGGTGCCATTTTAGCCAAACTTCAAATATTTGGTTTCCGCCCTCATCTCGATAAATGGATAGAGAGTTTTTGGTCAGACCGTTCAATTCCTGTACTGATTCCTACGAAATAAATGCTGGTGTACCTCAGGGTTCAGCTCTTTCAGCAACCTTATTTCTGTTTTGATCGCGTATTTTTTTGATCCTGTATCAAATTCTCGTGGAAATGCTACAGAAGTCAATCGAGAACGCATGTTGGGATCATTAAAAAATGACATTTTTATCGTGTTTCGTTTAATGCATCCAAAACTCAATGCTGTTTAATGTCCCCTAAAAACGCCCAGTTCACATGCAACCCATTTCAGTCGATGGAGTGAATATATATCCAATTCGCCCTCTCTAAACATCTTGGGTATTGAGATATCCAGCTTAGATCATATATTTGCAATCGCTAAAAGTGCGATGAAATTCATGGGTTTTCTGCAGACATGTAAGAAATATTTCAGCCCATCTGACTTAGCGCTGATCTACAAGTCCCACATCAAGCCGGACACACCGCATTAGACAAAGTCCAGCGTAAGGCTATTAAACTTATTGGCGATTCCTCAATCTCTGAGGGCCTTGACTCTCTGGAGCATCGACGGAATGTCGGTTGTCTCTCACACTTCTATCGCTATTTCCATGGCCACTGTTCTAACGAAATTCCTTGTAGACACATGACAACACGCAATACACGAGCTACAAGTCGCTCCCACCCCTATACTCTCCAGGTAGTATAACTTTGTAACGCGTGGACCGGTTTCGATGATTCTTCTCTTGATGTGTAGATTATGTTGCAGCACTGATACGAGACAAAAAGTTATAAGTTGGGTGGTGTCCGCAGCGGCGTCCTTTTTGTTGTATATTATATGATACCCCATTGCTACTCTATGGAAAAATGTTGATCTAGGGTTGGGATGGGGGAGGGGGGGGGGGGGGGGGAAGCCTAACTTTGTAACGCATGGATTGACTTAGATTATTCTGAATTGTGGCTTATGGTGAGAGTTGGGGGATAGGCGGCGCCTAGCTTCATAAGGCATAGACCTATTTTGATTCAGTTGTACAGAATACGTTTCCTGATTGATAATTGATAACAATTTTGTACCTAGAGTGACTACGATGATTCTCTGACTACGATAACTCTCTCCTGCTGAATAGAGAAAAGTGGCGGACTAGGATTATGGTAAGAATTAACTAAGGAGAGGGTACTAAAGGGTAACCGTGACTAATTTCGTAATATGTTGCCGGATTTGGATAATTTTGTTAGTGCACTACCTCTGCAAAATTAAAAATTATTTTATGCTTTTTAGCGCTTTTTGTGAAGTCGGTTCGAATTTTTTTTTATTATTTTATTTCATATAAATCATTTCATTTAATCCAAAAATGCTTTATAATATAAGGTTTTCTGGTGGGGATGATACGTTTTCATTCGTTGTTCTATGCATTTATTAACTCTAATTTACGGAAAAATCTGATGACCTTTTTTATTATAGAATTATTACTATATTACCTATAGAGATATCAAAGTTTACAAAATTCACGTTTTTCTATTGTTTATTTTCAGTCTATTTGAAGCAAACAGTAACTGTGCACAAGCACTTTACCACAGTAAATTTAATAATGGAATGAATAAAATAAATCTTATTGTTGCCGTGAATTTCCTAAGAATTCAGCAACTCCACTCCACTTTCATGCGGTTATTCTAAGAACTTATTGTATGCCAGAAATAATATCAGAAAGGAAAAAATGTTCAGGTATTTCCTTTAAATTTCTCAGAAATAAAGTTCGAGTGATGGCTCCATTTATACCGTGCCGGAATAGGAGCCTCATCCGAAAATAATTTGAATTTATGGATGAAGAAATTCCCTGACTTCAGTGAAAATTTCCAAAATTCCCTGACTTTTCCTACTTAAATTCCCTGTATTTTCCCAGTTTTCCAGAAGGGAAGAACTTTTTTTACTTTTAATTGTGTTACATAAAATTAGATTTAAAAACAATGTATCAAATCTCTTCAGTAAATGTTCGCTAAAAAATAATTTTGTAATTGGCATCCTCCTACACGATATATATTAGAAGTCCTTCAACGGATGAATATAGATCAACGTTTAACATATAATGCAACGCTGTTTATACTGACGAGTAGCTGGGTGTGCCCGTAGTTGTTCGGACACATTTGGAGTGCCAGTACTGATTATTTTTATATGTCACTCCGATTTCAATTATTGTTTTCTGACACCCCCCCAAATGTCTTACTAACGCAACATCTAACGGAACCGATGTTATTATGACCCCGAAAAGTCTGGATAATATCAGTCGCTAATCGCTTAGTTTCGGTTTCACAGGTCTACAAGCTTCTGCTGTTGGGCACCTGGGGGGACCCTTCCGAAGTCATTTTCTGCATAGAATCCGCATCACTTAATACTAAATAGATACATTATGTTTATATGAAATATGAACTTTATAACTTAAAATGGCCGTAACTTTGCAAGAAAAAATCATAGGGGACCGCTCCATATCTTATTTTAAAGGGTAAGAGCAGCATTAAATGATGCAACTAGCAAAAAATGACCAAAAAAATTTGGTGCATCCTGTACATAACCTCAAATATAGCCAAAAAATGCATTTTTCGAGTACATAACCTCAAATATCATAAAATCCTGACGTGATGACAGCTACCCAACAAATATGCTCCCCCTCCCCCCCCCCCCCCCCCCCCCATCCCACTCGTTCCATGGTAATATAAGTAGGCTGTGTGAAGCTGGTGCCACAATATTCGATAATTCGAAATAAAAATAGTCGATTCGATTGACCACCGAGTGACCGCTATTGACCAGAAGTAATTTTGACTGACAACCCTCCAGTCACGAAAGTCATGCCAAAAAAGTTTTGAACCCCTTTTGGCCACCCATTAAATTTTTGTGACCAAAAAAACTTGTAAAAAAAACCACCATAATACATATATTTTGAACCCGACAACGCTAGTTTGTATTTCTAGGCATAGACACTAACAGGTTTTAACATTTGACTAACTATCGAAATTCAAAAAAAAAAATCAAAAATGTATATAAAAGGCGAATACCTACAACGCTTGAAATTAAACGTTTTATGTATATATATATACCGGTTTTTTTTTTTGCTTTTTAAACGGTTGGCGAAACGTCAAAAGCTCTAAATACTCTAATCTAAACCGATTTCCACGTTCCACCACCCGCTTTAAAGCGACTAAAGCGATTAAAAGTTAGCATTGTTTTTTTGTTAATTTGAACGGTTGGTCAAACGTCGAAACCAGTTGGTGTTGATTTTAAACCTACAAAGACAGCCAATTAAAGTGGTTTCAACGTTTGACCACCCGCTGAAAACCGAATACTTAAAAGTAAACAGTTTAGCTGTACCGACTCTTTAAATCTCTTTTTTTATTTCAACGGTTGATCAAACGTCGAAAGAAGTTGGTGCGCATTCTAAGCATACAAAGGCACTCCTCTAAAGCGATCTCCACGTTTGGCCACCCCGTCAAACTAGAGTTGTCGGGTTCGAAATATATGTATTATGGGTAATTTTTTTTTATATTGGTAATTTTTTTAAGGTTGGTCAGAAAATGTAATGTGTGATAAAAATGGTAAATCAATGGTCAATAATATCTATCTATAAAAACGAGTAGGTAAATATAACATTTGGGAGGAGGGATCAGTGGTAGTGATGACCTTAAAAACATGTTTTTCGCATATTTCGTGACTGGAGGGTGGTCAATCAAAATTGCTGCTGGCCAATACTAGTCACTCGATACTCAATTAAATCGTCTATTTTAATTGGTGGGCCAGCTTCACACAGCTCTGTAAGTAGCTTGAAATATACCTAAGAAAATAAAATTTTTTTTAATAAAAAATATGATTTTCTATTTTCTGTATCTAAAACCCAGTGTTGAAAAGACGGCAAATAAGTTATTTTGAACTGATCGCCAAAAAATAATTAAATTTAACAGTTTTTTATATAAAGTTATCACCAAATTTGACAGGCTGAGATTAAAAATGACCTATCTATAAGGTGCGAGAAAATGGCTTAGGGTACGTTCAAACAGAAAGCAAGGCGGTGCCATGGTAAGATAAAACGCGCTAAGCTAAATGGAGCTAAGATAATGGTGTTCACACAGTGCGCTAAGGATTGTGTTCAAAGTAAACAAATGAAAATAATTTTTAATGAAATTAAATAAAAATAATATAGTAGCTACTGCTACACGCGCGTTAGTAGCTAAAAAATCAAATAATTTGAAATCTTAACGTCGCAGTTAACTTTAGCGCGCTGTGTGAACACTTGCATTTGCTAATGTACTTGTTTCAGCTTAGCACATCTTAGCATCGCACCGCCTGCTGTTTGAACGTACCCTTAGACAATATTCCGCGCAAAAACGAACCGTGTGAGTTTCTCTTCGAAAACGAATCAGAAAAACACTCCGAACAAAAACGACTTAACTACTAAAAGTAATGCAAAGTTAATGCAATTAAGTAGTTAAGACGTTTTTTCCCGGAGTTTTTCTCTGATTCTTAATGCCCGGATCCTCACGCGGTTAGTTTTTGCGCGGAATATTTTCTAAGTCACTTTTGCTCGGACCTTGTACTTTTTACTCTAAGCCTGTCATTTAGTGGTGCTGTGATCTGGTAAGCTATAAAAGCAATAAAATGTTATATCATCAAGTTAGAAAAAAAAGAAGTTGCACAACTGAACCCTGGGCTACCTCAGTGTTAATTGCATATTGATAAGATCAGGACAAGTTTTTTTAACTTTTTCTGAAAAAACATTGTGCAAGACTTTAAGGCTTTTGAAATACCCAAAGCAACTATTTCGAATACATCATTCAGCTCTCTGCCATTAAATTATTACCACTCACATTCAGGTAATTTTCCCGGAAAATTAACGAGGTTTGCAATCGGTAATGGTATTAATCTGTTCACTAGAATTTTTTGTGTAATTTGGAAGATCAGATTTTTCCTGACTGCATGTTCCTAAAAACGAAGGCACTTTTTGGGTAAAGTTTTAATTTTGTTGCGATTTTTAACTAGGCAACATCAAATTAAGTGAAGTGTTTTTTTTAATTATTGGAAAAAATTTGTGTGTGTTCTATTGCCAAGCCCAACAGGATCTGTTTTGCAAGGTTTGCATTTTTTTACTAAATTTTATCCGTATTTTTATTAAAACGTACTAAAAGTGGTTATTTTTAAGAATGGGAAGAAAAGCCGATATTTCTCCAACAAAAGGCGAGTATTTGTACTCTTCTTTCTACAACTAGGGCAAAATTTTTCGCGAAAAATTGCTCGAAGGGAAGGGGTATCACATCCTGTGGTGTTCAAATTAGCTAATAATATGAGGGAGCATATCCCAAATGCTAGAGAAATAAAAAAAAGAGCTAGAGGCATCAGGGATAAACCTATTCTTACAAACTTGGGGAAACGATTTTCAAAAAAGAATCTGAATTGTCGTCGGCCAGTTAAGGGATCATTCTGGTTTAGACGCTCGAAAAAAGAGGCTATTTTTATGCATTTTTTATGAAAAAACTATTATCGATATATTGAAGTATTGATATAAGGTTTTTTCAGCTGAATAAGTACATTTTTGAAAAATATAAAAGATACGTACTTGTAGTTTTTTACACTTTTTATATAAATAAACAACGGGTGAACGGAACTCATGAAAAAGTTATCGAAAAAAAAACAAAAAAATTAATTTGAATGCGCTGAAGCTATTAATGTGTAGAATATGTGGTTAAAAATTTATGAAGATCGATTCAGTGGTTCCGGAGAAATTACGGTCGCCGACCGGAAAAACATAGTTTTGATAAAAACGCGTTTAAAGTTTTCTTAAGCGCGATCAGGTAGTAGAAGTAGCAACGTAAAGATCGCAAAATAATATAGTTAGACTGCTCCGATCATTCTAAAATTTTAATACAATACTTTTAGATATAGATATTTTCGAAAAATGTAAAAAAATCGATTTTTTGAAAGATATTAACCAGAATCCCTTAAGAAGCCAAGGCTGACACCCACGATAAAATCGGCTCTACTAAAATGGGCCAAAGATTAGAAAACCTTTATAGTTGAGCAATGGAAGAAGGTAGCCATCAATAAGTTTTCTTCTTGCGCGAAGAAGAAGCATCGAAAAATAATAAAAAAAATTCTTCTCACCGCAGGTTTCTTTGTGCTTTAACACTTGTTTGCCGTCGACGTTCAGAGAAGTTTAAGGAGTCCTGTCTTCAAAGGACCTTAAAGCATCCACCGTCTGTCATGATCTGGGGTGTTGTAAGAGGAAATGGACCAGGTCTTCTGAACGTTGTAGAGGATACCATGGGGAAGGAGCAGTATATTCGAATGCTGTAGGATATATTTTTGCCCTATTTTGAATATATTCGGCTAACTGTTGATCGATACATCTTCAGGCAAGATGGTGCAGCATGCCACTGCAAAATTGGTCAAAGATTTCCTCATTTTCGGGAATATTTCTGTTTCCCATTGGTCTGGGAACTCACCAGACCTTAACGCCATCGAAAACGTATGGTAGTCATAAGGTAGCAGACAAACATTACATTAAGGATATATGGGAAAATGACCAAGCCATCAAAAATTGCATAATTGCATGTATCGAAGCGTGGAGCAACCCTTTCAAAAATCGCACTAATTGAATTCATGATTTGTGTAAACATATTTTATAAAATTAAATTAATAATTTGAAAAATCGAGAGAACAGTTGGCCTGTAGTTCGAGGAATCGCTTTTTTTAGATAAAAGCGAATTATGAGCAAGCACAGACTAATTTGATACGTAAACAATTTTTGGCAAAAGGAAGAAGTCAAAACTAAAATGTGTTGCTTCTGTTTGATCTTCCTTCAAACCTGAAAATGTGTCTGCAAAGCCTTTCGCTAAATAAGTCTGACATCTAAGAATGGAATCTTAATATCGTCAGCATATAACTATAAGAATTTTACATCTTTGAAGCAAATACGAAATATCATCAATAGATAAAATGAATAACAATGGACCCAGATGACTGCCCTGGGGAACGCTAGAATGAGCCAAAAATTATCAAAGAGTTCGGCGCAAAAACTATAAGTCCTATTAGATAAATATGATTTAATCCAAACAATGAGCGAGTGCTGGAAACCCAACTTAGCCCATTTAAAAACAATGATACAGTAAGACAGCTTATCAAAGGCCTTACTAAAATTAGTGTAAATGTAGTATGCAGTCAGTTTTGCAACCATCCAAGAATTCGCCCACAGTGCAACCAAGTTAAAAAATCGTGGACCTACCTTAAATAAAACCATGCCGCCGGGTATAAATTAAGCCTTTACACACTTCGGACAATTGGAATTGAATTAATAGTTCGACAAATTTAGGAATACTAGCAATTGGCCTGTAATTTGAAATCTCTCTTCTATTATCACTCTTGAAAATAAGAATTATAAAGGAAGTCTTCCAGAGTGCTGGGAGTGGTCTTGCGAAGGAGACTTCCGAAATAGTAAAGGCCACAATAGGTTAGGTTAGATTATAGTAGCTCCCTAAAAGGGCACACTTAGGCCAAGGAGTCACATTTTGATACCACAGTTGAGGCAATTTTAAAATTTTTCTTTCTTTATAAGCGGGGAGAATCAAGGAGTTATTCCATGGAAGGCCACGCAATGCAAATTTCAGGAACCTTCGCTGAATAGCCTCAATACGAGCGCTATGAACCGCATAGTACAGAGACCACACAGTACAAGCATACTCTAAAACTCGCCGGACGAAGGTACAAAAGAGAAGCTTGGTGATAAAGGGATTATTTAATTCCTTAGACCATCTCTTAACGAAGCCCAAGGAAACGTTGGCCCTGTTAACAATGTAATTGATGTGATCGATGAAAGACAAATGTGGATCAAAAATAACACCAAGATCCTTTAATATATCCAGCCTGGTTAGCAAGCTGCCATTGACAGAATAGTCGTACATCAATGGAGGCTTTCTTCTTGAATACGAGACAAACGTACATTTATCAACGTTCAATACGTACGTTCGCAATACATCAAGAATTAAAAGATTGAAGATCACAGTTCAGCGTAAAACAATCCTTGAGACAACACGAAAAATTTTAGCATCTTCAGCATAACATAAAATATTCGAGTTCGCTAAGATGGAGCCCAATGTCGTTAATAAAAATAATAAATAGAAGCGGACCCAAATGGCTGCCCTGAGGCACCCCGCAAATGACCGAAATTTCACGAGAGAGGAAACTGCGAAACAGAACACGCTGTTTTCGGTCAGAGAGATAAGAAAAAATTCATTGGACGAAAACAGATGGAAAACCTAACATAGTAAGCTTCAAAACAAGTAACTTGTGGTCAATGCGATCAAAGGTCTTACTAAAATCGGTATAAATACAATCAACCTGTTCACTAGCCTCAATGGCGGACATGCAATAATTAGAGAACTCCACAAGGTTAGTAGTCGTTGATCTACCTTTAATAAAACCGTGCTGGAAGGATCCCAAGAACGGTTTACAGTGAAAAGTAAGAACATCATAGACCATTGCATCGAAAAGCTTAGGGATGGTAGACAAATTAGCAATATTCCTATAATTAGAGATATCATCCTTCTTACCCTTTTTATGAAAAGGAAAAATGGTAGACAATTTCCACAGTTTCGGAAAAATACCGCAGGACAAGGACAAGTTAAACAAATTAATTAAATTATGGGGAGATCTGGTCTCGAACCCGGTGCCCATAACATAGTGGTCGTGCGGCTCAACGAATTGATTTAACTCCGTCTCCAGTAGTGAAAGTACTTAAAAGGAATTGAAAACTACTTAAGTACAAACTTTAAGTACTAAAGTAATTAAGATCAGATATTAAAGTACTTTTGTGGGAATCGTAAGTATCAGTCCCGGTACTGGTATTTAAAATTATCAAATACAAGTACCAAGGAATTGTACTTGTACTTAAAAAATTCTTAGTACAAGGTAATTGTACTTGTACTTATATTTGTACTTTCATTTTTAAGGTCTGGTTTGAAGGTGCGGCGAGTCTATCGGTGAGTCTACCTATGAGAGAGAGATAGGTCATAATAACACCGAAGAACAATGAAATCTATTTAGGATACATCATAGTTATCAGGACTTTATTTCAAATGTTCCGTATGAAGCGTTAATACTTACATGTAGATTTTTCATATAAATCCATCATATTTGACGGGCTGAGAGTAAAAGTGACCTATTTATAAGGTTCGGGCAAAAGTGGCTTAGAAAAAGTTCCGCGCAAAAACGAATCGCATGAGATTCCGGGCAAAAACGAATCGTAGAAAATTTCCCGGCAAAAACGACTTAACTACTT
This sequence comes from Leptarthrus brevirostris, assembly GCA_964036015.1. Lineage (NCBI taxonomy): Eukaryota > Metazoa > Arthropoda > Insecta > Diptera > Asilidae > Leptarthrus > Leptarthrus brevirostris. The sequence continues at coordinate 140,505,562 of OZ038372.1, forward strand.
AACTGCATTAACTTTGCATTACTTTTTGTAGTTAAATCGTTTTTGCCCGGAAATTTTCTAAGATTCGTTTTTGCGCGGAACATTTTCTTAGCCACTTTTGCCCGAAACTTATAAATAAGTTACTTTTACTCTCAGCCCGTCAATTAGTCTCAGACATCTAAAAATGGAGTTTCTATAGCGCTAAACAATTATAAGCTCTAAAATTCACAAAAGAAATTAGCTTGCTCCTTCAGATGGAGTCCCTTTGGTAGGCTCTTAGAAAATAAGGTCGGTAGGTACTAGGTATGTAATATTATTATATTTTTAGATACCTGATTCTCGAGTATAAGACTTCCCGGGAATGATAGATACATTTGAATAAATAGAAGAAATTTGGTCTTGTTTTGCTTGAACTTTTCTTTGTCACAAATAACTGTTTCAATGAAATTAAAATCTTCTTCGAACAATAATAGTAGATCCTTTCAATTGACATAGAACCCCATTTCAAAAATTACCAAACATAAATAAAAAATCGCCGGGAAAGCAAGCAAACCTTTTCTCGTAAAATTTGCAACTAAATGGCAACCCTGGAATGACAGCGCCATGTATACAATCTCGGTGTCCTGAGGGTGGATTTTCTTGGTTTTGCCCATTTTCCGCGTTATTGGAAAATCGTTTTCCACACTTCTCGACAAAACTGCATCAATCAACGTGGGAAAAATAAGGGAAAACATTTCGAAAGACTTACCCGATTGTTGTTTTGATGCTGTGAATCGTTCTGCTCGCCAGGCTGTTGACCTGTGCGAATTTTTTTGTTTTGTGGACCGTCGCCGCCACCGCCGCCGCCACCACCACCGCCATTAAATGCCATAGTTGTTGCCGTTGTGATGTTGTTCGTGGTACCGCCTGGGACGATAAAAGAACAGGTGGATGTGATTCCAGCCACCGACACTGTTGCCGTATTTAATGGAAAACCGATTGCACCTATATCACCCCGTTCGAGCGACTACTGGGGTAGCAGAGTTTGTCGAATAGAACCCGTGCACCTTAGCCGCCTGCTGCGGGTTTCTATGATTTATTTTATTTTAATATTAACACAACAGCACGAGATCACGACAAACTTTCCTTTAGACTTATATATTTTCAAGAGATAACACAAAAAATCCCTTAAAATTGCGCTGCTTGACTGCCGGATTCAGACTTTTTTGGGGGGGTGGAAAAAGCAGAGACACAAACCAACACACTTTAAACACAAATTTGCCAAAAGCACAAATACATTCAGCGATATTCCTTCTTCTGCGACTGATTGAGGAATTTTATTTTTCCCGTTTTTCGCTCATTAAATTACTTTTCACTGCGAGCAAAATTACCGAATTATTAAATTTTATTTCTTTTAAAACAAAATGAAAACGCACTAAAAACCGCCAAGTCAAATTCAAACCGATTAATCGCGAAAACTTGTAAACGCACGACGGCCGACTGATTCAAGTCGCGGCGAACTGCTGTCAAGTTTTCCTCTTTTTTGTTTTTCTATGGATTTTCTTATGTTTTTTTACCTGAATGTCAGTGTGTCTGAGAGTGATGGAGGATTTTCAAATGTTTTTCTTGTGTAATTTTTCAAGTTTTTCAGTTTCACACCAAAATCAAACAGATGGTTGGGTTTGGCCAGGATAATCTACGTGTGCTGATGTTCTGTTCTGACTTTGAAAGCTTCTGGTGATATCTTTCTGTTGCTGATAAATGTCTGATGTGCAAAATCTCCTTCTGTTTCAATATTAACTTGTGTAGGGGAAAACACTGAGCACAGAACTCCCTGAATCACTTCCACCTCCGAATCGCTTCAAAGTACAAATCGTACTGAGGCGAAGTACACAGAACAGTCGAACGCGAAACGCATCTGCACACATTCAAAACGCAGCGAAAAAAGTGAAAAAAAAAACCAATCCAATACTAGTAGTCAAATTCCACGTTGATACACGGCATGTGATTGTGTTGGCTATGTACTTACAAAGTACGTGTACTCGCGTACTTCAACAATTATTCAATTCTGCTATTCACTTTGCGCAGTCGCCGCTATAGAGAGCTTTTCCCGTCATCAACTCGCCAAACAGCTTTCTGGTGGTTTGTTGTGTTCCGTTTCAGCGATTTCCCTTCCAATTCCACTTAAAAAGTTCGCCGTGGCGGAGCAGTCTAGCCGGATTGTCTCGTGCAAGTGAAAAAGAGACTAACAAGCTAACGGCAAAATTGTTGCCGGTAAATCAAGAAAAAGCTCTGGGGATGGGTGGGATTTTCAGCCTCTTCGCATCGTCGGGAAAGAAAGAAATTCAAGGGAGCGAATTTGGGAGCATGCGCTCTGAGTTGTGTGAACAGACCACTTGTTTTCTGACGTTGGTTGACTGGTTCTGTTTCTGGCGGTGTTATGTTATGCTGTACTGCGTGCAGCTACTGCACTTGCAGCCAGCGGCATCATTCACCATTGGATTTATCTATGGAGCTGCTTTGGCGCTACTTTTCCTGGCGATTGAAGTAAACATTTTTGCAGTGTGCCCCGGCTCTGTCATGCTTCGAGCTTAATGTCCGTGGGAAATGGAAAACGGTCTCCACTGTCTCCGTGACGTCTTGCACAGAATGCTACGAGCCCGGGTTATTGACTTTACGACTGATTGCAACGGGACATTCTCGTTTTATGCACTTAATTAACGATTATGTTGTTTTTATAGCGAAAAAATATAATTCCGTATATACATATAAACTTTGTACAGTTTTTGCGACACTCGAATTTGGAAAAAACAATTTACACCAGGAAATAAATAAAACTTTGTAAAACAAATATTAAAAAAGGCGGAAATTTAGGTCAAAGGGTTATGGCATTACCGGATAAATGGAAACGAGCGAGATGCAGAACAATGTTGACAAGCCTTATTGTGCTCTGAGTTCGCGCTATTAAAAATATATTTTTACGGTTTTATACTATTAGGATGCGAACAAAATAAAATTATTTGTTTTGTAAGAAAGTGTTTATGTGTATTTAATGAATAAGGAATAGGAATCCGGACAACCTAACAAGAGTATAGGTATAATCATGTTATGGGCGAAGTGCGCATTAGCAGATTGCCGATATCACGGTAGGTTAGGTTAGGGTGGCGGCTATCAGCCCTACAGCCGATCAGCCTCACATAGATCTATAAATGGTCCGTTGTGTTACCACATCCGTGGAACCGTGCCTGATTGCCGTATTTATCTAAAACCAGCCGCAGCTGTTAATAAACCTTAGGAGCTGCTTCAGCCCGATGCCGGCTATATCGCCCATGCCATCTAAGAAGTACACGCCCATTGCATTGTACCTTCTTTTTGCTAGGCTCGGGCATTCGCAGAGTAAGTGCTGAATGCGTTCCACCTCTTCCTCGTCCATACAGCTCCGGCAGAAGTTATTCGTGGGAACATACTACCGAAAAGACAGTGGCCAGTAATAACTGCCACAGTGTTTCGGAGGTTTATCCGGCTTCCGTTTAGCAGGAACGCGGTTTTTCTCAAATCCCATTCAGGCCACAGCTGCCTTGATAGTCTGCATGTGGTTTAACTTACTCTAGCTCTGCTTAGCGAGCTGAATAGCCTTAAGATCAATTTCTCTCTTTACTGATTCTAGCGGCCAGCCGATCGATCTGTCAATAGAGGAATCATCCAGTTGTGATTCCTCCTTTGCCAGCTGGTCAGCTGCCTCATTCCCTTGAACACCACTGAGACCAGGGACCCAGCAGAGAGTTACCTTGTGTCTAGCCCCTAACGTCCGGAGACCAGCCAGACACCTGCCGACCAGCCGTGACCTGACTAAGTTTGAGTCCAGCGCCTTGATATCTCGCTACCCATTGGTAGGTTTGGGTGCCCGTGTATTAGTGCTAACGCCCTTTCTATGGCCAAGATCTCCGCTTGTAATACACTGCAATAGTCCGGTAGCCGGTACCTACTGCATATGCTTAGACAGTCCGAGAAGACCCCCGCTCCCACTCCGTCCTCCGACTTAGACCCATCCGTGAACACCGATATTTCTACACCGACGGCATCCCCCCACTCTTCTCTAGCTGGGATTCTTGTGGAGAAGGCCTTCCCAAAACTAAATAGTGGGGTGGTGTAGTCGATGTTGACCTGCAGATAGCCTCCCGGATAAGTTCTTAGTATACTGCTATGGCCGTTATCAGAGCTCTTCCAGCAATTGGACTCTTTCAGTCTTACGGCACTGCGTGCAGCTTTTGCCGTGGACGTCGATCGGTAGGAGATGGAGCATAGTCTCCATTACAGCCGTTTCCGTTGTGCGTATAGCTCCGGAGATATCCAAGCAGGCAGCTCTTTGAATTTTGTTTGTTTTCTTTAGATTGCTCTCCTTCTCTAGAGCAGTCCACCAGACTATTATGCCATACGTAAAAATAGGTCTTACTATGGAGGTATACATCCAGTGGACAATACGAGGGCTTATACCCTATTTCTTGCCAAACATCCTCTTGCAGGCGTAGAACGCTATTGACGCTTTCTTCACGCGTTCATCTATGTTCATGCCCCAGCTTAGTTTGGAGTCGAGTATGACCCCTAGATACCTAGTGTGGGTCTTCATTGCTAGGGTATTGCCCGCTAGTTTAGGTGGTTCGAAGGCTTCGATCACTCTCCTCTTTGTGAATAGGATTGTCTCCGTCTTCTGAGGATTGACCGATAAACCACAGTTCTTCGTCCACCTGTGGAGTTTACCTAGTGCTCTTTCCATTAACTATACCAGTAATACCAGTAAGGCCAGGTTGTCTGCATAAGCCACCACCTTTATCCCATCTCCTTCAAGTGAGATCAGGATATCGTTGACCACTAGGAGCCACAATAATGGTGACAATACGCCCCCTTGGGGTGTTCCTCAGTCTACGGATTTGACTCTCTCGTGGTTGCCCAGTTTTGTGTGGATCTGGCGGTTTGATAACATTGCGCCAATCCGCTGGCAGATTAAGTGGTCTGTACCGTGAGACATAAGGGCATTGTGAATTGCTTCAGCCTTGACGTTATTGAAAGCCCCTTCAATATCAAGAAACACCCCCAACGTGTATTCCCTGTTACTAAATGACTGCTCAACTGTTCTTTCTACTACATGCAGCGCAGTTTCAACTGACTTCCCCTTTGTATATGCGTGATGGGAGCCTCTAACCCCTCTTGGTAGAATACACTCACGCAAGTATACGTCGAGAAGTCTTTCTTTTAAGTAAAAACGCGGAAAGGCTAATTGGTCTGAAGTCATTAGCGATTATGTGTCCACTTTTCCTGCCTTGGGGATAAAGATCACCTTGACCTGTCTCCAAGCTAGAGGAACATAGGAGTGGGAGAGGCAACTTTTAAATATCACCCAAAGCCACGGAGTAACTGAAGCCTGTGCTTTTTGCAGCATGATACGCCAGATCCCGTCTATTCCTGGTGACTTGTATGGCGCAAAAGTTTTAATTGCCCATTCAACCCTGTCCTATGCTACTATGTAGCCGGCGGATTCCAGGCTTGGTAGCTCTAGCCGATCTACGAGCACAATCACGGTAGGTACTTATACCTAGTTTTGGGGGTAAGTAATTTTTTGATTAATAAAATTCTCAATTTTCATAAATTTTAATCATTTGATTTTCCTTTAATTATTTAAATACATTATGTATCAATTTTCTGACTATTCTTCCTATCTATCTGCTTATACCTCTTTTTCTGAACGTTGTGATACCCTCTACCATGAGTACCTCCAACGAATGGAAACTAGCCTCATATCCGACCCCAAGCGTTTTTATAACTTTATTAATTCCTAGAAGAAATTCAACGATTACCCCTCAACCCTAAAACTTGAGAATACCTCTTCGTCTGATCCTTAGGTTATCCTCTTTGCACACTTCTTCAGTAAATCTTTCAGCGACAATTCTCTACAACCTGACCTTAACTACTTTTCATTCTTGCACTCAAACGTCTTTCGACCCTGATCCCGAACTAATCGCCACCAGTATCAGCGGGCTTGAGGACGACTTCAACCCAGGTCCTGACGGCATTCCGGCCATCGATCTGAAAGAGTGTGCCATGCATCTAATTCAACCCCTTACCTTGCATTTTCACCTCTCGGTCACTCAGGGGGTTTTCCGTCATTTATGTAAAAACTCGTATATTATTCCCATCTTCAAAAAAGGTTGCAAGAACGTCCAATTACAGACCCATCGCTAAATTATCATCCATTCCTAAATTATTCGAAAAATTGGTCTATGATTCCATGTTCTTCCACTGTAAGTCTATCTTATCCTTCTCCCTGCATGGCTTCGTCAAAGGAAGATCTACGACCACCAACCTTACTGACTTCGTCTCCAAAACACTATGTGCCCTGGAAAACGGTAAAGATCTTGATGTTATCGCCACCGACTTTAGTAAAGCCTTCGACAAGATCTCCCATAATGTTATATTATTCAAACTTGATCGCCTAGGCTTCCCCTCCCGATTCATCTCCTGGATTCAATCCTACCTCAACAACCGTCGGTACAATGTTCTTTTCAGCTCATCCATTTCTAACCGTATTGTCGCTCGTTCCGGCGTCCTCCAGGGCAGCCACTTCGGTCCATTAATTTTCATCCTTACAATAAACGATGTTGAATGTGTCATAAATCACTCAGAGCTGTCCATTTATGCTGATGACATGAAAATAATTAAACATATCTCCTCCACAACCGACTCTCTTCTCCTGCAAAAAGATCTCGATTCCTTCACCACATGGTGCATGAAAAACTTTCTTGAACTCAATGTCTCCAAATTCCAGTCCATCTCTTATTCCCGCAAGCGTCTTACACCCATCCCGAGAGTCTACATTTTAACTGACGTACCAGTCCCTATCGTTACCTCTTTGTGTGACCTAGGAATAATCTGTGATAGTGAACTCAATTTCCGTTCCCACATTGACAACATAATTAACAGAGCTAACTCCGCGCTAGGGTTTGTGAAGTGCTGGTCTAGAGAGTTCTCCAATCCTTATGTTTCCAAATCTCTCTATATCTCCTTTGTTAGACCTCTCCTTGAATATGCCAGCCAGGTATGGTACCCTACACAAACAACCCACATTAACAGGATTCAAGCCGTCCAGCGTAGGTTCATTCGCCTGCGCTCTACGTGATCTTCCGTGGGTAGACAGATTCAACCTTCCACCTTATGAAAACCGTCTGAAACTGATCGACTTACAACCTCAAAGTAAACGTCGTGATGTTTCCTAGATTCTCTACAATTATCAGTTATTAACTAATGCCATAGACTGCCCTTCAATCTTGCAATCTTTTTACCATCTATACCAATCCCGGCAACGTTAGGTCCACTTCCCTTTTCCGACTCGACCGCCATCGCACGAACTACGGTCAAAGCGAGTCAGTTACCAGGATGCTACGAAAAGTCAACGACCTTTCTTCCTTTGACTACCATCTGAGTAAATCATCCCTTCACAAAGCCTTATAGCTTGATCCCGCCCATTCAGATCGCCTTTCTTAATTCTTCTTCCTTCCAGACCGTATCTACTATAATTATAGCTCATATTGTAGCTTTTACTATTTATTTATTATGTCTTATCATTTGTTATAGCTTGTAGTATTAGTATTATGTTATAGCTTGTAATTTTTGTATTATTATGTATTAAGCTTAAATAAACAAATAAATAGATAAAGAATTTGAGACTAGCATGACAATAAAGGCAAAAGAAGCTTGGATTGCCTTCAGAGATGTCGTCAGTAAATTTGTGGGTAATTATAAGGATGCCTACTATAAAACAAATGTAATGAATATGCTGGTCAAATTTCAAGCTGTGGGTTGCTCCATGAGTGTCAAAATGGTGATTTTCTTCTAGAAACTGCAAGATTAGTTGATAAAAGAAGTTTAAACTCAAAGGGAACTTTTTGTTTTTCTCTCGACCAGAGGCGGCTCGTGCGATCTGGCAACAGTGGTTTTCATCGATTTAAACCTATAAAAAATAAATAATAAAATCGATTGACCAAAAATCAATTTACCTCAGCAAGAATCGATTATTTTACAAGAAATACTGACGTGATGGAAGTCGGTCCAACTTTTTTTTTTAAAAACTATTTTATTTTTCACTTTTTAGAGTCTTCTACTCTATACAACGAAGAAAAACCTCCTCTCCCTCCTCCTGTCACTGCCCCTCCCCCTCCCCCTGTCACTGCCCCTCCCCCGCCCCCGCCATCCCACAAAATTTTTTTTGCTCGTGGTATCAATCAAGAAACATGCTCTACCAAACAGAAAAGGAATCATCGAAATCGGTCCACGCGTTACGAAGTCAGGCTACCCGTCCCCCACCCCACCCTTAAACCAAATTATTCCCCTATTAGCAATGGGGAATCACACTCTATACAACAGCAAAAGAACCATCTCTAAATCGATCCACGAGTTACAAAGTTAGGTCACCCCCCCCCCCTAACCCCCCCCCCCCCCCCACCCCTAAATACACGTCGAACTTAGAACCTCTTTGTTTCTGGGAAGTCGGGTAAAAAATGGAGGTCAATTTCGAAATCAGCACACCAAATAACACAAAAATCAGTGAAACTACTCTTGTATTTTTCAAAAACTTCAATTTCACAGGCCTGCGTTATCTAACGCAACTTAAAATTAGTGATATTCCGATTAAGATTAGGTTAGGTTAGGTTAGTTGACGGTAATAACCCAATCGACCTCACATAGACCTTGATGTGGTCCGTTGTGATACCACTACGAAAGAACCTCACCTGGATCGATTAAGCACTGTCATGCAGTGACTAGTTGAACCAGTCGCAGCAATTGTGGAGCCTAGTTAGGTCCTTAGTTTCGATTAAAGGTATTAAGTACTTAATTTCAAAATTGAATTCTTGAACTAGTATTAAGAATTCGGCCTTCGCCCAAAGAAATCGCCAATGTTATAGTAAAATTCATATTCCTTACAATATTAAACTTGGCAAGGAATTTTTTAATTAGCACTTAGACGGTGTGTGACTTCAACTAAAAACGCACATGGCACCAGCAAATGTCTTCTAAACAAATTTGACTGCTCAACCAAAAATTTATAGGCCTTAAGTCCTCTGCTAGTTAGTGGTAAAAGATACCATCGGAACCCTTCAGTCCCTAGTTTATTATTAGAAATTCAATAATACTTCGAAAGTATCAAATTTGGCATGTCTTCATAACAAAGGTCAGCCCTAAAGTCAATATCCCCGGCCATGTAAATATACTCCTCGGATTATATTTAAAGTCACGTACTACGATATGAAAGGTTCTTTCGATTAAACTAGGTCACTTCTAACCAAATCATCATTCATGTAGTGTCATCATACGACGATGAGGCTAAAATCTTTCAATCGAATCGACCGGAACCTCTTTTGCATACTAACCAAATCCTTCACGGTCAACAACATGACGGTGGCCATGGTCACTATAAACTCCTATTGGTCTTGGACGCAAGCACTTTGATTCTCTCCACAGAGGACAATTTGGTTGCATAAATTTATTGCTTGCAATGGCTTTCGCCCACAAATCCTGCAAAAAATCATCATACGAAAGCGCTTCCCATAGCTTGTATCTGTTTGTTGTAGAAAAATATCTCGAAAAGCCACAGGGGAACTCAATATAAATGGGAGCAATGGGAGCTTAGCAAGACGACGAGGAAAACTCAAGTGTGGGGTAGTTAGAAAATATAGAAGAGCATCAAGGGAATTTACATGGAAAGAAAATTTTGAAAAGGACAAATGTTCCCGGGGTTTTGTATTCTCTCCAGAATATTCTTCTTTAGGGAGAAAACTGATTTTCTTTAGGTCGTAATTAGGGGTTGCGCTTAAAGCCGGAGATTATGTAATCAGATGCATTTCTTTAAGTGAACATAAGGAAATACTTTGTAAGACATAGAGACAACAGTAAAGCGTTATATATTTTCTTAACTATTGTGAGCTACTCTATAGACGACGAGACCTCTGATAAGGTTGGTAATGGTAAAAAATAGTGGTCTCAGAACAGAAAATTGCATTTAAGGTGGTCTGGAATTTTCAAAAAATCGATTTTTCTTATATTTGAAAAGTAAAGTCTTTCGAGAATATATTGTGAAATTTTCATAATGATATTGACGGTAGTTTAGGTTCTACAGCCTTTATAGCAGGTAACGAACGAGTGGAAAACTTTAAACTCATTTATCACGAAACTACTTTTGTCTGCGTGGCGGGAGGGAAAAACAAAAAACTACGAGGGTCATTCAATAATTAAAGAGCCAAATTGGTCTGAGAAAAAAACCTTTTATTTTTAAAAAACAAGATAATCCCCACCAACATTTATGCACTTGTTCCAACGGGTTACTAACTTTTTTATACCGGCTGCAAAGAACTCTTTGCCTTGGTGTTTGAGCCAATTTCCCACAAATTTTCGTTATCCTGGAACTTCTTCCCACGTAATGCCTCCTTCAATGGACCAAACAAATGGAAATTACATGGTGCTAAATCGGGACTGTAAGGAGGATGAGGCAGTAACTCCCAGCCTATTTTGTTGATGGTTTCACGGGTTAGTTGAGCAGTGTGAGGACGTGCGTTGTCTTGATGGTGACTGATGCGGTACTGAAGCTTGTTACTGATAATGTTATGAACTGTACCAATACTAACTTGAACCTTTTCTGTAATCCACTGTGACACGGCGGTCGGCACGAATAATGTCATCAATTTGAGTTTCAAGTGAGGGAGTTGAAACTTCAACTGGCCGGCCAGAACGGTGTTTGTCAGTCACTGAGTTTCGACCACTTTTGAAACGTTCT